>CM059425.1:125043015-125643015 GCA_030390025.1 Squalus acanthias | reverse complement strand
ATGAATGTGCTAACATGTTACAAATACCAGAGTTATTTCATTCCAGATGACCACTTGGTCCAGTGGCTAACAGCAGGTGGCCACTTAAAGCTGCCAGATAGTGGAAATCTGAAATAAAAACACAACTTACGGGAAAGACACAGAAGATCCACCAGCATCTGAAATGAAAAAAATGACAGTCGGGTAACACCTGTAGACCCATTGTCAGAACTGTAAACCGGTTGCATCTCTTCAGTTCTCATTTCTGACAAACGGCCCACACCCACACGTCAATCTGTCTTTTTTCCCCCCCAGATGCTGACACGCCTGCTGTGTATTTGCAGAATTTATTTTGTTACTGGATTCATTCCCGAGTTGCTTTCTCACTACTCGTGCCCCAATCCCCAAAAAAGCACTCTCGTGCCATAGGATGCAACAAATGCAGTTCTGCGTTAAGTATTGGGCTGATTTAGTGCTTGGGTGCGCAGCAGCACCTGGGCACAGTGCAAGGGAAACTCAAGTGGGGAGGATCATATGCCCATATTGGAGGCTGCCCAATTATCCTACCATTTACATTAATGGAAATAGGTTGGTGTGCAATCTTCCCCTCCTGATTTTTCTCTCTGCTGCGTCCAGGCAATGTTTTATGCCCAGGTGCTTTAAAATTAAAATCTACCTCCAATGGGTTAAGGATGCACAGGGAAGCTGAGGCAAGAATAAGATGACTGCTGTGCAGTGGAATGTCGCCTTTACTTATGAGAAACCTGATATATGTATGCACTGAGGAAAATAAAGTATTGATCCTGTTGCAACAGACAAATGTGAATGGAACAGATTGTACTTTCTTTTTAAAAAAAACCCCACAAAACTGAATTGTGTCTGTGCTGTCAGGAAGTTTTAATTTAACACTCCTGAAGCACTTGCTTCCTTGTATGAGTCACACTGCACATCTGCATTGCTAACAGCAAACAAAAGGAGCCAGTCATCATCAGATAATGCATAAACCTCAACTATGGCAATTATTTTGCATCAGATCTAAATACAAGGATGACATTTGCATTTCACTTGGTTAATATTTTCCTAATTACAAATTACTCTTTCCCCCCCCCTATCCCATTATTTTTAAATCATGCTTCTATGGAGCGCACACTAACTTGTCAATGCGAAAACTCTTTTTCTGTAGCTTCTTATACTAAAGATGCTTATTGTTTATTCCATCATGCCATCCTTTCATCGTTCATTATCTTCCACCTCTGGACAGTCAACTCACTCTTGCAAATCACAGACCAGTTTTAATAGCTGCAATGAGGGCAAAAAAGTACATTTTGTATACACGTTATACCCAACCCTGTCAGAGGTACAAATAACTTGCATTTATACAGCTCCTATCTCCCAGAACCATCCTAAATCTTTTAACATACTATGAACTACTTTGATGTGCAGTTGCTGCTGTTGCAGTCATTTTACATGCAGCAAGATCACCCCAACAGCAGTGAAATGAATAGCTGAGTCATTTTTTAGGTGATGTTTGAGGAAGGAATATTGACCAGGATCCCAGGAGAACTCCCTGCTGCTTTTCAAATGGTGTTATGGGTACTGTACTGTCTACCTGAAGCACTAGAACAGGCAGCCAGAGTCTTCTCATCCCATGGATGGCTCTACCAATAATGCAGCACTCCCTCAGTACTGCACTGAACTTTTAGCCTAGATTTTAGGGCTAATTCTATGACCCCCAACAGGAAGCTGTGTTCAAAGGGAGAATGGGGTGGAGATAGAGCTACAACATTGTCGTTCAGACTCGATGGCCCACACTTCCTGTAAGTGCAGCTCTATGCTGGGGTTAGGCTTGAATCCACAAACATTTGATCCAGAGTAGAGTAATAGAAGTGCAAGGGTCAAATGTTTATTGTGAAGTTGTCCATGCATTCAGTGGCCAAATACTCAACTAACAGAAAGAGTAAACTTGCCTCATTCTGGTTTGGGTTTGGATCACAGATGTGAAAAAGTAATGTGCTAGTACATTCCGCCAACCAACCCTCCAGCAGCTAAGATATGCTAATATCTCTCCCAGATTCTCAGGCATAGCACAGCACTACAGTCCTGATATTAAAAAAATTTGTTGGAAACGCTCAGCAGGTTAGGCAACATCTGTTTCAAGTTGATGCCCATTTGTCAGGGCTCTGATGAAAGGTCATCGACCTGAAACATCAACCGTACCTTCCTCTCTCCACAGATGCTGAGTGTTTACAGCATTTTCTATTTCTATTTAAGATTTATAGCATATGAAGTATTTTGCTTTTTAAAAAAAAAGAATCCTGGTTCCTGGGCAAAAATTAAACTCATTCTAAATAATGACAAATTAGCTTGGTGCCATTGAGGTGGTCATGTAGTTTTGAGACCCGAATACTTAAAGTGATGGACATTCTTCTTTCAAAAGGTTATTTTAGTAATTTCCAAGCAGTCCCTTTGATCATGGTTGAACAGAAGCTGAGAGAGTGGGGCTGTATTGTACAAGAAGACCTGAATGGAAGAGTGACAATGGGTAGATAGTCCTAGGAGTGCTGGGAAGGTATGTTTGCATTGTTTGCATCTGGAGTCCGCCTGGTTGTAATGACTGCCTGACTGAGAGAATCCAAATTGAGATGTGTTTTAAACTCCTCCATCCTAACTTTGCAATATATCCCGTTTAAATAGAGAAAAGAAACTGAGTAACAAGGGAAGTTGTTTTGAATGGAATTTTCTTTCAACATTAGAATGCTTACAGAAAGCTGCAATACTTTGGGATGAGCTTTGCAATGATTCTGTACCTACTGCCTCAATGGCAGCTAAGGAACAAGTAGGACCAATCATTCATACAAGATTATAATTTCATATCATTTATTTACTACATTTCATTTACACAACTTCAACATGGCATTAAGGAGAAAGTTAAACTGGACCTCGGCCCAATATCACGAATGTAAATGGTAATTACCATAAAAGGGTTCAGCATACATATGAAAGATAATCTAATATTTTAATTGGTAACACACAATAGAATACATTGTGTTGGTTAAATCTGTCAACGCTTAAATTTACATAGCATAACTATCAAGTTAAAACTGATCTTGAAGAAAAACAGAACATCTCTCAAAAACGGCTTTAAAAGAATATGAGGCGAGTCTGCCCATCAATTCTTCCAGGAACCTTTTCATAGGCTAGTCGTCTTTTCTTCACTTCTGGTAAAATTCTGTAATGCGGTTCTAATAATTGAAAAAAGAAAGGCCATGAAAAGATGCTAGGACTCTGAAATTATGTCAAGGGATAGCAGTGCATGAATGCTTAAACCATCTGGCTGAAGCTTTCTCCACTGTTTTAGCAGAGGTGTTAGCCTATTAAATTTTAATTACTCCATTAAAACAGTAAAGAGCAGAATTTAAACAAGCCTGTTAACTGTTTGTACGCTCAAATCCCAAGGTATAAATTCAGAGACTAGTGAAATGCTGTCAAGGCTGTCTCTGATATCACAAACCTGAGAGTTTTGATGAGCTTTTTATGTAAATGCACACCACTGCAGCCACTGAGTTCTGTCTCGCTGCAGTCATCTGTTAATATAGGTGAACTGAAAATGCTGCCAAAATCCTGCTATATTTATGCCAGCCTGAGGTGTCTCTGATAGAACTGTCAGTAGAACTACTTTCAAATACTCAATGGAGCATCTTGAACATTATACCATTTTAAGCAACATAGTTCACAACCTATCTAGGCCTTACATATCCAAGTACTCCTCATGTTGTAGCCAATGTATGATCTGTGCCCCTTCATACAAACACAGTTTCCTCTTACCTGATTATTTACCTGATCAAGCAACTGGGTTTGCTTTTTCACAAACAACCTGACTTTGTTCTCAACTGTAGGTCTTGTGACAGTCTCCATTTTAATTCTAGTCCCACATTACAACAGCGACTCCACTTCAAAAAAGTACTTCATTGACTGTAAAGCGCTTTGAAACGTCCGGTGGTCGTGAAAGGCACGATATAAATGCAAGTCTTTCTTTTTAGTTACTTCAAAATCCTTAATTTTTCCCGCTATACTATTAAAAATCTTGCATATGTCACTTTCTGTCCCCAAACTTTAATTCTTGTGCCACACTTTTATAATGGAAGAATTCATATGTAAACATTTACAACGAGAAAACCCAATCTAAGCATGTCAACATTTTGCTGTAACCTTTTGCTGCCATACTTTGTTGAACTAATCAAATCACTCAAAATACTTTGTGGAAAAAAATACCATTTTTTCCTCAGTAACCGAAATTGCTAATGTCCAAAGTAAGGTTGTAAACAAAATATAAAAATACATATTTTGCAGTAACATGATTACATTTACTCATTAAAGTGTCTGTTGTGTCTTTAATACCTCCATCAAAGATTTTACTTCAAGCTAACAGACTATCTCAAAGGCCTGGACTTCAACTGGATATTTTTACCTCATCACTATTGGACAGAGCTTTCAACCAGGTGTGCTTTCTCAGCATTGTGCTTTGCAGAATTTCCCAGCATGTAACGTGTGCATTCTAAGTATATGTGGTTTGCAGAATTTTCCAGCATGAAGGTCACCTCATCCTGTGAGGATTTAAGAGTTTCTTTCATTTTTACCAATGACTTCCCAAAGAAACTGGCTTTAATGTTACTCAGCAACAAGAAGTAAAATTGCTCAACATGACTTGATGTGTTGTGATTGTTTTTACCTGCCAGGAAATTGGCCTTGCAGGGAACTAATGAAACTCATTGAAAGTGTAGCTGCTGGATTCACATATCGGAGATTCTAGCCTGCAAATGTAGGATTGTGCAAATGTAAGTTTGTGAAAAACTACTACACTACAATGTGCCTTAACCACAGACTCCAAGGAACACCCTTTACTGTAGGAGTGAGCTATCTAATTAATTCACAAACCAGCCTTGTGGCCTCTCCAATGCAAAGTCTGAAATGCAAATATGTATTTGCTTGGCACAGATACCACTGTTCAAAGCCACTAACAGGTATGACATAAAAATTTACGCCTGGTACAGTACCAAAAATAAACTTACTAGATGGCCCTGTAGCTCTAGTGGGGGAGTGCTGGGCTTTTATTTTGAAGATCTGAGTTTGAATCCTAATCTCAAATGTTCAAATGCAAATTTTGCTGGCTCTCAACTAAACCTCTAAACCAGTGTTACTAAAATTTAGCAACAGTCATAATGCTAAAAGTTCAAGGTGATGATGTGTGTATTTTGAGGAATAGGACTCCTTGATCAACTGAGACAAGGCACAAGAGGTTCTTGTCTCAGCTGATGAAGGGAGCCATTAACCACTGTTGTACAGATGTTCTGGACTTCCTGCCCTTGTAACTTAAAGTGGTAGATAATTGAAGGAGTAAATAGTAATCCATTCTGTAACTTATTTTTCTTATTTTATTTTACAAACTTACTTTGAACTCAATACTTGGCAGAAACTGAAAATAGACAAATACCAGCCTTTGACTGCTCTCCAAGAAGAATATAAACATTAATCTCAAATACTTCAGAATAGATGTGCAGTCACTTGCCCTACATTGATCCAATGTGTTCACATTTGATACTTCAACCAATTTTGATATTACCACAACAGTCAAATGAATTTTTAACTCTTTCACAAGTCTCCCTACTTGCCAGATGGTAGCAGCATAGAAATACAACAGACCATTTAGAAAGATGTTGCTTATTAATAGATTAAGCCAAAGTTCTATTTCTATGGAAGATGAAAAAAAAAGTCTTGATATCCTTGGAATTGTCCTTCCTGAGGTGCGGTTTCCAAAACTGAACGCAGTACTCCAGATAGGATCTGACCAAGGCTCTATACAACTAAAGCATAACTTCCTCCCCTTTATATTCCAACCTCCTTGACATAAAGGCCAACATTCACCGTTTAAAAAATACTCCAATGTATCCTTCTTAGGTCCAAAGTGAATGATCTCACACTTGCCCACATTAAACTCCATTTGCCATAGTTTTGCTGACTCACTTACTCTGTCTATGTCCCTTTGCAACTTCCTGCTCCCACGACTTACAGTCTCTCCTAATTTTGTGTATATCCAAGTTTGCAGATGACAACGCTCTATTCCTTCATCCAAGTCATTAATAAATATGGTGAAAAGTTGAGGCACCAGAACAAATCCCTGGGGAACACTACATCCTGCCAAATCTGAGTACATACCCTTTATAGCAACAGAAAATGCTGGAAGCACTCAGCAGGCCAGGCAGCATCCGTGGAGAGAGAAACAAAGTTAACGTTTCAGGTCTGGGACCCTTCATCAGAACTGAAACATTAACACTGTTTCTCTCTCCACGGATGCTGCCTGGCCTGCTGAGTGCTTCCAGCATCTTCTGTTATTACAGATTTCCAGCATCCGCAGTATTTTGCTATTACATACCCTTTAACCCCGCTCTCTGTCTCCTACCTCCCAACCAATTTCCAACTCAAGTCAAAAAGCTACCTCCAATTCCATGCGCTATCATTTTTGCCAATAATCTTTTGTATGGAACCTTATCGAATGCCTTCTGGAAGTCCACATAGATATTATCCATAGACATTCCTTTATCTACCTTATTAGTGGCCTCCTCAAAACATTCAACTAAATTAGTCAGACATGACTTCCCTTCATCAAAGCCATGCTGGCTCTCCAATCAGCTCATATTTGCTCACGTGCTTAGTGACTCTATCCTTAATGACAGATTCTGATAGCTTGCCCACAACTGATGTTAAACTGACAGGCATGTAGTTCTTTGGTTTCTCTCTCCCACCCTTCTTAAATAATGGAGTGTCATTAGCAATTTTCCAGTCTAACGGAACAATTCCTGAATCAAGAGAGCTTTGAAAGATTATAACTAACATTTCTGCAATTTCTGACCTACTTCCTTTTAATAACCTGGGGTGAAAACCATCAGGAGATTTATCTATCCCAAGACCCATTAATTTCTCTATTACCATTTTTCTTACTGTGAATACAAAAAGTTCCTCCCCTTGATCTATTTTTAGTTTCGCTTCTAACACTGATATTTTATCCTCTTCCTCTACTGTGAAAACGGATACAAAGTATTTGTTTAATAAATCTGCCATTTCCTTGTTATCTATTACTGTATCACCTGCGTCTGTCTTTAATGAGCCCACATCTCCCTTAGCCACACTCTTAATATATTCATTAAAACTTTTACTATTAGCAAGGAAGTATATGTAGATCTGCCAATTTTCATTTATTACTAGCAAATCTCCAGCAGCCCAGCTTATGGCAATTCAGAGGATACACTGTTTTATAAGAACAGGAGAATTATACGATGTAACGCACAGTGCATTATTCTGCTGTTAAAGTGTAGGATTGTGTGTCCCTTTAACTGTTTTGATTTCTTGAAATGAATACTCAGGCCACTTACAGGTCAGACGGGCTTTTTTAAATGCTGAAGATCACAAAGATTTACTAATTTTGTAAGTAAACTTAAACTCAAGTTACTTAGAATTTAATTATTATTTGGTCAGGAACTTTGGAGATTGTGAAGTCACTGTCACTTTCTGCCGTGGGTCAAAAGCAGCCAGCATTATCATAGTTTCCCATTTGCAACAAAATTTGTGAAGGAGAATTCTTCCTCTCCATTCTCCAGAAACTTTAAAATACTAAAAGTCTTCCATTGTTAGTCAGGAGGTTCCTGAGCTAGCCCGGTGAATCCTTGAACCCATTAAGGAAATCTCACCTCTGTTCTAAGTAAACCCAGCTGTGAACCAGACTGGCTAAGAAAGAACTTAAGAAAGCACTTGCACATGTATATACATCTAGAACAAGACCAGGGAACTATAGATGAATTAGCTTAATGTCGGTGGTAAGGAAAATAATGGAATCCTTAATCAAAGATGTAATAGAAGAACATCTAGAAACTGAAAATATCAGAGTAGTCAGCATGGATTCCAAAAGGGAAGGTCAAGCATGAACAAACTCATTGAATTCTTTGAAGAAGTAACAGAAAGGGTAGATAAGGGTAATGCAGTAGATGTAATTCTGGATTTCCAAAAACCCTTCGATAAGGTACCGCGTAGTAGACTCATAACTATGGTCAGAACATGTGGAGTCAGGGGACAAGTAGCAGATTGGATAGCAAACTGGCTACAAAACAGTAAACAGAGAGTAGGGGTTAAAGGTAGTTCCTCGGATTGGCAAATGGTGGGAAGTGGTGTTCCACAAGGATCGGTGCTGGGACCACTGTTGTTCTCCATTTACATAAACGATTTGGACTCGGGAATTGAAAGTACAATTTCAAAATTTGCGGATGACAGCAAATTGGGGGGTGTAGTTAATACAAAGGAGGACTGCGGAAAAATACAGGAAGACATTAATAAACTTGCAGAATGGGCGTGTAATTGGCAAATGAACTTCAATATAGATAAGTGCAAGGTAATACACGTGGGTAGGAAGGATAAGGAGGCTACTCCTTGGAAAATAAGTGTCTAAATGGGGTAGAGGAACAGAGGGATCTGGGGGTACAGATACACAGATCACCAAAAGTAGTGATGCAGGTTAATAAGGCCATAAAAAAAGCAAACAAAGCACTGGGGTTCATTTCTAGAGGGATATAATTGAAAAGCAGAGAAGTTATATAGAACTTGTATAGAACCTTGGTTAGACCTCACTTGGAGTACTGTGAACAGTTCTGATCTTCATATTATAAAAAGGATATAGAGGCACGAGAGAAGGTGAAGATTTACTAGAATAATACCAGAACTGAGAGGTTATACCTATCAGGAAAGATTGAATAGACTGGGGCTCTTTTCTCTAGAAAAGAGAAGTCTAAGGGGTGACCTGATAGAGGTCTTCAAGATTATGAGAGGGTTTGATAGGGTAGACGTAAAGAAGATGTTTCCACTTGCGGGCAAGACCAGAACTAGGGGCCATAAATATAAGATAGTCACTAATAAATCCAATAGGGAACTCAGGAGAAACTTCTTTACCCAGAGAGAAAGAAAAAAGACTTGCATTTCTATAGCGCCTTTCACGACCACCGGATGTCCCAAACCGCTTCACAGCCAATAAAGTACTTTTTTAAGTAGAGTCACTGCTGTAATGTACGAAACGCGGCAGCCAATTTGCACACAGCAAGCTCCCACAAACAGCAATGTGATAATGACCAGATAATCTGTTTTAGTGATGTTGATTGAGGGATAAATATTGGCTAGGACATAGGGGATAACTCCCCTGCTCTTCTTCGAAATAGTGGCATAGGATCTTTTACGTCCACCTGAGAGCAGATGGGACGTCGGTTTAACGTCTCATCGGCACCTCTGACATTACAGCACTCCCTCAGTACTGCACTGGAGAGTGGTTAGAATGTGGAACTCGCTTTCACAGTCAATAGTTGAGGTGACTAGCATAGATAAACTCTTGAGGGAGAAAGGAATAGAAGGATATGTTGGTGGGGTGAGATGAAGAGGGGTGGGAGGAGGCTCTTGTGGAGCATAAACACCGACATGGACCTGTTGGGCCGAATAACCTGTTTCTGTGTTGTAAATACATTGTGTGTGTATATATATATATATATATATATTAGTGCCGTATCACATCTTTAGGAAGTCCAAAAGTGCTTCACAGCCAGTGTGGTGCAGCTACTGTTGATATGTAGGCAAACATGCCAGCCAATTTACACACAGCTAAGACTCAGGAAAGAGCAAAATGAATGCCAGATAATAGGTTAGAAATCTGACAAACCCATTCAGCTTGGTGAAACTGTGGCGGGGCTGACCCTGTGCCATATCCTGGGGAGGGGGGAAGAGGGTCATCAGAATATTTGGGGCAGATGCCTATACCTGTAGCAAACACTAGAGGTATCCACCCCACTGAGCAGCTGAAACTCAGAGCAGCACCCTCCTGCTCTGAGAGGGTGGTCTAGGCTCAAATCAAGCTGAAGTAAATTGGCAACACTTTTTAATTATTCTCCTAGGGGAACAGATGACTCTTGGGAAATTCAGTAGGCCCACAACAGAACCTATGCCTGCTCTCAGCAGATATATACCAGTGGTCCTATTAGGTTTGTGCTAGGTGAACCTCCTGGGGTAGCCCAGGAACACTTCCAGACACGCCCCCATGGTTGCTCTGTAATGTTACAGCGGCAGACCCAAGAAGCGTCTTCAATGAGGTAGAAACCCGGCAGATTGTGTCTCTCCAACCCCCCACAAGAATCACACTCCAGTCCTGCCGCCCCGGGTCATGGTGGTGTTTGATGAAGAAGGAATGTTAGGCATGCCAACTCCATTCTCCTCTTCAAAAAGTTCCACCTGAGCTGGCAGATGGGGTCTTATTATACTGTTTCATCTAAAGATGGGGAAATTTAGAAATCTAAAGAGAAAGGTCAAGGCAATAGAGCAGTGTAAAAATAAGCAGAGTGTGACAGGAAGGGATAGAGAGTTTAATGGTAGCAGTGCAGCAGAGAATAAGGTCAAAGCAGGGAATAATGGTAAAACATTTAAATTAAAGGCTCTTTATCTGAATGCACGAAGCATTTGTAACAACATAGACGAACTAGTGGCACAAATAGAGATAAATGGCTTTGATCTAATAGCCATTAGAGACGTGGTTGCAAGGTGGCCAAGGTTGGGAACTAAATGTTCCAGGGTACTTGACGTTTCGAAAAGACAGGCAGAATGGAAAAGGAGTAGCGAGAAAGGATTTCGGCTCAGAAGATCAGGAAGTAGAATCAGTATGGGTGGAGATAAGGAATAACAAGGGGCAGAAAACACTGGTAGGAGTAATATATAGGCCCCCTAACAGTAGCTATACCGTTGGACAGAATATTAATCAAGAAATGGTAGGAGCTTGCAACAAAAGTAATGCAATAATCTTGGGGGACTTTAATCTTCAAAATTTGTTACCTACAGAAAAGTCTAAATGCATTAAAAATGATTTTCCCAACATTTCCTTACCTCTGAAACTCACCAGTGCACCATTGGATCCTTCACACCACTTCTGCAGCTGTCACCAATGCATAAACATTACAGCAGACTCACAACACGTGGTGTCCGGACGTCGGGAAGCCCGCAGTAGAAGTGTCAAAATTGGAAAGTGCCTGGTAACTGCCTGTTAACAACCTGGTAACAAGCAGTTAAGTGACTATAATCCTCTTCCCGCCGCTAGGTGTCGGGTCCATGCGCAAATCAGGGACCCGACACTTGGGAAGATTCATTGGAGGCGGGTTGACAGCGGGTTTCCGACCCGGTCAATCTTTGCGATTTTGCCAGATGTCCCGCCTCCAAACCCGTCCCGAGCACCGGCAAAATTCCGGCCAAAGCGTCTGCAAAGGGATATAGAGAGACTAAGTAAGTGGGCAGTAAGGTGGCAGATGGAGCATAATGTAGGGAAATGTGAGGTTGTTCACTTTGGTAGGAAGAATAGAAAAACAGAATATTTTTTAAATGGTGAGAAATTTTCAAATGTTGGTGTTCAGAGAGATTTGGGTGTCCTCATGCAAGAAACACAGAAAGCTAGCATGCAGGTACAACAAGCAATAAGGAAGGCAAATGGCATGTTGGCCTTTATTTCAAGGGGTTTGGAGTATAAGAGTAAGGAAGTCTTGCTACAATTGTACAGGGCCTTGGTGAAACCACACCTGGAGTACTGTGCATAGTTTTGGTCTCCTTATCTAAGGAAGGATATACTTGCCTTGGAGGCGGTGCAACGAAGGTTCACTAGATTGATTCGTGGGATGAGAGGGCTGTCCTATGATGAGAGATTGTGTAGAATGGGCCTATACTCTCTGGAGTTTAGAAGAATGAGAGGTGATCTCATTGAAACATACAAGATTCTGAAGGGGATTGACAGGGTAGATGCTGAGAGGTTGTTTCCCCTGGCTGGAGTGTCTAGAACTTGGGGGCATAGTTTCAGGATAAGAGGTTTGCCATTTAAGACTGAGATGAGGTGGAATTTTTCACTCAAAGGGTTGTGAATCTTTGTAATTCTCTGCCCCAGAGGGCTGTGAATGTTGAGTCTTTGAGTATATTCAAGGCTGAGATAGATAGATTTTTGGACTCTAGGGGAATCAAGGGATATGGAGATCGGGCGGGAAAGTGGAGTTGAGGTCGATGATCAGCCATGATCTTACTGAATGGCGGAGCAGGCTCGAAGGGCCGAATGGCCTACTCCTGCTCCTATTTCCTATTTTAAGCTGAGTAGGATAGTTTTTAAAAATGTACTTAAGCAACTTAAAGATCATGGCTAGGAATGCAGATTTCCCTACAGTGGGATTGGCTTGGAGATCAGGGATGGGGGGGGAGGTGTTGGTCTGGGTGGTACTGGTGGTGTAGAGGTGGTAGTAATGGGGGAAGCGGAGAGCAGGGAGGAAATGTGCCACTTCAAGAGGCAGGCAGCCTACGGCCATCATGCGTTCCTGGTCATGATTAGGAATCGGCTTTAAGTTACTTAAGTGCATTTTTAAAAGCTGCCCTGCATAAGGCCACTGCAGGGCAGTCCTGGGCTTTGATAGCTCTGGGGTGATCCTGTGCTTTGGTAGCATTGTGGTAGATCAGCTGAGATTTGGCAGCATGGGGGTGGTCCTTTGGTCTGCCATCATAATGAAAGGGGAACTTGGGCTTTGGCAGAATTACGCAAGAACCAGAGGCTTGGCAGAACTGGGGAGGGGTAAAATGTGGAGTTTTGCTCATTAATGGTTTCCTAGTGTCAGTCAGCAACGAGAGGAGGGCCCTGGGTCTGGCAGCACTGGTTGGTACGTTTCTAGGAGATGTCTGCAAACAATGAATTCAGTGTCTTATGACTGGTTCCTGCACACGGCCACTTCTGCCCATCCCAGTTTATGTTGAACCGGCAGTTTGAGGCAGGTGGGGGAGGGGTGGGGTGGGGGTGGTATTCTTAAGATAACCCATTACAATCCACAATTAGCTCCAATAGGCCCAGTGGGAGTTACACCTGTGAAATACATATTTTCTGATGTTTTTATTTTGATTTAAAACCTTACTAAACATTAGAAACTCCAGTTACTGAGGAAAAAATGACAAAACAGAAAGAGATAAAGACAGTTAAAGTGGGAGATATGCAGACAGACGATTACAATAAGCCAGACACATTTTATTTTTGAGAGCAACATCAAGATTATAAACTTTCATAAAAGTAAATAAAGTACTTACCTGGTGAAGTTGCTGAATATGTATAAAATGCTGCTGTATCAGATAAAGATTCCTCTATGCTAGTTGAAGGTGACCTTATCCACTCATTCACTTTAGTCCCAGCATACTGTCTTTTCTGTCCTTTTCTTCTTCTAATTGATTCATGATTGAAGGCCGGCTCTTCTACAATTTCACTGCAAAAATCAGTTGCTTTAAGGGGAAAATAAGCACTACTACAAATGTCAGGCGTGTCAACACATGTATACTCACTATTAAGTGAGTCATAATCTGTAAATTTAGAATTAACGTATGCCATCTGTTCATGATTAGTCCCTACAGCTCTATTACGTTGGTGACAGAGAGGTTCACTGAACGGATAAAATGAATCATCCAAACGTTTTCCAGATAAGGCTGGGAAAACCTGATGAGAGAGTACTGGGTGATGTGTCTCGACCAGTTCCTTCTGCATTGTTGTAAGGTCATTCGCCTCGTCTCTCAACTCACAGTGAAGAACACCCACATCTTGCTGGGGAAAGAAGCCATACTGTGTGTTACTGCTTGCCTTTATGCCCATCACCTCTTTTGCTCTTTTTTGGTACTTATGTCCTGTAGTGTATGTGTGCTCACCCAAGTAAAACTGTTCCACTGAAGGCATTTTGCTCTTTTCAAAATAAATGTCAGTCTCCCCAAGATCTGAGCTATTCTTTAATGCTGAATGACTCAGATGATCAAATAACTTGTTGCTCAGTGGTTCAATTTGGTGAGAATTTACAACGGGAACACTGATCCCAGAGCCTGTAGTGTCCTGATACTGCACTTCAACATTATAACCAGAACTTTCAAGATGGTGAAGTAGAGCATCTTTCTCATTTATCAGATTTTCTGCCATTTGCCTCACTTTTGATTGCATGTGATTATTCAACTGGTAGCATGGTGAAAGGGTAGCAGCCCTGGCTTCAAAAACTGGCCTGAAATTCTGAGGTTGTGCATCCGAGAAAACGTTCCCAGACTCCCATTGATCCCTTGGTCTATGAACATTAGTCATTTCCAGACCTTCTGATTCTTCAGGTCTATCTTTGGTAGAGTGAATACTCCTCAATATTTCATAGTCTGTGTAGAGCTGATGGTCAACCATTTCAGACATGGGAGGTGTGAAGCTTAACACAGCATTTTCAGAAGACAATTCCTCTTGCGATTTTCTTGATTCCTGAGATGAGCTTAGCCTATGCAATGCAGTGATCTCACTGAAAAGCTAGAACAACAATTTTCATTACAAATACACTGGATGAAGAATAAGTGAGTTTCAAGGAAATTAAAATATACAACGGAACCATAGGGAACATCTTAATCACAACATAGACCAGAGTGGTCTGTCACCTGATTCCTAACATTTGTGTAGTTGTCTTTAAATTGCCTGTTGGCATTTTTGTTACTTTGTGTAATGCTATTTTCAAAAATCTACCAATTATAATATCACAAAAAAGTAAAAGAAAATTGCTAGCAGGAAAGAAAGTAGCCTGTGTGGTTTACAATATCCTGGCTCTTGGTAGTTCTTTTGGGTGATTTGTTCTCAAACAGAAAATGTCAGTCTAGACATAAAGACTACTTTGGATGGTATTAACACAAGTTAGCATATTCCAACATATGTTTAAGATATCAGTAAATATTTTACACTGGTAGAATAAAAACATCAATTGTGCCAATTATTATGGGTAGGGGTAACATAATTAACTTATATAATACGGTAAATTTCAAACTGTTACATGTTATTCTTCTTTGGTGGTATAAATCACGCTGGATTAGGCCTTAATCTACATTTTCAGACTAAAATCAATACAAGCAAAATTATTTTTCTGTCATTTTGTTCTATTCAACAGTTTACAGAGCACTGGCGATGAGCTTTGAGAGGACCTGGCATTGGAATGATAGCACTCTAATTGGAGGCCTGCTGTGGAAAGACCTTGAAATAAATTGAGATCTCTGAAAGGCAACTTTATACAGTAATATAGAGGATATTTGCTGGTTTTGCACCAGAAAGGTGAGCAGATTGTTACAGAGCTAATCCTCTTTGACAATTGTGCCAATTCAACAACATAATATTATGCAAAATGGCATTGCCAGACTGCAATCTGGCATGGACATTGTTAAAAGCCTGAAGAAGAAGCTCCATATCCTCCTTCGGCAGGTTGTACTGAAGACTCAGCATCTGTCTCTTGGTGTTGCTGTACACCACCTGCCCCCTACGCCGCTCTGTTTCCACAGACCCTAAAAATGAACCTGTGAAAGATCTAGCAATAGTTGAAAGGTCTTTCTATCATTTGCAAGAATAGTGTGGACATTATTCCCTTACTGTTTCATTAATATCATCATGCAAGAACTGGTTTAGTTTCAGGGATGGATGCATCTGAGCTCAATGAAGCAACTCGTATGTGGGACATGAAGGATGCTGGCAAGGCACAGGTTACTGCCACACATTTCTGAGAGGTACAGAATAAGTTCAAGTTCAGCACAGCATAGGACATAGGACTTGATTCACGTAAATCAATGACTTCACAAGTTGAACAAGACATTTGCGTAAATTTTGCGAGACCTAATGCTATCTGCTGGGAGGGCCTTGCACATTGCCAGTGCGTGTCACACAATCAAGGCAGCGCACCCACGGTATTCCAATACGTGCTGGCTGCAAGCAAGGCCCCGATGGCAAGGAGCCTTGCAAAATTTACCCTATGAGTAATCCTTTCAAACTATTTGTATTCTAGCAACAGCTTATCTTTCCACTCCTACAATGTCACCACCAGAGACCCCAAGGATCCATCCTTGGCCCCATTCTCTTCATCATTTACACACTGCCCCTTGGCAATCTACTTTGCAGACATAGAGGTCAGATTCAACATGGATACTGATGACACCCAACTTTACCTCTCCACCACTTCTCTCGACCATTCCACTGCCTCTGCTGTCAAATTGCTTGTTTAACATGCATTCTTAGATCAGCTATAATTTCCTCCAGCTAAACAGTGGTAAGACCAAAGCCATCTTCTTTGGTCCCCAGTACAAATGCCTTACCCTCGCCACCAACTCCAACCCATCCCTGACCACTGTCTAAGGCTGAAACAGACGGCTCACAATCTTGGCATCCTGTTTGACCCCCAAGCTGAGCTTCCGACCCCATATCCTCTCCATCAAAGACCACCTTATTCCACTTCTGTAACATTACTCGCTTCTGCCCCTACCTCACCCCATCTACTGCTGAAACCCTCGTACTTGCCTTTGTCACCTACAGTCTCAATAAATCCAATGCTCTCCTGGCTGATCTTCCATCCTCCATAAACGTCAGTTCATCAAAAACTCTCCTATCCTTCGCCAAGTCTCGCTCGCCGATCATCCGTCTAGCTGACTTACATTGGTTCCAGGTCATCCAATGTCTCAAATTTAAAATTCTCATATTTGTGTTTAAATCCCTAAAAACCTTGTTGCTCCCTAAACCTATAACCTCCTCCAGCACTACAACCACCCCTCTGTCACTCTGACTTTGGCCTCTTGGGCATCTTTCCCTCCCTTTGTCCACCATTGGTGTTCGTGATTCAGCTGCCTAGGCTGCACTCTCTGGAAATCCCTCCCTCAAGTCCTCTGCTTCTCCACTTCCTTCTCTTCCTTTAAGACCCTCCTTAAAGCCCACCACTTTGACCATGTTTTTGTTCACTTCTCCCAATATCTCCTTCTTTGGCTCTGCGTCCATTATTCCCTTGAGCCCCTGTAAAGCACTTTGGATACTTTTCTATGTTTAAAGGCACTATATAAATTCAAGTTATTGTTGTTAATCATGCCTGGTGCGCGCCCATTTTATGCAAATGTGCGAAACCCAGAAATATAGGCAGATTCAAGACTGGTCAAGGCCACTGGAGTAGAGAGGCCACAGGAGATGGCGAAGTCGAGGGGGTGACTATGAATATGGATTGGAGAGTTTATATGGAGGGAGAGGATTAGGGAGGACTTAAGGGCAGTACATTGAGGGGAAGAGGGCAAGGGGATCTGAGATAGCGACTGAAATGCCAAAGATGAGGGGTAGCTTAGTGCAGAGACTGAGGGAAGAAAAGGTTATCTCAGGGAGAAAGTCTGGGTAGGGGGCAGTGGACAACAAGAATTTTAAAGAGGAAGTGGGAGATGTGGAACAAGCTGAGGTGCTCAAAAGAAGGAGAAGGTGCCAGAGAAGTAGGGGAAGAGACCAAGGTGTGAGTTAGTGATAAGGACTACAATGCCACTGCAGCGGTTTGGGGAGGGAAGGTAGTAGAACATATAGCTAGATGGGGAAGGCTTTGGTAAGGGGCAAGGTATGACCATCTGTGAGCCTGATTTGAGTCAAATCCAGGATGTTAATACAATCATCCATAATAAGCTCGTGATCAAAGAATATTGTCACTCTCTTACTTGGCGCTTTGCCTTTGTGTAGCTGTTTCTCTCGCTCTTCCTTATCTGCTTCTCTCCCATAACTCTTCTTTTTGTCGTCTCTCTCTGGACCTGAAATTCCAAAGAGATTCTACCAGTTTCCTGCTGTAACCTTGGCAGGAGACAGATGGAATCCCCAGAAAAATTGTATAACTGGCAGTTTACAGCTGTTTCCCTGGGGGTTATGCTGGTTTTCCATTGGAGTTATGATGGGAGATTGAGAGAATCCCCTGGAATTTCAGAGCATCTGTCCTTTTCTTTCAGGTGAGTGATGTGATGGCGAAAGGTGCCATCAAGAGCCGATGGCTGCATTTTATGGGTGGAGGTTGTGGGGGAAATGTGCGTCTTTGCAGCTCCCTTCTTGTCCCCTACCAAATTACTCATGCTACCCCACCCCTCAAGTCCCCTATCCCTCCACCTTCACACTCCCCTTCCACTTCCTTTCATTTCCTCACTCCCAACACTATCCTTACCTCTTTCCTTTTGAACTACCTGTTTAACCCCTGTATCCTGCCCTACCCATTGCTCCACTGTCACTTACATCACCCTTACTCTCTAATAACTCCCTCTCTACTCTTACTCACTCCCCCCAAGGCTGGGTGGAGAGGCCAGAGCACCATTTAGCCTCATCTACTTTACTTCCTCCCCATCACCCATCTGTTTCCTTCAAAGATGTTTCATTTGCTTCCAAAATAATCAAAGTAGAATGAGGAAACAAACTGCCTATCTGCCTTTCTGTCTCTTTCTCTCCCCCTCTGCCTCATCGGTGTTAGAAATTAGAATCGCTGTCTCACACGTACAAGTCATTAGCATTGATCTTTTCTAACTGTCAAAAAAACACAGGTGACATAATATCAGTTGGCTTGACAATTCAACTAGTGTTTTTTAGGAACAAGTAACATTAAATGAAGACACTATTATTCCGATATCATTAGAGCCCAATTCTGTGTAATGTGCTCCAGCGCATTTAAAAAAAAATTAGTTCACGGGATGTGGATGTCGCTGGCAAGGCCAGCATTTATTGCCCATCCCTAACTGCCCCTGAGAAGGTGGGGGTGAGCCGCCTTCTTGAACCGCTGCAGTCCATAAGGTGAAGGTACTCTCACAGTGCTGTTAGGAAGGGAGTTCCAGAATTTTGACCCAACGACGATGAAGGAATGGCGATATATTTCCAGGTCAGGATGGTGTGTGATTTGGAGGGGAACTTGGAAGATGGTGGTGTTCCCATGTGCCTGCTGTCCTCCTCCTTCTACCATTCGGTGATGGTAATGCCGTTGAATGTCAAGGGGCGGTGGTTGGACTCTCCCTTGTTGGAGACAGTCATTGCCTGGCACTTGTGTGGCGCGAATGTTACTTGCCACTTATCAGCCCAAGCCTGAATGTTATCCATGAATGTGGGCATGGACTGCTTCATTATCTGAGGAGTTGCGAATGGAACTGAACACTGAGCAATCATCAGCGAACATCCCCATTTCTGACCTCATGATGGAGGGAAGGTCACTGAAGAAACAGCTGAAGATAGTTGGGCCTAGGACACTGCCCTGAGGAACTCCTGCAGCGATGTCCTGGGGCTGAGATGATTGGCCTTCAACAACCACAACCATCTTCCTTTGTGCTAGGTATGACTCCAGCCAGTGAAGCATTTTCTCCCTGATTCCCAGTGACTTCAATTTTACTAGGGCTCCTTAATGCCACACTCGGTCAAAGACTGCCTTGATGCCAAGCGCAGTCACTCTCACCTCATCTCTGGAATTCAGCTATTTTGTCCATGTTTGGACCAAGGCTGTAATGAGGTCTGGAGCTGAGTGGTCCTGGCAGAACCCAAACTGAGCATCGGTAAGTAAGTTATTGGTGAGTAAGTGCCGCTTGATAGCACTGTCGACACTTTCCATCACCTTGCTGATGATTGAGGGTAGATTGATGGGGCGGTAACTGGCCGGATTGGATATGTCCTGCTTTTTGAGGACAGGACATACCTGGGCAGTTTTCCACATTGTCGGGTAGATGCCAGTGTTGTAGCAGTACTAGAACTGCTTGGCTAGAGGTGTGGCTAGTTCTGGAGCACAAGTCTTCAGCACGACAGCCAGGATGCTTTCAGGGTCCATAGCCTTTGCTGTATCCAGTGCGCTCAGCCATTTCTTGATATCACGTGGAGTGAATCGAATTGACTGAAGACTGGCTTATGTGACGGTGGGGACCTCAGGAGGAGGCCGAGATGGATCATCCACTCGGCACTTCTGACTAAAGATGGTTGCAAACACTTCAGCCTTGTGTTTTGCACTTGCGTGCTGGGCTCCGCCATCATTAAGGATCGGGATGGTTCATGGAGTCTCCTCCTCCCGTTAGTTGATTAATTGTCCACAACCATTCATGATTGGATGTGGCAGGACTGCAGAGCTTTGATCTGATCCGTTGGTTGTGGGATCACTTAGCTCTGTCTATAGCATGCTGCTTCCGCTGTTTAGCATGCATGTAGTTCTGTGCTGTAGCTTCCCCAGGTTGGCACCCCATTCTTAGGTACGCCTGGTGCTGTTCCTGGCATGCTCTTCTGCACTCCTCATTGAACCAGGGTTGGTCCCCTGGCTTAATGATAATTGTGGGGTGAGGGATATGCCGAGCCAAGAAGTTACAGATTGTGGTGGAATACAATTCTGCTGCTGCTGATGGCCCACAGCGCCTCATGGATGCCCAGTTTTGAGCTGCTAGATCTGTTCTGAATCTATCTCATTTAGCACAGTGGTAGTGCCATACAACACAATGGAGGGTGTCCTCAGTGTGAAGACGGGTGGTCACTGCTACCAATACTGTCATGGACAGATGCATCTGTGATAGGTAGATTGGTGAAGACAAGGTCAAGTAGGTTTTCCCGTCGTATTGGTTCTCTCACCACCTGCCGCAGTCCGAGTCTGGCAGCTATGTCCTTCAGGACTTGGCCAGCTTGGTCAGTAGTGGTGCTACCAAGCCACGCGTGGTGATGAACATTGAAGTCCCCTACCTAGAGTACATTCTGTACCTTTGCTACCCTTAGTGTTTCTTCCAAGTAGTGTTCAACATGGAGGAGTACTGATTCATCAGCTGAGGGAGGGCAGTAGGTGGAAATCAGCAGGACGTTTCGTTGCCCATGCTTGATCTGAAGCCAGGAGACTTCACATGGTCCGGAGTCAATGTTGAAAATTCCCAGGGCCACTCCCTCCCAACTGTATACCACTGTGCCGCCACCTCTGGTGCCTGTGGGACAGGACATACCCAGGGATGGTGATGGAGGAGTCTGGGACGTTCGCTGAAAGGTATGATTCGGTGAGTATGACTATGTCAGGCAGTTGCTTGATTAGTCTGTGGGACAGCTCTCCCAATTTTGGCACAAGTTCCCAGATGTTAGTGAGGACATTGCAGGGCCAACTGGGCTGGGTGTGCCTTTGTCGTGGCTAGTTCAATGCCGGGTGGTCTGTCCGGTTTTATTCATATTATTGTTTTTCGTAGTGGTTTGTTACAACTGAGTGGCTTGCTAGGCCATTTCAGAGGGCAGTTCAGAGCCAACCACGTTGCTGTGGGTCTGGAGTCACATATAGGCCAGACCAGGTAAGGACGGCAGATTTCCTTCCCTAAAGGACATTAGTGAACCAGATGGGTTTTTACGACAATCCGATAGTTTCATGGTCACCATTACTGATACTAGCTTTTTATTCCAGATTTATTTAATTACCTGAATTTAAATTCCCCAGCTTCGTGGTGGGATTTGAACTCACGTCTCTGGATCATTCGTCCAGGCCTCTGGATTACTAGTCCAGTAACAAAACCACTATGCTACCGTTCAGCCAGCAGAGCGAGAGGAGACTTCCATCACATGAGTCTCCACTGGATTTGAATCTAGATCTCCGAGCTGAAATCATAGTGGCTTTAATTGCTGCCTTATCCATTTCTGCTGAATGGTCATCCTTAATGTTCTACAGCTATGCTGAAATTTGTTTGGTAGGTTGGCTACATTTGTATTCGGATTACAGGAACACATCTGAAATTGGGTCAACGCAGAGTGAATGTACAGGAAACTCTCTTTTAACCGGCACCCAAATAACCGGAAATCTCTCTTAACCGGCAAAATTCTTGAGTAGGTAACCGGAGTTTTCCTTCAACTCTCCTTTAAAAATAACTTTAAAAAAAACCCCGAGGCGTTTGCCTTGTATCGGAGCGTGTAGATTGGGAGGGGAATGTGCAGCCCGGGTAGGCAGCGGACACGACAGATGGTCAGCTGGCAGTCCCCGGGGAGACGGAGCTCCGAATGCAGGCGCATGTCAGTGTGTACGGGGCTCTCGTACGTTGGGAGATATAACTCTCCATTATCCGGACTGTTTGATTAACCGGCACCACGCCGGTCCCGTCGGTGCCGGTTAATAAAGAGTTTCCTGTATAGTGAGAAAGATAGGGGACACCTTTAAAATAAACTTGTTTTACAATTTACAGTATTACTGTTTTTTCAATGCTCTATTACTGCAGGAGAACGGACTTCTGTAAGTGGATCGAAATGTGCTGAGGGCATGGGTCACGCTCTAGCAGATGTCCAGTAACATAACCACTATGCTACCTTACCCGCATCTTTCATTGTATCTGTAACTGGCCTTTAACCTTAGTATATCACTACATTTATTCAAATCTAAATAAATGCCTGACCTTCAGAACTTTTCCTGGCACCTCAGGAAGGACATCCTGCAGTTCATTAAAAGTTGCTGACAGCAGCCATAACATTGACGGAGCTTTTTTCAACATTAATTGCGCGACCAGTGAATTTAAACTGGGGAAATCAAGTAGCTGTTTCTCGTCCTATATTAACAGAAATGCATGTAGTATATATAAAGTCAATCAAATTGTTAGCACATATCATTTACATTGCAAACACGAATATGCAAAATCACAAGATAACACTTGTAGAAACTATCTTGTGATTCATCAGCTAGCATGACCCCTACATGTGTGGAGTACAATTAACTGCTGAATCTGGCAATATAATTCTTCTTGGGGATTCACCTTATTGAGCTCCTTTATTGACTAAAATAGAGATTTCATTTTGATCATATAAGAGATGACACTCACTTATTAAAAAAATTATTTCCCACCTTTCCCCAACTGGGTCTTTGCCTATCCTGCACTGTCCATGACTAAGAGCGAGTGGCAACCCACCACCAGGGATCTGCCAATGTTGCTCCGAAACTGGCAGTGTGCAAGAATGGTCATTCCCCCAATGATCGTCACTCAATCCCTGTGAGCAAGAAGCCCCCCTCCACTTGAGTATTCCACAGAATTCAAATTGAGATTAGGAATAAGGTTGAAGTAATGGAGAGGAGGGCTGATGAGGGTAGTGTGGTTGATGTTGTGTGTATGGACTTTGAAAAGGATTTTGATAAAGTACCACATAATAGACTTGTTAGCAAAATTGAAGCCCATGGGATTAAAGGGGCAGTGGCAGCATGGATACAAAATTGGCTAAGAGACAGAAAGCAGAGGTGGGTGATGCATGTCTTTATCCTCTTGGAGCTTGTATAGGATGAATAATAGCAAGAACAACGTTACAGATGGAAGTCCCGTTCTGCTGCTCTTCCATCATCCTGAACAAGTTCCTGAGAGTTCTAGGCTGTTATAAATCTGCATTGAAGCACAGAGCTCCCCCTTCCCCACAATGTGTTTGGAAGGAGTGTGTATATTCTATTAATTTTTCCCCCTAACAATTTACATGAGTTGTTCAAAATGAGCTCAATGTTTGATACATTTGTGTTTCTTTATCTTCTTGGATTTTTTTGGTTTCTTTCACCTAAATGCAATATTATAGGTACTTCTGTATGTGTGAAAAGATCCACAGGGAGCAAATAATGTAAACATCTCTCTTCCTGTTGATAGTTAAATTTAATATTGGCAAAATTGCGGGTTGGTCGATTTTCAGGTGAGCAATGAGCTTACTGCCGCATTAGCAAGAGGGAGCAAGCAGCTACTCTCCACTGGGTGTCCAGAGTGGTTAACACTCCTGTGGATATTTAATGTAAATCTCAGGTGGATCAGTAATGACTGCCCTCTAGACGTCAACAATAAAATTACAGATAACACTCCTCAATTGTAACATAAAATACAGACCTCAGTTGGAAGAGTGGAAAGCCAAGACCTGTCCAGCCATGTGAATGGATCCCGATTGCTTGAAATCAAAGTGAAATCTGCTATTTGGCGAATCACCTGGGTTGTCTCTACAATTCCTGGTGCAATTACAACCTAAAAGTATGGCGAGAACAAAATTGCTAGAATTATAACTAACTCGGTAAACTGTATTAAGCAGTCTGCTTTTACAAAGCAAACGGTGAACATCACTCGCAGATTTTGGAATAAGTCTTGTTCCTGCAGTTCGACATAATCATCTAGATTTACAAGTTAGATGTTAAATATTATACCTGTAATAATTTATGTTAGTGAATAAACTGATTCCAACAACATGGGAATTCACAATGAAATCTTACTGAACATTTTCTGTTGAACAAGTGAAGAAAGGTTGTCTGTATTATAAACTCATTCATATTGTTATTACCTCTAATTAGGGCATGATTTGGTGTGGCAAAAATTGATGATAATTACAGTAGAGTTGCAGAGGAATTGGTTAAAACCATTGACAATTGCAGAGGGATATTCTTCTTGCAGTCCCAGTTAGTTGCTCCCTTCACCCGCACTTAATTTTAATCACTGGCATGTTTTAAAGTGCCAGTGTGCTACCTCTCTCAGCTTGCCTAAAGTATGAAGGCAATTTCCAACTAGTGTAAGATGCCCTAGTTGTGTATACATACGGTTACGTAGGGTTAGGATTTGGTTTAATCTCATACGATTAAAGTTTTTGGTTTCTTTTTACTGAATAAAATGGTTAGAAGTTGTTCATTCCCAGGATGCTTTAGGGTTTGATTTGTCAGGGTACAATTTAGCTGACACTGTGGTTTAGGTGTTTGCTGAAATGACAGGATATACAGTATAAGATTCGTGTCTCTTGACTTGCTTACATGGCCACATTGTAAAATGAGTTAGCCAAGGCAGTTTTGAGATCATGGGCTGGATTTTGATACTGGGGTCGGGTTGGTGTCGTGAATCCCACATTTTGGGTTGTAGACCCACCTCCATCGAGATGTGGCCAACCCACTGTATTTTCCCTTGATTGACCTTGTTGAGCCCGCCCAGTGGGCTCAGCAGGCCAATTAAGGGCCACCCGGCAACAGGTGACATCACAGATTGACATTTCATCTGTCAAGAGCTTTTGACAGATGAAATATCAGCGTTTGACAGCTCTGTGAAGCTGTCAAACACTGACAATCTGTCTTCTAACTTCAGTCCTTCCTCTCAGGCTGAGTTAGAAATCATTCCAGCACAGAAAACAGAAGGCTGCAGTTTTTGACAGCACCACGGCTTTCCTGCTTTCTGTGCCGGTGAGATTTCTGACTCCCGAGAACTGAAGGGCTGACACCTGCAGGAGGAAGTTAAGGTAAGTAAAACTTTTTCCCACACTTTGCACTTACATTACACACTTACCTCTGCACACATGCACCCATCACTCACCTGCCCACCGGACATATCGACCCTTCCAACCCCTGCAGACCCACGGTCCGCCCCGATAACTTGGCGTGGTTGGCACCTGTCGGGAAGCCCACATTTCAGCCGTCAAAATAGGGATTAGGCAAAAAACTGCCTGTTAACTACCTGTTAACAGGCAGTTAATTGTTACTAATCCCTTCCCGCCTCGGGGAGTCGGGTCCCAGCACAGGTCGGGTACCCGCCTCCAGCGAAACTGGCATGGAGGTGGGTTGGAGGCGGGATGGGGTCGGGACCCCCGAATCTGCAACTTTAACCCCCCACACGCCTCCAAACCCGACTCCACGGGTCATTGAAAATCCAGCCCAAGGAGTGGAACAATGGAAGAACAGGATGAAAACAAGTCAGCATCTGTTGTTTTAAAGGAAATACATCCTTTCTGGGGATCTTGTTCACAACACCACTTGTCATGCCATAATTAATCATTACTGACAGTGTTCGTGAGAAACAGACTATGCAGATCCTAAGCTTTTCTTAACAAGTTGTAGAGAGAGTCAGGATTGGAAAGGAACAACAACAAGGTTGCGTCTCTACCCGGGGAAAGAACACGCGGTAGTATTGTTTATTTCTCTAGTATATCTACTACTAAAAGATATTGTGCGTGTCTGGACTTGGTTGAATATAAATAAACGGAGAAATTGCAAACCATATTTTGGGGTCAGAATCAAACTGCTTACACTAGTTACTGCAAGAGCTGGTCATACCGTTGGCAAGTCCCCTCAAATTAGCATTTGCATTAAAGTGCCAGTAAGCGGAGCGGAGCGGAGCGCATGTTGCGTTTGTAAGACCAGCTGGTTACTGTAGCAGCTGCTCTTACATTTGACACACGCTCTGTTCATTGGTACTTTAATTCACACACTAAATTTAAGCAATGCCAATGAGCTGAGCATGCCGACTGTACGAGCAGCTGTTAAAAATATAAAAATTGCAATGCTGTAAAATGTTAATGCTTGCAAAGCTAAACCTCTGCAAAGAGGGGTACCGGAGAATGAGCTATTAAGTGCAATACTTTCAGGGCCTTTCAATGAATAGACAAATCCTTGGTGTGAAGTTTTCAGTCACAAGGTACATCACTGAAGTGCCCAATTATGTCAAAAACCTAAACATGACAAAGAGCTACAGGCTGCAGAGGAAAATGGCTAAGTAGTATTAATGGGCATATAACTGGCAAATGAAGTTCAACACAGATAAATGTGAGGTATTACATTTTGGTAGGAAGAATAAGGAGGTCACGAGTCTAGGTGGGGTAGAGGAACAAAGGGATCTCGGAGTACAAATACACAAATCACTAAAAGTTGTGACACAGGTTAGCGAGGCCATAAAAAAGCAAGCCAAGCACTAGGGTTTATTTCTAGAGGTATAGAATTGAAAAGTAGGGAAGTTATACTAAACTTGTATCGAACCTTGGTTAGACCACACTTAGAATACTGCGTACAGTTCTGTTCGCCATATTATAAAAAGGATATAGAGGCACTGGAGAGGGAGCAGAGAAGATTTACCAGAAATGCGAGGGTATACATATCAGGAAAGGATGAACAGGCTGGGTCTCTTCTCTTGAAAAAAGAAGGCTGAGGGGTGACCTAATAGAGGTCTTTAAAATTATGATAGTTTTGATAGCGTGGATACAGAGATTGGGCCAGAAATTCAGCTCTTGTTGGGTGAGTACGCGCTGTGTACTCACCCATAAGGCCACCTGAAGTGCCGGTTTCCTGCATGCACTGCGCATGCGCGGGAAACCGGAACTTCTGTTCCCCTGAAGGAAGGGGTTCAGAAGTCGAACGCGTGCCCGGGAGAGGCTGCGCGCACGCAGCGAACTTCGGGTTTTTTTCAGGTTTCTCCGGGAGGGTAAGTACGGAGAAGCTGCTCTTTTAAAAAGGAGACGCAAGACCTGTTTTTAACAAGGTAAGTGGTTAATTAATTACAATTTAAACATTTTTTCAACAGGTTTATTTTTTTAGATACTTTAAAGAAAGGTAAGTTTATTTTTTATTACGGTTAAAAAGTGTAATTAATTTTTTCAAAAATTTAAATTTTTGTTTAAAGTAGTTAATTTATGTAACTTATAGTTATTTTAAAAATGTGATGTTTTAAAAAAAAATTATTTGAAGTTTAAGTGTGGTTTTGGGGCCGATCTCTATTCATAGATTTGACAGGTCTTCCTGTCAAATCTATGAATGAAAATGCCCTGTTAGGATAGGCTCTCCATGGCCCACGTGATCCTAGGTGACGCTTCAAACTAACTGCGCCCCGGGATACGCAAGCACTGCGCGCCGGCAGTTGGAGGAGGCCCAGGAGCCGAAGTCCTCGTGGGCCCAAAGCACAACTGCAGGCGCGGTAGGCATGTACGCGTGCGAATTTTGCACCCGCAGGAAGCCGGAAAGCCGAATTTCTGGCTCATTGTTTCCACTTGTGGGGAAGAGCATAACTAGAGGCCATCAATATAAGATAGTCACCAAGAAATCCAATAGGGAATTCAGAATAAACTTCTTTACCCAAAGAGTGGTGAGAATGTGGAACTCGCTACCACAGGGAGTGGTTGAAGCGAATAGTATAGATACATTTAAGGGGAGGCTAGACAAGCATATGAGGGAAAAGGGAATAGAGGGTTACGCTGATAGATTTAGATGAGGAAAGACGGGAGGAGGCTCATGTGAAGCATAAACGCCGGCATGGACTGGTTGGGCCGAATGGCCTGTTTCTGTGCCGTATGTAATCCTATGTAATGTATTCTCTGTCTTCTCTCCTCTTTTTCCTATCTTTTTCAGTCTGACTCTCTCCCTTTCTTCTGTATTTATCTCATTCTTCACACCTACCTGTTCAATTTGCAAATGTTTTCTGTTGCTTTCTCTCACTGGAGGGCTTATAGTTTTAATAGAAAGATTTTTTTATTTTTGTTGGGCTAGTCCTCACTCTCCAGTAAGAGAAATGCTGTAAATTACTGGCACAGTGCTTACATATGCTGATTGCAATCCAAGATAAAGTGACTGTAATCATCCAAGTGAGACTTCTGCTGACGGTAGGAAAGTTAGTAACCTCAAATGCTTCACATAATAGCCTGTTAAACATTCTTGTCGGGTAAAGGCAAAAGAGAGATAGGGAAATTAATTGCCTTTCACGCATCGTAGCACAGGAGAACGTTTCCATCAATATGGTGAGGGGGAAAGTTGAAAATATAACAGATGTAGAAAAGAGCTGCTTGCAAAACTGTAACTGGTTGACCGGATAGAGAAGTAGGCATAAGCTTTCCACCCCCTTCCCCCGATTGGGATGCCTCTCTGCCAGAGTGGAGCAGGGCAGAACTTCCATCTGGCTTCTAGATGCTCCCCTGAGCTAGCCGTGTTACTGGGTCTGGGTCAATAACATATTGGAGACGGGCTCCCTGGACTCTGATGGAGAGTCGTGCCAGTACAGGGGCAGAACTTGCTGCAGTGGGAACAAGAGGTGGCTGGCCTGCTGCCCGTTAACAAAAAAAAAAATTATCTTCAAAAGTTTTGTTTTACCTGATGCTGAGTGCACTGGCACATGCCCCTCTTTAAGTTTTGCCTGGTGCCACCACCCTGACCTCTTAGCTCTGCATGCCAGCACCTAAAAGGCAGCCCTGGTGTCCAACAATTCACAGAATGCAAATGGAGAGAAACACGTTAGAGGCTGTGTTTCCCTCCTTTGCATTACAAATAGAAATCCCCACTGCCTGATGCTTCCATCAGATGTGGATGAGTTTAGTTTCTCTCTCTTCGCCCTTCTCTAAGTGTCAACCTACTATTTCTCAGTGGAGGGTCAGGCAGAAGCCTTGCTTCGTGGTGTGTGTAAATGCTACTCTTGAGCCAGTAGCAAAGAGTTGAGTAAAAATAACCTGGGTTGACTAATTTTTCCTTCTTTCCTGTAGAGTGGCTGGTCTTTACTTCATTCCTATCCCTGATGGAAACTCAAAAAAGCTCCCTAGATAACCCAGTGTTAAGGAAGCCTCTAAGCCAAACAGACTGAAAAGCCCCAGGTTCAATTCCTGGTCTCTGCTGAATTAGCTGATTGCAGCCAATATAGCAACTGAGACTCTATAAAAAGAAAGATTTGCATTTTCCGAGGAGAAGGGTAGCAAATGAGAAATGGAAAATCACAGGTGTCACCTGCACCTTATCACCTTGTGGTACAGTCGATTGGTGCATCAATGCACAGCATTATCCACCCTAATTCCATGGGGGTTCCGTAACTTAATTCGAAAAGCTGCGGAATCCCCGGAAAAAATCGGTGTTAACGCAAGTTATGCCATTTTTCTGGTGTTTCTGTGGCTCTTCTGCCAAAGTTGTAGCGGACGAACGGGAGAACCTTTGCGGAAATTTATCTTGTACGATTTAAAATAATAGATGCTTTGCGCAGCAACAAAAGTAAGTAAAATTCTTAAACTACCTCAATGAAACAATATAGACACAAGCTTGAGGTATGCTTACAGATGTGAACAAGTTGTTACAAATTAATGGCAGGATCTATCTTAGAAAAGTAACTTCCCAATTCCATCAAGGGCATTTCCTTAAAGGAAAAGGTAGGTGTATATTTCAATGTTAACTCTGTCTCTCTCTCCACAGATGCTGCCTGACCTGCTGAGCATTTCCAGCATTTTCTGTTTTTATTTCATTGTGTATTTAGGGTTTCTTACTTGATGTAGTCCTACCATTTGGACACTTAGCACTTTACATAGTAAACACTTCTGCAGTTTTTTTGAATTTTACTAGAGAAAAAATAATTTCACTGACTTAACAGATTCATCGTTATCTATATTTGTACCTTGACTTCAGTTTCCTCTGATTTCGGCACAAATGGCACTAAAGCTGCATAGATCAAGGCAAGATTGTGAAAAACTCTCCCGTTAAAACAGTACCTGAAAGGAAAGGAAACAACAGGATAGGAGAAATGATTCCAAAAATTAAAATCAAATAACTTATGCGGATTATTTCACGAGGCTCTGCTACCAGCACGGAATCTCGCTTGTGGTAAGAGCAGGTCGGACATAGGGCTTCTGCCCCATGCGCGTTTCTGCGCTGGTAGCTTGACCGTATGAATTTATTGTCCAAATTTTTCACCTGATCAAGAGTAAAACCAATGTTTAGTTGTTTTCTTATGTGTACCCTATAAAGGTAATGAAGATATAGAAATACACGTGTGCTCTGATGAAGTACATTTTCAGTGCAATGAGAAAGGAACAGGTGAGATGAGGTGAGCATTTTGTAGCTTCAGCCTCGAGTTCCTCTTTGACGGAACAAGTTGCAAAATAGTCATTCAGCAGAAGCATAACCATCAGAGACAGAATAAATGTTTTCCTGCAGCTTATATAAATTATGACATTTTGTTCCTAATTTTAAACAATTTATTGTTTTATTCAACTTCCAGTTTAAGTCTACCAGCGCCATACATATTTCCTCAGCCAAGGGAGAAGACCAAATCATACATTTCTACCAATATTGCAAAGAATGTGACAAAATGCAAGAAGACATTAATAAACTTGCAGAATGGACATTTAATTGGCAAATGAATTTCAATCTGGTAAGTGTGAGGTGGTGTATTTTGGTAGGAAGAATAAGGAGTCCACATACTGCTTGGATAATAAGAATCTAAATCGGGTAGAGGAGCAAAGGGATCTAGGGGTACAGATACACAAATCACGAAAAAGTAGCGACGCAAGTTAATAAGGCCATTAAAAAAAGCAAACCAAGCACGGGGGTTCATTACTAGAGGGATAGAATTGAAAAGCAGGGAAGTCATGTTAAATCTGTAGAGAACCTTCGTTAGACCACACTTGGGAGTACTGTGAACAGTTCTGGTCTCCATATTATAAAAAGGATATTGAGGCATTGCAGAAGGTGCAAAAAAGATTCACAGGATGATACCAGAACTGAGAGGGTATAACTATCAGGAAAGACTGAAAAGAGAAGGCTGAGGGGGTGACGTGATCGAGGTTTTTAAGATAATGAAAGGGTTTGATAGGGGAGACGTAGAGTCATTTTTTCCACTTGTGGGGGAGCCAAAAACTGGATATGATAAATAGTCACTAATAAATTCAATAGGGAATTCAGGAGGAACTTCTTTATGCAGACTGGTTCGAAAGTGAAACGCGCTTCTACATGGAGTAGTGGAGGCAAATAGCATAGATGCATTTAAGGGGAAGCTAGATAAACACGAGTGAGAAAGAAACAGAAGGATATGCTGGTAGAGTTAGATGAAGAAGGTGGGAGGAGGCTTGTGTGGAGCATAAACACCGGAATAGACTAGTTGGGCCGAATTGCCTGTTTCTGTGCTGTAGAATCAGGGGGAAAACTCTCCACTGGCTGGAGTCAGACCTAGCACAAAGGAAGATGGTTGTGGTTGTTAGAGGTCAATCATCACAGCCCCAGGACATCGCTGCAGGAGTTCCTCAGGGCAGTGTCCTAGGCCCAACCACCTTCAGCTGCTTCATCAATGACCTTCCCTCCATCATAAGGTCAGAAGTGGGGATGTTCGGTGATGATTGCGCAGTGTTAAGTTCCATTCACAACTCCTCAGATAATGAAGCAGTCCATGCCCGCATGCAGTAAGATCTGGACGACATTCAGGCTTGGGCTGATAAGTGACAAGTAACACTTGCGCCACACAAGTGCCAGGCAATGACTATCTCCAACAAGTGAGAGTCTAACCACCGTCCCTTGATATTCAATGGCATTACCATCGCCGAATCCCCACCATTAACATCCTGGGGGGTCACCATTGACCAGAAACTTAACTGGACCAGCCACATAAATACTGTGGCTACAAGAGCGGTTCAGAGGCTGGATATTCTGCGGCGAGTGTCTCACCTCCTGACTCCCCAAAGCCTTTATACCATCTACAAGGCACAAGTCAGGAGTGTGATGGAATACTCTCCACTTGCCTGGATGAGTGCAGCTCCAACAACACTCAAGAAGCTCGACACCATCCAGGACAAAGCAGCCCACTTGATTGGCACCCCATCCACCACCTTCAACATTCACTCCCTCCACTACCGACGCACCGTGGCTGCAGTGTGTACCATCTACAAGATGCACCGCAGCAACTCGCCAAGGCTTCTTCGGCAGCACCTCCCAAACCCGCGACCTCTTCCACCTAGAAGGACAAGGGCAGCAGGCGTATGGAACACCATCACCTGCAGGTTCCCCTCCAAGTTACACACCATCCTGACTTGGAAATATATCGCCGTTCCTTCATCGTCGCTGGGTCAAAATCCTGGAACTTCCTCTCTAACAGCACTGTGGGAGTACCATCACCACACGGACTGCAGAGGTTCAAGAAGGTGGCTCACCACCACCTTTTCAAGGGCAATTAGGGATGAGCAATAAATGCTGGCCTTGCCAGCAATGCACACATCTCGGAACGAATAAAAAAAAAGTCGATGTAATATTGCTGTTGAAATGGGCAATGGGAGATGTGCAAAAGTGATCCAGTAAACTTACCCTCTCTTCTTATGGCAAAGTGTCTAGCCTCTGATATGGGAAGCTGTGAGAGTGAACTTATGTCATACATTTTGATCATGGTCAAGCAGTTTGGAGCACTATCACGCTGTAAAAATATACAATCTTGCTATTTTCAGAACTAAATGGAAACAAATGCCAAACCTAAAACTGAAACAAGTGCTTATGTCACTGATTTTGAGAATATCTATAGTGCATGTGGAAAACAAATGAAGAATGATCAACTGGTGTTAAAATGTAATGTTCTACTTACTGTGAGCTTAGGTTTAGTTTTGGATAGAAAATGAGCCAGCAACAGCTGTACTGTAGTGCCAGTATTGTTAGTCTTCGAATAACAAAATCCGATGCTTTTTCAGTATTCAGCTCCTCAATATCCTAATAAATGTAAGTAGTTAATACTCCTATAGCATTATTATTTTAATGCTAAGTGGCTAATACATTTTATTTACCTTGCACAACTTACTGTGCCTCCTAACTTAGTGCTGTCTGCAAACTTGGATATGCAACTCTTCCCGCCAATCAGAGTATGTTCCAATTGTCCCTACTTTGTTTCATGACCCCCAACAAATTACCAACCCATGTCACAAGGCTACTTCTGATTCCGTGCACTTTTATTTTTGTATCTCTTGTATGGAACTTTATCAAATGCCTCCTGAAGTCCATATAGACAACATCCATATAGACAACATCCATAGACACTCATCTAGATTAGTCACACCCTTCATTCTTCAGCGCATACTTGTTCAAATGTTCAGTCACTATGTCCCTGATGATAGATTCTGGTAATTTTCCCTCAACTGACAAACTGACAGGTCTGCAGCTTCCTGTTTTTTCCCTCTCTTCTTTCTTAAACAATGGAGTGACATTTGCAATTTTCTGGGGACACAATTTCCGAATCTAGAGAGCTTTGGCAAATTATGACTAACACATCTGCAATTTCCCAACCTGTTTCTTTTAATACCCTAGGGTGGAAAGCATCAGGTCATGGAGATTTGTCTATCTTAAGTCCCATTATTTTCTCCATTATCATAAAAAAAATTATACTAAATCCAGTAAATTCCTCCCTTTGACTTATTTTTAGGTTCCCTTGTACCGCTGGTATTTTGTCCTCTTCCTTTACTGTGAAAAGTATTAATTTATCAAGTCTGCCATTTCCTTATTATCCATTATAGTATCACCTGCATCTGTCTTTAATGGGCCCACATTCCTCCTTACCACTCTCTTTCTCTTAACATATTCATAAACATTTTTACTGTTAGCTTCTATATCCCTTGCAACATTTTTTTCATACACCCTTTTTGCACCTCTTATGACTTTCTTGGTATCCCTTTGTTGTTTTTTTTATAGCTCTTCCAGTCTACTGGATTTCTGCTTTTCCTGGACCTCTTGTGCTCTGCCTGTCCAGCTCCCAGTCAAGGAAGGCCAGGAAAATCAATCCCTTCATGTCATCAAGCTAAAGTGAAAGTTTTGTTCTAAAATTAGTTTATTTCCTGTCAATCATTGATACTATTTTTCTTCATACCTGCACTATTATAGCTGTGCATTCATCCACTGTAATAACAGCATACTGATCTGCTCCTCCAAACAAGCGTAGCATCTCATTAGTGGTTCTCTCCAAAAGAGTTATATTGTACCTGCAATGTGAAACAATGATATCAATAATGAGTTTTTATATCCAGGTAACCTTTCAGGTACATTAATGATCATAGGCCGCTGGACACGATACAATGCATTAAAAAATTTTCAACACTAATCTGTATGCCACTGCCAACCATTTATGCTTGTAGCCTCTTGCCATTCATTGATTACAGATAGGGATGGGGTTGGGGGGGGGGGGGGGGGCGCGGTGAGGGGGGGAACAGATGCTTCAGCACTTGGAAAAGCCAAGGTAATAAATAGCCTGAGATCTGAAACTTTGCCTTGAAACAGGCCCATTTTATGCTGATAGTCTTAAATGCAATCGCAACTTTAGTATCAGCTTTCTGATCTTGCTATAACAATTCCTCAAGGAGCCAGTGCTTGTCCTTTTATTAAACATATGGACGAGGTAATGTGAAACTGTAATGATGTAATAGTTTAAGCCAGACAGTAAATAAATAATCAGCACAAGTTGACTCTCTATTTACTTATTATTGCTAAAAACCCAAGAACATACTAACCCTCTAAGGATCTGAAACAGCATATTTTGCACTACAGATTTTAAAAAAATTGATAACCCTACAATTTTTCTGATCATTGGGAAAACATCATTAACCAAAGTTAAAATATTCTCATTTTTCTTTCTTTATTTCCATTATGATACCAAATAATTCAATTTGTGAAGGTATTAGCTAATGGAAAACATGTTACCACAAAATGGTGGAAATTACAAGTTGCAAATTTAGTTATGAGAAGGCAAGTTGAATGGATTTAAGCAATCCGTTGCATCAAAGCAAGAATCTAGAGGAGATAACAGGGATTTGTCAATTTCTGGTTAGACTGACGCAGTTCTATATTGTGGATGTAGGTCCACTGGAAAGCACCTGGGACTAGTAAACTATGAGATCTGTATTTTTACTCATTAATCACTGAAAGCAAATTGCTATCTGTGAAAACTGAGTAGATCATGAACTTGGGGCAGAGCAGGGGAATACAGTTTTTCCAACAGAATAAAGCCTTATCCACATGATTGTTTGAACTCACTCTGTCCCTAATCAGCCCAAAATCAATATTCTAGATATATGCTTCTATTAAAAACAATGTAATATACACAAGGAATTGTATTTTTAATTATGAAAAAAATCTTCATATCCCCTTGTTTTGAGTCACGGAGCTCCACTGGGAGCGAGTGTTTGGGTATTAGTAACAGAGCTCCACTGAGAGCCAGTTTTTGGGGTATTAGTAACAGAGCTCCACTGAGAGCCAGTTTTTGGGGTATTAGTAACAGAGCTCCACTGAGAGCCAGTTTTTGGGGTATTAGTAACAGAGCTCCACTGAGAGCCAGTTTTTGGGGTATTAGTAACAGAGCTCCACTGAGAGCCAGTTTTTGGGGTATTAGTAACAGAGCTCCACTGAGAGCCAGTTTTTGGGGTATTAGTAACAGAGCTCCACTGAGAGCCAGTTTTTGGGGTATTAGTAACAGAGCTCCACTGAGAGCCAGTTTTTGGGGTATTAGTAACAGAGCTCCACTGAGAGCCAGTTTTTGGGGTATTAGTAACAGAGCTCCACTGAGAGCCAGTTTTTGGGTATTAGTAATGTTGCCAATAGCTTACTGATATTTGCAAAATGTGATGGCATACACAACTGTTTCGTTGTGTTCAGTGCGGAAAGCAAGTGTTAAAAACAGCTGCAAACGTTTTCTGAATGTTGCACAAAAACTGCAAGTAAAGCCATATTGAGTGAGCAGATCCCCAACTATTAGCAAATAAACTGTAGTTTTTGAATTATTAAAGTGGCCTACACATATGGTAGCAATAGGTTGAGCCCAGAACTTGGATAAATGGCCTGAATGATGCAGCAAACAACAAGAGGCCAACAACATTATCCTATTGCAGTTGCTGTCATCCTTTTACCAGAGGAACAGGATAACAGGTTAGCAAAATTGTGATCATCATCCACTGCAGTTAAGGGAATCTCCTATGCCAAGACAAAAATGTTATTCAACAGTCTTTCTGATATCAGGTCAAACAGGAGCCATGCAGCCATGGAAAAGGTAGTGCATAACACTTGCACAACAAAGCATTTGTCATAGAACAGCTTATGCTTTACTAAGGCTTCCAACAGATGACACCCAAAAGTACACCTTCACTATCTTCTCAAATCAGATCTGGCAAGACTTTTTAATATTTTATGCATTAAAAGAGAATGACAAATATGTACAGGTGTGTTTCGAGGTAGTACATAACTGGAGTTCTGGTGATGTAAATAAATTGCTCACACTTTATTATGTTAACTGAACTATGAGATGTGTTACTGCCTTTAAATCAAGTATTCAACACCTATTATCTGAGCTATCATTGATAGATACAAAAAAAAGATTTGCATTAAATTTTACGATTTAGCTATCCTGGTGCAGAGCTTTGAGTCACAGGAGTGTATATTGGGAACTTAAATGAAATATGTCATTCATGTCCCATGCTTGATCTGCACAATTTTTCATCTATTGAAAGTGAATAAAATTAGACGAGGAGTGCTAAATTGTAAAATTTACCCCTCAGTGTTTCTGTCACAGCTCTTGCTCACCTCCCCGAGCATAACAACACAAGAAGTAGGAGTAGGCCATTCGGCCCCTTGATCATGGCTGAACTTCTACCTCAACTCCACCTTCCCGCACTATCCTCATATCCCTTGATTTCCTTAGAGTCCAAAAATCTATCGATCTCAGTCTTGAATATACTCAACGATTGAGCATCCACAGCTTTCAGGGGTCGAGAATTCCAAAGATTCACAAGCCTCTGAGTGAAGAAATTTCTCCTCATCTCAGTCCTAAATGGCTGACTCCTTATCCTGAGACTATGCCCCCTAGTTCTAGACTCTTCAGCCAGGGGAAACAGCCTCTCAGCATCTACCCTGACAAGCCCTCTAAGAAATTTCTAAGTTTCAATGAGATCACCTCTCATTCTTCGAAACTCCAGAGAATATAGGCCCATTCTACTCAATCTCTCCTCATAGAACAGCATTCTCATCCCAAGAATCAATCTAGTGAACCTTCGTTGCACCCCCTCTAAGCCAAGTATATCCTTCCTTAGGTAAGGAGACTAAATCTGTACACAATATTCCAGGTGTGGTCTCGCCAAATCCCAATATAATTGCAGCAAGATTTTCTTACTCTTATACTCCAACCCCCTTGCAATAAAGGTGAACGTACCACTTGCCTTCCTAATTGCTTGCTGTACCTGCATATTAACTTTCTGTGATTCGTGTACAAGAACACCCAAATCCCTCTGAATACCAACATTTACTAATCTCTCACCTTTTAAAAAACATTCTAATTTTCCATTCTTCCTACCAAAGTGGATAATTTCACACTTCCCCACATTATACTCCATCTCCTTTTTTTAAATCATTCACGGGATCTGGACATCGCTGGCAAGGCCAGCATTTATTGCTCATCCCTAATTGCCCTCGAGAAGGTGGTGGTGAGCCGCCTTCTTGAACCGCTGCAGTCCGTGTGGTGAAGGTACTCCTACAGTGCTGTGAGGGAGGGAGTTCCAGGATTTTGACCCAGCGACGACAAAAAAACGGCGATATATTTCCAAGTCAGGATGGTGTGTGACTTGGAGGGGAATTTGGAGGTGGTGGTATTCCCATGCGCCTGTTGCCCATGTCCTTTCTAGGTGGTAGAGGTCATGGGTTTGGGAGATGCTGCCGAAGAAGCCTTGGCAAGTTGCTGCAGTGCATCTTGTAGATGGTACACACTGCAGCCACGGTGCGCCGGTGGTGGAGGGAGTGAATGTTTAAGGTGGCCACCTTCCTGCCCAATCACTTAACCTGTCTATATCCCTTTGCAGCCTCTTTGCATCCTCCTCATAGCTTACTTTCCCAACTAGCTTTGTATCATCAGCAAACTTAGATACATTATACTGTACTCAGTCCCCTCATCTAAGTCATTGATATAGATTGTAAATAGCTGATGCCCAAGCACTGATCCTGGCGGTGCTCTACTAGTTACACCCTGCCATCCGGAAAATGACCTGTTTATTCCTATTCTCTGTTTTCTATCCTTTAACCAGTCCTCAATCCAGACTAATATATTACCCCAATCCCATGAGCCCTAATCTTGTGTAACAACCTCCTGTGTGGCACCTTATCGAATGCCTTCTGAAAAACCAAATACACCACATCCACAGGTTCCCCTTTATTTACCTTGCTAGTTACACCCTCAAAAAACTTTAATAGATTTGTCAAGCACGATTTCCCTTTCATAAAACCATGTTGACTCTGCCTAATCATATTGTGATTTTCCAAGTGCCCTGTTACCACGTCCCTAATAATGATTCCAGCATTTTTCCTACTACTGATGTCAAGCTAACTGGCCTATGGTTCTTGGTTTTCTCTCTCCCTCCTTTCTTGAACAACAGAGTTACATTTGCTACCTTCCAATCCACGGGGACCATTTTAGAATCTAGGGAATTTTGGAAGATCAAACTACTGCAGAGACCAGGGAGTAAGCTGCTTGCATGGGTGTTATGGATGCTAAAAGGGGGATGGAGGACTAAAATGCACAAGAGGGAGAAAATAACTGAATTTATTAAAACTATTTTATTGTTCCCATCTAAGCATTTTATAAATCAATAGCTAGTCAAAACAATTGTAAAAGCTACCTTGATTCTAGAATTTGGAGCATGGTTGGAGTGTTCAACAAGCCTTCAGACATCAGGAACATGTACGGAATCTGCAGCTCCATCAACAGGAACTCAGACTTAATGGTTAACATATCTCCGAAAGAACAAAAAGGAACTGTTACTCATTGTAGTAACAATTTTTTTCTAAATGAGGATCTTTTATACATGCAAACACTGTGCAGCCAATGTATTTTTATACTGAACTTGGCAAAAATTGGCACTAAACTATAGTCTCAGTCAGAGAAGTCGAAGATTGTTGATCTGAAATGTACTAAGGGGTGCTCTTCTGAGGCTGGATTGAGGCCCATGTTTGGGGCAATAGGACAAAGAACTGTACAGACCCTTCTATAGTTATTGTTCTTGTATCAGTGCAGAAGGTGTATGTAAATTATCTATGTGGTTATCACAGCTTTACACCACTTTCTCTGCCTTGGCAATGGGAGGGACAGCCAAGTGATTTCGCCTGATTTAATCTTTTTTAAGTTGTATTCTTTCCCTCAGATTCCACTGAGAATCAACTTAGCAGCATCTGTCTGGGCAGGATTTAGGTCACTGAACTGAAAACCCAATAGCATGATTTCCCCCAGGGCAGCAGTAGCCTGTTTACTCCCAGCAGTAAGAGTGAAAATCCTATTACCACTCATATCATTAAGTTTTCTTCATTTATAAAAATATGTACATGCTGCATAAAAATTTATGATAGAAATGGGGTCGACTTTAAAACAGTTCAAATCAATTCAAGATTGATTTAATAAATGAAAAGCTCGTGTAAATGTATAAATTGATTCAGTTTTATACGTGGAATTGTAATAGACTTTCTTTTCAGATATTGTTACCTGCTTCTGGACCTTTAGGAAGTATGGTTTTAAAGATCATATGATCTATATTCTGCTGCTTGCAGAGCTCAGCCCAGCACGAGTTCTCCATGTAATCGTATTCTACCACCAAAGAGAACAGAACCCAAGGAAAATCTGCTCCGATGTGATGACTGTATGCTACCAAACAGGAATGTCTTTCCAGGCTGGAAATGGACGATGCAGGTAATCACGGCATGACAAAAAAGAATGAATGAGGAGTATAGTGTTACAAATTAATTACCATTATCACAGAACACCTAACAACGGAGCTGGATTGGAGACTGTGTTACGGTTATTCCCACTAATATGAGCGACTAATAGCTATAACCTACTTAGTATCATAAGCAATTATTTCTGCTAATTGTACAGCAGATTAAGAAGTTCATTTCACAATCTTGTTATTGTGGGCTTGCATTCCACAGGATCCAGAACGCACTCCCTATCTCTGTAACCTCCTCCAGCCCTGCAACCCTGCGCTATCTCTACGTTCCTCCAATTCTGGCCTCTCGCGTTCCCCGATTTTCATCGCCCCTCCACTGGCGGCCGTGCCTTCAGCTGCCTGGGCCCTAAGCTCTGGAATTCCCTCCCTAAACCTCGCCGACTCTCTACCTCGCTCTCCTCCTATAAGATGCTCCTTAAAAAAACCTACCTCTTTGACCAAGCTTTCAGTCATCTGCCCTAATATCTCCTTATGTGGCTTGGTGTTAAATTTGGTCTGATAACGCTCCTGTGAAGCGCCTTGGGACATTTTACAATGTTAAAGGTGCTATACAAGTGCAAGTTGATGATGCTGTAACCCATTAGCCAATGACTTTTGATTAGTTGTCGGCCAGATCCCCACATGACACCTCCCCTTGGGGACAGGAAAAATTTACAGAAATCATTTCATCCAACAACACAAAATGCCTCCTGCCAGCGGAGCACAGGACAGATTTGGCATCAGAGTCCTGGAGAAGTCTGACACTCCCTGCTCTTCTAGTAGAATGATGGAAAAAGAGCAGCCTGTGAGTGAGGAATGTGTAAATAATGAATTAGGTAAGCTCGTCAATTAGTGTGTCTCTTGCTTCCATCACCCTTATTTTTATTCCTCTCCTGATTTTATGTTACTTTCGTACATAAATAAAAACAAAAGTAAAAAATTAAATTAAAAAGTGCCACTAGCTATTACACATGTTAAAAAGAATCAGTGGCCGGATCTGACCTCTATCACTTGAGCACACTTTGAGCTGAATATCAGCAGTTTGTGCATGTTTATACTATGACAGCTAAGGGATCCTTATAGATATAGAAAATCCCAGTGCCCCTATTTTTGTGCATAGTAAATAAGCACAAATGAACAAAAGGAACTTAAAAAGTACTAACGTGAATTTCACCAATTTTTAATCAGATCCTCTAAACCCAAAATAACTATTCTTTACGAAACTATACACTTTTCCAGCTATTTGATTTTGCACATTTATATAAACATGAACTGGTCTATCTGCACAATTACACACCTGAAGACTGTATAACAAGAAACTGGCTACAGTTGTTTAAAAGGAAGTTGTAAAGGAGAACAAGATAAATATTCCATTCTATTCATACAGTACTTCTGGCATTTAAAGCATGTGTTTGCTGTGCAAATCTGACATTAGTATACAAGGTCAGTCATTTCAAAACATTATCCTCCCTATCTTTTGCCTTTTATCTCTTTCCCAACAATGCCAATCATCAGCCTCACAGCTGCCTTCACCCATAGGCATCGAGAGAGTGGGTTTCATCATGGCTACTTATACTCCTTCGTAACTGATTAGCGATAAAAATAAGCCAGGGCAGGAGGAGTACTCTTGAGTCCCAAGATGAAGCATCCTGTCTCTGCAGTGTGCTCTAAAGGCATGACTGAGAGGTGAAAGAACTCTCCCCACTTGAAGCGAAAGTCAGAATGAAGAGCAGTCTTGGGACTCGACCCATGTGGCGTTCCAACTTGGAATCAAACACACCCACTGCTAGCCCATCCCTAGAATAAATGGCACCAAATAGGTATACTTTCAGATTGGCTCTGATCTTATACAAACACTTAACGCACTCATACTAAATCCTGTCTGCGCTCTTTTTTTTAAAATATAGACACCAACTCATTTGAAACAAACATTAAACATTCATATGGGAAAAGTGGCAGTCAGGAAATATACCCCAATATTTTTTCTTCAACAAAAGGTAAAATCATGGGAAGCGTGTAATTAATTATCCCTTAGTTTTAGGATTTAATTTTCTCTAGTGTTTAATGAATTTGCTTAAAGTTCCTTCATATACTTTTTTTAGCACAGTTGTTAATTAGTTTATTTTAAATGGGAACAATTGTATTAATGTAAGGCACAAAGAATTTTTACATAAACACATTAAACAGTATGCTAACAACAGAAATTAAACACCTTACAGTCTTTAAAATATGTACGTCATGATCTAAGCAATCAAGTGACTATATACTACTTACAACAATCTCTGCCTGTTTTCTTAAGGACCCCTGCATAATTTGAGAAACAACAATTCAAAGTACAACTTTACCAACCAGCTTAAAACTTTCTGACGACTCAAAGTGGCATTTTCTTCAGGAAAAACTGCAGCTGGTTTTAAGTCTACAAAATGTAAGTGTGACACATTTAGAGATGAGCAAGCATACAAGCATTGAGATGTTATACTTTTCTGAAGATAATGACTAATTCAATGCACCATATGGACTGTCACTGATTACAAAAATTATAAGATGCACATAACTGAATGTAACAGGAAAGCCCCATTAACATACTGGTATTTTTTGCAGCAAACACTGCTCAGATTGTACCTGTACACGTGAACAGGAGACTAAGTTTTGGGGAACAAAAGTGTATTTTATGCGAGCTACGCATGTATTACAGTGCAACAGGACTAAACCAACTAGTATATGAACAAGAATTAAGAAATAATCTGACAAACCAAATCTTATGTCTCACCTTTTACTTTGGTGAGGCTGTTCGTAAGTGTCGCTCTGACACAGTCTGAATCCATCCTGATGATGATTAATACCTGTTCAAGAAAAATTACATTTAAAATGGTTCTGCACTTCAAATAAATTCACAGAAATATTTCTAGTAAATAAAGTGCACTAATTGTTGCCATGAATGAAAACTCTTACTAATCTGAAAGCAGGGCCAGCAAATGTTTTTGTATTTCATGCAACAGATGGAAAAGTGGTTGAAACTTAACACCTCCATTTAGCCCTTCATCTTGTCAACATTCTCAACAGAAAGTTATTAAAGTCAAAACTCCACAATCTGTATCAACCACAAAGACTGAAACATAGAAAACTAGGAGCAGGAGTAGGCCATTTGGCCCTTCGAGCCTGCTCCGCCATTCAATATGATCATGGCTGATCCTCTATCTCAATACCATATTCCTGCTCTCTCCCCATACCCCTTGATGCCTTTTGTGTCTAGAAATCTATCTATCTCTTTCTTAAATGTATTCAGTGACTTGGCCTCCACAGCCTTCTGTGGTAGAGAATTCCACAGGTTCACCACCCTCTGAGTGAAGAAATTTCTCCTCATCTCAGTCCGAAATGTCCTACCCCGTATCCTGAGACTGTGACCCCTCGTTCTAGACCCCCCAGCCAGGGGAAACATCCTTCCTGCATCCAGTCTGTCTAGCCCTGTCAGAATTTTATACATTTCAATGAGATCCCCTCTCATTCTTCTAAACTCTAGTGAATACAGGCCTAGTCGACCCAATCTCTCCTCATACGACAGTCCTGCCATCCCAGGAATCAGTCTGGTGAATCTTCGCTGCACTCCTTTCTATGGCAAGTATATCCTTTCTTAGGTAAGGAGACCAAAACTGCACACAGTACTCCAGACTCCAGACTCCAGGTGTGGTCTCACCAAGGCCCTGTATAACTGTAGTAAAAATTGAGAGGTCGCACAACACCAGGTTATAGTCCAACAGTTTTATTTGAAATCACAAGCTTTCGGAGCTATCGCTCCTTCCTCAGGTGAAGTAAATTGGATACAGAATCGCCAGAGCATATATAGATGGAAAAAAAAGCATGTGTACTTTACAATTGCAGACCAACTGTAGTAAGACATCCTTGCTCCTGTACTCAAATCCTCTTGCAATGAAGGCCAACATTTCCCAATCTATCACCATTTAAATAATACTCCGCCTTTCTGTTTCTCCTACCGAAGTGGATAACTTCACATTTATCCATGTTATACTGCATCTGCCATGTATTTGCCCACTCACTCAACTTGTCTAAAAATCGCCTTGAAGCCTCTTTGCATCCTCCTCACAACTCACAATCCCACCTAGTTTTGTGTCGTCAGCAAACTTGGAAATATTACATTTGGTTATCTCATCCAAATCATTGATTTATATTGTGAATAGCTGGGGCCCAAGCACTGATCCCTGCAGTACCTCACTAGTCACCGCCTGCCACCCCGAAAAAGACCCATTTATTCCTACTCTTTGTTTCCTGTCTGTTAACCAATTTTCAATCCATGCCAGTATATTACCCCCAATCCCATGTGCTTTAATTTTGCACACTAACCTCTTATGTGGCACTTTATCAAAGGCCTTCTGAAAATCCAAATACACCACATGAACGGACCTCAGTTTTACATTTCATCTAAAAGCAGATGCCTCTTCAGCTCAAAACATTCTGATTTTCTGATGTTGGTGTTTGCGTGTAGTGCAAATTATATAAAGATTAGAGTATACACGGGTGGAAATGAAAAAGCCTGTGACACAATTGAGTGACGTCTGATATGCTTCTTACATTCTAATTTAATATTTGAGCCGTGTTTATGTAAAAAATGACCCACTACTCATTACATTGAAAGCCATCATTGCATTACTTATATTCAGAATGTGACATGAATGACAAAAAGTATTGCAGAGCTCTTCTGAGTCCCCATATTTTAAAATAAAGGACAGCCTCTAAAATGGTTCATACCTTGTGTTCTTTTGTGTGAGTAGTTTGTATCCACCTTAAAATCTGATTCTGAAGTTCAGCTACTTTGGGGTTGCTTTCTTGCTTACTCTGACTGACATATTGAACAATTCTGAGTTTCTTCCAAATATCATCTAAACATGTACCCAAAGTGCTTATATACATTTCTTTGGCTCTGAACAAATACCCTGAAAGTGAAAAATTAAATAAAAGTGATTAGAAAGAAGACCCTATAAAATGGACAGCACTAGTCTTTTATATTGCATCCAAGTTTCAAAGGCAAGTAAGACAGCAACAAAAAACATGTCTCTCCTACTTTTGTTTAAAATATTAATGGTTGTACTGAGGTTTAGGAAATACTGTAACATTAACAAACAATATTTTATGTCTTCTGTTATGCAAGTCAATTTGCACAGTAATAACATGAATATTAATGCATTTTGATGGGAGATTTTCAAGTAGAACACAAATGATAATTATAAACCCATTGAAAATTAGTGTCATTTATAAGACAAAATTCCAAATTTATCATTCGATGCAAGTTTTGTATACACTGAATTTGCGGATGCCTACTTTGTTTAGATTCTATTTCTTAATACACAGGATCAAAACATTCTGATAGACAAAATCTGATAGAAAACATGAAAATGTTAAAATCTGCAAGGAACATCAAGCGTTTAGGAAAACTCTATTTGCAATGTGTTTTGCCAGTTGTTGACTGGATGGCTACTCGGAACATTTTGAAACTATCCTTCCCCTCTTCAAGTGTACTTATTGTACCATTTCACATTATGCCAGATGCTAGTGAAAGGCTTAGCAGCTGCCATCTTTTAAAACAACTGCCAGTGTTTTATACTGTTAATATTATTTATTTACAACTTAATCAGGTATGAATCTACAGTTTGATAATGATAAAACCAAGATAAAAACTCATTCAGAAAAAAATATTTGTACAAAAGTGTGCTTGTCTCCTTCAGAAAAATTATTTTGCAGAATTTAATTATTTGGTCTTGTCTTAATTTTTATCATGACTTAGTTACAGAAACCCATTTGCGACTGTACCTCATACCTATAGCAGTGTCCAGGTCACACATCAACAGAAGATCACGAACGGTCACCAATAGATGAAGAAGTGCTGCATGCTTGTACAAGTGAACTTCATTTTCATCATGCTTATCTAGAACAGAAACAAGAGACTATTTTATGCATTAGAATATCTAGTACTGTGATTTTGGTGTAAACAGGACACCAGTGCCATTCTTTATATTGTAGATGTTTCCAGCTAAATGTGTTACCGAGTCCCATGTATCCTGCTGTGATATGGTTTGACTGAGGTTGAGTGGCCCAACTTCAAAACTCTTTGTACTGTCTTAGAGTCTCATTATGCTACTGGTGCTGGTTTGAGACTAGTACCTGCACAGCTAGCAAACTCAAGTGCTAGAATGATGTTTGAGCTGGCCCTAAGGAAATCAGAGCTCTCCAAACAGGTGCACAGAGCTCAACTCCCCAGCATCTAACCGGTGGCTAAAAATTCATGTTAACAAAGTTGATGCGACAGTCATATTGGGCCTGTTTGGTGTGCCATATTTTATTTCTATAAAAAGCACATAATATAAAATGTGTGATGTTATAAATTGTAGTCCAACTGAAATCTGAGAATTATTTTAAGAATTACACACATAGCCAATAACATCTAAAATTACAATAAATTGAATTGGTTACAATTTCAGGTTCACAGATCACTCTTTTTATAAATGTTGAATTTCAGCTTTTTGGAAAATGTTGTTCTCTGGCTATGGGCGATGCTTATGAAGCCCCATTTATTGCCCACCCCTAGTTACTCCTAGTAGGCTATCTCCTTGAACCGGTGCAGTCTCTCTGGTGTAGTGCTCCCACAATTAAGTCATATAGAGAACTTCAGGATATTGACCCAGTAAAAAGAAACAGTGATATATGTCTAAGTCATGATGGTGTGTGACTTGGGGCAGAACTTGGAAGTAATAGTGTTCCCACGACACTGCTGTTCGTCCTTCTCCGTAATAGCGGCCGCAGAGGAGGGAGGTGATGTGGGAGCAAGCTTGGTGTGTTGCCACATCCTGTAGATCGTATGTACTGCAACCACAGTGTGCCGGTCAAGTGAACTGCTCAGTTCTGGAGCTTCTTCAGTGCTGCTGCAGCTACATCCTCCTGACTTGAGCCTTGTAGATGGTGGTGAGCCTTTGAGGGGTACGGAGTTGAGCCACTAGGCTACCCAGTCTCTGTACTGCTCTTGTAGCTACGGTGTTGATGTTGGCTTGTCCAGTTTAGCTTCTCGCCAATGGTGGGGGAAATCAGTGATGGTCGTGCCATGAAAGGTCAAAGGGAGACGGCTGGGTTTTCTCTTGTTCGAGATGGTCATTACCTGACACTTATATGACACAAATGTTACCTGTTACTTGTCAGTCCAAATACAGAAGTTGTGAATGGAGTTGAACACTGTAGAATCAGCGAACAGCCCCACTCCTGACTTTATAATGGAGGGAAGGTCAGTGATGACACAGTTGAAGATGGTTAGTCTGAAGACACTTCCTTGAGGAACTTTTACAGTGATGTCCTGGGGCTTCAGCGACTGGCCTCTAACAACTACACCCATCTTCCTTTGGGTAAGATAAGACTACAGCCACTGAAGGGAATTCCCTTTGACCTCCATTGACTTCAGTTATGCTAGGGCGCCTTGATGCCACACTTGGTCGAACATGACCTTGATGTCGATGGCAGCCACTCTCACCTCTCCACTGGCCATCACTTCCTGTATCCACGTCAGGATCAAGGCCGTGATGAGGTTTGGAGCCGACTGGCTCTGGCAGAATCAGAACTGAGCATCAATGAGCAGGTTATTAGTGAATATGTGTTGCTTGATAGCACTATTGTTGACTCTTTCCATCACTTTACGGAGGAGACCGATATGGTGTTAATTGGCCAGGTCAGATTTAGTTAGCCCTGTGTAGTTGCTTCACCAAATGTGTATCTTATTTTAAGTTCAATCACAGCTCTACTAAAGGGATGTTCTATAATCCTAATTTTACTCTTTCACCACTTACATATTTATTAAATGCAACTGTTATTGATCGGTTAACCTACTCTCACCATATTCATTTTGAGAGATCAAAATTACTACATAAAATTCATCAAGGAAAAAAAGTCACTGACCCAGAAGAGATGGTCACTTTTTATAAAATAAATTGTTGAAAGTTAAAGGGTAAATTACCATCTTTCTCAAGTAAAATAAATATGCAGCTACTATTACTACTTAAAATATATTTACAAAAATAAATTAAAATGAACTGTCTGAAAACTTGGGAAGGATTCATTGGTAGGCTCTTCACAAGATCATCCTCTGAACTGGCTACTGTGGTACTCAGGAATGTCCAAACAATCCTACCTGGCTGGTTTTCAGATGTTTTGGTAGATTACTGAGTGGAGATTTCACTGGGCTGTGTGGTAGAGGGCTGCTGACTGCACACCAGTGTACAACAACAGCAACTTACATTTATAGAGCGCATTTAACATACAAAACATTCCAAGGCGCTTGACAAGAGCGATATCAATAAAAGCATCTTCGGTGGCTCGGTGTCAAAAATGTTATCAGGGCAGATGATCAAAAGCTTGGTCAAAGAGCTAGGTTTTAAAGGAACATCTTAAAAGGAGGAGAGAGAGGTAGAGAGGCGGAGAGGTTTAGGGAGGGAACTCCAGAGCTAGGGCCAAGGTAGCTGAAAGCATGGCCACCAATGGTGGAGCGGTTAAAACCCAGGATGCGCATGAGGCCAGAATTGGAGGAGTGCAGAGATCTCGCAGTGTAGTGAGCAAACTGACCAGAAAGGCAATTTGCTTATCTGATAGTGCCCAACGTACAAGCAACATATGATGCAAAGCAGTGGTGCAGTTGTGCATCTTGTGGAAACCAAACTGCAAGCTTCAAGAAATGATCAATGCCCTGAAGTCTCAGGGCACACCATGCCTCCTGTAAGCTCCAGATGTTAGCTCAAAGTGTTGAGGTAACAACTTGTGTGGCCCACTCCTTAGCTGATATATCTCTTCATGGGTTCCAGACTTATCAATCCTTTCCAGGGTGGTCTACAAGAATACGAGTGGTGTAATATCCTTTGGCCACTCAAGTGTTCTGGCTGGGATAGGGACTATAAGGGCTACGGCCATCAATCCCATCCTAATCCTCTTTATCAACTTCATCCTCTTCTAGCAATACAGTGCTGTTTTATGCTGATGAACTGAATATGGAGCAACTGTCCATGAAGATATAGGACACTTCTTTACGAATGTGTCTTTGGAATAGGAATTTATTGAGGAAATAATTTGTAGGAAGACGGCAACATAACTCATTGAGCTAATTAGTCTTTAGAAATAACGTCTGTGATGCTGATGAAACTGGATACTAAACATTGGCTCAGATTTTGCGGTCAGCGGCGAAGTTACAGCTCTTGCCGCTAACCTCGAAGAAAGCTGCCACAAAGATCTAGCGATCTCTGTGGCGTGGATTTCACCTTTACCGACGTTAATTTCATTCTGGCGCCATATATAGGGGATCTCTAGCAACCAGCAACAGTGATGTCGTCAAGCAGGCGAAACAGCCAATCACATTGAAGAATTCTCACAGACAGCAAACCAAGAAATAAAAAGCACTGATTATCCTTCACTTTTTAATCATTTTACAGAGAGCGAAATAAAGATTGGGACATACAATTGTGATTAAGGTAGATGCTAAAATATCAAACAAACTTTAACTTTTAAAATGTTTTTAAAAAATCTATGGAATTTTTATCATAATGGAGAAATTTGACATTCCACAAATATAAAGTTAGCTTTTCAGGGCCAGAGCGGTTGTTCAGCAGTAATTATGAGTTAGTGCATTGTTAAAAATCCAGTTACACTTCATTCAACAAGACTTAACTTTTTGGGGGGTTTTAACAGCAAGAATAGGGCGTAAAAAGTGGAAGTTCACGTCAATTCAAATGATTTCCAAGATTTCCATCTGCGAGGATTGCAACAGCGCACTCTGTGGAGGAGCGGGGAATCACTGGCAGCAACTTCTGGATTTCCACGTTTAAATGTGCATGTGTGGACAGCAGAAGTTGCTGTCAGTTTCAGAGTAATGATGGCGAACGCTGACAGTTTTGCCGTTATTACAACCGCAAAATCCGGGCCATTATGTCTAAGTTGTTAGACACCACACATCATCAAAGTAGCATACATTAATGGCCCAGAAATTGATCTCGCTCTGTTCCCGCGGGGGTAAGCCTTTCCCGCGATGTCTCACCTCGCTTATGCTTTTTCTGATCCAGCTCGCACGAACTTGATGTTCCAGACATCAGCTGTGCTGGGCTTGCGTATCCCAGCGGCGTAGTTAATTCGTGCGAGCTGTGGGATCACGTGACTCAGTTAGAGCCAATGGCAGCACACCATCTTCCATTCATAAGTCTCACAGCATGGCTGTGAGACTTATGAATCTTACACCCCCCCAAAATAACAGCTAAACCTCAATTAAATTAAAAAAAAACCCCATCACATTAATAAAATAAGTATAGTTAATTAAATTAACCATTTTAAATAAAAAATTAAATTTTTGAAAAAATTTAAAATCTTTTAAAAAGTTATAAAAATAAACTTACCTGTCTTTAAAGTCTATAAAAAAGATATACCTGTAAAAAAAAATTCAAAAAAATACTTAATTCACTACTTACCTTCTTAAAAGCGGGTCTTACTCCTCCTTTTTACATTTCCAAAATCTTCCCTACTTACCTGCGCGTCCAAAGCATGAAGTGCACAGCGTGCGCGCAGCCTGTAACGCGCACGCGATGCAGCCAGGCCCCGCCCCCTTTTCGGAAGAGCAATTGCCGGTTTTCAGCGCATGCGCAGGGCATGCAGAAAACCGGCAATTGGAGTGGGAATACGCGAGAGTATGCAGTGCGTACTCTCGCGTCCCGGGATCAATTTTCGGCCCTTTGTGTTTTTTCATTTCTTACTACTGGCAAAAAACATTAAATCTTAGACTGGGTATTATGTAACGAGAAAGGATTAATTAGCAATCTTGTTGTACGAGGTCCCTTGGGTCAGAGTGATCATAATATGATAGAATTCTTCATTAGGATGGAGAGTGAAGTAGTTGAATCAGAGGCTAGGGTCCTGAATTTAAATAAAGGAAACTACGATGGTATGAGGTGCAAATTGGGTAGGATTGATTGGGGAATGTCACTCAAAGGGTTGACGGTGATAGGCAATGGCAAACATTCAAAGACTGCATGGATGAACTACAGAATTTGTTCATCCCAGTGTGGCATAAGAATAAAACAAAAAGGGTGACTCAACCGTGGCTAACAAGGGAAAATAGGGATAGCATAAGATCAAGGAGAGGGCATATAAATTGGCCAGAAAAAGCAGGTAACCCTGAGGATTGGAGCAGTTTAGGATTCAACAAAGGAGGACAAAGGTATTAATTAAGAAGGGGAAAATAGAATATGAAAGTAAGCTTGCAGGGAACATAAAAACTGACTGTAAGAGTTTTTATAGATATGTGAAGAGAAAAAGATTAGTGAAATCAAGTGTAGGTCCCTTGCAGTCAGAAGCGGGGGAAGTTATAATGGGGAACAAAGAAATGGCAGCCCAATTAAATGCATATTTTGGTTCTGTCTTCACAAAGGAGGACACAAATAACCTCCCAGAGATGTTGGAGAACATACGGTCTGATGAAAGGGAGGAACTGAAAGAAATCAGTATTTGCAGGGAAATGGTGTTAGGGAAATTGACGGGATTGAAGGCCGATAAATCCCCAGGGCCTGATAATCTACATCCTAGGGTACTTAAGGAAGTGGCCCTAGAAATAGTAGATGCATTGCTGATCATCTTCCAACATTCGATGGAATCTGGAACTGTACCCATGGATTGGAGGGTAGCTAATGTTACCCCACTATTCAAAAAGGGTGGTAGAGAGAAAGCGGGGAATTACAGACCGGTAAGCCTGACATCGATAGTGGGGGAAATGCTAGAGTCCATTATAAAGGATGTAATAGCTGAGCACTTGAAAAACAGTGACAGGATTGGACAAAGTCAACATGGATTTACAAAAGGTAAATCGTGCTTGACTAATCTACTGGAATTTTTTGAGGATGTAACTGGGAAAATAGATAAGGGAGAACCAGTAGATGTGGTGTATTTGGACTTTCAAAAGGCTTTCGATAAGGTCCCGCATAAGAGATGAGCGTGTAAAGTTAAGGCACATGGGACTGGGGGCAAGGTATTGACTTGGATAGAGAACTGGTTGGCGGACAGAAAGCCAAGAGTAGGAATTAATGGGTCTTTTTCAGAGTGGCAAGCAGTGACTAGTGGGGTACCGCAGGGATCGGTCCTTGGACCCCAGCTATTCACAATATACATTAATGATCTAGATAAGGGAACTAAATGTAATATCTTTCAAGTTTGCAGATGACACAAAGCTGGGTGGGAGTGTGTGCTGCGAGGAGGATACCGAGAAACTCCAGGATGATTTGGACAGGTTGGGTGAGTGGGCAGAAGCGTGGCAGATGCAATATAACATGGATAAATGCGAGGTTATCCACTTTGGTGTCAAAAACAGAAAGGCAGACTATTATCTGAATGGCAATAGATTGGGAGAAGGGGAAGTGCAGCGAGACCTGGGTGTCCTTGTGCACCAGCCGCTGAAGGTAAGCATGCAGGTGCAGCAGGCGGTGAAGAAGGCAAATGGTATGTTGGCCTTCATAGCGAAAGGGTTTGAGTATAGGAACAGGGATGTCCTGCTGCAGTTGTACAGGGCCTTGGTGAGACCACACCTTGAGTACTGTGTGCAGTTTTGGTCGCCTTATCTGAGGAAGGATGTTCTTGCCATGGAGGGAGTTCAGCGAAGATTCACAAGGCTGATACCTGGGATGGCAGGAATGACATATGAGGAGAGATTGGGTCGATTGGGCTTATACTCGCTGGAGTATAGAAGAATGAGAGGGGATCTCATCGAAACATATAAAATTCTGACAGGTCTGGACAAACTAGATGCAGGAAGAATGTTCCCGATGGTCGGAGAGTCCAGAACCAGGGGTCATAATCTAAGGATAAGGGGTAAGCCATTTAGGACAGAAATTAGGAAGAATTTCTTCACCCAGAGAGTGGTGAACCTGTGGAATTCTCTACCACAGAAGGTAGTTGAGGCCAAGTCATTAAATATATTCAAGAATGAGTTAGATATATTTCTTAAAGCTAAAGGTATCAAGGGATATGGGAGGAAGCAGGTACAGGGTACTGAGTTTGGATGATCAGCCATGATCTCATCGAATGGCGGAGCAGGCTCGAGGGGCCGAATGGCCTACTCCTGCTCCTATCTTCTATGTTTCTATGACTTACAAGAATCTGAGGATTGTGTCCCATGCCCAATAGGTGGAACATTTACACCATTATTTTCTGCCCAGCTAAGTTATTTCTTTCCTGTCTTATTGATACCCTTCACCTTGGTGACAATTTGTTTTGGTGTGGACCACTTCTATCCTTGCCACACAGTTAGAGGGAGCTGGATTGATTCCAGGCTGGGGCGTAGATCACGTTATACAAGAGGTAGGTACCAAATAATAAGTTAAAGTCAATGTGGTCTCCTGGACTACTTTTGATCGCCCAGAGGAATCGGAAATAAATTTTCCAGATGTTTTCCCCTAATTGGCATTGGGTTTTTGATCTGTTTTTTGTGCCTCTCCCATGAGACTACATGGCACCTAGAGGGTAAGGAGTCACCTGACGTGATGCATAAGGCATCACAATTGTATGGGAGAGGCTGGAGTGCTACATTACATAGAAACATAGAATCTAGGAGCAGGAGTAGGCCATTCGGCCCATCGAGCCTGTTCCACCATTCAAGACGATCATGGCTGATCATCCAAATCCCTGTCCCTGCTTTAATCCCCACAGTACACATATCCCACACTACCCCCGTAACCCCATGTATTTAATTCGCCCTAACATATCCCATCCTATCCCCATAACCCCACATATTTAATCCCCCCCTAACACTAAGGGTCAATTTATCATAGGCAAATCAACCTAACCCGCACATTTTTGGACTGTGGGAGGAAACCGGAGCACCCGGAGGAAACCCACGCAGACACGGGGAGAAAGTGCAAACTCCACACAGACAGTCACCCGAGGTCAGATTCGAACCCGGGTCCCTGGCGCTGTGAGGTACCAGTGCTAACCACTATGCCATCAGCGATTACACTTCAAAAGTACTTCATTGACTGTAAAGCGCTTTGGGATCTCCTGAGGTCGTGAAAAGCATTGTGTAAATGCAAGTTTTTCTTTTTCTTCTTAGATGGATCAGCTGGTCTTTTCCTGTCCGATGTTTTTGTATGTCCGTTGGAGGTTTTCATCCTGAAGTTGGAATCTTTATGACCTCTTTTAATTTTCTTTTAGATGCTACTTGTTTTATAAGTATTTGGAACCAAGGCATTTCAAGACCATTACTTCCATTATGGTTGACAAACACAACATTGTATACCTTTCTTTTTATGATTTAACAAGATTTTGAAGCCCATGCTCAACATCTTGCCACTTTAATTGAAACTAAACTCATTTGCACTTACTAAAATGGGAAGGTTACATACTTTCAACCAAGATGACTTATTTCTTCTTGGTAATAAGTTAGTGCTGTTTATAAGAAAAGTGCATTTTTTGTTGAATCCAAATAGAAGGCCTGTATTTATTTCAATCTATACGATATGCTACATCATTCAGGATGCATAACTGAGAGCAATGGTTAATAAAGAATAAACAATTGGAATATGCAATGCATTTTTCTTAGTTATTAATTTTCGACATTTGCTGTATTTTTTGTCTTTGATAAATCTTAGTTGGTGTCTCCTAGTAAATTTTTCTTATGTGGGGAAAAAGTTTAAGACTAACCTTGTTTAACACCATCACTCACTACCTTCTCCTGATGCTTTAGGAAAAACCTAGTGTGGTCAAAAGCAAGTGTAGTAAACTTCCCTGTTGCAGCCTTATGAACAGCACAGCCCTTCAAGTGCTGGAGCACAGGGGTTGCTGTGGCCTCCAAAAGATAGTATGCTTGACACTGGCTGTCTACAAGCAGAAAAGAAAGATATTTCTAGTCTACAAAATTCTAAAATCACATTGATTAATGTAGTTTTATTGAATTCATCAGTTCGAAAACTTTTTTTAATCGTTTGTTCTTGCCATGTTCTTTTTTTTATTGAATTCTTTACTTTCAAGTACATGTTTTATGAAGCCATTGTACATTTTAATTGCACGGTGCTTGCGACAGGGAGCACACTGATGCATCCAGGCTTCTTGGCAAGCAGCTTCTCACTATACGTTTTGTGACATTGCCAGCAAAACCTTACATTTAAGCTGCAGTCCCAAGTTATACTGCCAACTGCACCCCATACTGAGCTCAGTAATAAAAGAGCTCAGCACAAAAAAAATGTGCAGAACTCTACTCCCTGTGTAGCTATTTTTAATGTTAAGAGACAGCATGCAGAAGCACCCACTTTTTCCTAACTTGGTGACGATTTCTACATTAAAATGTCAAAGAAATTTTGAATACCTGATGCCTGAACTTCTAACAAATTAATGTTTAGCTCTTCCGGCTTAGTTTCCTGCACAGAAGCTACCTTTGGTGTCACTGATTCACTGCTCACTGCAATGTTGTAAACATTTTCATCAACTGAAATAGAAAACCAAGACACTTAACTCCTGACAATTCAGGAAATTAATCACAGAAACCTTTTCAATAAATAAAGGGAAAGACAAATTGCAAAAAAATACAAGTAAAGCATACGGGGAAATCCGCACACATCTGTATATACAATTTTTAAACTAAATGTAAAAAGAGTCTAGGTTTCAATGCCATGAATAAATACACAGCTCATTCTTTAGATCAGCCAAGAAAAAACAAAATGGGGATGATTTTGAAGCCTCCCGTCTGACAGAAACAAAGTGGTTGCTCCCTGTTAATTGTGAGGTGCTCAGTAGGTAAGTTTTAATTATTTTTTGTGGTGCTGGAAGGATCAGGAGCGCTCCTCCGGGCTCCACAACAACAACCTGGGTTCACGCTGCACCGGGACCCTCCCCCTCCGGAGCACGGATCCCTCTAGAAACTACTTTCTTCCGGCTCGGAGGCTGGCCGGGCCGCCCAATATTGCTGCACATTTTCAGTCCTCAGCCCTTTACTCAAAATGGATCGGGTCTCCCGTGGGAACTATCGGGTGGCTGTTGGATGCCAGCTGACTGCTTTAACAACACTCGGGGGTGTGTGGGGGAAGAATCTACCCCAATCTCTCTCAAAGTCACAATCCTACAATAGCAACAACTTGCAGTTATATAGCGCCTTTAACGTAGTAAAACGTCCCAAGGCGCTTCACAGGAGAGTTATCAAACAAAATTCGACACCGAGCCACATAAGGAGATATTAGGACAGGTGACCAAAAGCTTGATCAAAAGAGGGGAGAGAGGTAGAGAGGTGGAGAGGTTTAGGGAGGGAATTCTCGAGCTTAGGGCCTAGGCAGCTGAAGGCACGGCCGGCAATGATGAAGCGAAGAAAATTGTGGATGTGCAAGAGGCCAGAATTGGAGGAGCGTGGTAGGACTGGAGGAGGTTAGAGGTGACACAAACAAAACTAGTTTCAGCTGCAGCAGTATAAAGTACCAAAATAACATAAGATTAGTCTCTTGATAACTGATGAGCCTTTGCTGAAATTCCTTATGGAGGCTACTTGCTTGATGCCTTATTTTTGTGGAAGCATATTGGTGGCACTGGATCAATACCAGTAGATCCACTGGCTAAGGATCAGAATTGATTTGTATTAACACTGCTTTGGAGTTGGTGTCTGCAATTGCTGAAGTTGGAGACTGAGTGAGGCTGTGATGCACAAAATGGTGGGAAGATCATCTTATAAGCAGAAACCCCTGGCCCTCCTATCAAATATATAGTGATATGAATGAGGAAATAAACAGTGAAGATCAGTGGTAGCAGAGCTAGCAGAGGGCGCAATTAATGAAGGGTGAGTAGGAGCAAGACAGAGGTCCACCCTTCTTTCTCCTTCAAAGAGCTATATGACGTTTGATGCCTCAGATTCATGCAGACTCTTCAGGTACATGCGATAGGTTCTGGCAGGGATCACGTTAATGGAATAATAATTCTTGCTATTTTAGGTACATCATAGGATTACTGGTGCACAAAATGGTAACCTGGATATGGTCAGTGATGCCCTACACAATGGGGAAACCATCAATAGGTTATCTCTGCTGCTATTGTTGGGGCTGAAATGTATGTTGCTGGGTGTGTCCTTAATGCAACAGTAGATTGCAAAGAGGCTGACTCCTGCAATGTTTTCTGTAGGATACCTATAGGTCCCATGGCATAAAAGTCGAGGCTGTGATGACCGAATATGCCACTGGTAATGCTGTGTGGATGGCTGAGTAGCAATGCAGGTCTTCATGAAGGAGGTGGCACACCTCAGTCACAGCCTCTCTGCTTCATCATGACTGCTCCTCTGTGATGTTGATGCAGCTGACTCCAAGGTGTTGGATGGACTGTATGGAATAGTTTGCTCTGGGAGTTGAGCATCTCCATGTCCCTGTGCTCCCAGGTTATTCTAACCTTCCTGCTCCACCTGAACTAACAGATAGCTAACAATTGACAATGAACTCACGGGGGGCTGAAAACTCCTCTCTACTATTCATTTCTGTTCTTTCTGTTGCAATAGCTCAAAACCTTGTCCTTTGTTAACAGCAACATTTCGACCTAGAGTTCAGAACTTAGTTTTTGTTTCTTTTGAATGGTCTTTAATAAGGTCTTAAGGGGTAGAAATTAGGTCGCGCCCCATTTGGGGCGCAAATATCGTCCGGACGCAAATATTAGCGCCTGGCGCTAATTATCGGCACTGACGGGAAACTTCACTTTTACCACCCCGGGAGGTGAGTGGAGCGCTAAAGCAGGCGCTGCACACCTCTCTTAAGGCGCAAAGGCCGAGCAGTGAGGCGCTAACTCGGAGCGCTGGCGAAGCTCATGTAATGTCAGTCAGCAATGGAACACACACACAATGGCACGGGCCAGTTCTTAAAGGGGATGGTTAATCTTGCTTTCCATCCACATCCTGTTCATTGCTGCCTTGAATCTCGGCCTGGAGAGACTTGCACATCAAATGTGCTGGAAAGAACAATGGAGAGCACCAGGCAAAGAGCTCAGAGTGCAGCTCCCACGGTCTCTGCTAAATCGATACAAGGAATGGCAAATCAAAATGAACCTGCAAAGTGCTGCTCAGTACCCAAAACTCCTTCACACAACGTTGAATCTCTCCAGAAGTCTCTCCCTCTCTCTCTCAGAATGCGTAGTTCAAAAATGCCACCAACAATAAAAGACAGGAAGAGGCCCCCTTTAAATAGCGCCCCCCCCAGCCCCACAGCGATTGATAGCGTTCCAGTCTTCTGGTCGTTGGAAGCGCCAGGCGGTAAGGCAGGGGGCGCCACTCAATTTCCGCTACGGGGCGCCCCAAGGGCGTTGCACCATGGAATGACGTCACAATCTGCGCGCGCAGGTGGTCGCAGCGGTAAGTTTTAGCGCCACCGCACAATCTCAAGTTAAGTTCTCGAGCGGCGCAAACATCGCTGCGCCCGGGCGTTAGCGGCTTTGCGCCCCATTAGCGCCCTCTTAAGGCGCTAACGGGTGGCGCAACCAAGTGAATTTTTACCCCTAATAGTCCTCAGGAAGGAATTTTTTCCCCCCACTAATTTTCGCTATCTCTTTTTTAGGATTGAAGCAAAATTCCGAGCAGTGGTACAAACAGGCAAAAATATCACTGCAGTTTTCTAGTAGTTTCACTCACCTGCTTACATCTACTTTCCCATTAAAATGAACAGACAGAGGAAAATATCCTGCTGATCTTGTCATTCAAGAGGTAACACATAGTTTAATTAGAAATGTTGCTGCCAGTCAATTGGACTACTACTTGGAAAGTTTGAGCTCAAACTTTTATGGCCCACCTGGCACACTGCTGCCATAAACTGAGTATTTCAGCCTCCACCCTTATTTCTCCTTCAAAGAGCTGTGTAATGTTTGATGCTTCAGACTCATGGATATTCTGCAGGCAATGTGCAGTATGTTCTGGTTGGGTTTGCATGTTGATGGAATAATGGCTCTTGCTATTTAGGTACATCAAAGGACCATGGAGTGTGACCCTTTTTATCTCCTTAATCTTCACATGACATTCGACCGAGGACCACATCATCCTCTTTCGTGGTTTTGCTCTCTGGAACTAACCTTGGTTGGTCCCACTCCTTCCTGTCCCAACAAAGTCAGCGCATATCCAACAATGGTTTCTACTCCCAAACCAGTCACCTCTGCAGTTCCCCAAGGATGTACCTTTGGTCCCCTCCTTTTTCTCATCTATGCACTGCCAACTGGTGATACTATCCATAGGCACCAGGTCAGCTTCAATACCTATGCTCACGACACCAGCTCTATATCTACACCACTTCCCCAGGCCTCATGGCCATCTCTGTGCTATGAGCCTAACTGTCTAATATTAAGTTGTGGAGGAGCCAGAATTTCCTTTAATTGAATATCAGGAAGATCAAAGCCCTTGCTAAAAACTGCACTTTCTTGCCAGTGACTTTAGCTCCCTCGCTGGCTGCGTGCTCAGATTGCACCAGACTCTGCACAACCTCAACGCTCTATTTGACCCAGAGCTGAGCTTTGATTACCATATCTTATCAATAATCAAGACTTCCACTTTTGCAACATCACCCTCCTTGCTGAAACCTTACCCATGCCTTCATCACATAGACTCGATATTTACAATAGCCTTCTCACCAGCCTCTTAACCTCCATCTCCCATCAACTTGTCTAAAACTCCACCACCCATATCCTGCCCCACACCAAGTCCTGCTTGCCCATCACCCTCACCTGCTCCCCAGCCCCTAAAGCAATGAATCTAAAATCATTGTCCTCATCTACAAACAATTTCCAAGGCCTCACTCTATCCTACGTCTGCAATCCGCTTCAGCCTTGCTTCCCCTCCTGCGCTCTCTGGTTCTTGTGCATCGCTTCCCCCTCTATTCATGCCACCATTGGTGGCACAGCCTTCAATCGTCTCATCCCTATTCTCTAGGACTTCCTTTCTAAACACCGCCGTCTCTCTACATCCCTCTCCCCAGCTTTAAAAGCCTCCTCAAAACCCATTTCCAACAAGCTTTCAATCACCCCTAACTTTCCCACTAAGGCTTGGTTATCATTTCTTTCTTCCTCTTTTTAAGCACCATGGGACATTTTTCTATGTTAAAAGTGCTATACAAATCAGGTTGTTTGTCTCCTCATTCCTCTGTGCTATTCAATGAAATCAACCATTCCATCTTCCTTCACCACATTCCATCTTTGGAAGATTGCCACTGTTTGGTTTCACTTGCACCTATCCCAATGTAGCCTGGGCATCTCCACTGATGGCTTCTCATTCCAACCCAGCACAACAACATATAGCTTTCTTAAAGCTGGACTCCAACTGTCTTTGTGTCTTATTTCTAACATCTTTGGAATTTTGGGTCAGTTCCCCTTGAAGACTGCCCAGCAGATATTTAAGAGCTGCTGGCCGTTATGCACTTCAATGTGTCATGTGCTATGCTTGCCACTGGATTTATATGTAATGGTTACGGGTACTAGTCTTTTTGATGTACCAACAGGGTATTTCCAAATAAAGTATTTGTAGCGTGTAACAGTTTTTAAAATATAAAGTTCTGCTGTAATTGCAATCTACCTCGCTGCATGGTCTGGGTCATTCAAATGATCTGCACCTACAAACCCGAGCACATGCAGGTCTAGCCTGTTCTAGCACACTTTAGGTGCACTTCACCTGACTCACATGCAGGCAGAGGGGGTTCAGAAGGAAAATCGTCTTTATAGTTTATTAAGGTCTCTTGGAAGATTGCATAAACTTTATTTGAGAGAACCAGGAAGCCAAGACCTACAGAACAAATGGTTGAACTATGAAGTTGTAGTACTTTCCTTCCAGTCTTGTTTGATCTCTCTGTCATTCAATGATTATGGGGGTTTATAAATGTTGGTCTGTGAATGACTTCCCTACATCCATGCAGAGATACCTAGCTTTCCCTTGGAACTTCCCCACAACAGCACAGTTACAATGTAGTATTATATCATACTATGTAAGTTGCTGTGTTTCATCAGCTCAGCAGGCTAGATGCCCTACAGACCCTGCTGACTGTACTAATCTGCTTTCTGCAACCCTCCATCATACAGCTCACAACTGTCACCAGAGAGAATCCTATTCTGACAACCACCTCAAATGAAAGTCTTGGAGCAGGTTTGAGTGCCACTTTGCCTAATGTGATACAACATTAAGACCAATTGGAGCATTCCTCCAAAAGTTTTACCTCAAATAATGTTCAACGCTCTTTCTACAAACTATAGATTAGCTTCTTTACTTGGGACTAGACTTTAAATAGTTGATGTAAGTTGTTACTATAATGCATCATGAGTGCGACTAACTGGAAAATACAAGTCTGTGGCGATTGTCCCAAAAGAAAGATTAAATACAAAGTAATCATTCAGCTATGCAATGTTATCAGTATACAATACAAAGGACAATTCTATTCACTATATTTTAACTTCAGGGTTCAAATCGCACAATTATCTAATTATTTGTTAAATTAAAATGGGAGAAAAACTATGTACAAACGTACTGGTGATGATCTGATTTTCATTGTCACTTTTTGTCTGACAAGGAGCGGAGACCTGCTTGGACCGTAGCATTATGAAGTTGCTGAGAGGATCACAGTCTTCCTGGTATGTTTTTATCATGGTGCCGCAGCTATCTTCAGAATCGATGGAGCTCTTATGGGAAATGGTTGATATATTTTGCGATTGTAAAGGCAATGCTTTATATCCAGTAATTATGTCTTGGTGTGCATAGGAATATGTTGCCTCTTTATCTTCAGGGTATGTTTTAATGGTAACGTTATTATTCCCATTAATTAACGCTGCATTATCAGAACATTCTGTAAAACAAAGTAGAAGATATTACTGCAGCCTTTAAATTTAACTTGTTCAACTTAATAGGTATGGCATCTAAATTTGTGGTTTACCTTTACCATAAGTGGCCAGAACCTTTTTCATAATGCATCAATGTCACGCAGCAGTGCACAAGTGTCACTTTAGGTACATTCAGACTACAAGTTTAGCATCAGTGCAATGTGGCTTTGGTTTCTCACCAATGCTGAACGAGTGGAGTGTAAATCTGATGTTAAGATCCAACCTGACCCTAGACAAAGTAGAGTAAGACTCCCTCAATCAGGGTGAGTTCCTAACTCCAAGATTCAGGTTACATTTACACCATTACTGAAGTGTCCACTTTATGCTGATGTTCCAGTAGTATAAATGCATCATTAACATTTTAAGCACGATTAAATCACATTTATTCAAGATTTAGAATGATGAAAATACAGTTCAAGCCCCTCACCTGATAAATATACATACTTCAAAGGAATTAAAAGCTCATGACCCCTTCTGGTACTAAATCTATTTTCCACATATTAAAATATACCATTGTAACTGCTTTAATATTGTTGTTAGTGGGGTTATTTGTGTCACTGACTCCTGAAGTGTGGGTCTTGCTCATCCAGCAGCTGAGACACTAATTATGTTTAAGGGTCCATTTAGACTGCAACTACAATACACATTAAAATATACCGCCATAGCTATAGCAGCGGCGGCGGACCTGCGGGAAACGAGGCGGCGGCGGCGAGGTTTAAAAGAGGCGGCAGAGACACGGTAGGCTTACCAATCTCCGAGCTCAGAGGGAGGGAGAGAAGTAAAAAGTAATTGAAGTGTGATGTCACCAGAAAGCAGGTAAGTGATTGGTTGGTGAGTATTTCGCTCTTTTTAAACTTAAACTCTGTGGTTTATAGTTTCTAAGCTCTCTGTGGTGTAGCGGGGACTGTTGGTAAACCAGGGCCCTTAAGTATATCATTTAACTGTAGTGTAATTGGTGGCATTGATTTGATTTAATTTAATTTGAATTAATTAAAGGGTAAGTCATGGCAGGAGAGCTCGGCCCCGTGGTATGCTCCTCCTGCGCTATGTGGGAACTCAGGGACACTTCCTGTGCCCCTGACAACCATGTGTGCAGGAAGTGTATCCAGCTGCAGCTACTGGCAGACCGCATTGCGGCGCTGGAGCTGCGATTGGATACATACTGGACCATTCGCGATGCTGAGGACGTCGTGGATATCACATTTGAGCAGTTGGTCACACCGCAGGCAAAGGATGCACAGGCAGAAAGGGAATGGGTGACCAACAGACAGAGTAGTAGGCGCAGGCAGGTAGTGCAGGAGTCCCCTGTGGACATCCCCCTCTCAAACAGATATACCACTTTGAATACTGTTGGGGGGGATGGCTTATCAGAGGAAGGCAGCAGTAGCCAACTTCCTGGCACCAGGGGTGGCTCTGCTGCACAGGACGGGAGGAAAAAGAGGGGTAGAGCTATAGTGATAGGGGATTCTATTGTAAGGGGAATAGATAGGCGTTTCTGCGGCCGCAAACGAGACTCCAGGATGGTGTGTTGCCTCCCTGGTGCAAGGGTCAAGGATGTCTCAGAGCGGCTGCAGAACATTTTGGAAGGGGAGGGTGAACAGCCAGTTGTCGTGGTGCATATAGGTACCAATGATATAGGTAAAAAAGGGGATGAGGTCCTAAAAGCTGAATATAGGGAGTTAGCGGGTAAATTTAAAAAAATAGGACCTCAAAGGTAGTAATCTCAGGATTGCTACCAGTGCCACGTGCTAGTCAGAGTAGAAATAGAAGGATATTTCAGATGAATACGTGGCTAGAGGAATAGTGCAAGGGGGAGGGATTCAAATTCCTGGGACATTGGAACCGGTTCTGGGGGAGGTGGGACCAGTACAAACCAGACGGTTTGCACCTGGGCCGGGACCGATGTCCTAGGGGGAGTGTTTGCTAGTGCTCTGGGGAAGGGTTTAAACTAAAATGGCAGGGGGTTGGGAACCTGAGCAGGGAGACAGAGGAAAGGGAAACAAGGATAAAAGCAAAAGATAGGAAGGAGAAAAACAAAAATGGCAGTCAGAGAAATCAACGGTTTAAATCAAACATGGCCACAGTAAATAATAATTCTAATTGGTCTAAGAGCGTTAAAAAAACAAGCCTGAAGGCTTTTAATGCGAGGAGCATTCGGAATAAGGTGGATGAATTAGCTGCGCAAATAGAGGTAAACGAATATGATATGATTGGGATTACAGAAACATGGCTCCAGGGTGGCCAAGGCTGGGAACTCAACATCCAGGGGTATTCAATATTCAGGAAAGATAGGCAAAAAGGAAAGGGAGGTGAGGTAGCATTGCTGGTTAAAGAGGGGATTAACACAATTGTAAGGAAGGATATTAGCTCTGATGATGTGGAATCTATATGGGTAGAACTGAGAAATACCAAGGGGCAGAAAACGTTAGTGGGAGTGGTATATAGACCTCCAAACAGTAATGCGGAGGTTGGGGATGGCATTAAAAGGGAAATTAGAGAAGCGTGCAATATGGGCACAGCAGTCATCATGGGTGACTTTAATCTACATATAGATTGGGCTAACCAAATTAGTAACAATACTGTGGAGGAGGAATTCCTGGAGTGTTTACGGGATGGTTTCCTGGACCAATATGTCGAGGAACCAACCAGAGATGACGCCATCTTAGACTGGGTATTATGTAATGAGAAAGGATTAATTAGCAATCTTGTTGTACGAGGCCCCCTGGGTAGGAGCGATCATAATATGATAGAATTCTTCATTAAGATGGAGAGTGAAGTAGTTAACTCAGAGACTAGGGTCCTGAATTTAAATAAAGGAAACTACGATGGTATGAGGTGCGAGTTGGGTAGGATTGATTGGGGAATGTCACTCAAAGGGTTGACGGTGGATAGGCAATGGCAAACATTCAAAGACCGCATGGATGAACTACAGAATTTGTTCATCCCAGTTTGGCATAAGAATAAAACAAAAAAGGTGACTCAACCGTGGCTAACAAGGGAAATTAGGGATAGCATAAGATCCAAGGAGAGGACATATAAATTGGCCAGAAAAAGCATTAAACCTGAGGATTGGAAGCAGTTTAGGATTCAACAAAGGAGGACAAAGGGATTAATTAAGAAGGGGAAAATAGAATATGAAAGTAAGCTTGCAGGGAACATAAAAACTGACTGTAAGAGTTTTTATAGATATGTGAAGAGAAAAAGATTAGTGAAATCAAGTGTAGGTCCCTTGCAGTCAGAAGCGGGGGAAGTTATAATGGGGAACAAAGAAATGGCAGACCAATTAAATACATACTTTGGTTCTGTCTTCACAAAGGAGGACACAAATAACCTTCCAGAGATGTCGGGGAACATAGGGTCTGATGAAAGGGAGGAACTGAAAGAAATCAGTATTTGTAGGGAAATGGTGTTAGGGAAATTGACGGGATTGAAGGCCGATAAATCCCCAGGGCCTGATAATCTACATCCTAGGGTACTTAAGGAAGTGGCCCTAGAAATAGTAGATGCATTGCTGATCATCTTCCAACATTCGATGGAATCTGGAACAATACCAATGGATTGGAGGGTAGCTAATGTTACCCCACTATTCAAAAAAGGTTGTAGAGAGAAAACAGGGAATTACAGACCGGTAAGCCTGACATCGGAAGTGGGTAAAATGCTAGAGTCCATTATAAAAGATGTAATAGCAGAGCACTTGGAAAACAGTGACAGGATCGGACAAAGTCAACATGGAATTTTTTGAGGATGTAACTGGTAAAATAGACAAGGGAGAACCAGTGGATGTGGTGTATTTAGACTTTCAAAAGGCTTTCGATAAGGTCCCGCATAAGAGATTAGCATGTAAAGTTAAGGCACATGGGATTGGGGGCAAGGTATTGACTTGGATAGAGAACTGGTTGGCAGACAGAAAGCAAAGAGTTGGAATAAACGGGTCTTTTTCCGAGTGGCAGGCAGTGACTAGTGGGGTACTGCAGGGATCGGTCCTTGGACCCCAGCTATTCACAATGGCCCAGAAATTGGCCTCTCCGGCTTGCCGCGGGGGTAAGGATCGCGCGCGATCTTACCTACCGCGCCTGCCATTCTGTTTCGGGCCCACACGAACTTCGGGTCCCGGGCCTCTCCCTGGTGCCGGCGCACAGTGTGTGCGTGTCCCAGAGGCGCAGTTAGTTCGATGCGACCTCTGGGATCACGTGGGCAATGGAGAGCCAATGGCAGCACACCATCTTTCATTCATAGTTTTGACAGGAGAACTGTCAAAACTATGAATATAAATTGCCCCCAAAAGAACAGCTAAACCTCAATTAAATTTTTTTTAAAAACCATCACATTAATAAAATAACTATAGTTAAATAAATTAACCACTTTAAACAAAAATTTAAATTTTTGAAAAAATTTAAATTCTTTTTAAAAGTTATAAAAATAAACTTACCTTTCTTTAAAGTCTCTAAAAAAGATAAACCTGTTGAAATTTTTTTTAAATAATACTTAATTAACTACTTACCTTGTTAAAAGGGGGTCTTACGCCTCCTTTTTTCATGTGTAAAATCTTCCATACTTACCCTCGCGTTCAAACCTGAAAAAAAACCTAAGTGTGCTGCGTGCGCACAGCCTGTAGTGCGCACGTGGTTCACTTAGGAACCGCCCCCTTCGCAATATCGGAAGTGCCGGTTTCCCGCGCATGCGTAGTGCATGCAGGAAACCGGCACTTCGGGACCGAATACGGGTGAGTACACAGTGCGTACTCTCCTGTATTCGGCCGAATTTCTGGGCCATTATATATTAATGATCTAGACAAGGGAACTAGATGTAATATCTCCAAGTTTGCAGACGACACAAAGCTGGGTGGGCGTGTGTGCTGTGAGGAGGATGCCGAGAAACTCCAGGATGATTTGGACAGGTTGGGTGATTGGGCAGAAGCATGGCAGATGCAATATAACGTGGATAAATGCGAGGTTATCCACTTTGGTGTCAAAAACAGGAAGGCAGATTATTATCTGAATGGCAATAGATTGGGAGAAGGGGAAGTGCAACGAGACCTGGGTGTCCTTGTGCACCAGTCGCTGAAGGTAAGCATGCAGGTGCAGCAGGCGGTTAAGAAGGCAAATGGTATGTTGGCCTTCGTAGCGAGAGGGTTTGAGTACAGGAACAAGGATGTCTTGCTGCAGTTGTACAGGGCCTTGGTGAGACCACACCTTGAGTATTGTGTGCAGTTTTGGTCGCCTTATCTGAGGAAGGGGGTTCTTGCCATGGAAGGAGTTCAGCGAAGATTCACCAGGCTGATACATGGGATGGCAGGAATGACGTATGAGGAGAGATTGGGTCAATTGGGCTTATACTCGCTGGAGTTTAGAAGAATGAGAGGGGATCTCATTGAAACTTATAAAATTCTGACAGGACTGGACAGACTAGATGCAGGAAGGATGTTCCCGATGGTCGGGGAGTCCAGAACCAGGGGTCACAGTCTAAGGATAAGGGGTAAGCCATTTAGGACAGAAATGAGGAGGAATTTCTTCACCCAGAGGGTGGTGAACCTGTGGAATTCTCTACCGCAGAAGGCAGTAGAGGTCAATTCATTAAATATATTCAAGAAGGAGTTGGATATATTTCTTAAGGCTAAAGGGATCAAGGGATATGGGGAGAAAGCAGGGACAGGGTTCTGAATTTGGATGATCAGCCATGATCGCATTGAATGGCGGAGCAGGCTAAAGGGGCCGAATGGCCTACTCCTGCTCCTATCTTCTATGTTTCTATGTATTATAATGTGAAAAGTTGTTGCATTCACTAAATCCAGCTACTGAGAAATCCAATAAAAAGCACTTTGGGACATCGAGAAGATGTGATAATAAAATGTTATATAAATGCAAGTTCTTTCTTTTTCACCACAGAGTCAATATGTATATTTCTAGTGATATGAAGGAATATAATCGATGGACATACTCTCTAACTGAACCATGGCAACTGGTGAAAATTCTTCCAATTTTGCAGTCAGCAACTCTTTGGTTTCATCATAGCCTGAGTGCAGTTGCTCCACTATGTCTGTCTGAACTGCAGTTACTTTCATATATTCTCCCCATAAACTTTTTACTGGGGCGCTCGTCAGCTCCTCTGGAGAGGCATTTAGCAGCTCAGTCAACTCAGAGACTGGTTTATGGTAGAAAGCATGTTCTTGTATCGGAGGTTCTACAAAAACAAAAATCAACTATTAATATCACATTAAGAAAAGAAAAGCAATAATAAAATATTCTGTAGAAGACTGTAACTTGCAATAAAACCGGGGAAAAAACCTAACAATTTATGTTAAGCACAGTAAACAATTCTGGACAAGACCTTCCACTTAGGTATTATTGGCAAGTCCATTCTAAATGATTAAATGAAAATTGCTATTTTTTTTTAAATGAGCACATTTGGAAATTGTACACTACTTACTGAAACTGAAAGAGCCAGAGGACACAATCACTCCCTTGCTCAAAAAATTATAAAAGTGGGCAATTATTTTTTTTAGTATTTGTTTTCTAGAGACATTTTTATGTGCAGTAATTATTTTAAATATTTATTTCCAGCATTCAGTTTTTTTCCATCTCAAATATATTCATCCAGCACAATTTTCAAAGAGGTAATCAACACAGACTTCACGGTCTCCTATATCACTTACAGAGGCTCACCTGAAGTTTCCTTCTCCTCTGACGCAAACAGGTCACTGCTATGTGCAAGTTTACACCACATCCCAATTATGTTATGGCAATTCTATGCTTAACTGCCTTAGATACAATGTTGTTTGTATGAAACTTTTTGTTATTCTGCATGGAGTGCCCATCTTCCCCAGTATGACAACAGCAACTTACAACAACTTGTATTTACAGGTTCAGAGTGTGGTTGACAGTCAACTATAATAAAACTATGTATACATTTATTTTAAAACTTTACCTCCCAACCTCAGAGATGAAAAAGATCTGTAGTAATTTTCTGACTGCCATATCTGAAATTCCAGAAAATCCTTTGTTGCCCCAGATAAAATTGTACTGAAAAAGTGAAAAGAAAACAAGCAAGCTTTGTTCTATGAATTACGTTGATAGTTCTTGAATTTTATAAATTCAAAAACTGAAAATATTCAATGCAGAAAGTCATGAACTATACTGAATAACACTGTACATGATTATATGTGTATGCAAAAGGTGTCAGAAAACTGCAGACTTAATTATTCAAAAGATTTGTCAAAGTATAACAGCAAATCTTTTGTTGATAGAAAATTAGTCAATGTAGCATTAACTATAGTTAAACAGGAGAGAATAATGGTCATCCACACTCCCTGACAGAAGTTCAACCTCCACACAAAAACAGGCTATTCCCATCATTTCATTGAGACAGCTAGGGGAGAAAAATCACCTGGGAGCATAAGCAATTATCTCTTAAGTGGTTACATCAACTTCAATCCCCCTTCACTGCATATATCCAGCTTCGTACTGAGTGTAATCTTCAGTCTTTCACTAGAGGAGACTACTGAGACCCTCAACAACACAAGGGTGCCAAAACATATGGGGGTAGATTTTCACCTTCACCACCTGGGCGATAATCTGGCAGAGTGGATCGTCTGCCCTTCATAGAACCCGCCGGATTTTCATTGAATTGAATTGAGCCTTACGAGTTTCCGCACAGAGCTGTGCTTTCGCCCCAACAGAAAAAAGTAAATGTGGCTGAAACTGTGAACACCCTCACCAAAGACCCACAAATCTTTGACCAAGAGGCAACTAGCCTTGGTCATCAGGTCAGCTGCAACATGATGTAGGTGCAATCACTAGGACACGATATCACTCCAGCTACCTTCATAATAGATGAGAATCCATCCATGATAGTGGAATCAGTAACACAATTCACCTACACAAAAGACTACGAAAAATTAAAAAATGGATTTAGAATGCATGTACGTAAATGCACCAAGTGTAGTGAATAATACGGTAATCATGGGGGACTTTAATCTACATATTGACTGGGCAAATCAAATTACCACTCATGGTGTGGAGGACAAATTCTTGGAATGCATGCGAGATGGTTTCTTGGATCAGTATGTGGAGGAACCAACCAGGGAACAGGCTATTCTGGATCTGGTACTGTGTAATGAGAAAGGGCTAATCAATAATCTTGTGGTAAAGGGGCCTTTAGGGACAAGTAACCATAATATGATTGAATTTTACATTAAGTTTGAGAGCAATGTAGTCCAATCTGAAACTAAGGTCTTCAATCTAAACAGAGGAAACTACAAGGGTATAAGGGACAAGTTGGCCATGGTAGATTGGGAGACTGCACTAAAAGGTATGAAGGTGGACATACAATGGCTAACATTCAAGGAAATAATGCATAATTTGCAACAAACATATATTCCTCTAGGGCATAAAAACCCAAAAGGAAAAGTGATCCAACCATGACTAACAAAAGAAATTAAAGCTAGTATTACGTCAAAGGAGGAAGCTTATAAAGTTGCCAGAAAAAGCGGTCAGCCTGAGGATTGGGATCTTTTTGGAAATCAGCAAAGGGGGACCAAGAAATTGATTAAAAAAAAGGGAAAATGGAATATGAGCACAAACTAGCGAAAAATATAAAAACGGATTGTAAAGGCTTCTATAGATATGTGAAAAGGAAAAGACTGGCGAAGGTAAATGTAGGTCCTTTACAGTCAGAGACGGGAGAATTTATAATGGGGAATGAGGAAATGGCAGAGAAATTAAATAAATACGTTGTTTCTGTCTTCACGGAGAAAGACACAAAAAACCTCCCAGAAATATGAGAAAACCAAGGGTATGGCGAGAATGAGGAACTTAAAGAAATTATTAGTAGTAAAACAACAGTACTAGCAAAATTAATGGGACTAAAAGTCGATAAATCCCAAGGACCGGATGACCTACATCCTAGGGTTTTGAAAGAGGTGGCCATTGGGATAGTGGATGCATTGGTTGTCATCCTCCAAAATTCTATAGATTCTGGAACAGTTCCTGCAGATTGGAGGATAGTAAATGTAACCCCACTATTTAAGAAAGGAGGGAGAGAGAAAACGGGGAACTACAGACCTGTTAGCCTCACATCAGTAGTTGGGAAAATGCTGGAATCTATTATAAAGGATGCAATAACTGGGCACTTAGAAACTAATAGTAAGATTGAGCAGAGTCAACATGGATTTATGAAAGGGAAGTCCTGTTTGACAAACCTATTGGAGTTCTTTGAGGATGTAACTAGTGGAGTAGACAAAGGGGAACCAGTAGATGTGGTGTATTTGGATTTTCAGAAGGCCTTCGATAAGGTCCCACACAAGAGGTTGGTGAACAAAATTAGGGCACATGGAATTGGGGGTAATATACTAGCATGGATTGAGAATTGGTTCACAGACAGAAAACAAAGAGTAGGGATAAACGGGTCTTTTTCAGGATGGCAGGCTGTGACTAGTGGGGTACCGCAAGGATTGGTGCTTGGGCCCCAGCTATTCACAATCTATATCAATGATTTGGATGAGGGGACTAAATGTAACATTTCTAAATTTGCTGATGACACAAAGCTAGGTGGCAGTGTCAGTTGCAAAGAGGCTTCAAGGGGATCTCGACAGGTTCAGCGAGTGGGCGAGAACATAGCAGATGGAATATAATGTGGATAAATGTGAAGTTATCCACTTTGGTAGAAAAAACAGAAAGGCAGAGTATTTCCTAAATGGTGAAAGATTGGGGAATGCAAATGCTCAAAGGGACCTGGGTGTCCTTGTACATGAGTCACTGAAAGTGAATGTGCAGGTGCAGCAAGCCATTAGCAAGGCAAATGGTATGCTGGCCTTCATTACAAGAGGATTTGAGTACAGGAGTAAAGAAGTCTTACTCCAATTATATAGGGCCTTGGTGAGACCACACCTGGAGTACTGTGTACAATTTTGGTCTCCTTACCTAAGGAAGGATATACTTGCCATAGAGGGAGTGCAACGAAGGTTCACAAGATTGATTCCTGGGATGGCGGGACTGTCGTATGAGAAGAGATTGAGTAAACTAGGCCTGTATTCTCTTGAATTCAGAAGAATGAGGGGGGATCTCATTGAAGCATACAAAATTATTACAGGGCTTGATAGGGTGGATGCTGGGAGAATGTTTCCCTTGGCTGGGGAGTCTAGAACCAGGAGCCACAGCCTCAGGATAAAGGGTAGGCCATTCAGGACTGAGATGAGAAGAAATTTTTTCACACAGAGGGTGGTGAATCTTTGGAATTCTCTACCCCAGAGGGCTGTGGAGGCTCAGTCATTGGGTATATTCAAAACAGAAGTCGATAGATTTCTGACTATTGAGGACATCAAGGGATATGGCGATAGGGCCGGTGAATGGAGTTGAGGCAGAAGATCAGCCATGATCTCATTGAATGGCGGAGCTGGTTCGAAGGGCCGATTGGCCTACTCCTGCTCCTATTTCTTATGTTCTTATAAGGTTGGTTTTCCTGACTGCCGTAGGCACGTTGCACTCGAGCGCCGCAATGAACTCTCTATCCATATATGGAGGTTGAACATAAGTCGCAATTTCAAAGTACTGCTCAACAGAACATTAGCAATATCCATATTTAAATACAGCTCAGAAATATGGGCACGCACCAAAGATTCTTGATAAGCAAGGTGGTGAAAGGTTATCGGGGGTAGGCAGGAATGTGGAGTAATCTGATCAGCCATGATCTTATTGAATGGCGGAGCAGGCTCGAGGGGCCGAGTGGCCTACTCCTGCTCCTAATTCGTATGTTCGTAACAAATAGGCGAATAAATGGATTTGATTCTAGATCACTTCGCACACTACTACACACTACTTAAACCTCAGGACAAAATCTTAAATGAGACTGTACGCAACCTGACTAATCAACCACCGCTGTCCAGGTTGGTTGATTGTTACCAACTCCTCTGGTATAGACACCTCACGCGCCACCTTGCGTCTGATGGCCAGTGAGTCATAGTGAAGATGTTGGCATCAACATCAGATGTGTCAGGTTGTTCACTGCGATTTCGATGTACGAACTATAAAAATGTTTATACAAAAAAGTGTTTAACTACAGAAAGCCTTTAAATGCTGGTTCAGAAAATTAAATTAGCAGATAAAGTATACTTTATGCCTACTCAAACTTCAGTGGACGAAGTTCCTCCATATGCAGTTCCTTGGTTGATAAAGTAATTTCCATACAATCTGGGGAATATGGAGGAGTCAGTGGAGTTTCTACTTCCATGTTTTTTAAAATGTCACAGCAAACTGAAAACATAATTAATGATAGCATGTCAATCAGTCATTTCATTTAAATAGTATTATCTTTTTTGTCAATATAGAGTTGATCATTTTTCTTCCCCTTTCCTCTCCTGAAAGTGATGGCTCATGCTGAGGTACGGTCCTGGAAGCAACAGGGGCATTTTGCTGCTTCACCCAATTGCCAATTCTTCATGTATGAGCCTGCACAATGAGCACTGATAGCTCAATTGACTGTGGGGACCATCACTGCCAAGCTTGAAGCTGTCGTTACGAAACATCCCCATGCAAACACACTTCCACCCTGACTACTTCCTGCCCACCTCCAGCCCTCATGCTTATGCAATCCAAAACGGCATTTATACAGCATACCTGCTAATAATATATATAGATAGATAGATAGATAGATAGATACGCAGAAATAAAAAAGCTAATTACAATATTAAAGTTGCTTAAATATCAGGGTCTGTTCATTATTGTAACATTAAACCTAAACTACTGTAAGATAGCTGGCTATTCTAAAACACACTACAGATATTGTGTAAAACAAAAGATTAATCCCTCAAGTTCCACAAAACTGAAACTCAAAATACCTATACATTCTGGTCTTAGAAGGTCAATAGAAATGCAGCTTGTTCAGCTAGCTCTGAATGAGACCTCTCAAGGTTAGGGTCTAAGCAATTGGGCACTAACAAAGATTGCTTTGGGTCTTGCAATAAAAAGGCTAATGATCAGGAAAGCCTTGCAACAGTTGGGATCACTGTCCCAATAGTGAACTAATCAAAGATGTGCCTCACCTTGCAACAAAAAGACTAATGAACAGAACAGCCTTGAAGGCAATTAGGGTCACAACGTCCTGGTCATGAACTAAGCATTCACAAAAGCAAATGTATCACCAGGGCTCTGCCAACTAACATGTGCCAATCAGTTTCTGACAAGCGCCTGTCTAATTGAATGACACCTTGGAAGGGAGCCATGTGACAGTTAATCCTTTTGATTCGGCTACTAATGTTTGGTTCCATAAGTGAGCACATTGAATACAAACTTAATCTTGTTAAACTGTATTGCAATCTGGAGATTTAATCCAGCTCTGTAATGCTGTCTGAGCAAAATTCCAGCTAAAGTTGAAATACTGTGATACATTTAAGAACTAAGTACTTGCAAGTCTCCATCTTTAACCTTACGATGGCATGAGATGATATTTAAATATTGTATTCCTATTGTGATTAGCTTGGACTTGTCTAATGGTTAATACAATTTGGACAGGGATTGTAAGCTGGTTCACGGGCTCTTGGTTCGGCTACTGTTGCAAGGCTTTCCTGATCATTAGCCTTTTTATTGCAAGGCATCTTAAAACCTTAGACACGAATGGTAAATCTGTAACCCAATCCGCTGATGTGAAAGTGTACGGAAGGGGAAAAGATGAATGAATACCCCTTGATTAATATTCCTTATTTTTATTTTTTTACAGATTTATTGTTCATTAATCTTATACAGGTTGAACGTCCAAAATCCGGAGTTCCGGAATCCGGGACGATTGGTGGCAGGGTTGTCCGGAATCCGTAAAATGTTCCAGAATCCAGACACCCTGAGGGAGGCTTAACAAAAACCGGAAATATCACAACCTGGGCCCAGGCATTTCCGGACTCGGAAGGTGTTTCTGATGTCCGAAGTCCGGAAATATCGCAACCTGGGCTCGGGCGTTTCCAGACTTCGGACATCAGAAACACATTCCGAAGTCCGGAAAAACACGAAAACCGGCTCGACCTTGGTCCCGAGGTTGCCGGATTCGGGACACTCAACCTGTATTACTAAAATACTGGAAACACAATTTGAGCAATTTCTACATGGACCATGTACAGCAGGCATCTCAAAGCACTGGAGAGGTACCACCAACGCTGCCTCCGCAAGATCCTGCAAATCCATTGGCAGGATAGGCGTACCAACGTCAGTGTTCTTGCTCAGGCCAACATCCCCAGCATCGAAGCTTTGACCACGCTCGATCAGCTCCGATGGATGGGTCACATCATTCGCATGCCCGATACGAGACTCCCAAAACAACCGCTCTACTCGGAGCTCCAGCACGGCAAGAGAGCCCCAGGTGGGCAGAGGAAACGCTTCAAGGATACCCTCAAAGCCTCCTTGAAAAAGTGCAACATCCCCACTGACACCTGGGAATCCCTGGCCCAAGACCGCACAAAGTGGAGGAGAAGCATCCGGGAAGGCGCCGAACACCTCGAGTCTCTTCGCCGGGAGCAAGCGGAAGCCAAGCGCAAACAGCGGAAGGAGCGCACGTCAACCCAAGCACCCCACCCACCCGCCCCTTCAACCACCGTCTACCCCACCTGTGACAGAGATTGTAGGTCCCGCATTGGACTCATCAGTCACCTGAGAACTCATTTTTAATGTGGAAGCAAGTCATCTTCGGTTCCGAGGGACTGCCCAAGAAGAAGACGACTAAAATACTGGAAACACAATTTGAGCAATTTCTACAGCAACAACACAACGGGATATAAATCTGTCTTGGGCGGTCTTGGGCCAGGGATTCCCAGGTGTCAGTGGGGATGTTGCACTTTTTCAAGGAGGCTTTGAGGGTGTCCTTGAAGCGTTTCCTCTGCCCACCTGGGGCTCTCTTGCCTTGCTGGAGCTCCGAGTAGAGCGCTTGTTTTGGGAGTCTCATATTGGGCATGCAGACGATGTGACCCGTCAACTGCGCAAAACGATCGATGATGCAAACAACACATTCCGATTTTAGCGCAAACAGCCCTGCCTGATTTTTTCAATTGACTTTGAAATTGGGTGGAGCGCAATAACGAGCAGCCGATTCGCTTTCACCTGTTTTGCGCAACTGCCCAAGACAAATTTCTACCCCGACTTCTTTCGATCTCTACTCTATTTCAATGCTAAAGCAATACGTTACCTTACCTGCCCTGTTTTTCAGAGCAGCCGAGCACTGTGCTGACTACTTTATGGATTTATCCACAATATCTCCATAATTAGGAATTTCCTTGGAGCTACTCCCACTTCAGCGGTGGACGGGCAGCAGAAAGCTTGGCGGTTCAGTGGGAAAGGCTCCGAGGAAATTCTTGACCTGTATCACTTTTTTGATCAACATGCTGTTTGATCGTTTCATTTAACACTCCCTAATTTGGCTCCTTGCTCCCATACTTTTTATTTTACATTAATCCACACTGAACTACATCTGCCACCTACTGGTTATCTGGTCATCAAAGCTCAGGCAACTTTCTTTTCGTGCTAATATTTCATATATGCTGCTTTGTCTTATTTGAATTCTGCAAGGCAGGAGGTTTGGAAAAGCTGTTCTTTGTGATGCTGCCTCATTTTTGGATCAATCTTAAATCAGAACACCAAGATCTGTTATTATCAGTGTTACATTTTTGGGTCTTTCCAACTTTCTTATCCTAGATTATTTCAGCTCTTATAAATCAAATCACTCCTAATTCGCCACACCTTTGAGAGTGTCTATCCTTATCGAGGCAAGCTTTTGGTAACATGCCCAGGAAAACGAATAGCACATCCTGTTTGGCAATTGCTTTTAGGTACTGGTTTTGAAAGAGGTAGAGCAACACATAAAACCTTACCGAACAAATTAATTTTAATAAAGATGAACAAGCAATTAAGTAAAAGTCATGCAATATAGTTACATATCTACATCTTTCCATCCAACATTTAGAGTGGACAAAATTATAAAAGATTATGGCCTAGAAATTCGTCTCGGGCGGTATCAGATCGGCCGCTCGTTACAGGCAGTGCCTGATATTCAGCTCCATTTCAGTCAATGGAATTACATTTCAGGCGCTGCGTATAAAGGGCAGCTGATCTGACACTGCCCGTTTTGCACCACCGCCCGAGACGAATTTCTGGGCCTATAACTCTAAAGATTAAACGAAAACTCTTTCTAAATAACTTTTAAATAATACATTGTTTTCATTCATTTCTGATCACTGTGGGAGCCTATTTACTCTATACAGTTTCTTGGAAATGCAAACTGATTTTTTTTCTCTTTTTAGGAGTTTCAAACTGATCTTTTTTTCCAGACTGACTCCCTAATTCAGAAAGAATCCCAGAAAAGTGTTAACTAGATTTCCTAGATTTTGAATATCTGACTAGGTAAAATTAAAAAGGAAGTGGCATGCACAAACTGAACCAATCTCACAGCATTGTTAAAGTTTGAATTATCTCTCCCTCCAGCCTATAACTGAACAAAAACACTGTGCTGAAGTAAGCTTGATACTGAAATCTGAACTGCAGGCGTTTTTTTTAAACCATTGAGTCTAGAATTAGAGGAAGAGCTACCAGCCCAACTCTCGACAAAATACCTCCTTTTTGCAAATTAACCTGTACCACAGTTGCTGATTTCTATTAAGCGCATCTCTGTTCTGTATATAAAAGTGTCTGGAATTTGTTTAGAAGAAGCTGAAGACTGAATTAAATGGTGCTATAGTGGGCCTTTGCATCATGGAAATGTACCTTGGCATGAGTCACGAAGAGGCAAAATTGGAGGAAAAGTTTTACCACATGCCTGCCTCACACAAATGTATTATCATTATTATTTGCAGATTATTCAGAGATCAGTCTAATGTATATATTTATCAATCAATCAGATTCTTTAAGCTTGAATCAGGTTCTTAAATTGAAACAGATGTAGAAATCTAAAATACAAGTTACAGAAAAAGATTTAGAAAGTGATGCTTCCAAAATGGTTTAATTTATAAAAGGCAAAATATATCAAAGCTAAGACTCTGCAGATTTTCTTGAAAAAAAAAGGAAAATCTTAATCCTTAATCTACTGTGAAAGTACAATCAATCTTCTCTGTTAACTCAGTAAGTTATAAATGACATCAAATCAACCTACCTGTGGAAGCTCCTAAAATATTTGCTGTCAGCTACCATATACACTCAACTTATAAAATGATGCAGTTTTACATAAAACGCAGTGCAAGACAACATTACCTGGTTCACTAACTTCCACTGTGGATTCATTAGCATCTTCGTTATTTTTGTTCAACAAATAATTCAAAGTTCCGCAGAATTCAAATATTTCTAATTCCAGCATAAACTTAGCTTTAAAATCTATGGAAAAAAAAGGAAATTTGAATGACATTTAAAACCATTTCTTAATCATAAGTCAGTCTGTTTTTCCTAATTGATAAAGGATGGAACTGCAGTTTGTTTTTGTGATATGCTAATCTGGGGGTACAATATTTTGCCAGATGCAATTTTTACACTAAAGTTTTTTTTAAACCATCTAAATGTCTGGATTCTTAAAAAAAAAGTGCCACATGATTACTTCCCATCAACACACTTCTTTTTCAGCCATCAAGAAAAAGTAGTACAGCAGCTCTGATTGTTCACGATGACTTGCGATTTGTGGAAACAGGAATAGGCTGCCTCCTTGATATTTCAGTGTTCATTTCTGCCATGTCAAACTAAAAACAGGTAACACTTCTTTGATCAGATAAATCAATCTTTTCTTGACAGTTTTTCTCTCCCAATTTTCTCCCTTCTTCTCCAGAACATGTTGTCCTCTAGGATGGTGTTACAAAGGTTCAGGGTGCCTTGCGGTACCTTGCTCAAGTGACCATTATTTTTGCCTGAGCCTTGACAGAGAGCACCAGCAGGCTACTCAACAGCAAGGGAAATCATGACTAAGCCTAATCCTGTCCTCAACCAACATCCACACACTCATACCGCCAACAAGGTTGCAGATCAGGAGCAGGAAACGTGGACAATTTACCTCTTCATAACCCAGGTGCGTTAAGATCATTTATGGTAGCCTCATTGCTATGGAGCTGAATCGGCAGTATTTAATTAATTAAGGGGAGGGAGCAGAGGGTCCGACAGTGGGCGGTATGATTTTTGTGGGGCCACGCTGAGCATTCATGCTCCTCCTGGCCCCACAAAAACTGTTAAAAGAACTTACCTGGACGGTTTGAGCAGCCTCCAGAGGTCCCTTTAAGAACCCCTGGTTCGGCCACCCAATGTTGAGTTCCACTGGACTGAGCTTGTGCAGTGCATGCACCTCCCAGTGAAACACTAAAATTGCACTGGGATCCAATATGCGTCATAGACCCTTTACTTAGATTAACGAGGCTCCCATCTGTTGTGGGCTGAAGCGCTGGACCACTATTTCCCGGCCTGCTTCAAAAGCGAGAAGGCCTCGACATTGGTGGGATTGGGGCGGTAAGTACCGCACAATGATTTTGGGCTCGCTACTGCCAGCATTAACAAGACCAAAATTGGCCCCCATATAACTTACCATTGTTTACGATCGCTTTATGTGAATCAATACTCGTTACATCTTCCGTTGTCAATGGTAAAAGATCTTTAATTTCTGAAAGTGGTGAGGTGCCTTTAATCCAACTTAAATCCACTGTATTGCCGATATTCAGTTCAACAGGCAGCATCAAAGACTGTCAAAAAAGATACATTGTTATATTTAATTTATTAATATTTTCCTCCTTTCATTATTTATCATCCTCTTCAATGCCCCATGCACCACAGGCCATTCCTTGATCTTTTATTTTCCATTACATTCAGCGGCCAGAAATATTATTTGTTAGTAATTTTTTTTTATTCGTTCATGAGATGTGGGCATATTGCCCATCCCTAATTGCCCTCAAGAAGGTGGTGCTGAGCCACCTTCTTGAACCACTGCATTCCGTGAGGTGACGGTACTCCCACAGTGCTGTTACGGAGGGAATTCCAGGATTTTGACCCAACGACGATGAAGGAATGGCGATATATTTCCAAGTCAGGATGGTGTGTGACTTGGAGGGGAACTTGTAGGTGATGGTGTTTCCATGCACCTGCTGCCCTTGTCCTTCTAGGTGGTAGAGGTGCTGTTGCAGAAGCCTTGGCGAGTTGCTGCAGTAATTCAGAATAATAAACTTTAAATGGATTGTATGCTGTTCAATTTCTTCCACAGAAATAATCAATAGATTTAACGGTAATGGAAGATTTTTAAAAAAGTTCATACTTTAAAATTGCTGTAATATAGTGGACCTATAAATAAAGAAGTGATCTAGTACCTAGCTATGATATTCCCCTGCAACAAGCAATAAAATAAATCTGAATATCACCACTGTTCAAATCATGTGGTACAATTCCACATCTGTTCACACGTTTTAATCCAAGCAGCCTGCTACCCATTGCTGCTGACCAGAATACTCATTCTGATAAAAAAGGCCCCAAAAAAGTAAATATATTATGGGTATGCTGACATCTCCAATCAAACAACCAGTTTCTTTTGCAAATTCTACTTGTAGGATGATAGAGGGGTTTCCTTCTCCATTTATATAGTGCCGTTAATGTAGAATAAAACATCGCAAGGATCTTCCCAGAGGCTTAAAGAAAAAATGAACAGCAAGCCAAAGAAGGAGATATTAGTAGAGGTGACCAAAAGTTTGCTCGAAGAGGTGGGTTTTAGGGAGGGTCTTAAAGGGGGAAGGGGAGGGGGAGAGGTTTGGATTAGCCAATTCCAGAGTGTGGAGCCTAGGCAGCTGAAGGCAAGACTGCCAATGGTGGAGCAAAGTGGGAGGGGATTCACAAGAAGCCAGAGTCTGAGGAACAGAGTTCGGGAAGTATGTTTGTTGGGCTGGGGGAGGTTAGAGATAGGGAAGGCAAAGCTGAATATGATGCTTTCAGTCTGTTGACTATTTAGCTGGAGGAAATTGTGCCTCATCCAAGACTGGATGTTGGACAAGCAGTCTGACAACACCGAGGTAGTGGAGGAGTCAAGAGAGATGGTGGAAACTTACAGCTGGGTGTCGTCAGCATACATGTGGAAGGTGACCCCATATCTGCAGATGATGTCACCAAGGGGCCAGCATGTAGATGATGATGAGGAGGGAGCCAAGGATGCTTGGGAGAGCCCGGAGGGAATTGGGGCAGAAAGAGAAGACATTGCTGGAGATAGTCTGGCTACAAGCGGATAGTTAAGACTGGAAGCAAGTGAGTGTAGTCCCAGTGAGTTGGACAAAGGAGGAGAGACGTTGGAAGAGGATAGTGTGGTCGACCGTGTCAAAGGCTGCCAAGAGATTGAGGAGGATGTGGAGGGATAATGCACCACGGTCACAGTCACAGAGGATGCCATCTATAAATTTGGTTAGTGCTGTCTCAGTGCTGTGGCGGGGCAGAAACCTGTTTGAAGAGATTCAAACACGGAGGTGTAGGAAAGATGGGCACAGAGTTGGGAGACGATAACACGTTCAAGGACTTCAGTAAAGTGTTAACAAAAAAATGGTTGTATATATAAGGAGTAGCTTTTCCAAGATAGTAATGCTTCTCAAGGTTGGGATGATATTAATAAACTGCTCAAGTGTAATTCGCACTGTTTATCACATTAATTCAGTCCCTTGAAGTTATTACATAGAATTACAGAGCATATACAGCACAGAAACAGCCATTTGGCCCAACCAGTCCATGCCGGCGTTAATGCTACAATTGAGCCTCCTCCCATTCTTCTCATCTAACTCTATCAGCATAACCCTCTATTCCCTTCTCCCTCATGCTGATCTAGCCTCCCCTTAAATGCATCTATACTATTATTACCTTTGAAATGTAGAGAAGACAGTGCTTCTGTGTAATTGGGAAAGTATAAACATAGAAGTTTAAAGCACAGAAGGAGGCCATACAGCTCATCAGGACCGTGCTGGTTGTTTTTTAATCCTACTGCCCTGCTCTCATCTAATAGCCCTGTATCTTCCCCTGCTTCAAAAATGTATCCACTTTTCTTTTCAAAGATCCAAAGGTCTCTGCTTCAACTACTCTCTTTAGCAAAGCAGTCCATGCTCCAACTCTCTGTGAAAAGATATAGGGCTCGATGTTAATGAAGGAGGCGGGTTGAGGGCGGGCCCGCTGCTCGGAGTATTCCGGACCCGCTCCCGGTTGTCGCCGCCCCACAGATGAGATTTTAGGTTGATTGGCCTCGTTACGGCCAACGTGCGGGTCTCTCCAGGCAACTGTTTGCAGAGTGTCAGATTCTCACCACTGATGACGCGTTGTTTCAATAAAGATTTAAAGGGGCCATGTCCCCTTTGCAGAAGCATTAGCTTTTTTCTGTTAAAAGTGCTGGCTGCTGCAGGAATGGCAGCGCCAAAAACTAAGGCTGCACCCAGGTTCAATGAGGGCTCTCTCCATGCTCTTGTGGAGGGAGTTATAGGACGTCATGAGGTCCTCTTCCCTGGAAACGGGAGGCGGAGGCCTCCTCAGCAAAGCAAGGCAGCTTGGCTGCAAATTGTGGAGGAGGTGAGTTCGAGGTCTGTGTGCAGACACACGTGGGTTCAGTGTGGAAAAAGGTTTAATGATCTGCTGAGATCATCTAAAGTGTGGCCTCTGTGTTCTGGGAAATGGAAGCTCAAGAGTGAGGGCTCAGGGAGAATTCCATGTAGAATGTTGGTGGTGACACTGAGCGCAAACCACCGTTTATTAGACAGATGATGCCTGGGGTTTTGAGAATGTCGGACTTATATTCATCTCCATGTGCCAGTCACCTGTGGTTGAAGCGTAAGCTTACTCGAATCTGGCATGGATGAGTGCATCCCTTGCCTGATGGCCAGCAATGTGGTCGCGTGCTACTGGATTGGCCACATCTGGCCCCGCAAGGCGGCGCTCCCCGTCCTCCTCCTCGTCCTCCATCGCGTCCTCTTCGAGGAGGCTGTGTGCTGAGCCACTTGTTCGTCCGGCAGCACTAAGCCGCGATGTTGTGCAGGGCACAGCAGACCACAACGATTCTGGACACCCTGGCTGGTGCAGACTGCAAGGCTCCACCAGATCTGTCCAGGCATCGGAAGCGCATTTTGAGCAAGCCGATGGTTTGCTCAATGATGCTTCTGGTGGATATGTGGCTGACATTGTACCATTCCTCAGCTTCGTTTGATGGCCTCCTCATCGGTGTCATGAGCCACTTTTTCAGGGGATAGCCCTTGTCCAGAAAGTTGGGTTGGCGGATGGAAGAGCTGAGGCACAGTAGACTCCCGCAGGATGAAGGAGTCATGGCAACTGCCAGGGTACTTAGCACAAGCATGCATGATGATCTTCCTGTGGTTACACACCAGCCGGATGTTCAGGGAGTGGAATCCCTTGCGGTTGACAAATACAGCTGGGTTGTGATAGGGGGCCCTAATGGTTACATGTGTGCAGTCTATGATGCCCTACACCATTGGCAAGTCTGCCGCACGGGCGGTCAGACTTGGGCCATCCGTGGAGAAGTGGATGTAATTGTGCACCTTTGCAAAGAGGGCATCGGTGGCCGATGTGATGCAGGTGTGAGCGGCCGACTGGGAGATGCCGCTGATGTCTGCAGCTGATCCCTGGAAGGAGCCCGAAGCAAAGAAGTTGAGTGCGGTGGTGACTTTGACAGCCACTGGTAAGGAATGTCCACCCGCTTCTCTGGGCGCCAGGTGTTGGTGCAGCATTGCGCAGACGTCAGCGACTTCATCTCTCGAAAGTCTCAGCCTCCTTTGGCACTGCTGCTCAGTCATGCTGAGGAAGCTGATCCTCTGCCTGTAAACCCTGTGTTGGGGGTATCTCCTGCAGCGAGGTGCAGCCCTGCGCTGAGGCCCTCCACCCTGTGCATCATCAGGTGGTTGAGGAGGAGATTGGCGCTGCTGTTGTGGCTGGTTGTGGTGCTGCCGCGGCTGCTCTTCCTCCAAATCTGACAGCGAGGATAAGAGGATGTAAATGGTTCCCATCCCGTTGCTATAGATTTCAGTTGAGGCAAGAAGCTTGCAAGCGCACACTCAAAGTGGCCTGAAATTATTCCAATCAGGTCACATTGCAGATGGGTGTCAGCTTGAACAGTCACAAGGTCAGTAGATTTGCAAAATCTTATCCCAAACCTCCAACAACAAAGTTGTTGCATTTGAATGTCAGCCATGTTACAGGAGCGTTTTTAAAGAGCTGCACCAATGACAACAATTCATGTCCTCGAGGAACTCGTCTCCTTGCAGCTGGCGTGTTTCTGGCAAGACGGGAAACAGGAGCCAGAAGCACGAAAATCAGAAAATACTATAAAAATAGGATTAGCAAGGCAGTTAACAGGCTGCTAACTGCCTTAACTAGCTGTCCCACTATTTCCCATCGGGTCAGTTTGGGAGCGGCTGACCCGACACTCACGAAAATCGCGTGGGGGCGGGATGGAGGCGGGATCGCAGCCCGACGCCATTTTTTCCGATTTTCGCTGCCGACCCACCTCCAAACCCACCTCCTCAGGGCTATTATAATCGAGCCCATAGTGTGATATCCCCAGGTCCAGTAGCTCCAGACCAGCTCTCAGGCTGTATGAAGTCGTGGAGCCTGCTATTTCCTATGGAGCTGCTCTCATATATGATCCCTGTTGTTGATGTCACTAGAGCAGCCTGGAAGGGAGGGAGATGCAACTGGAGGCTTTTTTCTCCTCCCTCCCCACGTTAAATATGTGGACCAAGCAACTATGGGACCTTGTTGTCGGAGGAACACCTGGAACTGGAAATATATAGGCTGCTCAGAAAAACCAAGAGTGGAGATACATCAGCATTATTGACCTACAATAGGAAATATGCTTATTATAATAGCAAAAGATAAAAATGCAAGGAGCTATGGAGAATGTTACAGTGCATACAAGAGAATTAAACAGGAACCTGTCTAAAATCCTCTTTTCTAATATGGCCGAATGGATCTTTTAACCTGGTCAGCAGTCCTTTAATCTAACATTTTTAGCAGCATCGGCTCTCTTTGAATTTTTGGAGACATACTTAATGGGATGCACTTAAGTATAACTGAATTCACTGTAACATGCCTTTCCTTAGTTCTGACTTCAGAGGGAGGGATGTAAGGTGACTGCCTCTCCGAGCCACCTATAGAGACAGGGCATTTCTGAGGTGCTGAGAACCATCTTTTCTGGCTGTCGGTGAATTGAGTGGCTCATCTGGTCGTATCAGACTGTTAAAATGTGTTTCACTTTTAATCAATGGGAAGATAAAACCAGAAACAAAGTCAGAAATTGTATCTTTAAAGAACTTCTTACGTTATTTTCCATTGTTCCAGTGCTGTGGATTTGCTCAGTAATTTAAATGAGGTGGATTCCACTGTATTAGAGTCGCAAACAACATTAGAGAATTGTTCCAAAATGTGATTCTGCACTAGGAAGAATCATAAAGCATTCTTCCCCTTTGTCAGAGGGTCATGTGAGAATGTTTTCACTGATACTTTTCCAATTTAAAAAAGGGTAAATTTGTCAGTGTGCAGCAATGACCTTTTCCCTGGATAAATCAGAGGAAAAGGATACCTCTGGGAGAGAGTTATTTTTGATTATCATTATCTGATCTTGTATGTCCGTTGATTGGAGTCTGTGGCACAATTTGATGTTTAGCATGGTCTCATTCCAAGCCTGGGAGTGCAGATTACTGAGGGTGTGGGCGGGAAAGTGTAGGAAGTGACCACAGTAGGGGCAGGGTGGAACATGGGAGAGGAATGCAGAGTTTTAAAATTAAAGCCACTGAACCTCAGGGCAACTAGGGGTTTAACAGTGTGGGGGTGCAGCAAACTTCCGAGGACTAAAGTAGAAACTAGAATTAGTTTTTAAACGGCTTCTAACACTATAATTTATTTAGCTTAGTGCTAGAAACCAGCTTTACCATATACTATGGGAGGAATAAGAACATAAGAAATAGGAGCAGGAATAGGCCACTTGGTCCCTCGAGCCTGCTCCGCCATTCAATAAGATCATGGCTGATCTTGGGCTCAAAGCCACTTCCCAGCCCGCTCCCCATAACCCTTCACTCCCTTATCTTGCAAAAATCTGTCTATCTCCACCTTAAATGTATTTAATGACCCAGCCTCCACAGCTCTCTGGGGCAGAGAATTCCACAGATTTACAACCCTCAGAGAAGAAATTCCTCCTCATCTCAGTTCTAAAAGGGCGACCCTTTATTCTGAAACTATGCCCCCCAAGTTCTAGATTTCCCCACGAGGGGAAACATCCTCTCTGCATCTACCTTGTCGAGCCCCCTCAGTATCTTATATGTTTCAATAAGATCACCTCTCATTCTTCTAAATTCCAATGAGTATAGGCCCAACCTGCTCAACCCTTCTTCATAAGTCAACCCCCTCATCTCTGGAATTAACCTAGTGAATCGTCTCTGAACTGCCTCCAATGCAAGTATATCCTTCCTTAAATAAGGAGACCAAAACTGTACGCAGTACTCAAGGTGTTGTCTCATCAATACCCTGTACAGTTGTAGCAGGACTTCCCTGTTTTTATACTCCAACCCCCAGAATGGGACTGAGCGCCTCTGCCATATCCTTTTCCTATCCCTCCTTCCACCCCAACTGCCCATTTTTTCCTGCCCTTCACCATTTCCCTCTTCCTTCTACTGCCCCCATGCAAAATATCTTGCTTCCCACCCCTTACCCTTTCCCTGCCCTCTTTCCAGCCGCTTACACCCCCAAGCACCCATGTCTTCGAGCCCTTTGCTTTTTCCCTCTCCCCCTCCCCCTCCTAATGTTTCCATCCCAGGCGGAATCTCTCCCCAATCAGCCACATACATGTGCCACCGGAAATGCAGCTTGTGGCCTTGATCCCTCCCAAGAGCTGAAACCTGTGGCCAGAACGGCACTGTGACCCTACAGCTTTCAACATTGGCAGGATCCTTCTCCTGCCCGACACTCTGCTGTTACCGCAAAATGGTAGCCTTCCCTGCCACACAACCCACCACCTCCCACTCAAAAGGACAAAAGAGATACAGAAACGCAGAAAAACAAAGAAAACAAACAGGCAAAGATCAAGAATGAACATTCTGGAAAACCCTAAGAGAAGAAAAAGCAGAAGTCAAAAAGAGAGTAACATGAACATTAAGGTGACAGAGTTATGCAAGAGGGAGAAGGTAACCTCTGACTCGCAGTAAGCACCATGAGAGATATACTAGTATGTTAAGAAAATATACCATTTGTTGAAAAATGACTGTTTTGTGCTTTCTAGATTATGTAAAACATTAGCAAATAAACAGTTTTAGTCCTCACAAGAAATATTTGACGATTATAATTTCAATGTTCAATTTTCTGCAGAGTCTCCCCTAATCAAGAGAGGGCAGCAGTGCACAAGAAACTTCATATACACATCTTAGCCACAACTAAAACATTGGTCTGGTAAAAAAGACATTATGGGGGAATTTTAACCTAAACTAAAAGGGTGGGTTTGGAGCGTGGGGGAAGTTGAATTGTTAAAAATGGGATTCCCGACCTGATCCCGCCTCCAACCCGCCCTCTTCCGGTTTTAACGGAGGCAGAACGGGTGGGGGGTGGGGCAACCAACCCACTCCCAGGGGGCGGAACGTCAATTTAAAGATTATAATGAGGCTGGAATCCTCACCTCCATTTTGGTTTTAACTTCATGTGGACAGGCTTCACACAATTTGTGAAACCCGGCAGTTAAAGCGAGGCGGGGACTGCTGGATCCAGGAGGTAAGTGGCTTTATACCTACCTCCTGGATCCAGGGACCCCACCTAACTCACCCCCTGCGAGCGGAGATCCCCCCCAGGCCTCCAATCACCTGCCCTGGCCTCCCCCCCCCCCCACAACGATGATGCTCAGGCCGGCCATGATTCTCCGGTGGCCAGCCCCAATCTTCTATCTCTCTTCCCCCCACCTCTGCCCGACCTCCCCCGCGATGCTTCCCCCAGCCCGATCCCCGGTCCTCCCTCCCACCCGATGCTTCCCTCGGCTCGATCCCCGGCCTCCCGACCGCATTGGAGCCCGCCCACCCCCAACCCGCCTGCCTCCAGAAAATTCCTGAGTATGTGTCAGCCATGGCTCAGTGGTAGCAGTCTCACTTCTGAGTCAGCAGGTTCAAGTCCCACTCCAGACACTTGAGCACAAAATCTAGGCTGACACTCCAGTGCAATACTGAGGGAGTGCTGCGCTGTCGGAGATGCCGTCTTTCAGATGAGACGTTAAACCGAGGTCCCATCTGCACTCTCTCACGAATGTAAAAAACCCATGGCTCTATTTCAAAGAAGAGCATGGGAGTTCTCCCAATATTTATCCCTTAACCAACATTGTTAAAAAAACAGATTATCTGGTCATTATCATTGCTGTTTGTGGCAAATTGGCTGTCACGTTTCCTACATTACAACAGTGACTACACTTCAAAAGTACTTCATTCGCTGTGAAGCGCTTCGGGACATCCTGAGGTTGTGAAAGGCAGTATAGAAATGCAAGTCAGTCTTTCTTTATAGTTTCTCAACCACTGACAATACCAGAATCCGCTCTAGAGACTCTTCAGAGTTACAGAAAGAGAGACTTTATTGAGGAGGGAAGAGAGAGCCAGAAGAGAAACACAGACACGGACAGGCCCTGTTGATGGCAGCAGGGAAGGGATTTCATTTTTATTTTTAAAACTGTTTTTCACTTTCTGAGCTGCCACTCGTCAGTGATAAGACAGCCCACTCCCCGACTCCAATCTTGTAACTAGAGTCTACTGCTGCATACCAGACCAGAGTCAGGGTCTGGGTACAGGTACAGGAACCTGAGCCATGTGTGGGACCATGGATTCAGAGCATGTCCTAAGACCGGGGTCGAGGCTTCAGTGAGATGGGGTCTGCCTCAATCTTAGAATGTCAGCCATGGCACAAAGAAACTAGAAGTCGCACAACACCAGGTTATAGTCCAACAGATTTATTTAAGTTTACAAGCTTTCGAAGCAGTTCGCTCCTTCGTCAGGTAAGTTAGCAATGAGAGAATCTCCCAGAATTCACAATTTAAACCCAGACAAAATCTATTCACATTATTCCCTACAACAAAGAGCACAGCCAAGACAATGAGATGTGTCCCAGGGGGTCCAACGTGTCAAACCACCTGCTGGCTGCATATCCTGTCAATTTGTGTTCTTGTGTTAGTCTCTTTAAAAAAAAAAAAAACCCCTGGGAAGACCGGCCATGATGTCAAGTCACGTTCTGTATCGTGACATGAACCCGATATCGCGATTGAGGCCATCCTCATGAGTGCGGAACTTGGCTATCAGTTTCTGCTCTGTGATTTTGCGCTGTCGTGTATCTCGAAGGCCGCCTTGGAGAACGCTTACCCGCAGATCCGAGGCTGAATGCCCCTGGCTGCTGAAGTGTTCCCCGACTGGGAGGCAACCCTCCTGCCTGGCGATTGTTGCGCGGTGTCCGTTCATACGTTGTCTCAGTGTCTGCATGGTCTCGCCGATGTAACATGGTACATCGGCGAGACCATGCAGACACTGAGACAATGTATGAACGGACACCGCGCAACAATCGCCAGGCAGGAGGGTTGCCTCCCAGTCGGGGAACACTTCAGCAGCCAGGGGCATTCAGCCTCGGATCTGCGGGTAAGCGTTCTCCAAGGCGGCCTTCGAGATACACGACAGCGCAAAATCACAGAGCAGAAACTGATAGCCAAGTTCCGCACTCATGAGGATGGCCTCAATCGCGATATCGGGTTCATGTCACGATACAGAACGTGACTTGACATCATGGCCGGTCTTCCCAGGGGTTTTTTTTTTTTTTAAAGAGACTAACACAAGAACACAAATTGACAGGATATGCAGCCAGCAGGTGGTTTGATACGTTGGACCCCCTGGGACACATCTCATTGTCTTGGCTGTGCTCTTTGTTGTAGGGAATAATGTGAATAGATTTTGTCTGGGTTTAAATTGTGAATTCTGGGAGATTCTCTCATTGCTAACTTACCTGACGAAGGAGCGAACTGCTTCGAAAGCTTGTAAACTTAAATAAATCTGTTGGACTATAACCTGGTGTTGTGCGACTTCTCATTTTTGTCCACCCCAGTCCAACGCCGGCATCTCCACAAAGAAACTAGGAAGAGAAGCGCCTGAAACTGCTTTAGGAGCTGGGTGTGAAAGCAGTGCTTCCAGTACGAGGCAGGACCTGACTTACATCAACACTATCCTGGTGAGTACTGCGTAATTACTCCTACGAGATACTGTGATTATAAATACCCCTGATTTTCCTGCCCCCCCCGCCCCTCCCCCCCACCTAACCCTTCTACAATCTGTGGGGACACAGAACCCTGTTGAGCTGGGGTTTACATACAACAACCAAAACCTAAATTATTGAAAGATTGGGCTTACTGTTAAGAGTACAATATAGCTATGGCAAGTGTGCCAAATGTTTCCACCACCAGCAGTAAGCCCATAACGCCCACCAAAAGCGAAACCTGTCCTATACACTTTTGAGTGTTATTGTACCTCATCATCCAGCAGTGAAAATGGTTTGTAATCTTCCTCAACCAAAACCATTTCAGTTGCTTTTGCAGTTATATCCTTCTCTGAGGGATAGAGCATGCAGGACCTGAAACAGTGCAGCGTATGGTCAAAACTAGCAAATGCCGTACATAACATAGTAAGTGGTAGTCATTTTCCATCAACAAAAAGAACATTAACCATGCAAGAATAAAGTATTTTATAAACACCTGGAACGTAAAATAAACCATTGCAGTACATCAAAAAAGACTGCAACTAAAGAACAATCTTAACACTGTAAATATTAGTTTCAAGCTTCCTAACTGAGTGGTTTAGCAGATAAGATAATGCACATAACTTATTACTTAAAAGGATAGAAATTCTGATCGACCAAGTTCAGATACATGTTTGTACATTGCTGTGTATGTTATTTTTATATAGCATTAACTTGTTTAAAATAATGGGGTTAACCTCTGAATAAAAATCTAGTATTACTGTTTTAGGTGTTTGTATGTAAACTTTGCCAACTGGAAATTCTACACAAAATGGGCCTGAAAAACCATGGGCTATTGATCCCGACATAAGTATCAGGTCCAGCACAATATCCGATGTAGGGGGAGGTTCCCTATTTAAATATTTCTGGCAGGCGCCCACGCCACTAGGAGCACATCTCGGGTAACCGCCATAGCATGAGGTGCGCGTGTATTGCGACAGAGGCCCACTGCTCACAAATACCCCGGCACCACCAGACCCAGCAGCCTTCTGGTAGAGGCCTATCGACCCCCTTGTAAAGGAGGTCGATGCCTGAAATCTTCTTGTTTCTGTCTTTGGAGGTCCAGCCCAAGAGCCAGAACTGGGCCCCCAGATGGACCATACTTCTGCCAGCTGGGAGGCTGCTATGCCTCCTTTTGCCCTGCGCACCTCCTTTGACCCAGTGTACCAGGTGCACAACACTGAGAGTACTCATCCCCTTCTGATGCAGGGGATCTTGTTTGGGTTGGGTGGAGATTCCACCCCAAACAAGGCCCCATGTAAAGCCGCAGCACAGGGCAGAACCCAGCGTAGCACCCAGCGTAGCCAGGTTCCAGCCAAATTTACAGGTCTTATGCTACATTCCTGCCTGACTTATGGGAAAAGTATACCAGAAGGTGTGAGGATTTTCAGAACCAATGTCTCTAATTTGCTTCCTCCAACCACTGAAACTATTTTTTTTTTAAAAGAAAGCTAGTTACTGACCTGCATCCTGAAATTTATAAGCAATTTATGGAGGTCAACTATAACTACAAGCTACGATCACAATCACCTGAATTCCCACAGAGAATACTTGAACGGTGACCTTAAAGGGACAGTCCCAGTTACCAGCTAAAGATTGAACCTGCCATACAAACTATTTGCAAGCAATGCCAAGGGGAATCCACTAGTATATGATTTTTTAAATATTGAGGTTTGAAGTTTTACAAACATAGGTACATGTTATCAGTCTCCTGTGACACTGCACACAGACAGCCAAAGTGCAGTCTTCAGATGAAGCAGAATTAGATGGCAGAGGACACATAATTGGACCAGAGCACACAGATATAATTCAGTCGCCATTTTAAAGCCATATAATCCGTCCTTTTTTTAAATATTTCCATTTTAAATTCCTTATGTCCACTAATATAAATGGAAACAACTATTGCAAACTTGTCACACTGTAACTACACCCTCCTACCAGTGGCAATGCTGCAGCTGAAAATGGGATACCAGCAAACTGGAGAGGGGGGGCAGGGGTGTAGATAGGGGGACTCTGGTTAAGGTCGTCGCAGCAGACCACTGGGGAGAAGCAATTTGGCATTTAAAACGCCACAAAAGTCCCGTTTACATAGGACTTTTGAATGGAAACGTGACATACCAATGTTAACAATATATGGATGCAAGAGTAGCTGCCAGCTTCTTGGACCAGAACCCTATCTCTAGGGTATTTTTGCAGAGTCCTGTACTAAATGCTTTCTATCTGATGTAATGCACTATTGTGCTGTTGTCTTTCTGCAGAAGCAAGGGCCTGCTCTGTGGCTGAGGTTGAAAAATAAGTAAATGTGGAATGTTCACAGCACTGCTGTTGGAGCACCAGTGTACAATAGCCTGGAGCCTTTCCAAAATGTAAAACAAAGTTAAGATAAATTGCTCTGAATTGTAAGCAAAGCGCCCTTGGATTGTATCCCAGAAGTTCAGTCGCCTTGTAGACTGGATGCTTTCAGTGAATGACCAACATAGTCACAACCAAATCATTATTTTTTACAATTGTAAAAGCATGTTCTTACTATAAATTGCAATTTCTACTAGGCAGTAACTAGGCAGTAAAATTACTGTTAGGCCAAATTTAGACGGCTCCATGCTTTGATTTCTTCATAACAAATGCTTTACTGACACCGAACATATATTATATTCCCAAGCCAGTTTCAGTGAATCCAGGGTTTGTCAAGTCTTCATTCATGTAGGCAGAACTCGTTTCCTCAGAATTAAATGAATAATATTGCCCTTATTATTTTCCCTTATTTTTCAGTCTGATTTGGACACTTGTTGTTCAGAAGCAAACTTTTATGCAACCCCCTGATATGACGCCTGATAATCCCTTCCAGTGAATGATGAATTTTGAGAGGTTTGGTTCTCTGTTGGGGTACAAGATCAAGTGTGCAAGACAGGCCATGGGGTTCCTTACTTCTATAATTTACTCTCCTTCAAAGGAGGGTCGCTAATGGGGCGCAAAGCATCTAGCGCCCGGGCACGGCGCCGCCAACGCCTCCTGCGAAATTCAGCGGGAGGCTAGCGGCAGTAACCAGTAGCGCCCTGTGGCGCTGCGCCTCCGGCGATGACATCATCGCCGTGCGCAGCGCCCCGACCTCAAACTTCGCTCGCGCCCCCTGACCTACCGCCGGACGCTATGTCCAACAGGGTCAGGATGCCGTGTTTGCGGCCAGGGCAGCGCAAATTAAAGGACAGGTGCCGGGTGGCCATTTATTTTGGGCCGCCTGCCAGCACCTGCCCCCTTTCGCCTCCTCCTGCGGGGTACCGGCCGCGATCGGTCAGCCCGGCACTCCTTGAGTGCCGGGTTCTTTTGCCAGCACCCCACTCCCCGGTGGTCCAACAGGGTCCCGGTGCGTGCTGCACTAGGCCCCTCCTCTTTAATGAGGGGAGGGAGGCCTGTAATACCGCGGTGCTATGTGCCGATGCGCGTGGCACTGCTGCACGTAGTGCCGCGTTATTGAAAGGTAGCACCCCAAGAAGGAGGGGGAGCGCTTCTAGTAGTGCCCTGCCTCCTGCTTTGGGTGCTACCATTCAACTTCTGGCACGGGGGCGCTAACTTTTTCAGGGTGCTAAAAGTAGCGCTCCGGCAAAGTTAGAGCCACAAAAGGGGTGTGACCCAATTTTTTCCCCCAGATCTCTATCGATTTTGGACTTCTTTACAAGTTAAGTTTCCAGAACATTTGAAAAGGCTTAGCTAATTGGCCAAGATTCTTTTCTCCTTCTTGGCAAGGTCAGTGTGATAAAAAATGACTGCTTTTGAGGTTGCTGAATCTTTCTAAAATGTTCCTATTATGTATAATGTATTATCACATGGTTTGTCACATGTTTTAGTATGAGCATGCTCAGTTCGCTCTGGCCTAATAAAGCAAGCACATGGACGAGCAACGCATCCTGTCTCTGTCCTTCGTTTGTTCTACCCACGTATATTACATTATGGATGACTGTAAAACAATGGCTGAATGGCTGTTGCTGTGTCTTTCTTATAGTTGCAGATTATTTTTCAATTTTACAAAAGTAGAAATACAAAAGGTTTAAAAAAGTGTTTTTTTAAATTTAAGTTTTAAGGAAATCATATCTAACAGAATTTAAGAGTCTCACAGATGAGGAACATAATTTTTTTAAATTACTATTTTGTACATGTATAATAAATTTCTGCTGTAATTCTTAAGTTGCACATTGTAAAAAAACCATGTCTTTTTTTTACCTGAAAAACATTCCCTCAGTCAAAGGTTCTCCTTTGGCATTTACAAACGGGTTTTTTAAGGAATATATTTTCAATCTGCTACTGAGATTTCGCAACCTGGGTAACTGTTTGTGAAACTCTGACAGGTAATCTGCAAATACCATTTCATCGTGCAGAAAAAAATCTATAAGAAAATTAAATGTAATTGCATACATTAGCAATTTTGAACAAAGCTTCAATAGTAAACCATCAAAACCGGCAAGCCACATTTGTATTTTGCAATGTCATGCATTTTGCAATGCAGATGACATGACTACTCCAATTTTATATGACACTAATCAATCTAATTTGATATTGCTCATAATAAGTCAAAAGATATGCTGTGAAACACATTGGGCCAGATTTTGCGACCCCCACAGGTGTGTACACGCCCGTAGGGGCTGCGCAAGTGCCGGTTTCAGGCACGCGAAGCGCATGCACTGAAACCCAGCATTTGCGATCTGTCAAGAATTCTCTGCCCAAGAAAAGTGCCTCCGCGGGTGCAGAGTTGCACTTTTTGCACAACTTCCACCCGCTGAATGAGTGTCAAATTCTTACGCCTGGTAAAACAGCTTAAGAGTTTAAAAAAAATAGGAAAATGAATTTAATAACTCATTTATAAATTATAAATACTCTTCAAAAAGGTAAGCTTATTTTTAGCCCTGTAAAAACATTTAATTTTTTTTTCAAAAAATTAAATTTGTTGAAAATATTTAATTAAATGGCATTTTAATTAATTTTAATTATGTAATTTAAAAAAAATGTATTTAATTTTTTCATGTGTTTTTTAAATGTGATCCCCATTCATACTTTTGACAGATCTGTCCGTACAGAACTGTCAAAAGTATGAAGGGGGATTCCCTTCTTCCATTGGTTGGGCTGGCTCACGTGATCCCAGGGGCGCTTGCGAACCGCATGCGCCCCTGGGATACCTGGGCCTCTGTGCATTTCGAAGAGGAGAGGCCCAGGATCGCAAGCCTCGGGATCTACGGAACCAGCAGGTAAGTTCGTAGATTTTTTTCTGATCGGAAGCATCCGCCCGCAGGAAGCCTCCGATCGGAAATTCAGGGCCATTATTGTGTAATATGTGTATTATATAATATGGCTGATTTCCCATATCATTGCTTGCTAAAAAATAAGACTATCACTTTTCTCGTTACTTTCACAATTTGGGGCGGGGAGGAAAGAACAAAAGGGGAGGTCTGTAATAAGGTGGAAGGCAGGAGAGATTAAATGACAAAAGGGACGATAGTGCAAAACAAAAGGAGATGGTAATGGGACAAAATATGGGTCTAGAGGACGTGTAAATGAGAATAGCAGAATGATTACCAACAGCTGCTGCCCGAAAAAATGGGGTCAGTGGTTATGATCTGAAATTGTTGAGCTCAATGTTGAGTCCAGACTGCTGTAAAGTGCCCTAATTGAAAGATGAGGTGCTCTTCCTCGGGCTTACTTTGAGCTTCATTGCAACAGTGTATGAGGCCGAGGACAGAGAGATCAGAGTGGGAGTAAAGCGGAGAATTAAAGTGACAGGCACCTGGATGTACGGGGTCACGCTTGCGGACTGAGCGGAGGTGTCCGCAAAGCGATCACCCAATCACCATTTGGTCTTTCCAATGTAGAGGAGACCACATCGTCAGCAGCGAATACAGTATACTAAAGTGAAAGAAGTACAAGTAAATCGCTGTTTCACCTGGAAGGAGTGTTCAGGCCCTGCATGGTGGGAAGCGAGAAGGTAAAAGGGCCGGTGTTGCATCTCCTGCGCTTGCACGGGAAGGTGACGTGGGAAGGTGACGTGGGAAGGGGATGGGGTGTTGGGAGTGATTGAAGAGTGGGCCAGGGTGTCGCGGAGGCAACAGTCCCTTCGGAATGCTGAAAGGGGAGGGGAAGATGTGTTTGGTGGTGGCATCACGCTGGAGGTGACGGAAATGGCAGAGGATGATCCGTTGAATGTGGAGGCTGGTGGGGTTGAAGGTGAGGATAAGGGGTACCCTATCAGGGTTCTGGGAGGGAGGGGAAGGGGTGAAAGCAGAAGTGCAGGAAATGGGACGGACACGGTTGAGGGTCCTGTCAACTACGGTGGAGGGGAATTCTCGGTGAGGAAAAAGGAAGACGTTTCGGAAGCATTAGTATGGAAGGTGGCATCATCAGAACAGATGCGATGGAGGCAGAGAAACTGGGAAAATGGATTAGAATCCTTACAGGAAGAAGGGGTTTAGGAAACTGCTATTTATTTTAGATGAAAGCAAAACAATAAACAAAATTGGGATGAACTGACATTAAGTATTCTATGGTGCATATATTGATAATCAGTAGGGTGCAAGTCGGAGAATGTCATGCTGAAATTGCTCAGACGGTCCCTTGAGTACCAGTTTTGGTCATCGAGACACGAGGTGAACATTCAAGCTTCTGAAGGAGATGCAGAGAAGTGTCTGATCACTAGTGTCAAAGGAAAGTTTGGGAAAACCTTGAACTGTTCAGCCTTGAAAGAAGGTCATGATGCGGAGATGCCGGTGTTGGACTGGGGTGGACAAAAATGAGAAGTCGCACAACACCAGGTTATAGTCCAACAGTTTTATTTGAAATTACGAGCTTTCGGAGCTCTGCTCCTTCTTCAGGTACAGGTACCTGTACCTGAAGAAGGAGCAGAGCTCCGAAAGCTCGTAATTTCAAATAAAACTGTTGGACTATAACCTGGTGTTGTGCGACTTCTCATTTTTGAAAGAAGGTGACAGAGAGGAAGTGTATAAACCTATAATGGTATAAAAAAGGAAAATCCAAAGTACTGTTTCAAGGTAAACAATGACAGTAGGGCAGGAGTCATAGGTTCAAACTGTAAAAAAGGCGAATTTAGGACTGATGCCAGGAAGTTCTTCATACAAATAGTGATCGGCACTTAGAATGAACTTTTGGGCATGGTAGCAGGGGCAGAAAGCTTGCAATCATTTAAGAAGCAGTTGCATGCTGTGATGAGAGAGAGTAGGACTGTATGTTTTTTTACATGGATGAGCTCAGATGGGTTGAAGTGGCTTTTCTCATCCATATTTATCCCGATTGTCAACCATAACTTTGGTGAAAGAGCCACAGAAACCCTAAGAAAATGGCGTGAACAGCGCTAACCTCCATTTTTCCCTGGTTTCCGCGACTCTTCCGCCGAAGTTACACCAGACGAACAGGAGAACCCCCACGGAAATTCACCCCATATATGACTGTTTATCACATAAATAACTTTAGGATTCCTATTAGGTACAATAATAATTTGCAAGTCAGCCCATGTCTACTTCAGGCTAAATCTATTAAATCAGTAACATTTCAAGACAAATAGTTTATATTCAAATAATAATAGATTTATTTATTGCCACTGAATCCAACTGCTTGCATACAATCAATATTAACTCACTACCTGTTGCTGTTTGTGATTTTACATCTGCAAGATTCGTAACCTCAAATTTCTCCTGTTCATCATTTGCAAGCTGCAGAACATCTCTCCTTAAAAGCGAACTCATATCTTCCATGTCAGTCTGAGAGTTTGGGTTTGAACTTGGCACAATCTCTAAACTGTCACTGTCAATCTGAGATGCCATAGAATAAATATATACTCTAGAAAAACAAAAAAAAATTAAATGCAAGGCGATAAAAGATATAAAGAATGACATATGCAAAGGATTATGGCCACCGTGCCCATTATGATAGGCGAGAGACTGGTAAAGCTGAATACCTCCATGTCTTACATCTATGATTTGTTGCACTAATGTCTGGCTGCACTGCAGTTCACCACAGAAGGAACAGCAACCAAGATAATCCTGACCCACAACTCAATTCTCTAATTGCTACATTCATGCTTAAATGCACCAGATTCACACTCTGCTTTGAAAATGGTTAGAGGTGACACAGTTCGGAACAGGAGTAGGCCATTCAATTAGATCATGGCTGATGTTTCTTATTTCCTTTTACTCGCCTTGGTTCCATATCCCTTCATACCCTTGCCTAACAAAAATCTATCAATCTTAGTTTTGAAATTTTCAATTGACCGGCAGCGTCAACAGCTTTTGGGGAAGAGTTTTCCAGATTTTCACTACCCTTTGTGTGAAGTAGTGCTCCTTGACAGCCTAGCTCTAATTGTAAGGTTATGCCCCTCTTGTTCTGGACTCCCCCACTAGAGGAAATAGTTCCTCTCTAAATGTTGATTATCGTACCAACAGACTGTCCCACAAAATGGTAGGACCCAGATACAAGTCCTTGATTCCTCACATGGGAAATGACCAAAACCATAGAGAGCCCCCAAAATATCCAGAGCAAGCAGAGAATAAGCAATTCCCCACAATGAGATTAAACTTAGATCTCTCTCTTGGCTGTGGAGAAGGAGAGAGAGAAAGAGAGAGAGGAAAAAAAAAGAGAGAGAGAGAAAGAGAGAACACAAAAGAAAGAGAAGAAAGAATCTCTTCTGGTTGTGGAGCATCCTGTCCCCATCCAATCATATTGACAGGGGCCCCATATGAGATATCCCTCCACCCCCACGGAGCATGTTTCCAGCAAACCCCTCCCCCAGGTTGTTCCCGATCATTCGCCTGGCCCCATTTCAGTCCTTTCTCTCTCATTCCCTCCCCATCTCCAATACCCCTCCTCTCCCAATTCGCCTTCCTCTTCCCCGAACCATTCCCCCCTCACCTACTTCCCTCTCCTCCTTCATGTCTCTTCCCTCTTCCCGCATCCCCCTTCCCTCCGTCTCCTCTGCTTGGGCCAATTATGCCTCTGCCCTCTAACATTGCTTGACCTGAATTTGCATTTGTTCCCAGCTCCCCGTGGGCAATCCCACCGGCGAGTGACTATTTTTTTTAAAACAAGAAACAAACATTTGGCCATTACCGCTCAAGAAAGCTTTCCGAGCAGACATGTTTCTTCCATTCAGTCAATACAGAGTCACGACTCATCAGTTTGCATGTAGAAAGCACTGTCCCTGCCATAAATAATTTAGGCCATTATCATTCTTTTTAAACAATGGAGATAAAATTTTTAAAACATCACAAATTCTAGAAATCTGAAATAAAAACGGAAATATACTGTAGGCCCAACAAGGTTAAACAATAAAGGACTAAGTAGCTTCAAGTTTTTCTTATAATTTGTGCTGTGTAAAGCCAACAAGCTAAACTATTAACCACTAACTGTGTTTCCTGTCCTTTAACCAACTTCCTACCCATGCTGCCACATTCTCTGTAATACCATAAAGAAACAGAACAACATTTCAAATGATGAGATAAAAAGTTATATATAAATCATGGGTGACTTCAACTAACCCATTACAATCCAGAATCACCCCAGTGAGATGCATACAATTAATAACAGAACTAGTAAATGTGATGTACAACTCTTTCCTGACACAATGGAGTTCGAATTTCCTTAGGGATCACCTGGCCATCAACTTCAGTGAGCACCATAATAGAAATATATGATTTGAAGGCTAGCATCAAAAGAAGGAGGAACATTTTAAAAGAAAGAAAGCATTGCAAAGAGATCACTCAGGGCAGGAAAACTTTTAAAGTATTAAATAAGCAAAAGCAGCTATATACCCCAAAGCATAAGTGAGCAGTCCCCAATATTGATAAATAGACCAATTAAAGTGAAAATAAGGCAGAAAGGGGGAAAAATTCAGTTGGTTGCGCCTCCCGTTAGCGCCTTAAGAGGGCGCTAATGGGGCGCAAAGCAACTAGCGCCCGGGCGCGGCGATGTTTGCGCCGCTCGCGAAATTAACTAGACATTTTGCAGCAGCGCTAAACAGTACCGCCACGATCTCCTGCGCCAGCAGATCGTGACGTCAGTCAAGTGCGCAACGCCCCGGTAGCGCCCTGGAGCGGATATTGAGTGGCGCCCCCTGCCTTACCGCCTGCCGCTAGCAACGACAGGTTGAGGGGAGCGTTTTGCAGTCAGGAAGGGACTGGGGGAGCGCTATTTAAAGGTGACCGCTTCCTGCCTTTTTTTGTTGACGACATTTTTGAACCACGCATTCTGAGAGAGAGAGAGAGAGAGAGAGAGAGAGAGACTTCTGGAGAGATTCAACGCTGTGTGAGGGAGTATTGGGTACTGAGCAGCACTTTGCAGGTTCATTTTGATTTGCCCTTCCTTGTATCGATTTAGAAGAGACTGTGGGGGCTGCACTCTGAGCTCTTTCCCTGGGCCTCTCCATTGTTCTTTCCAGCAGATTTGATGTACAGGTCTCTCCAGGCCGAGATTCAAGGCTGCAATGAGTAGGATGTGGATGGAAAGCAAGATCAACCCTCCCCTTTAAGAACTGGCCGGGGCCATTGTGTCTGTGTTCCATTGCTGACTGACATTACATGAGCTTCGCCAGCGTTCTGAGTTAGCGCCTCGCTCCTCGGCCTTTAAGCCTTGAGACAGATGTGTAGCGCCTGATTTAGCGCTCCAATCAACTCCAGGGGCGATAAAAGTCAAGTTTGCAGTCGGAGGCGATAATTAGCGCCAGGCGCTAATCTTTGCGCCCGGCCGATAATTGCGCCCCAAAGCGGGGCGATACTGAATTTTTCCCCCAAAGACACTCTATTCAAAATTTACAGGGAAAAAGAGGAGGAAGAAATTTGGGATTAGTATAGGAAAAAGTTAAAATGGATTAAAGAAGGTGTTACGGTTGCAAAGAGGGCACTAGAGATTAAATTAGCAAAGAATGTTAGACATAGGGATGTAACAATAATCAGCATCATAAGAAAGTAGATGGGAATGAAGTTAGAACTCTAGAAAAAAATGATGTGGTAATTCAAGATGAGGGAAAACAATATAATTACTTACTATCTTCTAGAAGTAGTCACTAAAAGGTAAAAAGTGACTTGCTATCCAACTACTGTAGAAGAAATATCCTAAAGAATTGTGAAATCAGTTGTGGAGGAAGCACTTGCTAAGTTAAAGGAACAAATACTAATGAATTCCTTGGGGAATATCTTGGGGTAGTGAGGCAGACGATGGGATTTCTGGCTATAGTCAAGAAAGAATCATTGCGCAATAACAACAGAAAATGCTGGAAACACTCAGCAGGTCAGGCAGCATCATGGAGGGAGAAACAGAGTTAACGTTTCAGGTCTATGACCCTTCGTCAGAACTGGAAAAAGTTAGAGAAGTAACAGATTTTTAAGCAAGTGTGGGCCAGGGAAAGGGAGATGGGGAGGAAAGAACAAAAGGGAAGGGCTGTGATAGGCTGGAAGGCAGGAGAGATTAAAAGACAAAAGGGATGATGGTGCAAGGCAAAAGGAGATGGTAATGGGACAATTTAAGAAACAAAAGATGACTCTAGATGAGGTGTAAATGGCAATGGCAGAATCATCAACAGCTGCCATGTGAGAAAAAAAAGGGAAAAAAGAAAAAAAAAGAAAAAAATATAGGGGCCGAGGTTATAGTCTGAAATTGTTGAACTCGATGTTGAGTCCAGATTTTACTATTGTAAGAATCATTGCGTGTTGGAGTAGATCCACAGGATCGGAAGCAAGAAAATATAGTACTTATATTTTTTTTAAAAAGGGGGACAAACTTGACCCATGCAACTAAAGGCCATTAACCTAACAACAGGTTAAAATAATGGAAACCACTCTAAGATGCAGGCTAGATGAATGTTTGTATAGCAATAGGTTGGTAACAAATTGCCAGGGGAAGCCAATGGAAGTTTTATCTTACCCTACTAAACCTGATCACATCAATTTTATTGGATCTAACCCAAGCAGCAGTGTTCCATTGAAAAGAGAGAAGAAAATCTAATGAGACCAGTCACTACATACAAGGAATGCTATCTCCTGCCAGCTAATCACAGAGCACAATTGACAGTGGATGTGGGGAAGTCCACAATCCACTGGCACAGGAAGCCTGGCGCTGACAAACAACAGTGAGGCACCCTGAATGGAAGAACAAAAGTGCTGACTGCACTTGGAAGCAATGTTGTGTTGCTCCCATGTTATGTTTCTATGTTCCTGTCCATCAAGTGAATTAACATAGAAAAAAAGTCAAAGGAAAGATATGACTGATACCTCGAGTCCATGGCCTCCTGTAAAGATCATTATTGAGTCTACCTTGGTAACAGTACTTGTCAATATGATCTAGATGATGAGGTGCTGGAAGTAGTAACCAGTTTACTGTAAGCTTCTGTCTGGTCAAAGCCTACACAGGTAACAACAAATCATTAACATGACAAGTGCAAATGTTTTATCAATCATGGAAATTAAATTAAATGGCCTAACTAAATCCCATCAACTTTAAGTATGTAAACAACCTAATGCACAGGATGCAGCTGTGTAAGAGACACTCAAAAAAAAGAACTTGTATGTATATAGCATCTTATCACACCTGCAGGGCATCCCAAAGCACTTTTCAATCAATTAATTTATTTTTAAAGTGAAGTCATTGTTGTTATGTAAGCAAGCAATTGTGTGTTCAAATCCTTAGTGGGGCTTGAACCCACAGCCTTCTAGTTCCAAGGTAAGAATACCACCAATTGTGCCAATCTCTACCATATCAGTTGAGGCGATTAAAAAAAATGTCCTATTTCTTTCAAACAGTGTGGACCTTATTCTCTAAAACCAGGATCAAAATGTTCATTGGTCCAAGATGCACTATCAACTAATTTTAGGGCCAGACCAGCACAAAATACTCCCTCAGGAGTCTTTTGGTCTGAAGGATAACTGACGCAGACTTGACTGTGGGGGGAAAAATTAAGGTGCTTAAAGCAGGTGTGAAGAGTCTGGATCCATTCGCGCACCAGGCTCATTTTTGTACCTCCTGACTGACTGTAGAGAATGCAAAGTCAGAAATTTACCCTCTGAGTATCCAAGGGGAGGGGAAATTGTGCTAAATCTTAAATACCTCCTATGTTGTGGATGATCATCTTTATCTATCTAGATGGGGGAAGTATTTTATGGTGAATTTTAGCAATGAGGAAAGATTGGATATGCTGGGATTGTTTTCTTTGGAACAGAAGATGCTGAGGGGAGACTTAATTGAGGTGTATAAAATTATCAGGGGCCTAGATAGAGTGGATAGGAAGGATCTGTTTTCCTTAGCATAGAGGCCAATGACCAGGGAGCATAGATTTAAAGTCATTGGTAGAAGGATTAGAGGGGAGTTGAGGAGAACTTTTTTCACCCAGAGGGTGGTGGGGGTCTGGAACTCACTGCCTGAAAGGGTGGTAGAGGCAGAAACCCTCATCGCATTTAAAAAATACTTGGATATGCACTTTAAGTGCCGTAACCTACAGGGCTACGGACCAAGAGCTGGAAAGTGGGATTAGGGCTGGATAGCTCTTTTTTGGCCAGCACAGACACGGTGGGCCGAATGGCCTCCTTCTATGCTGTAAATTTCTATGCTTCTACAAATACTTTTCATTGAAAGTACTCTTCTCTTGACGTACTTTGTTTAATTTATTCTGGTTTTTGAGGCTATTGAGTCTAAGTTTAACAACTGCCAAAGTGATGAAATAAAAAGCAAAAGAAATGTTGCACACTTAGAAACTTATCTTACACAAAGGATGGTGGGAGGTTCACACTCGTGGACACGGATATTTAAACAACAACAACATGCATTTATATAGCACCTTTAACGTAGTAAAACATCCCAAGGTGCTTCACAGGAGTATTATAAGACACAAAATTTTGACACCAAGCCACATAAGGAGAAATTAGGGCAGGTGACCAAGAGCTTGGTCAAAGAGGTAATTAATTTTCCATAGCATTGCTCACAGACAAAAGTAAAATAAAATTGTGTTGCCTCTCTCTCTCTCTTTTTGTATAACTGTCTTTATTCCTGTCTCCGTCACTCTAATTCATGATCTGACTGTCTATATCTTCTACCCATTATTTTCATCTCTCTCTGTACGGCTGTCACCTAGTTTCTCTTGCAGTCATCCCTGTACATCTCTGTGTGTAACTCTTCATTTTCTTTCTCTCTCCCTTTTGCTGTGAAAATTAAGCAGATGTCCCTTTTAAATGTTCTTGCTGTGACCTGGTTAGAGTTGCAAAGATTTTTGAAAGTAATTATGCTCATATATACACAAGTGTTACTTTAGATGATGTGATTCCTAGGCGGCTGATTTTCATCCCCTACACTGGGCGGGAACAGGGCAGTAGCTTGATTAAAATAGCAGCGTGGCCCTGTTACCACAGCCATTTGGATCTCTGCCATTTTTGTTAGGGGCTTGAAATGGGCGCGCCTGCTCTGCCCATTACTGTTGAGTGGTCTAACCAGTGGTCCTTAAAGGGACCGCTGCAGGTCACTGAGGAAAAGGGGAAAAAAGGTTCATAAGTGATTCTTGTGGGGTCAGAAGGAGCATTAAGCCACAACCCCCCCCAATTGCGATCTGCATCAAAATCAGTGAGCAACTCACTGATGGAATAGTAATGAGGCCCACCCATAAAGAAAAAAGAAAAACGTGTTTATATAGCACCTTTCACAGCCTCAGGACGTCCCACAGTGGTTTAAGCTAATGAAGTACTTTCTGAGCTGTAGTCACTGTTGTAATGTAGGAAACGCGGCAGCCAACATGTGCACAGCAAGGTCCCACAAACAGCAATGTGATAATGACCAGATAATCTGTTTTTCTAGTAACGTTGGTTAAGGGGTAAATATTGGCCAGGACAGCGGGGAGAACTCCCCTGCTCTTCTTCGAAATAGAGCCGTGAGGTCAGATGGAGGTCCGGTTTAACATCTAATCCGAAAGACGGCTCCTCCAACAGCGCAGCACTCCCTCAGTACTGCACTGAAGTGTTAGCCTGGATTATGTGCTCAAGTCTCTGGAGTGGGACTTGAACCCACAACCATCTAACTCTGAGTGTGCTACCACTGGGCCACAGCTGATACCATGAAAATTGGTCAGGCCTTATTGGACCGCTACCATTGGGCTTGCAGGCAGGCTCGCTTTGTGCGCCTACAGCCCAATGATAGCGGTCACATGAAAATCGACATCCTGGTGTTTGCCCTACCGGTCAAAATCGTTTGCTACCAACTGAACCATTGGGAGAGTTTGTATTTCTCGTTGAATTTTCTTTTCTGTGTGAAGCAATATCCTGAGGCATGACTTAAAGGTCCATAATCAGCATGTAGCCAAGTGAGATAGAGTATCTGACACACCATTTCCCTACACCTCATCACATTCACAGGTACTGCCTGTTCTCTAAAGTCTAAACAACACTTTTTTAAATCACTTTTCATTTTAGATCAAAATATTTAAAGAAATGCAAATGATCGCAACCACTAAGCATAGCTTCTTCTCGTCAAACCCCCCTGTCAGTTTGTTACGATATCAGGGATATCATACACCTGGGGTAATATGCTGCTGTGATGCCATAATAGAAGCAGGGGCATTGGATAGCGAGAGTGCTGCATTGTGGCTACCTATATTCAATACTACAGCTTTCAGAGATCCACAAACCGCTTGAACACAGGGATTTTCTAGAAAAAATCTGATAAATATATCGTCTCAGCATGTGAATTATATGTATACATATTTTATAAGTTAACACTTAGTGAAACACTCCCTCAGTAAAACTGAATCAAACCAATCTTGACTTATGGCTTGGTTCATATCATAACTCAATCAGCTCGCTCAGTGACACTCAACACTCGAGATACTCAATTTATTTTTTCAGATAGATAGAAGATTTGAGTGCACCAACACTTTATAACACAGAACACAAATATCCCTGACCTTTACCTCATGAAGATAGTCTATGGCATGGTACTTAACAGCTGTATACATCATGACGCCTCAATCAATCAAAGTTGCCTAAATGAATATATTCGTCACGTGTTCCTGCATTATAGACAGAAAGGAGCAGCATTCAATTGTGTTAAACCTGATGAATTAAAATTTAAATTAATTTGGTAAACATACATATTGCACAAAATGTTCCTGCAATCACGTTACAATTATTTCTTAATAACATTTCTGTCATGGACGCGACTGCTGCCAATTAAATAAAGTAGTTGCGGATGCGCATGCGCAGTTCGTGGTTTTTTTGCTGCTGTTCTCACCGGAGATCAGATAGATGTGAGAAGTCGCACAACACCAGGTTATAGTCCAACAGCTTTATTTGAAATCACAAGCTTTCGGAGCGCTGCTCCTTCGTCAGGTGAAGTGAAGAGATGCATATAGGCACAGCATATATAGTCAGAGAACACTGCCAGATGATTAGTTAATCTTTCTAACAGGGCAGTTAGAAAGATTAACTGTAATCATCCGGCAGTGTTCTCTGACTATATGTGCTGTGCCTATATGCATCTCTTCACTTCACCTGACGAAGGAGCAGCGCTCCGAAAGCTTGTGATTTCAAATAAAGCTGTTGGACTATAACCTGGTGTTCCTCTTTTTGGTTGGACAAAACCCAAATTTACTGTAAATCAATTAAAACTTTAAATGAAACTTAATAAATCAAATTAAAATTTGGAAGTCCGGGGTGACGATGCACTCCAGTCCCCGCGGCGCCCACCGGTCGCGGAAAAACTCAAGCGTGCCGGCGGACACCGCATGCTCCATCTCCAGGGCCACCCGGGCGCGAACATGGCCGCGGAAGAGAGGCAGGCAATCGGGCCGAACGACCCCCTCGACCGCCCGCTGCCTGGACCAATTAATGGCTTTCTTGGCCAGGCCCAGGAGCAGTCCTACGAGGAGGTCCTCCGACCTACCCGCTCCCCTCCGCACCGGGTGACCGTAGATCAGGAGCGTGGGGCTGAAGTGCAACCAGAAATTGAGGAGCAGCCCCTTCAAATAATGAAAGAGGGGCTGCAACCTCTCACATTCAATATAAATGTGAAAGACGGACTCCTCCAGGCCGCAGAAATGGCAAGCAGCCTGGGAGTCCGTAAACCTATTTAAAAGCCTATTGCACGGGACTGCTCCGTGCAACACCCTCCAGGCCAAGTCCCCAATAGAACAAGGGAAGACTCCCGCGTAGAGAGCCTTCCAATGGGGACCTTCGCCTCCGCCGGACGGCAGGATGGTACGCCAAGGCGTGTCCGGACGGCAGATGAAGATGGCAAAGTGGAGAGTGTGCAGGAGCAGCCCGTACAGGAAACGCCTCCGTGCGGATTGAAAGGGCACGGAGGGCATTTCTCCGAGAAGGCTCAAGTGGTGAGGCGGCGACTCCCGAGGGAGGATTCGGGGCCGGGCGCCGATAGGGAATTCCGTCCGAACGGGGGTCAGTTCGGACGGGATCGCCCCACGTGCTTGAGCCTCCTCGACACACCTAGTGGAGACGGGGCCCAGTGCCACTTTTAGCGACTCGATGGCTTTGACCGCGAGCCGGACGTTGACCCAGGACATGCGCCTCGCCAACTCCTCCGGCGCCATCCAGCCCGCTCCTCCGCCATCGAGCAGGTCCCCGACTCTGGTCACCTTACCGGGCACAGCCCTGCCCTCCGCCAGCCAGCTGAACCCGCGGTCGTGGAGGTGCGGATTCCTGAACAGCGGCTCCCGAAGGACGGCCGCCGCTCCTGACGGGGGAGAACTGCGCTCGGAGGCGACGCTGTTCCAAACCCATAGCAGTTCCTGGTAGAAGACAGGCAGCTCCCGCAGGCTGGCACGCGTGCCACCCACTCTCACAAACAGGAGCTGCGTGTCGTAATTGAGGCCGTGCAGCTGGCGGAAAAAATACGTCGCCAGCGCACGCCACCTAGGAGGATTCTCCACGTACAGGTATCTCTGCAGCGTCTGAAGACGGAAAGTCGCCGCCTGGGTGTGAAGGCACACCAGCGCCTGACCGCCCTCCCTAAGCGGGAGACTCAAAACCGCGGCAGAGACCCAGTGCTTCCTTTTGTCCCAGAAGAAGTCGACGAGCTTCTTCTGCATCTTGGCGACAAACGCAGGGGGAGGGATCAAAGTGACCAACCGGTACCACAACATGGCGGCCACCAGCTGGTTTATGACCAGCGCTCGACCCCTGTAGGACAACACTCGGAGCAGTCCTGTCCAGCGCCCTAGGCGAGCGGTGACTTTGGCCTCCAGCTCTTGCCAGTTCGCCGGCCAGGCGTCTTCGGCCGGGCTGAGGTAGACTCCCAGGTAGAGGAGGTGCGTGGTGCTCCAGGCGAAAGGCCCGAACTCCTCCGGCAGGGAGTCCACCTGCCATGGGCCCACCAGGAGTCCAGAACATTTCTCCCAGTTGATCTTGGCGGAGGATGCGTCCGAGTAAATCTGCTGGCATTCTCGCATCCTCCGCAAGTCGACGGGATCCGTGACCGCGAGGAGCACGTCATCGGCGTAAGCCGAGAGGACCACCTCCACGCCCGGCCCTTGCAGAGCCAGTCCCGTCAACCTCTTCCGCAAGAGGCGCAGGAAAGGCTCCACGCAAACGGCGTATAACTGACCGGACATGGGGCATCCCTGACGCACCCCCCTCCCGAAGCGAAGGGGCGCCGTCAAAGACCCGTTAACTTTAATCAGACACTCCGTGGCGGCGTACAGAAGTCGGATCCGGGCGACGAAATGCGTCCCGAACCCGAATGCGCGCAGAGTCCCGAAAAGATACTCGTGATCCACCCTGTCGAACGCCTTCTCCTGATCTAGGGAAAGGAAGGCGACCGACAGACCAGCCCTCTGGGAATGGTGGACCAGGTCCCGGACCAGATGGATGTTGTCGTGGATTGTCCGGCCCGGGACCGTGTAGGACTGGTCGGGGTGGATCATGTGGGCCAGCACGGTGCCAAGGCGAGCAGACATAGCCCTGGCGAAAATTTTGTAGTCCGTGCTGAGGAGGGAGACCGGGCGCCAGTTCTTAAGTAGGCGGAGATCGCCCTTCTTGGGCAGCAGGACGATGACCGCCCTGCGCCAAGAGAGGGGCATCTCCCCGGTCGCCAGACTTTCCCCCAGGACCCGCGCGTAGTCGTCCCCCAAGACGTCCCAGAACGCCCTGTGGAACTCCACGGTCAGCCCGTCCAGCCCCGGGGACTTGCCCCTCGAGAGCTGGCGCAGGGCGCCGGTCAGCTCCGCCAGGCTTAGCGGAGCCTCTAAATTCTCGGCGCCCTCCGGGCCGACCTTCGGCAGATCCTCCCACAAAACTCTGCGCGCATCCTCGCTGGACGGATCCGAAGAGAACAGAGCCCCGTAATAGGCCCGGGCCTCCGCGCTGATGCCCACCGGATCCGAGACCAGAGATCCGTCGTCGGCCAGCAGCCCCAAGAGCTGCTTACGGACCCCCCGTCTTTTTTCCAGCGAGTAGAAGAAGGGGGAGCCGCGGTCCAGGTCCCGCAGGAACTGGATCCGCGACCTCACGTACGCGCCTCGGGACCCGACCAGCTGCAGGTCCTTCAGCGCGCCCTTCTTCTCTTCGTACACCTTCCGCAGGGCCGGGTCCTCGACGACTTGACCGAGACGGGACTCCAGGTCGAGCACTTCTTTCTCCAATCGCCCGACCCGGGCCTCCCGCCTCTTGGTCGACCCCTTCGCGTACTCCTGACAGAAGACGCGGACGTGAGCCTTGCCCACGTCCCACCATAGCCTCAAGGAGGGGAAGCCTCCCCGCTTCCTTCTCCAGTCGGCCCAGAACCGGCGAAACGAATCCCGGAACCGCGCGTCCTCCAGCAGCAGGTTGTTAAAATGCCAGTACGCGGACCCCCCCCGCGCGCGCAGCGGAGCGAGCTCCGCCCACACCAGGTGGTGGTCCGTACACGGCACCGGCCGCATGGAAGCCGCCGGAACGCAGGAGACGTACGCCCGGGAAATGTAAAGGCGGTCGATTCTGGACCTTCCTCCTCCAGACCTCACGCTCGTGAAGGCGCTGGAGTCGGGATGGAGATTTCGCCAGACGTCCACCAAGTCGAAGGACCCGACCAGGTCCCGCAACTTCTCCATCGCCGCCGGGCTTCGCGGGGGACCCGACTGGTCCCGCGCCTCGAGGGTACAATTGAAATCCCCCCCGAGGATGACGCACTCGCCCACGTCGATGGAGCCCAGAAGAGCGGACACTTCTCCGAAGAAGCGCACTTGCTGCGCACCGGTCCGGGGGGCGTACACGTTCACTAAATGGAGCGGCACGCCTCCCAGGCGAACAGTGACCTGGAGCAAGCGGCCCGGCACGTGCTCCTTGACCCTCAAGATCTCCGGCTGAAAATGCGGGGCCAGCAAGACAGCCACCCCGCAGGAATTGTTGGAGAGGTGACTCATGCTGACCCCTCCTTGCCACTCCAGGAGCCACGTGGCCTCGTCTCCCGGAACGGTGTGGGTTTCTTGCAGGAAGCACACCGCATATTTCCCGTCCCGAAGGACCGAGAAGTTATTGAATCTACGGCGCGCCTCCCTGCTGCCGTTGATGTTGAGGCTGGCTATGGTTATCTTCATCTCAGAAGCATAGTGCAACCTCTACCTAACGGAGGGGAGGAAGCGCGGTCACTGACGACCGCCACTCCCTCAGCAGCCCAGTGTGGAAACTCTTGAGCCGACGCAGCTCGAGCCGGCCAACGTCCTTGTCCTCGCCCATGATTTTAACGGCGGCGCGGACGGACACGACGAGCAGCGCCAGCTCCGACCACTTGTCGAGGGCCAGCCGGATCTTCTTGTGACGACCCTGGCTCGTGGCCATAAAATCCCGGAGTTCCCCTACGGGGATGAGGGGAGAGTCGGTGAAGGGCACGAGGGCGTCCATCGCCTCGCTGCCGATGGACTCCAAATCGTCCTCGGTGCCCAACACCGAGTCCCCGTCCTCCTCCGGGAGGTCGTCACCGGCGGCCAACCCGTCCGTCGCACGGGGTGCAGCGAACGGCTCGGCCGCACCGGCCGGCCCCGCCTCCGTCACGATCCCACCCCCAGGATCGGTGGCAGAGGAGTCCACCCTGGGCTCCTTCAGGGGCGCCGGGCCGGGAGGCGGCGGCGGTTCGGGGCCCCCCCCCGCCTCAGGCGCCGGAGCGACCGGAGAAACCGGGGAGAAAATAATCTCAAAGTCCTCCAGTACGTCCGGCGCCAACATCAGAGACGGAGTCAGGGGGCTTTCTGTCTCCCCGCCACCAACCTCCGACCCAGCGGGCTGGGGATTGTTGTACTCCTCCACCAGGTCGAGCAGTCCCTGGGAGATATCTGGGTTGTAAAAGGCGGGCTCGGCTTCAGCCTCTTTGGCCTCGCCCGCCCCAGTCCCCAGGACGCCCGACCCGGCGAGGAGCAACGGTTCTGGATTTTTATTATTAATATCCGCGGGTTGTTCCGCGCCCCCCCCCACGGGCAGGGTCTCTTCCCCATCCCCGGGAGGCACAGGTCGGACAGACTCGGCTGTCTCACCCTCCCGAGGGACAGGCGACCCCTGCCGCTCGCGCGCGACGATGACGGTGGTGGGGTGGGGCGCAGCACCCGCGGCGGGCGACTCCCCCCCTTCTGCGGAGGGACCTTCCTCCTCGCAGTCCTCCTCCTGGAGGTGGAGCTTCCTTTTTAACATGTTGGGGCCCGGAGAGGGGGAGGCCTCCATGTCTGCTGGGGCCTCCCTCTCTGCCCCCTTCCGATGACTGGGTTTCTTGGGCCCCTCGGGCCCGAGCCCGGCCGCAGGTCTTGATTTAGCTGCCTTGGCAGTTGCGGTCACGGGCCCGGGCACGAGGACCCCCCCAGTCTCACGTGTCCCTGTCAACTCCGCGATGTACGCGGGCGTGAGTTCGGGCAAATCGGATGTTTCCTCCACGAGGGGATCCGCCCTTAGGTGTTTAGTCTTTCTAAGCGCCTTCTTTCCCCCCGGACGCTCTCCCTCCCCCCCGCCGGAGGCCGTGATGGTGTTGGCCTCCGATTTCGACCGCGCATCCGTCGCCCTCGACGCGCGGACAGTATCAGGGGGAGGGGGGGCGGCGGCGCCAGCCCTGGCCGCGCTAGGTGTCGTGGCGGCCTTGGAGGCGGGGCAGTTTTTCCGGACGTGCCCCACCTCCTTACAGGCGTAGCACCGCACGCCGTCCGAGGTCCAGAAGACGCGGTGGGCGGTCCCCCCGTGGAGCACCGTGAACGCGCCGTCCGCGTCCTCCTCCCGCGCCAGCCGGACGAAAAGCTGGCGCCGGAAGGAGAAGACGTGCCGAAGGCTGGCTTCCCGGAAGCCGAGCGGGATGGGTGTGATCCCCGACCTCACCTTCCCCCAGTTGACGTAGGTGGGGGAGGAGGAGCTCACCCGGAACAAAGGGCGGGACGTTGGAAACGACAATCCTTTGCGCGGTGGCCTCAAGGGGGTCCACCGGCAGGAAGGTCCCGCCCACGGTGAGCCCCTTCTCGATGGCCAGGGACACCGCCCGCTCCGACCCCAGGAAGAACACAGCCTTGCCATACATTTTAGAGGCGGCGACGATGGCTGAAGGGCCGACAACCCCAGCCATGGCTTTCACGCACGCCTCTATTGTCATATTGGGGTGAGTGTAGCTCTTGACCCCATTCTTCCTCGTAAGGAGGGTAAAAGGTGACGGGGTAACAGGAGGACTCGTGGCTGCGGCCGTGGCCGCGGCTGCCACGCTCGCATACGTCCTCGCTGCCCCCGCCACCGACGAAGATGTGCTCGCCATAATGGACGGGTCTTTAAGGGCTACACTCACCCCAAGTCACAGGCCTGAAGGTGTTAATGGCCTCGGTTTTGTATTTGTTTTCCCCTGAGCAGAGGGAGCTCTTAAATTGAAGGCACACCTCTCCCTTTATTTGATTGAATTGGGAGAGGGGCCTTCTCCCCTCTGCTCAATAGGTACTTAATTAAAAGTTTAATGAGGTGCCTCTTAGAGAGAGAGGCAGAGAGAGACAAGAGACAAAGAGAGAGAGAGAGGGGGTGGGAAGGAGGGAAGCCGCAAGGGCAGGGTCGCCACTCAGGATGGTGGGTGGGTGGGTGGGTGGGTGGGTGGGTGTTGGCAGGGGGTGCACTCTCTGATGTAAATAAAAGTCTTTGGTGGTGGTCTTCTGGTGGGGGGAGAAGATGTCTTCACCTGGGAAAGCTGGAGATGCCCAGGCTCAGTCCTGCACCAGGTCTTAACGATGCCCAATTAGATGAACTTAAATTGGGGACTTCACCTAGGCAGCTCCAACTGTCCCAGGTCAGGCAATGGGAAAGGGGTGTTTATCAGTGGTGTGTGCGGCCTAGCTTTTACAGAAGCCACACACACACACACCCCTTGGATGTTCCGGCCTTCTTCTTTTCTTCTTTCCTCCCCCCACCTACAAAACAAAGTCTCTGGGAGAGTGCACCAGAATCACACCCACCTGTAGCTGATGTTCTTTCCTTCCTCCCTCCTTCCAAACAGTTGATGGTTGTTTGTGTTGTTTTCTCCCCTCTCTCCCTCTCCTAAAATGGAGGCCAATTGAGGAGGCAGTGATGGAAAGGCCTCTCCTCTGGTGTTGATGGCCTTGGCCTTCCTTTCTTTTCTTTCTCCTCTCCTGTCCTCTCTCTCCAGGCACCTCAGTTGTGGTGGTTGTTGGTGGTGGTCTGCTGTCTGGTCTCCTTCTCCTCTTCCTGGTCACAGAGACCACCACTCTGCTGCTGCTGCTGCTGCTCCTCACTCTCCTTCTCCTGGCTGCTGAGGCTATCAACTTCTCACATTTGTCCACCCCAGTCCAACACCGGCATCTCCACATCGAGATCAGATAGGGGAGGGAGTGGGGAAGAGATCGCTGCCGTCAGCCTGAGCCACATGAGGGGAAGAAAATTTTAGCAGCTTATGAAAGTTAACATTTATGCGCTGCCAAATGGAGCCGAAAATAAAATTAAAATTAAAAGTTGAATTGGTGTTTCTACCGACTTCGACTTATGGTGTTTCTATCGGCTTCTGGTTCGTTGGCAACAGTCACTCTGTTCTTGTAATATCACAGTTGTTAATTCTCTGTGAAACACAGACAAATCTAGCAGGAAAGGCTAGGGTCAAAACTCCATTTTGCTTGATACGTGATTCTTAAAACAGGCTTTTCTGCAAGCCAGAGATGCCAGGGGAATAGAAAGAACCAAATGGACTTGTTTTTCTGTGTTTCCAATTGTTTATGACCCGGAGGTCACTTGGAAGACAAATGACTTCCCTTAAGTCAAATACCGGTATCATTCCTTTTCGAGATGCATCTTCTATAAAAATATTTTAAAGATGGACCAGCAAAGAACAGCCTTTGGTTGACAGATCAATAACATGTAAAATAACAAAGTTCGAGTCTAGAGGTGACAAAAGCATGTAGCAGTGACGTTAGGAGGTGGAATAGTGGCTGGGGGGAATATGGAGGAGGTGGAAATAAACAGGATGTGGAGTTCAAGACTCAGCTGTGTGTGGAACAGGATGTCAAGCTTTCACACGATCTAGTTTGGGCAAAGTGGCGAGAAAAGGGGGTGGAGTCAGTGGCAAGGGAAGAGTTTATGATGGTGGTACATAACAATGTCTTTGCTGAACGAACAATTGAATGAATGATCGAATGAACAATGCCAGTCGGACTGGCGTAAAACGGGTTTTTTCTTGGTTTATTGGAATAAGTGTTATCTATAGCATTTAATTGGATTATGATGGTGCTATGTGTTTGTACACTGTGGTGTTGAAATGGTTTTTGTTTTATGTGGAGTTAACTTTGAGATTTATTATTTTAAATCTAAAAAGTTGTGTGGTATTGTTTAAGGGTATTTGTACTGTAAACATTATTGATTATTTGTAAAATTAATCATTGCATTTATATTAACTATAAGGCTGTTTTTAAGGCTTTATTTTTTACTGTGATGGATGAATGTAATGGATTTACTATGTAATGGATTTACTATGTAATTGATGAGTTGTATAAGTATTATTGTATTTGAATAAAAAGATTTCTCCAAAAAAAAAGTCTTTGCTCCTCCTGACATTCAATTGGGAGGACATTTTGACCAATCCGTTGTATGACAGCACAGAGGTGGTTGAGGGATCGAGGGTAACTAATGTCTTAAACATATTTATGGTAGTTGACCCCATCCTGCAGATTATGTCACTGAGTGGCAGCATGTAGATGAGGAAGAGGAGAGGCCCAAAAATAGATCCTCTGCGTTCTGGAGGTGACAGTTCTGAGGTGGAAAATGCATTGATGCTCAGTATGTCCAATGCTGAACCAGATAACCAAAACAGTGAAATGCAAGTCAGAGGAAGTCATACTCAAACTGTAGTATGAAAGTCAGACCACACCTTGAATACGGTGTCCTGTTCTTGTCACCCAGACACAAAGGAGACACTCAAGCACTGGAGGTAACTCACAGTAGAGCCACAAACAAGCCCGACTCCTCATGTCAGACCTCTGAATTATGTGCAACAGAAAAGCTTGGGACTTTTCAGCTGTGAAAATAGGAGACTGAGAGGAGATCTTATAGAGTTATAAAAGAGTTTATATAAGGTAGTAAACAATCTAGAAAAGGAATATTACTTCAAACTAAATTGCAAGAGCAGGATAAGAGGACACAGGTTCAAACAGCTAATTTAGGATTGGCATTAGCAAGTTCTTCCTCAAAGTAACAGTGATCAATACATGACATGGACTTCCAGCAAGAGTGGCAGAGACAAAAACTCTGGAATCGTGCAAGAAAAAAAATATTGCAATATTGGGGGGTGGGGAAGAGAAAGTATTGTTTTTTCTGGAAGGATGAACCAACTGGCCGCCTTCACATGAGATGAAACCTACAAATTGCATTTATACTGCAACTACACCTAAACCACTGGCGGGAGTGTATATGCCGTACAAATGCAGCCAAAGATGCTTGGGTGAGGTTCACTATTGAGCACAATCATAGAATGGTTACAGCACAGAAGGAGGCCATTCGGCCCGGTACCGGCTCTCTGCAAGAGCACTTAAGCTAGTCCCACTCCCCCGCCCTTTCCCCTGTAGCCCTGCAATTGTTTTCCCCTCAGTTACTTATCCAATTCCCTTTTGAAAGCCACGATTGAAACAAGAAACAAATGTTCTCAAACACAGTAAGTTTTCAAATTTTCGTCAAGGATTTTTTTTGAGTAAGTCATGAGCGCTTTTTGCAACTGGATATGTAATCTTTCCCTTTTTAAAGTGTCTTTTTGATGACTAACAATTTTAATGCAGAAATCACTCCCAGAAAGAACAATTTTAACACATCAATCAATCAAGCTTTTTTGGTTTAAAAAATTGAGCTGCATGTAGGTGGTAGTCACTTTGCAGAACGAGAAATTTGCATCTTGTACTCAAAGGACAAAATCTGTTGGAACATTTTGGAGATTATAAATTTAAAAATTGCAAGGCTTGATATTCTCAATGCGGCACTCGGGAGGCTGAGAGTCAATCTTAGAACTTTTGCGGGGCTCCACACTTGGGAATTCTAGTCGCGACGCGGGGAAGTGTTTACTTAAAAAACACATAAATACTTCACTGCTTTTTCATGGATGTAATTATTACAGCCGACGAGCTTGTGGCCAAATTCCTCCCTCTAATGGCTATTGTCCATCTCCTTGTTTACTCTCCCCTTCGGCGCCAGTGGGATGGGTGGGGGCGGGGTTGTTCATTGCGTGGGCCCGTGCCCATCTCCAGGGCAACGTTGCAGGCCTTCGATAGCACGTGACCATTTGCGGCCGGCTGCGCTCACCGTTATTTTAAACTGGGCGTTGGTTCCACATTCTGGGACCCCGAGGGATAGATGTGCGCCCTATCCTCGCGCGTCATTCTAGCAGCCACTGGCCATCGAAAGCAGGCTCGTTCGGAGTCAGTCTTCACTTGCATGTTGGTTTAAAGTTGTGACTTAGTTTGTGGCATTTCACTTAAAAAAAAAATTACATTGTGTAGACTTTTACAGCACATAAACGGGACATTCGGCCCATCGTGTCTGTGCCAGCTCTCTGAAAGAGCTATCCAATTAGTCCCACTTCCCCCTAAGCCCTGCAATTTTTCGCCCTTCAAGTATAAATCTAATTCCCTTTTGAAAGTCAGGATTGAATCTGCTTCCGCCACCCTTTCAGGCAGTGCATTCCAGATCATAACAACTCACTGCGTAAAAAACCATTTCCTCATGTCCCCACTGGTTCTGTTGCCAATGACCTCAAATCAGTATCCTCTGGTTACTGACTCTTCTGCCACTGGAAACTCTATCAAACCCTCTTCATGATTTTGAACACCTATTAAATCTCCCATTAACCTCTGCTCTAAGGAGAACTATCCCAGCTTCTTTAGTCTCTCCACGTAACTGAAGTCTTTAATTCCCTGGTACCATTCTAGTAAATCTCCTCTCTAAGGCCTCCACCCACCTTACTTCATCTAACCCTATCAACATATCCTTCTATTTCTTTCTCCCTATTTATCTCGCTTCCCTTTAAATGCATCTATGCTAGGCGACTCAACCACTCCATGTGGTAGCGAGTTCCACATTCTCACCACTCCCTGGTAAAGAAATTTCTCCTGAATTCTTTATTGGATTTATCAATGACTATCTTGTATTTATGGCCCCTAGTTTGGGATTCTGAAATAAACACATCTCTGTATAGGTTTGTGATCAGTTTCACTTTTATCACAAATCTCACTCAGCCTTGCTTTTGATAGCTCCTTAAGCTGTCCACCTAAAAATTGGTGGCCTGTCCAAATTAAAGTTAATAATGGGTAATTCAGTAACCATGGTTAAACTTGGATCCATAATACACTTGATCCCCTGCAGTTCCCCATGGTCACAGCAAGCTTCTGGAAAATTGGTGAACACTGCTTAGGCAACCTCCATGGTCACCCAGGCACATAGCACTTGACAGTTATGTCAAAGGCACCACACCACTGAAAAGTATGAAATAAAAAGATTGCATGAATGCACTACCTGAAAGGGTAGTGGAAGCAGATTCAATAGTAACTTTCAAAGGGGAATTGGATACATACTTGAAAAGGAGAAATTTGCAGGGCTATAGGCAAAGAGCAGGGAAGTGGGACTAATTGGGTAGTTCTTTCAAAGGGTCAGCCCAGACATGTTGGGCTGAATGGCCTCCTTCTGTGTTGTATGATTCCCACTGGTCAGAACAGAGGCAGTGCTCAGATAAACTTATTATTTTGCCCAATATGCTTACTTGTTGCCTAATGGTGCCAGAATGGGGATAGTTATTTTAATAGAGAGCCAGTATATCTGATGTCCAGGATTCACTCAGTAAATGCTGCCTAATTAAAGGGACATTGGTTTTATGAAAAACCGCTTGGCAAGGAGGAAGAGATGTCCATCATTTTCATTAAAATGAGATTACATGCAAGGGACACAATGATGAAATTCCAAGAGATTTGTGTTGGTTTGTTATGTGTTTTGAAACGGACAGAAACATTTTCCTGAAGACAGTACTCTTTAATTTGGAATGGAGACTGCACAGCTAACGGGTGTTATGGTGTTAGCACCGTGTTAGCTATGGGCAACACGGTGGCATAGTGGTTAGCACTGGTGCCTCACAGCGCCAGAGACCCGGGTTCGAATCCGGCCTCGGGTGACTGTCTGTGTGGAGTTTGCACATTCTCCCCGTGTCTGCGTGGGTTTCCTCCGGGTGCTCCGGTTTCCTCCCACAGTCCAAAAATGTGTGGGTTAGGTTGATTTGGCTATGATAAATTGACCCTTAGTGTTAGGAGGGGATTAAATATGTGGGGTTATGGGGATAGGATGGGATATGTTAGGGGGAATTAAATACGTGGGGTTACGGGGGTCGGGTGGGATATGTGTACTGTGGGGATTAAAGCAGGGACAGGGTACTGGATTTGGATGATCAGCCATGATCGTATTGAATGGCGGAGCAGGCTCGACGGGCCGAATGGCCTACTCCTGCTCCTAGATTCTATGTTTCTATTCTATGTTTCTAAAACATTTTTTTTATTGAGGTACTTGGGGAGGCAAAACATAAAGTTACAAAGCAACACACAAGCAGTGCAATTGTGGTTGCACCCTCTCTCCATTTTCTGTGTCTCCCATTGCCTTCTATACCTTACAAGTGTCCTGTGGGGATCCCCGATTACTTGTGCTGCTCCCAATGTCCTGACTACACTGCCCCAGACAGGGCAATACAGTTAGGAGGTTTGCTGCAACATCGGGAGTCAAGAGCTAGTACAAGAACAGCAACAACTTGCATTTATATAGCGCCTTTAACGTAATAAAATGTCCCAAGGCGCTTCACAGGAGCGTTATCAAATAAAATTTGACACCAGTCACCTGAGAACTAATTTTTAGTGTGGAAGCAAGTCATCCTTGGTTCCGAGGGACTGCCTAAGAAGAAGAAGAGCAGCAGGATCCAGGACAGCAGCTGGGAGAGCAGTAAGTAACACTGTTTATTTGATGGCTTATAATCACCAGCCTTGATATGCAAAACTCTCAAAACCCAAATCCAGACATAAGTTGCACACATTGTCATGAAAGCATATTGGACTCCGTGAGAACTCCTTTATAGTATATCCTTTTAAAGCTAAGTCACTAGGATCAGGACCGTTAAAGCAGGGCGAAAGCTGGGAAACGCAAGAATCCATCAAAGTTCACAACAGAGGCTTACCTGCAGGACCATAACCACTGGTCATATAATGAGAACACCAGCCTTATAGTGAGCACATGTCATGGCTAGCAATACAATATAATCTTTCCAGGTGAGGCTGATTGGATAGCCCAGTATTTCCTGCCCATAACTTTTTGTTATCACACATTCCTTTCTTCTTTACCTTGTTTTCTTCTTTACCATTTGTTCCTATTGGGCTAGAGTTCAGGAAACATCATGAAGAATAGACTTGAGTCTGCAGGAAGCACCTTTTTCATTTCTATTAATTTGATAAAGCTACAAGGAATTTCTAGAATGGACAAGGTGCAATATTAGTATCTACATATAAAGGAATTGGACCACCTTTTGTGAGATGCAAATTTACGGAGTCAACTCTATAAAAGGTTGGTGATACTCTTAATAGTACTATAGGTCTTATGTGTGTGTAAAGCCAGTGCAGCTGAAAATCTGTGGCCCTTCTGCCACACTCCCACTATAACTCTGGCAAGATTGCACCGAAAGAGCTGCAAATTAGCCTAGGAGGACCCAGATACACTGGGCCACAGCCTTGCATTGGAAATTCCATGGCACCTGCCATATACAAGGCCAGCAGGTTTAGCGGCGGGACTGGAGCCAAGGATTCCCAATGCTAGGAGTTCCTCCTTTTCCAGCCCTGAGAGGGATCTGGCTTAGGATCGGTGGAGGCCTGGTGAGACGTGGGATTGTCGCCATGAACCCCAAAGTCCTTTTTAAAAAGTAGATATTTTAAAGTAACCCCTTTTACAAAGTGAGCCATGGGGCACACCTATAGCTTCATTCTGGTGGGGGAGAAACACTGGTACCCCCTCCCAAACCGAGTACTTATGCCAGACTTTCTGGCCTCTCTACATCATGGGCGCCCACCATTGCCATGTAAAGCGAGGGAACGCCACCTCAACTCATGAACTTTGGCAGGGTCAGTAGCGGAGGTCCCGAGGTGGGGGTTCTCGCATTTACGCCTCGATGCACCGCCGCCGCTCACACCGCCCCACCCCCCAGCGAGTGTGTATAACACAGCAGACCTACGTGTATGTAAATAAATAATGGGGCTGTAGGCTCATTTACAACATCATAAAATTATTGATACAGATATTAAATAATAGAACAATTTTAAAGCAAAAAAGATTAATGTCAAGAACATAACAACTTGTATTTCTATAATGATCTTCAAGTACAAGAAGACGATTAATTGCACTTTAAATTAAGGAGGAAGTAACATACATTTAGTCAATAAATGATGGCACAGGTGCACCAAATAAACTTTTAAATGTTTTCAACCTTGACTCTCACATCCATCCCCTCACTGCCCCAGTTCACAAAGGCATTCTACCCTATCGAGACCCAGTTCGCAGAGAGGCTGCACCCATTCTAATCCCCACCCTTTGACAAAGACAGTCTCATCTTCAACCCTCCCAGTTCACACTGGCAGTCTTCTCCCTTTCCTTCGTGAGTTCAAGCTGGCATCTTCTCCCCGTCCAGCTGGGTTAAGCTGTTCCTCGTCTTTCACTTTCTTCTTTTCGAGCTGGTGCTCTTCCCTCCCCTTCTGAGTTCATGCTGTCACTTTTGGTCCCTGCCCAGTTATAATAGCAATTTGCATTCTTCCACCCCACTATCTCTCAGTTAATGCTGGCACTTTCCTTCCTCCCCACCCAAAAGTTCCATTCCCAGCTTTTGCCCCCTTCCCTCTGCCCTTCACTGGCATCTACTCTCTCTTTCACTGCCATCCACCTGCCTTCTCACCCATTTCCCCTCTCTCACCCATTTCTCTTCCCTTGTCATTCATTTTGCTCCCTCCATTTAATCCCTTGCATCCTGGCCCCAACTCTATCTCCTCCCGATTGCATCCTACCCTCTTCCCTTGCTATACATTCTTGCCCCCGCCCCTTGCTATCTATTTCCTCAGCCCACTCCACCTGTTCTCACGTGAGATCCTGCTTCCAGTTTACCAAAGCAACAATCGGTGTCAGTTGCATTGGAAATGTGCAAAGAGGAGGGCCGGGCATTGGCCACTGGACATGGAAGAAGCGAGATAGGAGGGTGAGAAAGGGATTCTGTTTCTCACTTATGTCTGACAGGAGGGGGCCCAACCTGATGCTGACTTGTGTTTTGCATGGGACATAGGAGGGAAGAGAAGACCTCTAACTCTGATTTGTATCACAAATGGTGACATTCTAACGGACACCTAAGCTCCTCCTTATATAAACTTCAACTTGTCTACACATCCTCCATCCACAACCTGTCCTGTAATAATTCCTGCTCACCTATCAACCTCGTCCTCACTGACCTCCAGTGAAACCCCATCTCCAATGCATTAACTTCAAAATCCTCATCCTCATTTACAAAATCCTTCATCACCTGATCTCACCCTTCTCTTCATTATTTCTGTGTGTATGTGTCTGTTTTTGCTCTTCCAACCAATTTTTTTCTCCTGTTTGCTATCCTCCCCTAAATCCATACCCCTTAATCATCTCTAATAATCTCCTGTCAAAGGCTTTCCTAGTGTTTATGTACACTAGATCCACGCCATTTCCCTCATCTACCAAGTCAGTTACATTTTGTGCGAAGATCAGGACGGGATGTTTATGAGGTCCTTTGATGCTGGCCTTGGATCATGCAGGGTTACGAATTCAAGGCTGTTGAGCGGGAGAAAGACCTGGGTATTATAATACATGAATCTCTGAAGGTTCATGACCAGTGTTGCAAGATTATAGCAAATGCAAATAGGGTACTAGGATGTGTGGCCAGGACAATCAAATACAAAACAATATACTGTCCTTGTATAAGATGTCAGTTGGGTCACATCTAGAATATTGTGTCCAGTTTCTGACCCCTCACGATGTGTGATATAGAGGCCCTGGGAAGGTTCAGAGAATACTCTCCACTTGCCTGGATCAGTGCAGCTCCAACAACACTCAAGAAGCTCGACACCATCCAGGACAAAGCAGCCCACTTGATTGGCACCCCATCCACCACCTTAAACATTCACTCCCTCCACCATCGGCGTACCGTGGCTGCAGTGTGTACCATTTACAAGATGCACTGCAGCAACTCGCCAAGGCTTCTTCGGCAGCACCTCCCAAACCCATGACCTCTACCACCTAGAAGGACAAGGGCAGCAGGCACATGGGAACACCACCACCTCCAAGTTCCCCTTCAAGTCACACACCATCCTGACTTGGAAGTATATCGCCGATCCTTCATCGTCGTGGGTCAAAATCCTGGAGCTCCCTCCCTAACAGTACTGTGGGAGTACCTTCACCACACGGACTGCAACGGTTCAAGAAGGCGTTCACCACCACCTTCTCAAGGGCAACTAGGGATGGGCAATAAATGCTGGCCTTGCCAGCGACGCCCACATCCCATAAACGAATACAAAAAAAGGGAGGGCCACTAGATTGATATCTGTTTAAATGGCCGTACGTACCACGATAGGCTTAGAAAGTTGGAGCTCTTTACTCAAGAAAAGGGTAGACTTCGAAGAGATTTCATTTGAGGTCTTTAAACTAATGAAAGCATTAGCATATGTGTGTTTGGTCCCGATTACATAATCGGGACCCAATTGCAATGTTTACTTGGGGGCTTGAGCGGGAACCAGCAGTCAGTTTCCCACCAGGCCAACCCAGCACGGGTCTGGATCAGAGACAGAAGACGCCCATAAAGGTAAGTTTGTAATTTAAAAATAACTGTCCTTATGGGGCCAGGAGGAACAAATGCCCAAGGAAATCGGAGGCCCCTCCTCCCAATCGCTGGAATCATATGGTGGATAAATAAAATGAATGGCCGAACTTACCTGATGGTCCTGGAGGTTTGGACACTAAGTATGAATGGGAATACCCCCAAAAATATACGTACACATCAAATACATTTTTAAAAATCACATATTTAAAATTAATCAAAATGGCATTTAATTAAATATTTAAAACAAAATTTAAATTTTTTGAAAAATAAAATTACATGTTTTAAAGGGGCTAAAAATAAACTTACCTATTTCACAGGTTTTTAAATGTATAAATTATTGAAAAAAAATTATTTTACTGTTCTTTAAAAGTCTTACGCTAGTAAAAGCAGGCCTTACACCTGCTTTTACCAGGCGTAAGAATTTCACGGGCATTTGCTGGACAGAAGTTGGGCAAATAGCCCAACTCACCGCCCGCGGAGGCCCTTCTCCTGGGGATGCGAAGGGATCGCAAGTTCCGGGTTTTAGCGCATGCGCTTCGCATGCCTAAACCCGGAACTTGCGCGGCCCCTACGGGCGCGTACACACCTCGTACGCACCCATAGGGGGCCGCAAATTACGGCCCTATGTGTTTCAGAAACTGCCTGTTGGTGAAAAATGAATTCACTCGAGTCTGTCTCAAAGCAGAAGATCACAGTTTTATTTAACAGAGCGCTCTGGGAGAAGAGCCACAGACCCCGCGGTCTAGTGATCAACTTCTCGTCGTTACAGTGGTATCGGGACTTCTTTTATACATTATAGGGTCGGGTACGCAATTCATTACATACAAATGTCTTCACCCAATCACATTCCCCCAGCAACAAGCCCCTAATTATAATCTGCACTTTAAGCTAAATTTTCTTGTTACTTCCCTTCCAAAACTATAAACATATAGAGTGTTGCGTCACATCTGTCCGGCCGGACTGGCTGGTCATGCGGTGATGGGTTCTCAAGTGTAACCGTTGTGCTATTATTGTAGTCGCTGTTCCTCCTTGGTGGGCCTCAAGTTGCCTCGCACGTACGCATGTTGACCACAGACATTACTCATTGCACTGTGTCAGCGAAACCATTCTGTATTTACGAGTTCACCTTTTACAGCACATTCTTTAACTCTTTACGTTGCTGCTTTAAGCCCTATAATTTTCACCCTAACAGTCCCTCCTGTTGGTCCCTGATCAAAACTCCTTTTGTGACAGGGAACCAGCATCATACGGATTTCTGGTAATGTAAGTAAATCTTTGATACAGCCTTTGGCAGTACTTTTTAGTATTCCTGATGTTCTGTATGTTTACATTCCAGGGGCTCACAGTCCGTTAGTCAGACTGTGGCATCCTTGTATAGGGACTCATATCCACACATCTCTCTCTCCGGGTGTCACTTGATTAACCATCATGACACTTACAGCAGGCCGTGACATTTGAGCGCAACAACATTTTAACAATAGGGCCAGACCATACATCACTAATATTATAACAAAGAACAAAATCAATCCTTGTACTACTGATGTCCCGAGTGATCCCAACCATCCAGTTGTCCAGCCCCAAAGGGTGGATGCCGGAGGTTGTTTTAATTTCTTTACTTCTTCCTGTATGTGTTCTGCCAAGTTAGTTATTGCTTCCGAGTTATCTGGTATGTAGGTGCAACATTCTGTACCTATTAGGGCACAGGTTCCCCCTTTTTCCGCCAACACATAGTCAAGGGCCATCCGATTTTGTAGAGCTACTGTGCAGAGGGCTACCATCTCTGCATTAACCTTAACTAGGGCTTCAGCTGTATCGTTGGCCACCTGCTCCAAGACCGAGGCCAGGTTAATGGATTCCCTTGCCAATTTACCCGCTCCATTCTTGGGGCAACCAGGGATAGGCCCTATGACCGCACACAAAATGAGTCCCGTTGTAGGGGGTATACTTATTTACCTCTGGGGGGTCCCATTGTACTGAAAAGTCACCGCTTTCGTTTAGTGACGGGAGTTTCACACTACCCGTTTCACTAGGCAAGGCAATGTTATATGTGCAGTTACTGTAGCCCACAATAGGATCTGTCGATCGTCCCCTCTTTGCGAGACATAGTCTCCCCCCTTTTGTCCCTTCTTACTCCTCGTTCTCAGGAACGGTGGTAGATAGGAATCGTTATATGTTGACCGTGTCCACCCACTACAATATTCTGGGTTGTACCCATGACGTTGGAGCTTTGCTATAGTTCTGCCGTCTGTCTTGGCTTCATAACAGCCCACACTTGTGCATCCTGCTCTAACTCCAAACATCCAACTGACCGTCTCATATTCACAAAGTGGGATTGGTTGTAGGGGGACTCCTTCCTCCGAGTGCGTGGGGACATGGGCGCAGACCCAACAGCTGGCAACATCAACTCTCTTGGCATATGTGTATGACATATATAAAAAGGTGTTCACCCGTAACCCTCTTTTGGCCCGTGGGGGTACTCTAGCCTGAGTCCTCCCGAGGCTACATATTATGATTATACAAACTAGCAAACTACACATGATATTGCGTAACACGTTCATCTTATCACTTTATGTTAACAATGTCCCAAAGGCTATATCGCCAACCGAACCGCTTTGTTGCTTGTAGATTCTATTTTCCTGTGGGGGTGAATAGAATACTGTCATTAGGCTGGTTCCTCGATAATAATCATTTGGATTCCCTCCTCCTGCTCGACCGTTGGAGTCGATGGGATTGTTCCCATACATGCTTCACGATACATCCCATGGTGTATCCCATTATGACAATGCATATTGTCCATACCAACGTTCGTACCAGCACCCACTCCCATTCTTTGTATTGTCTAGCATATTCTTCACTTCCCACAAAAGGTACTTGCTCTGGTGTAGCCATTTTTAAGCTGGCGAAGGGTCATAGACTTTTAGCTGTGTCCAGTGCTTCCATCGTCCCATGCCCTTCATATCAATGCAAGCACACGTATCTCCACTAATTAGAATCTGATATGGTCCTGACCATTTTGGGGCAAACCCGGGTTTCCCTGGTAAACCTTTAACCATTACCTTAGTCCCGGCTGGAGGGATATATGGGAACGCGGTCAATTCTAAATCCTTATCCTTTTCTTCCTGTCTGTCCCGCGTTTGCTGCCTCATTTCCTTTAATTGACTGCTTAATTCGAGGACATACCTTCGGAGCTTATCCTTTAGAGGACCCACATCCTCTCCTCCAGTTATTATGCCATGGGGGAGTTGCATTGCCCTCCTCGTCATTAGTTCATATGGTGATAAGCCCATTGTTCGGTTTGGGGTGGTTTCATTAAGACTGCTGGTAACACATCTACCCACTGTTGATGTTTGTCCCCTAAAGCCTTGGCTAAGGCTGTTTTCAAGGTTCAGTTCATTCGTTCCACCATTCCAGAACTTTGGGGATGGTACGGAATGTGGAATTTCTGCTTTATGCCCATCCACTTGCATACATTCTTCACTACTGCTCCCATAAAATGAGTTCCCTGATCTGAGTCAATTTGGATCGGTATTCCCCACCTGGGAATTATTTCCTCTGCCATTATTCGTGCCACGGTGGTGGCAGTACAGTTCCGGGTTGGGAATGCCTCGACCCACCTAGTAAACTGGTCTATCATTACCAGGCAATACCTCTTACCCCTTGACGTGGGGAGGGGTCCGGTGAAGTCTATTTGTATATTTTCCCATGGGCCCCTCGGTCGTGGTTGGTGGGCCATCCGTATCTTAATGGGTCATCCTGGGTTGTGCTGGGCACACGCGATACACCATTGGCAATGTTTTGCCACATCTCTTCCTAACCCAGGCCACCACCATTCTTTACTTATTAGGTCAATCATCGGCCCCCTTCCTGTATGGGCGTCTCCATGGTGTAGTTCTAAGAGCATTTGTCTGATACATGCGGGGGCTATCACCTTCCAGTTTTTCCACCATATAGCTTCTTTGTCTGGTCTACCTCCTGTGCGGTACCATTCCTGTTTCTCCCCTTCTTGGGTCTCTTTGTGTAATTTCCTAATATCTATTTCTTCCACCTGTGCACTAGCTACGTTTTCTTCAACCACTTCTTGTTCAAGAGCTTGCTGTGCTGCTAAATCAGCGGCATGGTTCCCTCTTTGTTCCTGATTTTGTATTTTCTGGTGCGCCTTTATTTTTATTACTGCTGCTAGTGTTGGGGCCTTTGCGGCTTCCAAGAGGGCCTCTATCCGCTGCTGGTGTTCGTCCCGCCTCTTTGGCATCTATGTGACACGCCCACTGGACCGCCGCATCATATGTATTCACCACCACTATTCCCATTTTTAATATCGCTTGGTGGGATTGGGACAACCCGTCCTTAAACATTTGAATAAAGGGCTGGTCTGTCATCTGGGGATTTGCTTGTCCCGATGATTCCTGGTATACGACGAACAATCGTTCGCCATAATCACTACTGCTTTCCCCTTTCCGCTGTTTTATCATCATTATACGTCCCCAATTTGGTGAGGATCCTCCTAAGGACGCCTGGACCGCTGCTTTAAAGGGGTTGGAGCCCGCGAGTGGGGCCGCCTTGTCCGCAATTAAGGCGATACGGCCGGTCCAGCCACCGTCTCGGTGGCCGTTTCGGTTATCCACCTCCCTCCATTTGTCAGCCGGGCATTTAGCCCGTACTAGCTGGTGGATGTCCCGAGGATGGAGGTCGTGGATATCCCACATCTCCTCGAGATTTCTCCAAAATTCCCCATTTGTGCTACGGGGCTTCAATGTTCCCAAATCTCTCAATATTGTTTGTTTTTCTAAGGGGCTAAAAGCTTGGTACTTGGCTGTGGGATTTTGTACCGTTCCCCCTCTTTTTAAAGGGGCTGCCTTGACTACGTTTGGGTTCTTTTTCCCTTTCTCTAAGTTTTCATCATCACTGTCTTCCATGGAAGGGGCTGATGCCTCTGGGGCGTAAGGAGGTGGCATCTCGTCCTCATTTTGGAGCCCTGGACTTTTACCGAGGCGCACAAATGTGCCCGCCTTTCATTCCATAGTTCCGTTTTGTCCAGCCGGTACCCATCAAGGACCGTCTGGCCTCCTTTGTATAATAATAACTCTTGTTCTAATTCCAGAATTCTTTCATTTTTACTTGCAAGTCTAGTGTGGAGTCGCTGCACCTTGTTAGTTAATGCGACTAATTGGTTTACAAGTTCTGCAAGAAGGCAGTTCCACAGCTCTGAAGAAGACAGTTCAACAAGGCGAGGGGGCAACAGAAAGAAGTTCAACAAAGAAGGCCAGCAGCTCCAGAAGCAGGCCGACAGGCAAGAAGAGACCAGAGCGACCGCCTCAGTAACCATCGGACACCTCGCGGCAACAAGGGCCTTACGAAACAACCAACCGAACATTACCACTAATATTGGGCCACCGCGACCGAAGAAAACCAACTCTGAGAAAAACCAAAGATCGCAAAGTTTCTACTCTACAATCTATTCCTGACTTACCCCTGGGTAAGATTTTACTCAAAAGACTCTAAACCCTACCTCTAACCAAGGAAAAGTGGGTACTCACCCGATAAATCCAATCCAGCGAATCCCGAAACCACGAACCAGCTCAACTGTCAAGGATTCGTTTGGTGAGCATTATACCTGGTCCTCTAGAGTCTAACTTAGCTAGAGAAGTGGGATTGGGAGGGGTGAAGTATTCTTCTAATGTTATTTCCCTCGTTTGTACCAAAGTGTTCCCCACTTTTAGAGTGTTAAGAGTGTTTGTGTTGTGTTTTACTTTCTTAAATAAAGTTCAAAGTTCTTGCATCAAAACCAGTTGTCTGCTGCACTTTTTATCACAACCCCCAAATAAGTCCAAGGTCCAGAACCAAAGGAGTGGGAGCAATTCGAACCGCTCAGAAGTCAGAGGTGAAGCCGACACAAACCACCACCCCCTACAGTTGTCATTGCTATTTGACCTTAACCTAGGCAAAATTGTATTCCCCCACAATCTGTAACAATCTCGGCATATCCCTCACTCTACCATTACCATCAAGCCAGGGGACTAACCCTGGTTCAATGAGGAGTGTAAAAGAGCATGCCAGGAGCAGCACCAGGCGTACCTAAAAATGAGGTGCCAACCTGGTGAAGCTACAACACAGGACTACATGCATGCTAAACTGCAGAAGTAGCATGCTACAGACAGAGCTAAGCGATCCCACAAAAAACGGATCAGATCAAATCTCTGCAGTCCTGCCACATCCAGTCGTGAATGGTGGTGGACAATTAGACAACTGACGGGAGGAGGAGGCTCCACGAACATCCCCAGTCCTCAATGATAGTGGAGCCCAGCACGTGGGTGCAAAAGACAAGGCTGAAGCATTTGAAACCATCTTCAGTCAGAATTGCCAAGTGGATGATCCATCTCGGCCTCCTCATGAGGTCCCACCATCACAGAAGCCAGTCTTCAGCCAAATTGATTCACTCCACGTGATATCAAGAAACGGCTGAGCGCACTGGATACAGCTAAGGCTGTGGGCCCCGACAACATCCCTGCTGTAGTGCTGAAGACTTATGCTCCAGAACTAGCCGCACCTCTAGCCAAACTGTTCCAGTATAGCTACAACACTGGCATCTACCCAACAAAGTGGAGAATTGCCCAGGTTTGTCCTGTCCACAAAAAGCAGAACAAATCCAATCTGGCCAATTACTGCCCCATCAATCTACTTTCAATGATCAGCAAAGTGATGGAAGGTGTCGTCGACAGTGCTATCAAGCGGCACTTACTCACCAATAACCTGCTCACCAATACTCAGTTTGGGTTCTGCCAGGACCACTCGGCTCCAGACCTCATTACAGCCTTGGTCCAAACATGGACAAAAGAGCTGAATTCCAGAGGTAAGGTGAGAGTGACTGCCCTTGACATCAAGGCAGCCTTTGACCGAGTGTGGCATCATGGAGCCCGAGTAAAACTGAAGTCAATGGGAATCAGGGGGAAAACTCTCCACTGGCTGGAGTCAGACCTAGCACAAAGGAAGATGGTTGTAGTTGTTGGAGGTCAATCATTTCAGCCCCAGGACATCGCTGCAGGAGTTCCTCAGGGCAGTGTCCTAGGCCCAACCATCTTCAGCTGCTTCATCAATGACCTTCCCTCCATCATAAGCTCAGAAGTGGGGATGTTCACTGATGATTGCACAGTGTTCAGTTCCATTCGCAACTCCTCAGATAATGAAGCAGTCCATGCTTGAATGCAGCAAGACCTGGATGGCATTTAGGCTTGGGCTGATAAGAGGCAAGTAACATTCGCGTCACACAAGTTCCAGGCAATGACTATTGTAAGGGTTTTGACCCGTGTGGCTCTGTGCTCAGCCTCGGTGCTAGTGCGGGGTTAGGCCTTGTTGCCTGTTCTGGTCTCCTGCCAGTCTGGGAGCACTAGACACCTGTGAGTGGTTCGACCCACTCGCCCTTACGGTTCTGACACTGGACTTAGATGCGAGAGCAATAATGGAGAGAAAACTCAGGTAGACCCGGTTGAATGGTACGAAATGGAAAATCTTTATTGCATATTATTCAAGATTACGAAATACATATCATAAGCACAGATTAATGACAGTACAATCTTACACGCAGTTATGTAACTAATTTCAGGGAAACGAGGAACGAACGACACATCGTAAATGGGGGCACACATTACAGTTATCCTTAAAACTTAAACCCTCCCCTATCAATACCTGCTCTAAACTAGATTTGTAGGATCGAGACTCATGCTCACCACTCGTGATAACTCGGAGAATTCCGAAAACTCTGCTCGGATGTTTTTACCGCAGCACCTGACCACCCACGTGTTGATCAGGGGTCTCTGTACCCCACTTGTTTACTCGTTTCTGCTCCGGCTAGCAGGCTGGACCGTCTGCTGTCATGAAGATCTGTGTTGTCCTCGGAGTTCCGACACGACTCGAAAAATAGTCTTCCTGTGCCCTCGCACTGATGCGATAAAACTCGAAGAATAGTCTTCCGATGCCAGTTCTGTAGAACTCAAAGATGGTCTTCCTGGGCAAGGAAAGTGTCTATTCGACCTACAGGCGCGGTCGGGGCTTACTGACCGTGGCGATACGTATGGTCGTCTTCTTCTCTTCTCATCTCATCTCATCTCATCTCATCTCGGGCCTTCGATTCCAACACCGTGTACCGACTTCTCGGGATGGTGTGCCCGTTTCAAGGCTTCACAGCCCAGTTCCACACAGATCTTCGCGGCAAGCCACGAGGCTGATCCTGGCGGATCGGAAAGTTCAACAGTCTTTAAGAGCTGCAAGAGGCAGAGACACGAGGCAAGCGGCAAGGAGTCAAAAGGATAAGAGAAAGATGGACGGTTGCAGCTTACAGTTATAGTGCGAAAACTCTTCTTTTCCCGCCCAACCTTAATGTCTTTTCTTTTGTTAGGGTTTTGGCGCTCAAATTTCTTGTATAGGGTGATCTCCGTTTTAATGGGTTTCGGGGATACTCGTAACTGTCTGAGTACCTGTTAATACTTTTCCAATGTGTAACCGGTCGGTATTCTCCCTGGAGGGGTTTTGGGGCTTCCAAATGTTTTCTGTAACTACCCGCAAACGGCTCTCTCATCGTAGAGTCGTGGGGATTTTGCATATTAATGTCTTTGGATGGGTTCTTGATCGCTTGGTACAATAGCCCTTATTCGCACCTGGGAGACCGATTTCAGTATTTATGTGTATACTGCAAACCCATAATGTCTTGTGTATTATCTCAAATGTGCTGAGTCTTGATCGATCTCGCACAAATGTTTATTGGAACGCCATCTTGTCTGCTTATCGAAAAGTCTAGAATGTTCTGCCACGAGGCATGGCGGCCATTTTACAGGCTGCTTGTGTCCACTTTGAAAACCTGACAGCATTCTGCTGAAGTAAAGCTGTTTGAACGAAACTATGTGTTTTCTCCTTATTTATAAAATCGTGATATATTGCGAATTCTACAGTCCCTCCTGTTGATGCGAATAACTCCGCTTATCGTATCAAAAATATTGTGGTGAGCAATATTATCTCGATTTCTCCAGATCCAGAAAAATAATCCCCATAACTTAAACTATCTAGGGTCTTTGCGTCGTCCTTATTTCCCAGGAAAATTACATTCTTATAACACCGCAGGCATTATTTGCCTTTAAAACTTACACCACTTGTTTTCCTTCCAGGCGTAACCAGGCCGATGCCTCTCGTATCACCTGTATGTTCACATTTTTTATTCAGGGAAAAGAAAAACAAAACAAAACCAAACAATCATATTCAACAACAACACCATCACCAAAATAATCAAAAAGCAACTCTTAAACATGTCGAGTTCCAAACGTAATTACAGTTTCTGAAAAATCACGATCGATTACAACACTTCCGAGGCGCACGTGGCAAACGGGAGTGACGCCATTTTCTGATTACACGGTGCTTTCATCGTGCACGTGCACGTAACGTTCTCGCCACTCTCCCATGTTTTCGTTCTTGGTGAGGCGTTTGCCTCTCTTACAATGTACGACCAATAAGTATACCACAATAAACACTTGGCATACAACTAAAATGTGGGAGGCTATTCTAATCCAGGAAGGCACTTCAATGTTGGTGAACAGATTCCACCACGGTGGAATTACTATGTCCAGAATGTCTGTCCCTATTTCGACAGTTTTCTGCTCTAGTGTGTAAAAATGTTTTTGTGACACCGCGACGGCTTTCAAAAGCTTGGTGAGGTGTTCAGGGAGAGGGGGAATGAGGTATCCGAAATGCGCGACGAATCGCTGCAGGTCGGTGAAGTTCTCTTTTATGGTAAGATGGTTCAGGGATTGGGACAATTCGCTGTTGTGCTACTTGAACTTCCGCCCTGGGTTTGAAACAGAAACTGCTGTCACTCACCGGACACCGGCTACGGTTTCCATGCTGGTAGTGTTGCACTGCAGTGGTAACACAATATGTTCCACCCCCGATGTATGCTACCTGCGGAGGCACATGATCTTGTGCCATTGCCTCCATGGTGCAATTCATGGACTTGGCACCAGCCGTTCTGAACCCACACTGTGGTGTTAAAAAGGCATTCAAGTGCTGGGGACACAGTATTATGTGTGCTCCCCTGCCACGACAACCAGAGAGATCTGTACCTGTCATCGTTTGCTCCCAGCGGATGACGTAGGGTGGAACCGCTGCATAGCGAATGTGGGCTCCCCCCTGAATGACACCAATGTTCTCTACCCGATACACCGGGGCGGGCTTTGCTGTGTCGCCCAAAACCGGCATACGTAATACTATACCCATGATAGTATGGTTTGATCGTCCGCAGTCCACGGGGACTGGGTATGCTTCTGAAGCTAGCCTGAGCTGGCACGGGCTTAATGCGTTCTGAAAAGGGTGGAGCGCCCGCAGGTGTTTGTTACTTATCCAGGACGGGACCAAACCTTGTTTTAAATCCTCCAAATTATTGCGGCCCTCGCCCAGTAACCACGCCCCGTAAAGCACGCACACCTCATTCTGCGCAGCTTGATCGGATGCATTCCGATCTTCCCTGATCAGGGCATTTACCGTTCTCGCGTGTTTCTCTAGTTCAGCTATTAGTTCTTTTAAATGGAGAGTCATGGCTTGGTCCTCGTGTAAACCCGACCCAACCACCTTATTTTCATCTGTGAGAATGTCTTTCAATTGCGTTTTTAAGCCATTAATCTGGGTCTGCAGCTCCACGCTGTCTAGAGCGTTGACCACAGATGTACCTGTGTTGAAAGCAGTGAACGTGTCGTTCACAACACCCCTTCTTTGCCTCCCCACCTGATCCAGAACTTCATGTGGTGCGGTGTACAAACTTGTTTTATCAATATCCGCGAAATCGAATTCGTAAAATTGTCTGAACATCTTGGCCAACAGGACCTGATATAACTGTTCCGTCTTTTTGGGGCACCACTCTGGTAACCGCACCTCGGTGAGATTTAAAATCACCGAGGCCACCGCGTAATGTACCCCCTGAAATAGTATCTGGTCTGTGGGGACCAGTACCAAACCATTCCCGGGTCCCTTACTGGTTTTAGGGCACCCTTCTTCCTTAGCTAGAACCACCGGAATCGTGGGCGGGGCTTTGCGTGGGCGCGTAATGAGTTCAGTGGCATTTACTGGGATCGGGGAGAATGGGGCTCCGCACCCCCTGGTGCTTGCATCCCACCTCATCCCCTGTCCGTTATCCTGCCATTGATTAATGAAAAATATGGAGATGCCTTTGGGGCAAACGTACTTTGACCGCCACATACATACATAAATTCCCTCATCCGGTTCCCACCATTTGTCCCAACAGACTCTCACTTGTCCGTTTGTCCCCGTAATTGTCCGATGGGTATTATTACCCAGTCGTTCCCACTCGACCGAAGAGTTCCTCATGTTTTTGCTCAGCTTTCGTAGCCACCACCATCGGCTCAATGGGACATTCCCACTACAAGTCAAACAAATCCGTTTGCCGACGGTGACGCTGATCCTGGGTGCGATGATCCTTACTTTGGGGCACAGTAAAGAAGTCTCTTGGTAGGCAAACCCCGATGTGCTGGAATACTCAGTTGAGTTCGTTCCCAGCCATCCTGGCCACCTTCCCTTGTGGAAATAGGTGGTGGTCTCCTCAGCCTCCCGTCTTCCGGTCCCATCCACCGCGATGGGGGCCGTGTCCCCGGAGCATCCAAACACCACGACATCCTTGGTGCGGCCTCGATAGGCCAATCCACATCCGATTGCCGCGAGCAATACTAGAATTCGTTCCCCCCTGCGTTCGGGACCTGCAGCTTCGGCTTCCACCCTCTGTGGATCTCTATCTGCAGCCCCTGTCCCCCCTATACCTGAATCGGGGGCGACCCTTTCGTCCTCCGATTCCAGCTCTCCCTCGCTTGTGTCACTATCTTCACTATCACTATCTTCACTATCCTCATCTGACTCCCAACCCCACAAAAGTGTCTCACAATTTTCCAGGATGTCCCCTTCCCTGATGCAAGCTGCTTTGCCTGCCTGTGTGCCCTGTGGCCCTACCTGGGGCTGCGAGTCCCCACTCGCAGGTTTTGCCCCTGTGGTTGGCCCTTGTGCACCTGGCTTGTACAGTTTGCACTGGTTTACGTGGAACCACTTAGTGCGCCGAGGTACCTTTACGGCGTATACCATGGGACTCGCCTTATCTACAATGTTGTAGGGTCCCATATACAGTGGTTCCAGACTCCCTACTCTGGCGTAGTTTCTGACCATGACCTGATCTCCTACTTCCCACTCCCGCGTTTTGCGGGGTTCCAGCAACAGGCGATTGCCCTGATGCTGCCTTCCCATGTTCCCAGCCGCCTGCTCATAAACCTGCTTCAGGCGCTCCAAGAGGGTCTGGGCGAACTTGTCCCTGTTTATCTCTTGGAGCTGACCCTCAGTGAGCACCGGCGCTAGCACATGGGTGGGGGTTCGCATGATCCTCCCAGTCATCACCTCGTGCGGGGAATACCCCGTACTTTTCGACTGACTGGCCCGGACCCCCATGAGGACTAAAGGCAGAACCTCCGCCCATTTTTGGGGCGAGTTCATAGTCTCTTTCCTCAATTTCTCCTTCAGGGTCCGGTTCATGCGTTCAACAATCCCGGATGACTGGGGATTGTGTGCTACGTGCCATTTCCCTTCAATGCCCAAAAGCATGAGGGTGTTCTGCATCACCTGGCCGGTGAAATGACTCCCTTGGTCTGACTCCACAAAACGGGGAAGTCCCCACCGCGAGAACACTTCCCGGACCAAGATTTTTGCAGTACCCAGTGCCGTAGCTGTTCGACAGGGGAAGGCTTCCACCCATTTGGAAAACACATCCACCAAGACGAGGCAGTATTTATAGCCTCCCTGGGTGGTGGGCAGGGGCCCTATATAGTCGATCTGTATCGACTGCCATGGTCCCTCTACCCTTCTTACGTGCCCCATGGGCACTTTCCTTTTCTGGGGGTCTGGGTTGTTTGCAGCGCACACGAGACAGCTTGCACAGAACTCGCGGACCTGTTCCCTGAGCCCCGGCCACCATCCCGCTTGCTCTACCCGTTGCCAGGTAACCTCGGGCCCGGGGTGCCCTGCCCCTGGTCCCTCGTGAGCCAGCTGGAGGAATTCCCTCCTGTGCTGCTGCGGCACAACCCACTGCCCTTCGCGGAACAGCATGCCTTCCTTAACTGAGAGGGTTGCCGTACTGTACGGACCCTCTACCTGCTTCCCCTCAGCAAGGGTTTTGAGGACTGCTTTTAGGGCGGGATCCTGGTTCTGGACGGTCTTAAGGTCTAGGGGCAATGCTACCCTGGTGTTCCCGGGATTCCCGTCCCTGCCTTGGATCGCTGCCATGGGTCTGGGCCCATAGGGGTCCCAGAAAATGCCGTTGCGGGCACCTTCCCTGGCTAGCGCATCCGCCTGCTGGTTGCCCTCCCCACGGGGCTCTGTGGAGGAGTGAGCCTTCACCTTATGGATGAAAATCTCCCCTTCCTCCCCTACTGCTGCTAGGATCTTTTCCAGCAAGGGCTTCACCGTTAAAGGTCGCCCGTCCGCGGAGGTGTATCCACGGCGGGACCAAATGGCCAGGTATTCCGTACACGAATTGCATGTGAACATACTGTCCGAGCAAATCGTGTATGGGGTTGGTAAAATTTCTGGGTGGGTAACGACGTGCACCACTGCAGATAGCTCAGCCTGCTGCGCGCTCATGGTGCTAGGGAGCTTGATCGCCAGGGCAAGGTTTGCCGCAGGGTCATAAACTCCACACCCTGTGAGTCGTTCGCCAGCAGATACTGTGCTAGAACCATCAACATAAATCTCGCGCCCAGTGGGATGTATCCCGGCCCGCAAACCTATGTTGACTTCCCACACCCCTTCCACCGAACACCGGTGGGCTGTACCGGGGTATACCAAATTGGCCGCAAGCCTGGGCTCGCAAAGACCTTTAACTCTAAGATCCATCTGGGAAAGAAGAAGGGTCCAGCGCGCAATACGCACGCTGCTTACGGTCCCATCTTTAATCCTCCCATCTAGAAGCATCTTAGTTGGTGTGTGATGGGTGAGGAGAGTGATGGGAGAGAGCCCTGTGAAGATCGCTGATCTTTTCACAGCCCAATGCGTGGCTAAAAGGTGCCTTTCGCAATTGGAGAAACTTCTCTCCACATCCGTTAACACCCTGGACGAATAGACAACCGGCCTCAGCTTGCCGTGACGCTCTTGGAGCAGCACAGCGCTCAAGCTGTCCCCGCTGGCAGCTACCTCCAGGAAAAACTCCTTCCCCCCATCTATGGCCCCTAAAGCTGGCGCGGTCTGCAAATCCCATTTTAACTTCTCGAAGGCTGCCTGGCAGCCCTCGTCCCAAGACCACTCCACTCCCTTATGGAGGAGTCGGAGCAGCGGCGCCGCTGTGGCCGCATAGTCTTCGATAAAATCTCTGCAGTAACCGGTCAGTCCCAAAAAGGACCTCACACCCCTTATGGTGTTGGGAATCGGTAACTCTTGCACCGACTCCCTCCTAGCCTTATCTATGGCTCTTTCCCCAGCGCGAATGGTCAGCCCCAGGAATTTTACTTCCTGCTGACCGATACGTGCTTTCTTAGGGTTTACTTTAAAACCCTTTCTCGCTAGCAGCTCCAATAACTCGGCCAGCAGTGGTCCATGCTCCTCCCTTGAGTCCGTAAATAGGAGCAAATCATCCACGTACTGCACTATCTGATTGGGCTGACTAAACTCCTTTAAACTTCCTGCCATACACTGATGGAAAATACTGGGGCTGTTGTGGAAACCCTGTGGCAGACAGTTCCATGTGTACTGTTGTCCTTTGAAAGTAAAGGCAAACTTGTACTGGTCCTCTCGCCGCAGCGGGATGGACCAAAAACCGTTCGAGATATCCAGCACCGTGAACGTGGTCGCGGACGCTGGGATACTCCCTATTAGGTCAGCGACTGCTGCTACCGTGGGCGCGCAGGCGGGAATGTTACTGTTAAGGACTCTGTAGTCCACCGTGGCCCTCCACGAATTATCCGGCTTCCTAACCGGCCATAATGGGGAGTTCACGTGTGTGGCTATTGGCCTCAACACGCCCTGCTGCACCAAGGAGGACATTGCTGTCTCCATATCGGGTTCTGCTTCTTTGGGGAAGTTATACTGCTTTTGGGGCCGGGTCATGGGGTCCCCATCTACGCTGACCTCAAACCCGGTAACCCTCCCACAATCGTGCTTGTGGGTTGCAAACGCGTGCATATTATCTGACACGTACGTTTGCATGTCCGTTGGGACATCCGCGACCATAAGCCCGAGGTCGTAGCCTCCGGATGGCTTCATGGTACACAGGACCCCTGTTTCTTCCTCCCCCGGAATTACCACTACCTCGCCGTCTCCACCCTTAGCCCCCCAGAGACAGTGATTCCTGAGGTCCACGAGGATCTCGTGCCCTGATAGGAGATCGGACCCGAGGATACCTCTCCCACCCCCCTCATGCCATTTCATCAGTATGCACTTCCACGTGATGTGGAGTGCTCCTAAACGAATGGATAGCGGAAGGGAGAACGCGCCAGCCTGTTCTTTTCCCGTGAACCGCGCTAATGTGAATGGGACCTTGGTAGATAGCGGTGAGTCAAAAGGGCTATCTGTATGAATCACGGTGCAAGAAGCTCCCGTGTCCAACAAATAACTACCCTTCTGTTGCTCTACCTCCATCTCCACCAGGGGTCGCTTCCACGCATCATAGCTGAGCGGACACAGGTAGACGGGCTGCGCAGGCTCTAGTCATTGGGTACTATTAGACGGGCCTGTGGCACCTGCGGGGCCGGTAGCAACCGCCACTTTTCCATGCGCACTCATGAGGTTACGCATGGCTCCCAACACTGTTTCGATCGCGTCGGGATGGATGGGTGCACTAGCTTCCCTATCAGAGACAGGCGCCTGGGCTCGGGCTGCGGGATTTTTATCCCTGGAATCCTTCCAAGGGTTCCTGCAGTTCTTGCGCCAGTGCCCTGTCTTCCCACACCCGTAACAAGCATTACTGGCCTGCGGGGCGCGGTTACCCTCCTGATGCCACTCCTTTTGAGCCGGGGCTGCGGGTCGTGCCTCATGCACCTTTCCCTTAAGGGGACGTGCTCCCATACTTCTGGTATTACGGTACCCCACCGTGAGTCGATTTAGGACCGACTCCTCTGTAGTGGCGGGGTCAGTGGGATCAAACCACGCTTTTGCCTGCTCCCTGACGGCTGGCAAACTGTTGGTTACTATACACCTGAGCCAATGAGTTAAACCGGTGTCTGCCACATCGGCGCGCTCTGGCGCACCTGGGCAGCTACGCTGGTATACTGGCCACAGCCTGTCGCGAAAACCTTCGGGGGTTCTCCCTCCATCTGCACTGTCTGTCCCAGTCTAACAAACGGGCCTTCATCGTCCGCTCCCAATACTTCTAGGACCTCATTTCTTAGTGCCCCATAGGTCTTAGTTCCCCTCTTGCTCTCGTCTGAGAGACACTGAAGGATCGAACTACCCAATGAGAATAACAGCATCTTTGCTGTTTCCCCATCGTCGCAGCCGTTAATGGCTGCGGTTTGCTCTATTTCCCTAAAATGTACGGAAGGGTCGTCTGACTCGGCCAGCTTCGGTACGTGACTGATCATAATCCTCAGCTGGTGTGAGCTGTGAGGCAACACAAGCTGGTTGAGGAGATCCCCTTGTTCCCCACCGTCTCTGTTCGGGCCCCTTTTTATACCCGTGACCGGACACAACGGTCCCGGTTCCACTTCTACCTCGGTGGGCTCTTTCGTTACTTCTACCACTTTCTCCCTTACCCAGGTTTCCGAATAGCTGGGTGGCGCGGAGGGCATAGTGGCTAATTCTTCCTCTGCTTTGTTCGGTGGGGATTTTTGAAATTCCTCATCCACTAGCGGCTGGTGTGCTGACGGACTGATAAGGCACACCATGCCGTGCGCTTTGTTCACGGCCCTTTTAAGGTGCTCTATCTCCTTTTGGCAGACGCTGTGATCGGCCCCCTGAAATTTATCCTCAAGGGCCATCTTATATGCTGCCCTAACCCCCGTTAAGCTCTCTTCCTGGGCTTTTATTGGGCAGCTTGGCGGGCACATCGTTCCTTTAGTCTGCCCTCACTTAACTTTGCCTCAGTGACTTGGCACTCGAGGTAATCTATTTTTGCTTTATGGTGGCTGGTGACTACCTGGCGTTCTTGATGCAACGCATTTAAATTCGTAATGAGCAACTGCCCCCCAGTGACCTTCTCGTCCATTTCCACCTCTAAACGCCTGATCCGAGCTGCTTGCGCTGTAATGACCTGGTCCGAAATTTGGACTTGTCTTTTATAGCACATCAGCCAGACCGCTTTCTCCACTGTCTTTTTGTGTTCCTTGCTATCTGTCCACCTCTCGGCTGCCTCTAGTGGACACTTATCCACTAGCAGGTCACTTATCCATTTCTTAGTCAAATTAACTTTTCCGAACACATAATCTGCTATTCTCTCTTCCATGACATTTCGCCCAATCATACCAAAGTCTAACACATTACCCTCTCGCTGCCAGTATCCTGCCGCGGTCGCCATTTTCTGTAAGGGTTTTGACCCGTGTGGCTCTGTGCTCAGCCTCGGTGCTAGTGCGGGGTTAGGTCTTGTTGCCTGTTCTGGTCTCCTGCCAGTCTGGGAGCACTAGACACCTGTGAGTGGTTCGACCCACTCGCCCTTACGGTTCTGACACTGGACTTAGATGCGAGAGCAATAATGGAGAGAAAACTCAGGTAGACCCGGTTGAATGGTACAAAATGGAAAATCTTTATTGCATATTATTCAAGATTACGAAATACATGTCATAAGCACAGATTAATGACAGTACAATCTTACACGCAGTTATGTAACTAATTTCAGGGAAACGAGGAACGAACGACACATCGTAAATGGGGGCACACATTACAGTTATCCTTAAAACTTAAACCGTCCCCTATCAATACCTGCTCTAAACTAGATTTGTAGGATCGAGACTCATGCTCACCACTCGTGATAACTCGGAGAATTCCGAAAACTCTGCTCGGATGTTTTTACCGCAGCACCTGACCACCCACGTGTTGATCAGGGGTCTCTGTACCCCACTTGTTTACTCGTTTCTGCTCCGGCTAGCAGGCTGGACCGTCTGCTGTCATGAAGATCTGTGTTGTCCTCGGAGTTCCGACACGACTTGAAAAATAGTCTTCCTGTGCCCTCGCACTGATGCGATAAAACTCGAAGAATAGTCTTCCGATGCCAGTTCTGTAGAACTCAAAGATGGTCTTCCTGGGCAAGGAAAGTGTCTATTCGACCTACAGGCGCGGTCGGGGCTTACTGACCGTGGCAATACGTATGGTCGTCTTCTTCTCTTCTCATCTCATCTCATCTCATCTCATCTCGGGCCTTCGATTCCAACACCGTGTACCGACTTCTCGGGATGGTGTGCCCGTTTCAAGGCTTCACAGCCCAGTTCCACACAGATCTTCGCGGCAAGCCACGAGGCTGATCCTGGCGGATCGGAAAGTTCAACAGTCTTTAAGAGCTGCAAGAGGCAGAGACACGAGGCAAGCGGCAAGGAGTCAAAAGGATAAGAGAAAGATGGACAGTTGCAGCTTACAGTTATAGTGCGAAAACTCTTCTTTTCCCGCCCAACCTTAATGTCTTTTCTTTTGTTAGGGTTTTGGCGCTCAAATTTCTTGTATAGGGTGATCTCCGTTTTAATGGGTTTCGGGGATACTCGTAACTGTCTGAGTACCTGTTAATACTTTTCCAATGTGTAACCGGTCGGTATTCTCCCTGGAGGGGTTTTGGGGCTTCCAAATGTTTTCTGTAACTACCCGCAAACGGCTCTCTCATCGTAGAGTCGTGGGGATTTTGCATATTAATGTCTTTGGATGGGTTCTTGATCGCTTGGTACAATAGCCCTTATTCGCACCTGGGAGACCGATTTCAGTATTTATGTGTATACTGCAAACCCATAATGTCTTGTGTATTATCTCAAATGTGCTGAGTCTTGATCGATCTCGCACAAATGTTTATTGGAACGCCATCTTGTCTGCTTATCGAAAAGTCTAGAATGTTCTGCCACGAGGCATGGCGGCCATTTTACAGGCTGCTTGTGTCCACTTTGAAAACCTGACAGCATTCTGCTGAAGTAAAGCTGTTTGAACGAAACTATGTGTTTTCTCCTTATTTATAAAATCGCGATATATTGCGAATTCTACACTATCTCCAACAAGCAAGAGTCTAACCACCACCCCTTGACATTCAACAGCGTTACCATCGCCGAATTCCGCACCATCAAAATCCTGGGGGTCACCATTGACCAGAAACTTAACTGGACCAGCCACATAAATACTGTGACTACAAGAGCAGGTCAGAGGCTGGGTATTCTGCGGCGAGTGTCTCACCTCCTCCTGACTCCCCAAAGCCTTTCCACCATCTACAAGGCACAAGTAAGGAGTGTGATGGAATACTCTCCACTTGCCTGGATGAGTGTAGCTCCAACAACACTCAAGAAGCTTGACACCATCCAGGACAAAGCAGCCCGCTTGATTTGGCACCCCATCCGCCACCTTAAACATTCACTCCCTGCACCACCGGTGCTCCCTCCACCACCGGCGTACCGTGGCTGCAGTGTGTACCATCTACAAGATGCACTGCAGCAACTCGCCAAGGCTTCCTCGACAGCACATCCCAAACCCGTGACCTCTACCATCTAGAAGGACAAGGGCAGCAAGTGCATGGGAACGCCACCACCTCCAAGTCACACACCATCCTGACTTGGAAATATATCGTGTTCCTTCAGTGTCACTGGGTCAAAATCCTGGAACTCCCTCCCTAACAGCACTGTGGGATTACCTTCACTACACAGACTGCAGCGGTTCAAGAAGGCGGATCACCACCACCTTCTCAAGAGCAATTAGGGATGGGCAAATAAATGTTGGCCTTGCCAGCAACACCCACATCCTGTGAATAAATAAAAAGAAGACTCCACCCAGTCTCCACCTTGCCAACGATTGCATAACTAGAAACCGAGCATGAATCTATTCAACAGTTGAGTTCTATTGTGTTAAGTGGTGCTCTGTTAAGTAGAAAGTACATTTAGTTTCAGGGTGGTTTCAGTCAAGATGATATCATTTGCAACGTTACTCAAACATAGTCATCGTTGGAGGCCTCTAGAAGTAGGGAGTTATATTTGGGAGGGTCTTGTGAAGGAATAAGCCATAAAACCTATTCAGAAAAATACACCATTATATGATAGAATTCTGGCTATAGAGATAAGGGCCTAGAAATTCGGGTCCCCATGGGTGAGTACGCGCTGTGTACTCACTCGTAAGGCCAACGAAAGTGCCGGTTTTGTGCATGCGCTGGAAACCGGAACTTCCGTTCCCTTGAAGGAAGGGGTTCACAGGTCAAACGCGTGCGCCGGAGAGGCAGCGCATACGCATCGAACTTCCGCTTTTTTGACAGGTTTCTCCGTGCGGGTAAGTCCCTAGCAGCTGCGCGTGGAAAAAGCAGGCGCAAGGCCTGCTTTTAACAAGGTAAGAGGTGAATTAAGTAAAATTGAAACATTTTTTCCACAGGTTTATCATTTTTAAATACTTTAAAGAAAGGTAAGTTTATTTTTAGCCCCGTTAAAAACTTTAATTAATTTTTACAAAAATTTAAATTTTTGTTTAAAATAGTTAATTTATGTAATTTATAGTTATTTTAAAAATGTGATGGTTTTTTAAAAATGTATTTGAAGTTTTACTTAGGTTTTGGGGCCGATCTCTATTCATAGATTTGACAGGAAGGGAATGGAGATTCCCTGCTCCGATTGGCTCCCCATGGCCCACGTGATCCCAGGGGACGCTGTGAACTAGAATCGCCGCTGGGATACGCGAGCACTGCACACCGGCAGCTGGAGGAGGCCCAGGATCGGAATCCCATGCGGGCCCACAGCACAACGGCAGGTGCGCTATGTAAGTGCAGGTCGGGGGCTTGCGCCCGCGGGAAACCTCCGACCCGAATTTCTGGGCCAAGATAGTTGTTGACACTGAATCAATAACCTTATTGAAACAGAAGGTTAAAGGCTCCTGACAGTCTGAATCTTTCGGAAGAAACAAAGGTTCACCCTGTACAAGGTGTTCTAATTTACACTTCGTAAAGAGGCACAAACAGAAGGCCTCAGTAAAAATGACATCAAATAAAATGCACCTGCTGTTACACCATTTTTTATGGTAAGCTTGGAACACCTCGAGGAGAGACATGAGTCTGTATTGCTACCAGCTGAGGTGACTGTAAGAATTGCAGAAGTCAGCAGAAAAATGACTAGAGATAATTAGCTTACATCAGCAGAAAACCTTAAAGAAAAAAACACTGGAAAAGGGTATAAATATTGAACTTTCAAATGGGATAATAGATTTGCTGTAAAGGGGCAAAGCGATTCTCAGGCTTCAGAGGTGGCTCTATAAGTCTACAACTCTTTGTACCTCGGGGATCAAGGTACTGTATTTGATTTTGGTGGATATCCTGAATAAGACTAAGAACTGTAAAACTGTAGCGAAGTTAAGATTTGAGAATAAGGATCTCTGATAATAAGATTGTAAAGCTTTCTCTTTTTGGAACTGTTAATGTTGCGATTGACTCACCAACTGTAAATTACATGTCGGTTCTTTAATAAATCTATATATTTTTAGAATTGTCTCACATAATACTTCTGTATCAAACTCACAAACTCAATCTCTGTACGCTCTTTGGTGAGGAGTTGCAGAATTCTTCGGGCGTTTTCCGGACCCTCATAATATCCGGAATGTTACAGTCTAGCTAAACTTATTAAAAGTGCTATCTGGAGGACGGTAACATTTTCAGGTTGTTCCTTTCCTTTAGGGAGAGATGGTCCAGACCTTTAGACCCAATTAAGCGTCTTTAGGATTCGGCTACCTCAAACTTTAGTTGAAAGTGAACGTCTGAGGAATACGCCTGATCTGGGGTAGCCCTAAAGGGGCTAGGACTAGTAATTATCCTTTCAGTCTGTCTACCCAACATAGCAACATAACCACACTCAACAGTGATAGAAAGAAATAACGTACATGTATATCGCACCTTCACGTCCTCAGCATGTCCCACAGCACCAAATATATAAAATGAACCTGAAAATGGACATCGTAACAATGAACAAAATAGGAGAACAACAGCAACAACAACTTGCATTTATATAGCGCCTTTAGCACAGTAAAACATCCCAAGGTACTTCACAGGAGCGTTATCAAACAGAATTTGACACCGATTCACATAAGGAGATATTAGGACAGGCTTGGCCAAAGAGGGAAGTTTTTAGAAGTGACTTGATCTTAATTAAGAACTCAATCTAAACAGAATTTTTGTGACATCCCAGTGCAAGCTGCCTATCACAGGCTATGAAATGCCCGCCATCATGTCTTGCACAATTTTATGTCAACCGTGTGAGTAATGAGCCCACTTGACGCTAATGTGAGGTCAAAGGTCACATCATACAAACTTTTTGTACACCAATTGATCCTTCTCCTGTTCTATATCAATATTATCTACCTCTGACAGAGAGCAAGGGCTCAAAATTCCAGGAATTCCGCTCCACTGGCAGAAGTGTGGCAGAGTTACACTATTGCCCGCCCTTGACCAGCAATGCAGGCGCTGCCCTGAATCACGGGGATGATGTCATTACCTGGACAGGTGGCCCACGCTTGTACAGGTGCAACTGAGGCACCTGCCTCAACAACAGTCTGGAAGATCAGTGTGGCACCATGAAAAGCATTAAAAGTGATCCTTTTCGCACATGGTTTAAATGGGTATTTTTAGAAAGGTAATCAATTCCCTTTGGGATCAATTACCTTTCACTCATGCCAGCTCTCAGCTGGCAAGCATTCTGTTGGGCACGAAGAAGACAAAATGGGCGAATTCCCAGGCAATTTGGGATGGGGCGGCAACATTGCAGATTCAGTTTCCACCACTATTTCCTGGCTCACCGGGTGTAAATTTTCTTTTTGTCCCTTCTCCCAACCCTGGAATTTTGGCTGTTAATTCACCTGTTTTGTTTTTTGTGTTGAAGGGATGTAATAATCCTCATACTGGCACAATGTGCAAGGAATTGGTAAAACGTGAGAGGAGCTAACATTGTGTTCTGAACAGACTTGACTAACTAATAACGATTATTTTGGCACATCCAATATGACAGAATCCATGTAAGATCTTGTTCTCTCTCCCTAACGTTTCACCTGTAACCTGGCAATTTTAACGAATGGCAATTTTACATTTTTAAGTAATTCCATCTATAGCCAGTAGGTGGCAATTTTTAAGCCTTAAGTGGACTTGTAGTAAAGCTAAAATAATTTGCACTTAAAATATGTTTCATTGTTAACAAATCTTTATTCTTTGTCAACACTGATCATACATTGAGAACTCTTTACACTTATAATGGTCATGTTCTGTTTCATAGTTCTCTTGAAGGTCTTAAGCAGAGTGAATTTTGCAAAGCCTTTAGTTTTATTTCCATTGACTTCAATGGGGAGAGATATAAAGCGGGCTGCCGATTCGCTACCGCCCAATTTACAAGATCGTGCAAAGTCAAAATCGACTCCATTATGTGGGGATCAGCACGTGCAAATCTACCCAGTCAGTTGCCCAAAAAATATCATCAGCATTTACTGTTTAAACAATCAAAAATATGTGAAACTGAAGCAAAATGATAAATGTTTTATTTTAAAATTCTGTACTCACCCAGATGAGAGATGTCCGTGCTGGGGAATGTGACACTTCTCGTTTCAGGTACCCTGTGCCAGCATCAAGCACTCCCAAGTCAGGTATAGCACTACCAGATGCAGAGTAAAGCTCCTTGTACTCTTCCCCCAACAACATGATTCAGTCTCAAGCTCAGAGGAGCACCCCTACTGCACCAGTGTGATCTATTTTTCCGTTTCCACACCAGCACACTCCGGCCTCTCCAAGTACGACTGCCATTTAGTGGTTTTGTGCTATAGGCCCATTTCCACTGGGGACTGGATTGCCAAAACACGTTTCACATAGGACTCTTACAGCCAGCAAGCACAGGAGGTTTTCATCCCATTTGAACCCAGAACTCAGAGGTGAATGGGCACTGTCTAATCCACTGCATCATCCAATTCCCAAATAGGCTAAAGATAATCAGAATCCTTTAGAATGGCTTCAATTTAAAAAAAAATGCCACACACAACTTAGAGAAGTAAGGATTTTTCTCCTAAGAGCAGAGAAGTTTAAGGGGAGATTTAATAGCGGTTTTCAAAATTATTAAGGGTTTTGACAGAGTTAATAAGGAGAAACTGTTTCCACTGGCAGGAAGGTCGGTAACCAGAGGACACAGATTTGAGGTAATTGGCAAAAGAACCAGAGGGGAGATGAGGAAAAAAAATTATGCAGTGAGTGTTATGATCTGGAATACACTGCCTGAAAGTGCGGTGGAAGCAGATTCAATAGTAACTTTCAAAAGGGAATTGGATAAATACTTGAAAAGGAAATATTTGCAGGGCTATGAGGGAAGTGGGCTGTATGATTTTATGAATGCGAAACTCACTGTTTGAGGTAGTTGAGAGATTCATATCAAGAACCTAAGAAAGGAATACAGTACATAACGTTATACATGAGTAAAGAGTGAGAACGGTGTCATTTCTGACTGCAGCACATTCAAGTAAAGCACATTTATTTTCTTGCATTGTCACAATCCTGTCCTTATTAAATAATTAGATCACAAAATCAGAAATAGAAAATAGAGTTCAAAATACAACAAGATGCACTGCAGCAACTTGCCAAGGCTTCTTCAACAGCACCTCCCAAACCCACGACCTCTACTGCCTAGAAGGACAAATGTGAGAAGTCGCACAACACCAGGTTATAGTCCAACAGTTTTATTTGAAATCACAAGCTTTCGGAGCGCTGCTCCTTCGTCAGGTGAAGGTGACTTCACCTGATGAAGGAGCAGCGCTCCGAAAGCTTGTGATTTCAAATAAAACTGTTGGACTATAACCTGGTGTTGTGCAACTTCACACTTTTGTCCACCCCAGTCCAACCGGCATCTCCACATCATAGAAGGACAAAGGCAGCAGGCAGATGGGAATACCATCAAACTTCCTCAAAGTTCCCCTCCAAGTCACACACCATCCTGACTTGGAAATATATCGCTGTCCCTTCACTGTCGCTGGTTTAAAATCCTGGAACTCCCTCCCTAACAGCTTTCTCAAGGGCAATTAGGGATGGGCAATCAAGGTCGGCCTTGCCAGCGACGCCCACATCCCTTGAACGAATAAAAAAAATGCGTCAGTCACCAGTTGAATGAGCAAATGCATAAATAAATCATAAACTTTATAATGACTGTGTTCGTTGATACTGGTAATCAGCAGTGTGCAAAAGTATATTAATAGCATAAAAACAATGATAAATTACTGTGTGGGGTTAGCAGTATCCATGATGAATGAGTGAATGAATCAGGCAGACTTTTAGGGCTATATTTTGCTCTTTGACAAAAAGAGTCAATAATTTTTCTTGAATTTTTTTTCCAACCCATTAATAAAATGTGCTCAAAACTTTTAATTGTGATTTTACGCAAAATTCCCTTCATCAGCATGAGTGGCAAAATATCATCTAATCATGTTGCACCTTTAACAACAATCCTTTAACACTTCTGAAGCAGCTAAACTTAGCTGGTATAGAGGATAAATAAAAAAGTTCAGGAATGCAAGATTGGAACATGGAAACCTGTTGAGAAGTGGCTGAGCAGCAAGGTCATAAAGCAGGTTCTAGCAGATGACGTAGTCGACAAATGGCAAGATGTTTAGTGGGGGAGGATAGCCCTGGTGGCAGGTCAGCAATTTATATAGTACCTTTTAGTATTCACTTCCTTCAGTGCTGTGTTGATAATTCAGAATCTTCCTTTTTGTTCAGCTGAATAATATCAGGTCTAATCTGGAGGTGATTTTTCAATTCGGGAACACTCGTTTTACCTCCAGGAAATGAGCACTGAGGCACTGAAAATCAGGATGTGAATTGCTGGGGTTGCCAACCCTCCAGGATTGTCCTGGAGTCTCCAGGAATTAAAGATCGATTTCCTGGACACTGCTGCGAGCAACACCTGGGAAGAAAATCATACCGGCATTAAAAAAAATTGTGTTCTTTTTTTCATTTTTATTAATTATTTAAAAAAATATTGGATAAGGCTGTTTGATTGGAGGCAGGTGGTCATGTGATGAAACCTCCAGGAATACGTCCAACCAGAGTTGGCAACCCTAGATCTTGCACATCCATTCCGCGCACAGAATCCATCTGTCGCCATTTTGTTTCTTTTAGGCGTCCAGTTCACCCACCTGAAATCACCAGGTCCCTATTTAGCATGCTAATTAGGGTCCTGCGCGTGTTTACGGACCCAAATGCCCTTTTCCACCCCTCTGTCATCTTATTCAACAATTCTAAATCAGTCATAGAGATCATGGGCGGGAACAGCTGGAGAGCACCATTTCTAGCACTATTGAAAGGGATTATCAGCTGCTGCTGCTGATTAGTTTTTTTGGACGGGTGGTGGTGGGGGAGTGGAATTGACACTAATAGTTTGTGAAAGTAATTTGCTGAGTCCTGGCTGGCCTCCCATCTTCCACCCTCCATAAACTTGAACTCATCCAAAACTCTGCTGCCCGTGCCCTAACTCGCACCAAGTCTCATTCAGCCATCACCCTATGCTCGCTGACCTACATTGTCTCCCGGACCGGCAACGCATCGATTTCAAAATTCTCATCCTCGTGTTGAATTACCTCCATGGCCTCGCCCCTCCCTATCTCTGCAACCTCCTCCAGCCCTATAACCAATGTTCCCTCTAACCTGCACGGGACCGGCTTTGCCAATGTTAATTTTCACGCATGCGCGAAACTATGAATGGGCTGCGCAGCCCCTTAAAGGAGCCGTGCACCCAAAAAAATTAAGGGGCACATTGCCTATAACCCTCCGAGATCTCTGCACTCCTCAAATTCTGGCCTCTTGTGCATCCACGATTTTCATCGTTCCACCATTGGCGGCTGCCTAAGGTCTGGAATTCCCTCACTAAACCTCTCCGTCTCTCTACCTCTCTCTCCTCCTTTAAGACGCTCCTTAAATCCTAACTCTTTGACCAAGCTCTTGGCCACCTTTCCTAATATCTCCTTATGTGGCTCGGTGTTAAATTTTGTTTGATAATCGCTCCTGTGAAGTGCTCCTTGGGACGTTTTACTACTTTGAAGGTGCTATATAAATGCAAGTTGTTGTTGCTGTTGAGACAGGAGAGGATTTTTGACCAGCGGCTTCTGGCAAACTTCTGATTGGTTTCAATGTGTTTGAACTGCCATTTTGGCTGGAAGAGGAGGAGGAGACTAGAGTCCAGGTGGCTGCAGGTTTGCAGAGAGAAGAGGCAGAAGGAGAGAAGCTCGCAGGAGGCCTTGCCCCACACAAGTGTACAGGACCAGAACTGCAGTTCACCGAGGAGCAGTGTGTCAAGAGTCTCCACATTAGCAAGGAGGCTGTCACAGAGCTGTGTCACCGGCTGAAGCACCAACTGCAAGCCCAGCACAAGGTCATGATTATCCTTGTCTATGGCTGTCAAAGCCACTGTGGTCATGAATTTTTATACCTTGGGGTCATTCCGGACTGCATCTGCAACATCAGCCAATCAGCTGTGCAGGTCTGCATTCACCAAGTGACAGATGCACTCTTTGCCAAAGCCAGTGGCTTCATATTCTTCCCCATGGATGCTACGAAGCACGAAGACAGAGCTATGCAAGAATTGCAGGCATCCCCCAGGGCAGGGCATCATCGACTGCACCACACATAGCCTAGCATGCTCCAGAGCCTGGAGCGTACATGAATAGAAAGGGCTTCCTCTCAATGAACGTCCAGCTGATGTATGACGACATGCAAGTCTGTGCCAGGTTTTCTGGTAGCTGCCATGATGCCTTCATCCTGCACCAGTCCTCAGTCCCCCCCTCTCTTTCACCCAGACCATTAGATCAGAGACTGTCTGCTCAAGGACAAAGGCTATCCTCTCCAGACCTGGCCAATGGCACCTGTCAGAACCCGAGCACTGATGCAGAGATAAAGAAAAGAAAGACTTGCATTTATATAGCGTCTTTCACTACCTCAGGATGTCCCAAAGCCAATGAAGTACTTTTAAAGTGTAGTCACTGTTGTAATGTAGGAAAATTATAGCATAATTGAGAGGTGTAACTTTGATAGACCTGAATGCACCTGTGATCTGAATTGGATTTCAGGCCTTTCATATGTGCCCTCACATACACTTCTCTGATCTTTTTGAAGGTGGACTGAGAGACACTTGCCAAGACATTAAGCTGCTTTATTTCATAGGCAGCAAGTGAATATACAGAAGAACAGTCCAAGCAAATTCCACTTACTTCACTCAATCTCAAAAAATGAAGAGAAAATATAATAAATTGCAAGTCCTGTCTTAATTGTTTTTGATTTAATTGTTTTTGGCGTTACATTTAGTTCTAGACTACTTCCACCTGCAAAAACTGACCACGTTTAGCTCCAGGTCCCAGGCCTACACCTCAAAGTGTCTTGTTGAACATAATTTTGCCGATGTCCTTTTCTCTGTGCGTTCCCAGGCAGGGCGAAGCCAGTGACACTGATCAACTCCATGGTATGTTATTTGCCAGTAGATCTGTCAATAAATCAGCTACCTTCTTCCTTCCTCCTTGGGGTGTGAGCTTAAAGAAAACATCTCCCACTGTGACATAGTACTACATAGTGTTTACAGCACAGAAATGTTGTTGAAATGTAGCATCATAGATAGAAAGTTGGCTGGCAGGCAGAAAAGAAAGGATTACAGTTACAAAAAGAAAATACTGCAGATGCTGGAAATCTGAAATAAAAACAGAAAAAGCTGGAGAAACTCAGCAGGTCAGGCAGCATCTGTGAAGAGAGAAACAGAGTTAACGTTTCAGGTCGAGGACCTTTCGTCAAATCTGGAAAAAAGCAGGAAATGGAACAGATTTTTAAGCAAGTGTAGAGGCTGGGAAAGGGGGGAGGGGAGGAAAGAACAAAAGGGAAGGTCTGTGATAGGATAGAAGGCGGAAGAGGTTAAGAGACATTAAGAGATATTCAAGGCAAAAGGAGATGGTAATGGGACAGGTTACGAAACAAAGGATGGCTCTAGATGAAGTGTAAATTGCGCTGGCAGAATGAAAGACAGCTGCCATGTGGGGGAGAAGAAAAAAAAGACAAAGAGTTTGGATAAATATATATATATATATATGATAGGGGTTGAGGTTATGATCTGAAATTGTTGAACTCTATATTGAGTCCAGAAGGCTGTAAAGTGCCTAATCGAAAGATGAGGTGCTGTTCCTTGAGCTTACGCTGAGTTTCCGTGGAACAATGCAAGAGGCCGAGGATGGTGAGGTCTGAGTGGGAGTGGGAGGCGACCGGAAGCTTGGGGTCCCCCTTACGGACTGAACGGAGGTGTTCTGCAAAGCGGTCACCCAATCTGCGTTTGGTCTCTCCAATGTAAAGGAGACTGCATCGTGAGCAGCGAATACAGTATACTAAATTGCAAGAAGTACAAGTAAATCGCTGTTTCACCTGGAAGGATTGTTTGGGGCTCTGGACAGTGGAAAGGAGGGAGGTATAAGGGCATGTGTTGCATCTCCTGCGCTTGCACGGGAAGGTGCCAGGCGAAGGGGAAGGGGTGTTGGGAGTGATAGAGGAGTGGACTAGGGTGTCGCGGAGGGTGCGGTCCCTATGGAATGCTGAAAGGGGAGGTGAGGGGAAGATGCGTTTGGTGGTGGGATCACGCTGGAGGTGGTGGAAATGGCGGAGGATGGTCCGTTGAATGTGGAGGCTGGTGGGGTGAAAGGTGAGGACAAGGGGAACTCTGTCGTGGTTCCGGGAGGGAGGGGCAAGAGTGAGGGCAGAAGTGCGGGAGATAGAACGGACACGGTCAAGGGCCGTGTCAACCACTGTAGAGGGGAATCCTCGGTTGAGGAAAAAGGAAGACATGTCAGAAGCACTGGTATAGAAGGTGGCATTGTCAGAGCAGATGCGGCGGAGATGGAGAAACTGGGAGAATGGAATAGAGTCCTTACAGGAGGCGGGGTGGGAGGAAGTGTAGTCCAAGTAGCTGTGGGAGTCAGTGGGCTTGTAGTGATTGTTTGTGAATAACCTATCCCCAGAGATGGAGACGGAGAAGTCGAGGAAGGGAAGGGAAGAGTCGGAGATGGATCATGTGAAGGTGAGGGAAGGGTGGAAATTGGAAGCAAAGTGAATGAAATGATCTAGTTCAGGGCGAGAGCAGGAAACGGCACCGATACAGTCGGTGTACCGGAAAAAGAGGTGAGGGAGGGGACCTGAGTAGGACTGGAACAAAGAGTGTTCCACATATCCCACGAAAAGGCAGGCATAGCTAGGACCCATGCGGGTTCCCATAGCAATACCTTTGATTTGGAGGAAGTGAGAGGAGTCAAAGGAGAAGTTGTTCAATGTGAGAACAAGTTCAGCCAGGCGGAGGAGGGTGGTGGTGGATGGGGACTGGTTGGGCCTCTGTTCAAGGAAGAAGCGGAGCGCCCTCAGGCCATCCTGGTGGGGGATGGAGGTGTAGAGGGATTGTACGTCCATAGTGAAAAGGAGGCGGTTGGGGCTAGGAAACTGGAAACTGTTAAAGTGGCGGAGGGCGTCGGAAGAGTCGCGGATGTAGGTGGGAAGAGACTGGACAAGGGGAGAAAAAAGAATCGAGATAGGAAGAGATAAGTTCCACGGGGCAAGAACAGGCTGAAACGATGGGTTTACCAGGGCAGTCCTGTTTGTGGATCTTGGGAAGGAGGTAGAAGCGGGCTGTGCGGGGATGGGGAACTATGAGGTTGGCGGCCGTGGGGGGAAGATCTCCAGAGGAGATGAGGTCAGTGACAGTTTAACAGAAAATGCTGGAGAAACTCAGCAGGTCAGGCAGCATCTGTGAAGAGAGAAACAGAGTTAACGTTTCAGGTCGAGGACCTTTCCTCAGAACTGGAATTTAACAGAAAATGCTGGAGAAACTCAGCAGGTCAGGCAGGATTTCGACCTGAAACGTTAACTCTCTTTCTCTCTCCACGGATGTTGCCTGGCCTGCTGAGTTTTTCCAGCGTTTTCTGTTGTTATTTAGGATTACAGTTAGTTGGTGTTGCTCGGATTGGAGGAGGGTTGGAAATGGTGCGCCCCGGGGGTCAGTGTTGGGTCCACTATTGTTCTCGATATATAGACGATTTGGACTTGGGCAAAGGGAGCACAATATCGGAATTTGCAAATGACACAGAAGTAGAGAGTTTAGCAAACAACGAGGAGGACCCAAAAAGACTTCAGGAGGTCAGGTTGTTGTTGACACAGACAGGTTGATGGAATGCGCAGGCCGGTGGAAAATGCAATTTAATGTGGAAAAGCATTTTTGAGAAGAAAAAGAAGAAATAGCAGTATACATTGAATGGAACGAAACTGAAGGGCGTGCATGAATTGAGAGACGCATGGTCCAAATATACAGACTCGGAATTCGCTGCAATGGCAATCGGTGACACATACCATAAGTTAGACCGCTGTGCGCCCCTGATCTTCCAGTGGCAAATTCATGTGAAAAATTTGCTGACAAAGTAATTAGAATACGCCACAGCAAGCATAGCGGTGGGGAGGGAGCGGCGCGGCCAGTCTGATACACATCCAAGGTACTGGGTGTGTATCAGAGCGGAACGACAGGTTATTAAATGTTACCATAAAAGTAAAAGAGCTAAACAATTGGCGCAGGTTTCCCGCTTTCATAGTTTAAAAATTGATTAGTATAAATGGAGTTAGTTTTTTTCCTTATATTCTAATGGATTCTCGTTGCTTATATTCGAGACGCAGCGAATGGTCACCAGTCTGTTAAAACATGGCCTGCTCATTGTGAAGGGTTTTGATAAAGTGAATAGGGAAAGTCTATTTCCTTTGGTTGGGGAGTCAGCGACAAGTGGCCATCAATTGAAAATTGTCACTGAGACAGTGAGGAGAGAGGTTACGGGAAATGTGTTTATGGGCAGCAAGTTGTCAGATCATGGAATGCGTTGAATCACAAAGTAGATGAGGCACAGACCTTTGCATCTTTTAAGGGGAAAGTTGGATAAATATTTGAAGCAGAGGTTGACGGAGGGTTCTTAGGAGAGAGCGGTGCAATGAGATTGTGGCGGATCGCCACCTAAATGGGCATTATCCACTTTTCTGTCCGTGGACAATATATCGAGCACCTTGCCTTTAAGGCAGGAGAGAAGAAGTGGGCGGGGCCTCAGGATTTTTCCAGAGAATTCTGGGAGCAGTGTTCTGCCATTTTGGACCATGCAGTTGTATTAAAAAGTCTCTGTTTTTCCACACATGGATTCAGTCTTAATTCGTGTTTCGCGGCAGCCTCAACATTGGTGACCCCGACGCTCAGAACGTATTCAGAGCACTGCAATGGCGGACACGAACGCAGTTTCCGTGAAACTGCCGGAGTTTTGGGAAAACCAGCCCGAAGCCTGGTTTCTCCAAACTGAATCCCGCTTCCGGCTGCGAAACATCACCACAGATGGGACGCAGTACGACTACCTCGTCACATCACTCGGTAGCGCCACAGTTTCGAAGGTTTGGACAGCGCTGCAGAACCCACCAGAGGAAGGCAAGTATGTACATCTCAAGGCAGCGCTCCTTAAAAAATTTACGGCCTCGGCATATCAGCGAAACTGCCACCTCCTCGACCTTCCAGGCCTCGGTGATGCCTCACCGTCAGACCTCCTCTCCCACATGCTCTCCCTCACCGACGAGAGCCCACCCGGATCCCTCTTCCGCACGCTGTTCATCCGCCAGCTCCCTCTCAGCATCCGCCCAGCGATCGTGGCGTCCGGCCTCACGAACCTGGAAGCCCTGGCCGATGAGACCGACAAGCTGCTGTCCGCTCACTCCAGCCGGGACGTCACTCCGGACCTGGCAGCCAATGCCTGGGCGCGCCCCTCACCGGCCACCACGCGGCCACAAGGACCAGCCACCAGGCCCACGGGGCCTTCGCGCCCCACTAACCCGGGCCACTGTTACTACCACGCACGGTTCGGCGCCAGGGCACAACAGTGCACACCTCCCTGCTCTTTCAAGGCCGCCCCCGTACCAGCCCCCGCGATGGCCGTGGGCCACGCGGGCTCCCTGCTGTACGTCACGGATGACAAAACCGGCCGCCGGTTCCTGTGCGACACTGGGGCTCAGCACAGCATCATCCCGGCCTCCTCTCTCGACATCCAAAAGAGCGAACGAGGACCGGCGCTGGTTGCTGCTAACGGCTCGGAAATCCGGATGTATGGCACCCGGACAGTCACCCTCGACCTCGCTGGTCGCCGCTACCGATGGGAGTTCATCACTGCCAAGGTGCTCTCCCCTCTCATCGGCGCAGATTTCCTGTGTGCCCACGGCCTACTGGTAGACATCCCTCGTCACCGCCTCGTGGACATGAACACCATGTCCCCCATCCTGGGCGCCATGGCCCCCCGTCAACCCGCCGACATGGCGTCACAGTGCCACGCCCGGGCCACGGATGACTACTCGGCACTCTTGGCCGAATTCCCGGCCCTTACCAATCCGACCTTCTCCGCGGAGGCCGCCAAACACTGGGTGGAACACTTCATCCCCACCACAGGCCCCCCAGTGTACGCCCACGCCCGCAGGCTGGACCCGGCCAAACTGGAGATCGCGCGGACCGAGTTTGCCACCATGGAACAGCTCGGCATCATCCGCCGCTCCAACAGTCCCTGGGCCTCCCCACTCCACATCGCCCCCAAACCAGGCAGAGGTTGGCGCTCCTGCGGGGATTACCGCCGCCTCAACGACGCCACCACCCCTGATCGGTACCCCGTGCCGCACATTCAGGACTTCTCGGCTAGACTGGCCGGCCGCTCAGTCTTTTCCAAGGTCGACCTGGTGCGCGGATACCACCAAGTCCCCGTCCACCCCGCGGACGTCCCCAAGACGGCCGTAATCACCCCCTTCGGCCTGTTCGAGTTCCTGCGGATGCCCTTCGGCCTCAAAAACGCGGCCCAGGCATTCCAACGGCTCATGGACTCGGTCCTTCGGGACCTGAAGTTCCTGTTCGTCTACCTGGACGACATCCTGGTAGCCAGTTCCTCCAAGCAGGAACACCTCGAACACCTTCGCATCCTGTTCGGGCGCCTCAGCGACCACGGGCTCATCCTCAGCCCAGCCAAATGCCAGTTTGGCCTGGACAAGATCGACTTCCTCGGCCACCACATCACCCATGCTGGGGCCATTCCCCTGCCCACCAAGGTGCAGGCCGTCCAACAATTTCCCCGCCCCACCACCATCAAAGGCCTCCAGGAGTTCCTCGGGATGGTTAATTTCTATAACCGCTTCACCCCCAAAGCAGCGTCCCTCATGAGGCCCCTGTATGAAGCCCTCCGGGGCAGGAGCGGCAAGATGGTGGTCGAATGGACGGCAGACGCGTCCGCCGCCTTCGACTCCACCAAGACCGCGCTCGCCAACGCCACCCTGCTCGCGCACCCACGGCCCAATGCCAGGGTAGCGCTCACCACGGACGCCTCCAACCACGCGGTCGGCGCCGTGTATGAGCAGTGGGTCGACGGCGCCTGGCAACCACTTGCCTTCTTCAGCCGCCAACTACGCCCCCCGGAGGTCAAGTACAGCACCTTCGACCGCGAGCTCCTCGCGCTGTTCCTGGCGGTCCGCCATTTTCGGTTTTTGCTTGAGGGCCACCCCTTCACTGCGTTTGTCGACTACAAGCCCCTGACATTCGCAATGGCAAAGACAACCGACCCCTGGTCCGCCAGGCAGCAGCGCCAGCTCGCGGCAGTGTCCGAGTTCACCACGGACATCCAATACGTCTCCGGCCGAGACAATGTGGTAGCCGACTGCCTCTCCCGCCCCGCCATCCACGCCGCACACCTGGCAGTCAACTACGCTCAACTCGCAGCAGACCAGATCACCGACCCTGATCTGCTCTCCGCACCTACCAACCTACCAGGGCTACGCCTGGCCGACGTCGCCTGTGGCCCGACTGCAGTCACGGTCAAGTGCGACATATCCCTATGTCAACCTCGGCCCGTCGTCCCAGCGTCCTGGCGCCGCCGGGTATTCGACATTCTCCACAACCTCTCCCACCCCGGCACCCGCACATCCATCAAATTGGTAGCCAACCGCTTTGTCTGGCGCGGCCTTCGCAAGGATGTGCGTACTTGGGCCAACTCCTGCCTAGCCTGCCAACGGGCCAAGGTACAGCAACACACGAAAGCACCCCTCGAGGAGTTTACCGTCCCCTCGCGGAGATTCGACCACATCCAGGTGGACATTGTCGAGCCCCTGCCACCGTCGCAAGGTCACACACACTTGCTGACCATCGTTGACCGCACCATGCGCTGGCCCGAGGTAATTCCACTGACCTCTACCACCACCGCCGACATCGCCAGAGCCTTCGTCAGCACCTGCGTCGCATGGTTCGGCGTCCCCTCCGACATGACGTCGGACAGAGGTCCGCAATTTACCTCTGAACTCTGGACCGCCGTCGCACGCAATCTCGGGGTGACCATTCACCGCACCACAGCGTACCACCCCCAAGCCAACGGACTGTGTGAGCGGTTCCACAGATCCTTGAAGGCATCTCTTCGAGCCAGCCTCCTGGACGGCGCCTGGACCGACTGACTTCCGTGGGTCCTCCTCGGCCTGCGCACCGCGGTTAAAGAAGACCTCCATGCATCGGCAGCAGAGCTCATGTACGGTCAGCCGCTGCGCGTACCCGGCGAGTTCCTGCCCACCGCCACGACACCCTGGTCAGCCAACCAGCAACACCACGACTTCGCCTCACCGGCGCTGCAGTTCACCCCGGTGCCTATTGCCCGACACGGCGAATCCACCTCACACGTCCCACTAAGCCTGCACCAGGCACGGTTCATTTTCATCCGGCACAACGCCCACCGCGGACCCCTTCAACCCCCGTACGACGGGCCCTACAAGGTGCTACAGGCTGGGGACAAATTTTTCACCCTGCAAGTGGGCGACAGGACCGAAAAAGTGTCAGTTGACCGACTCAAGCCAGCACACTCGGAGCCCGGTGAGCAGGTCCCTGTAGCTCATCCACCACCACGCGGCCGACCTGCCCTCAAGCCGGTTCACCCGGCGGCTCCACACCCGGCCATTCCACGTCCACCGGCGTCCTACAAGAGCCGCTCCGGCCGGCCCATCAGACCGCCGCACCGTCTCGTCCACACCTCCTAAGCGGATTCTGGGGGGAGCTGTGTGGCGGATCACCACCTAAACGGGCATAATCCACTTTTCTGTCCGTGGACAATATATCGAGCACCTTGCCTTTAAGGCACCTTGCCTTTAAGGCAGGAGAGAACAAGTGGGCGGGGCCTCAGGCTTTTTCCAGGGAATTCTGGGAGCAGTGTTCAGCCATTTTGGACCATGCAGTTGTATTAAAAAGTCTCTGTTTGTCCACACATGGATTCAGTCTTAATTCGTGTTTCGCGGCAGCCTCAACAAGATCAGTTTTGAATTGCTGTAACAAAGAGCCAGCGTAGACAAGAGGGGCCAAATTGCCTCCTGCTGTGCAGTAAACCTCTTTGGTACTATGCATTGGGATGCATCAGGAAGGTATGAGTAAAATAAGTGACTTCATCTGGTCATCCTACCTTTAAAAAGACATTGATTCATTGAATGTGTTTACATTGGCTGGAGTAGTATTGCATTCTTTGGGAACTCAAACTGCCGTTTATAATTTAACCAATAAGGATGCATTGGGTTGCCCAGTGACATCAACTAAAAACCAAATAATAAATGTGCCCCCATTTTTAAAGGGGCACAACTAATAAAAGAACTTAAACAAAAGGAAAATGAAAACTTATCAAACTAATGTCCACTACACACTCCAGTCCCTGCGGTGCCCACTGGTCACGGAAGGAAGCCTATTGCAGTCTCCCAGTCAAGTTCGAACCAAGCCTAATTCTGCTTAGTTTCGGATAGGGCACTATAAGAACATAAGAATTAGGAGCAGGAAGAGGCTATACGGCACCTTGAGCCTGTTCCACCATTCATTAAGATTATGGCTGATCTTCGACCGCCTGATCCCTACATCCCTTGATTCCCTCAGAGTCCAAAAATCTATCGATCGCAGCCTTGAATATACTCAACGATTGAGCATCCACAGCCCTCCAGGGTAGAGAATTCCAAAGAGTCATAATTCTCTGAGTCAAGAAATTTCTCCTCATCTCTGTCCTAAATGGCCGACTCCTTATCCTGAGACTATGCTCCCTAGTTCTAGACTCTCCTGCCAGGGGAAACCAACCTCTCAGCATCTACCCTGTCAAGCCCTCTCAGAATCTTGTATGTTGCAATGAGATCACCTCTCATCCTTCTAAACTCCAGAGAGTATAGGCCCATTCTGCTCCATCTCTCCTCGTAGGACAACCCTCTCATCCCATCTAGTTTAATCAATTTGCTAGATGAAGTAGGGTGGGAGCATAAACACTGACACAGACCAGTTGAGCTGAATGGCCTGTTGCTGTGCTGTAATTTCTATGTAAAAAAAGCAGAGGTTGTGGGCCCAAGATTTCCTGATTAGCTTCCCCTGCAAGCGCTATTGCTTGTTGGGAGTGCCTGCTCCGGGAATCAGCTCTTGGAAGTTATTTCCTCCAATAGGATTGTGGATATGTAGAATAGATCTTGAGCAAAGCTGCTAATGCTATGCTGATTAAGCATCTTTAAAAAGAGCTGATAAAGATACATTTAAGAAAACACAGAACAAGAAAAAGCCATTTGGATCATCAAGCCAGCTCTTTCTATAGACCATATACAAGCTTCCCTGTCACAAGCTCTAGTCAGTCAGCTACCTCTGTCCAGGATTGGTTGTAGGGGGACTCCTTCCTCCGAGTGCGTGGGGACATGGGCGCAGACCCAACAGCTGGCAACATCAACTCTCTTGGCATATGTGTATGACATATATAAAAAGGTGTTCACCTGTAACCCTCTTTTGGCCCGTGGGGGTACTCTAGCCTGAGTCCTCCCGAGGCTACATATTATGATTATACAAACTAGCAAACTACACATGATATTGCGTAACACGTTCATCTTATCACTTTATGTTAACAATGTCCCAAAGGCTATATCGCCAACCGAACCGCTTTGTTGCTTGTAGATTCTATTTTCCTGTGGGGGTGAATAGAATACTGTCATTAGGCTGGTTCCTCGATAATAATCATTTGGATTCCCTCCTCCTGCTCGACCGGTTGGAGTCGATGGGATTGTTCCCATACATGCTTCACGATACATCCCATGGTGTATCCCATTATGACAATGCATATTGTCCATACCAACGTTCGTACCAGCACCCACTCCCATTCTTTGTATTGTCTAGCATATTCTTCACTTCCCACAAAAGGTACTTGCTCTGGTGTAGCCATTTTTAAGCTGGCGAAGGGTCATAGACTTTTAGCTGTGTCCAGTGCTTCCATCGTCCCATGCCCTTCATATCAATGCAAGCACACGTATCTCCACTAATTAGAATCTGATATGGTCCTGACCATTTTGGGGCAACTAGGGATGGGCAATAAATGCTGGCCTTGCCAGCGACGCCCACATCCCATAAACGAATACAAAAAAAGGGAGGGCCACTAGATTGATATCTGTTTAAATGGCCGTACGTACCACGATAGGCTTAGAAAGTTGGAGCTCTTTACTCAAGAAAAGGGTAGACTTCGAAGAGATTTCATTTGAGGTCTTTAAACTAATGAAAGCATTAGCATATGTGTGTTTGGTCCCGATTACATAATCGGGACCCAATTGCAATGTTTACTTGGGGGCTTGAGCGGGAACCAGCAGTCAGTTTCCCACCAGGCCAACCCAGCACGGGTCTGGATCAGAGACAGAAGACGCCCATAAAGGTAAGTTTGTAATTTAAAAATAACTGTCCTTATGGGGCCAGGAGGAACAAATGCCCAAGGAAATCGGAGGCCCCTCCTCCCAATCGCTGGAATCATATGGTGGATAAATAAAATGAATGGCCGAACTTACCTGATGGTCCTGGAGGTTTGGACACTAAGTATGAATGGGAATACCCCCAAAAATATACGTACACATCAAATACATTTTTAAAAAATCACATATTTAAAATTAATCAAAATGGCATTTAATTAAATATTTAAAACAAAATTTAAATTTTTTGAAAAATAAAATTACATGTTTTAAAGGGGCTAAAAATAAACTTACCTATTTCACAGGTTTTTAAATGTATAAATTATTGAAAAAAAATTATTTTACTGTTCTTTAAAAGTCTTACGCTAGTAAAAGCAGGCCTTACACCTGCTTTTACCAGGCGTAAGAATTTCACGGGCATTTGCTGGACAGAAGTTGGGCAAATAGCCCAACTCACCGCCCGCGGAGGCCCTTCTCCTGGGGATGCGAAGGGATCGCAAGTTCCGGGTTTTAGCGCATGCGCTTCGCATGCCTAAACCCGGAACTTGCGCGGCCCCTACGGGCGCGTACACACCTCGTACGCACCCATAGGGGGCCGCAAATTACGGCCCTATGTGTTTCAGAAACTGCCTGTTGGTGAAAAATGAATTCACTCGAGTCTGTCTCAAAGCAGAAGATCACAGTTTTATTTAACAGAGCGCTCTGGGAGAAGAGCCACAGACCCCGCGGTCTAGTGATCAACTTCTCGTCGTTACAGTGGTATCGGGACTTCTTTTATACATTATAGGGTCGGGTACGCAATTCATTACATACAAATGTCTTCACCCAATCACATTCCCCCAGCAACAAGCCCCTAATTATAATCTGCACTTTAAGCTAAATTTTCTTGTTACTTCCCTTCCAAAACTATAAACATATAGAGTGTTGCGTCACATCTGTCCGGCCGGACTGGCTGGTCATGCGGTGATGGGTTCTCAAGTGTAACCGTTGTGCTATTATTGTAGTCGCTGTTCCTCCTTGGTGGGCCTCAAGTTGCCTCGCACGTACGCATGTTGACCACAGACATTACTCATTGCACTGTGTCAGCGAAACCATTCTGTATTTACGAGTTCACCTTTTACAGCACATTCTTTAACTCTTTACGTTGCTGCTTTAAGCCCTATAATTTTCACCCTAACAGTCCCTCCTGTTGGTCCCTGATCAAAACTCCTTTTGTGACAGGGAACCAGCATCATACGGATTTCTGGTAATGTAAGTAAATCTTTGATACAGCCTTTGGCAGTACTTTTTAGTATTCCTGATGTTCTGTATGTTTACATTCCAGGGGCTCACAGTCCGTTAGTCAGACTGTGGCATCCTTGTATAGGGACTCATATCCACACATCTCTCTCTCCGGGTGTCACTTGATTAACCATCATGACACTTACAGCAGGCCGTGACATTTGAGCGCAACAACATTTTAACAATAGGGCCAGACCATACATCACTAATATTATAACAAAGAACAAAATCAATCCTTGTACTACTGATGTCCCGAGTGATCCCAACCATCCAGTTGTCCAGCCCCAAAGGGTGGATGCCGGAGGTTGTTTTAATTTCTTTACTTCTTCCTGTATGTGTTCTGCCAAGTTAGTTATTGCTTCCGAGTTATCTGGTATGTAGGTGCAACATTCTGTACCTATTAGGGCACAGGTTCCCCCTTTTTCCGCCAACACATAGTCAAGGGCCATCCGATTTTGTAGAGCTACTGTGCAGAGGGCTACCATCTCTGCATTAACCTTAACTAGGGCTTCAGCTGTATCGTTGGCCACCTGCTCCAAGACCGAGGCCAGGTTAATGGATTCCCTTGCCAATTTACCCGCTCCATTCTCGGGGCAACCAGGGATAGGCCCTATGACCGCACACAAAATGAGTCCCGTTGTAGGGGGTATACTTATTTACCTCTGGGGGGGTCCCATTGTACTGAAAAGTCACCGCTTTCGTTTAGTGACGGGAGTTTCACACTACCCGTTTCACTAGGCAAGGCAATGTTATATGCGCAGTTACTGTAGCCCACAATAGGATCTGTCGATCGTCCCCTCTTTGCGAGACATAGTCTCCCCCCTTTTGTCCCTTCTTACTCCTCGTTCTCAGGAACGGTGGTAGATAGGAATCGTTATATGTTGACCGTGTCCACCCACTACAATATTCTGGGTTGTACCCATGACGTTGGAGCTTTGCTATAGTTCTGCCGTCTGTCTTGGCTTCATAACAGCCCACACTTGTGCATCCTGCTCTAACTCCAAACATCCAACTGACCGTCTCATATTCACAAAGTGGGATTGGTTGTAGGGGGACTCCTTCCTCCGAGTGCGTGGGGACATGGGCGCAGACCCAACAGCTGGCAACATCAACTCTCTTGGCATATGTGTATGACATATATAAAAAGGTGTTCACCCGTAACCCTCTTTTGGCCCGTGGGGGTACTCTAGCCTGAGTCCTCCCGAGGCTACATATTATGATTATACAAACTAGCAAACTACACATGATATTGCGTAACACGTTCATCTTATCACTTTATGTTAACAATGTCCCAAAGGCTATATCGCCAACCGAACCGCTTTGTTGCTTGTAGATTCTATTTTCCTGTGGGGGTGAATAGAATACTGTCATTAGGCTGGTTCCTCGATAATAATCATTTGGATTCCCTCCTCCTGCTCGACCGGTTGGAGTCGATGGGATTGTTCCCATACATGCTTCACGATACATCCCATGGTGTATCCCATTATGACAATGCATATTGTCCATACCAACGTTCGTACCAGCACCCACTCCCATTCTTTGTATTGTCTAGCATATTCTTCACTTCCCACAAAAGGTACTTGCTCTGGTGTAGCCATTTTTAAGCTGGCGAAGGGTCATAGACTTTTAGCTGTGTCCAGTGCTTCCATCGTCCCATGCCCTTCATATCAATGCAAGCACACGTAGCTCCACTAATTAGAATCTGATATGGTCCTGACCATTTTGGGGCAAACCCGGGTTTCCCTGGTAAACCTTTAACCATTACCTTAGTCCCGGCTGGAGGGATATATGGGAACGCGGTCAATTCTAAATCCTTATCCTTTTCTTCCTGTCTGTCCCGCGTTTGCTGCCTCATTTCCTTTAATTGACTGCTTAATTCGAGGACATACCTTCGGAGCTTATCCTTTAGAGGACCCACATCCTCTCCTCCAGTTATTATGCCATGGGGGAGTTGCATTGCCCTCCCCGTCATTAGTTCATATGGTGATAAGCCCATTGTTCGGTTTGGGGTGGTTTCATTAAGACTGCTGGTAACACATCTACCCACTGTTGATGTTTGTCCCCTAAAGCCTTGGCTAAGGCTGTTTTCAAGGTTCAGTTCATTCGTTCCACCATTCCAGAACTTTGGGGATGGTACGGAATGTGGAATTTCTGCTTTATGCCCATCCACTTGCATACATTCTTCACTACTGCTCCCATAAAATGAGTTCCCTGATCTGAGTCAATTTGGATCGGTATTCCCCACCTGGGAATTATTTCCTCTGCCATTATTCGTGCCACGGTGGTGGCAGTACAGTTCCGGGTTGGGAATGCCTCGACCCACCTAGTAAACTGGTCTATCATTACCAGGCAATACCTCTTACCCCTTGACGTGGGGAGGGGTCCGGTGAAGTCTATTTGTATATTTTCCCATGGGCCCCTCGGTCGTGGTTGGTGGGCCATCCGTATCTTAATGGGTCATCCTGGGTTGTGCTGGGCACACGCGATACACCATTGGCAATGTTTTGCCACATCTCTTCCTAACCCAGGCCACCACCATTCTTTACTTATTAGGTCAATCATCGGCCCCCTTCCTGTATGGGCGTCTCCATGGTATAGTTCTAAGAGCATTTGTCTGATACATGCGGGGGCTATCACCTTCCAGTTTTTCCGCCATATAGCTTCTTTGTCTGGTCTACCTCCTGTGCGGTACCATTCCTGTTTCTCCCCTTCTTGGGTCTCTTTGTGTAATTTCCTAATATCTATTTCTTCCACCTGTGCACTAGCTACGTTTTCTTCAACCACTTCTTGTTCAAGAGCTTGCTGTGCTGCTAAATCAGCGGCATGGTTCCCTCTTTGTTCCTGATTTTGTATTTTCTGGTGCGCCTTTATTTTTATTACTGCTGCTAGTGTTGGGGCCTTTGCGGCTTCCAAGAGGGCCTCTATCCGCTGCTGGTGTTCGTCCCGCCTCTTTGGCATCTATGTGACACGCCCACTGGACCGTCGCATCATATGTATTCACCACCACTATTCCCATTTTTAATATCGCTTGGTGGGATTGGGACAACCCGTCCTTAAACATTTGAATAAAGGGCTGGTCTGTCATCTGGGGATTTGCTTGTCCCGATGATTCCTGGTATACGACGAACAATCGTTCGCCATAATCACTACTGCTTTCCCCTTTCCGCTGTTTTATTATCATTATACGTCCCCAATTTGGTGAGGATCCTCCTAAGGACGCCTGGACCGCTGCTTTAAAGGGGTTGTAGCCCGCGAGTGGGGCCGCCTTGTCCGCAATTAAGGCGATACGGCCGGTCCAGCCACCGTCTCGGTGGCCGTTTCGGTTATCCACCTCCCTCCATTTGTCAGCCGGGCATTTAGCCCGTACTAGCTGGTGGATGTCCCGAGGATGGAGGTCGTGGATATCCCACATCTCCTCGAGAATTCTCCAAAATTCCCCATTTGTGCTACGGGGCTTCAATGTTCCCAAATCTCTCAATATTGTTTGTTTTTCTAAGGGGCTAAAAGCTTGGTACTTGGCTGTGGGATTTTGTACCGTTCCCCCTCTTTTTAAAGGGGCTGCCTTGACTACGTTTGGGTTCTTTTTCCCTTTCTCTAAGTTTTCATCATCACTGTCTTCCATGGAAGGGGCTGATGCCTCTGGGGCGTAAGGAGGTGGCATCTCGTCCTCATTTTTGAGCCCTGGACTTTTACCGAGGCGCACAAATGTGCCCGCCTTTCATTCCATAGTTCCGTTTTGTCCAGCCGGTACCCATCAAGGACCGTCTGGCCTCCTTTGTATAATAATAACTCTTGTTCTAATTCCAGAATTCTTTCATTTTTACTTGCAAGTCTAGTGTGGAGTCGCTGCACCTTGTTAGTTAATGCGACTAATTGGTTTACAAGTTCTGCAAGAAGGCAGTTCCACAGCTCTGAAGAAGACAGTTCAACAAGGCGAGGGGGCAATAGAAAGAAGTTCAACAAAGAAGGCCAGCAGCTCCAGAAGCAGGCCGACAGGCAAGAAGAGACCAGAGCGACCGCCTCAGTAACCATCGGACACCTCGCGGCAACAAGGGCCTTACGAAACAACCAACCGAACATTACCACTAATATTGGGCCACCGCGACCGAAGAAAACCAACTCGGAGAAAAACCAAAGATTCGCAAAGTTTCTACTCTACAATCTATTCCTGACTTACCCCTGGGTAAGATCTTACTCAAAAGACTCTAAACCCTACCTCTAACCAAGGAAAAGTGGGTACTCACCCGATAAATCCAATCCAGCGAATCCCGAAACCGCGAACCAGCTCAACTGTCAAGGATTCGTTTGGTGAGCATTATACCTGGTCCTCTAGAGTCTAACTTAGCTAGAGAAGTGGGATTGGGAGGGGTGAAGTATTCTTCTAATGTTATTTCCCTCGTTTGTACCAAAGTGTTCCCCACTTTTAGAGTGTTAAGAGTGTTTGTGTTGTGTTTTACTTTCTTAAATAAAGTTCAAAGTTCTTGCATCAAAACCAGTTGTCTGCTGCACTTTTTATCACAACCCCCAAATAAGTCCAAGGTCTAGAACCAAAGGAGTGGGAGCAATTCGAACTGCTCAGAAGTCAGAGGTGAAGCCGACACAAACCACCACCCCCTACAGTTGTCATTGCTATTTGACCTTAACCTAGGCAAAATTGTATTCCCCCACAATCTGTAACAATCTCGGCATATCCCTCACTCTACCATTACCATCAAGCCAGGGGACTAACCCTGGTTCAATGAGGAGTGTAAAAGAGCATGCCAGGAGCAGCACCAGGCGTACCTAAAAATGAGGTGCCAACCTGGTGAAGCTACAACACAGGACTACATGCATGCTAAACTGCGGAAGTAGCATGCTACAGACAGAGCTAAGCGATCCCACAAAAAACGGATCAGATCAAAGCTCTGCAGTCCTGCCACATCCAGTCGTGAATGGTGGTGGACAATTAGACAACTGACGGGAGGAGGAGGCTCCACGAACATCCCCAGTCCTCAATGATAGTGGAGCCCAGCACGTGGGTGCAAAAGACAAGGCTGAAGCATTTGAAACCATCTTCAGTCAGAATTGCCAAGTGGATGATCCATCTCGGCCTCCTCATGAGGTCCCACCATCACAGAAGCCAGTCTTCAGCCAAATTGATTCACTCCACGTGATATCAAGAAACGGCTGAGCGCACTGGATACAGCTAAGGCTGTGGGCCCCGACAACATCCCTGCTGTAGTGCTGAAGACTTATGCTCCAGAACTAGCCGCACCTCTAGCCAAACTGTTCCAGTATAGCTACAACACTGGCATCTACCCAACAAAGTGGAGAATTGCCCAGGTTTGTCCTGTCCACAAAAAGCAGAACAAATCCAATCTGGCCAATTACTGCCCCATCAATCTACTTTCAATGATCAGCAAAGTGATGGAAGGTGTCATCGACAGTGCTATCAAGCGGCACTTACTCACCAATAACCTGCTCACCAATACTCAGTTTGGGTTCTGCCAGGACCACTCGGCTCCAGACCTCATTACAGCCTTGGTCCAAACATGGACAAAAGAGCTGAATTCCAGAGGTAAGGTGAGAGTGACTGCCCTTGACATCAAGGCAGCCTTTGACCGAGTGTGGCATCATGGAGCCCGAGTAAAACTGAAGTCAATGGGAATCAGGGGGAAAACTCTCCACTGGCTGGAGTCAGACCTAGCACAAAGGAAGATGGTTGTAGTTGTTGGAGGTCAATCATTTCAGCCCCAGGACATCGCTGCAGGAGTTCCTCAGGGCAGTGTCCTAGGCCCAACCATCTTCAGCTGCTTCATCAATGACCTTCCCTCCATCATAAGCTCAGAAGTGGGGATGTTCACTGATGATTGCACAGTGTTCAGTTCCATTCGCAACTCCTCAGATAATGAAGCAGTCCATGCTTGAATGCAGCAAGACCTGGATGGCATTTAGGCTTGGGCTGATAAGAGGCAAGTAACATTCGCGTCACACAAGTTCCAGGCAATGACTATTGTAAGGGTTTTGACCCGTGTGGCTCTGTGCTCAGCCTCGGTGCTAGTGCGGGGTTAGGCCTTGTTGCCTGTTCTGGTCTCCTGCCAGTCTGGGAGCACTAGACACCTGTGAGTGGTTCGACCCACTCGCCCTTACGGTTCTGACACTGGACTTAGATGCGAGAGCAATAATGGAGAGAAAACTCAGGTAGACCCGGTTGAATGGTACGAAATGGAAAATCTTTATTGCATATTATTCAAGATTACGAAATACATATCATAAGCACAGATTAATGACAGTACAATCTTACACGCAGTTATGTAACTAATTTCAGGGAAACGAGGAACGAACGACACATCGTAAATGGGGGCACTTAAACCGTCCCCTATCAATACCTGCTCTAAACTAGATTTGTAGGATCGAGACTCATGCTCACCACTCGTGATAACTCGGAGAATTCCGAAAACTCTGCTCGGATGTTTTTACCGCAGCACCTGACCACCCACGTGTTGATCAGGGGTCTCTGTACCCCACTTGTTTACTCGTTTCTGCTCCGGCTAGCAGGCTGGACCGTCTGCTGTCATGAAGATCTGTGTTGTCCTCGGAGTTCCGACACGACTCGAAAAATAGTCTTCCTGTGCCCTCGCACTGATGCGATAAAACTCGAAGAATAGTCTTCCGATGCCAGTTCTGTAGAACTCAAAGATGGTCTTCCTGGGCAAGGAAAGTGTCTATTCGACCTACAGGCGCGGTCGGGGCTTACTGACCGTGGCGATACGTATGGTCGTCTTCTTCTCTTCTCATCTCATCTCATCTCATCTCATCTCGGGCCTTCGATTCCAACACCGTGTACCGACTTCTCGGGATGGTGTGCCCGTTTCAAGGCTTCACAGCCCAGTTCCACACAGATCTTCGCGGCAAGCCACGAGGCTGATCCTGGCGGATCGGAAAGTTCAACAGTCTTTAAGAGCTGCAAGAGGCAGAGACACGAGGCAAGCGGCAAGGAGTCAAAAGGATAAGAGAAAGATGGACGGTTGCAGCTTACAGTTATAGTGCGAAAACTCTTCTTTTCCCGCCCAACCTTAATGTCTTTTCTTTTGTTAGGGTTTTGGCGCTCAAATTTCTTGTATAGGGTGATCTCCGTTTTAATGGGTTTCGGGGATACTCGTAACTGTCTGAGTACCTGTTAATACTTTTCCAATGTGTAACCGGTTGGTATTCTCCCTGGAGGGGTTTTGGGGCTTCCAAATGTTTTCTGTAACTACCCGCAAACGGCTCTCTCATCGTAGAGTCGTGGGGATTTTGCATATTAATGTCTTTGGATGGGTTCTTGATCGCTTGGTACAATAGCCCTTATTCGCACCTGGGAGACCGATTTCAGTATTTATGTGTATACTGCAAACCCATAATGTCTTGTGTATTATCTCAAATGTGCTGAGTCTTGATCGATCTCGCACAAATGTTTATTGGAACGCCATCTTGTCTGCTTATCGAAAAGTCTAGAATGTTCTGCCACGAGGCGTGGCGGCCATTTTACAGGCTGCTTGTGTCCACTTTGAAAACCTGACAGCATTCTGCTGAAATAAAGCTGTTTGAACGAAACTATGTGTTTTCTCCTTATTTATAAAATCGCGATATATTGCGAATTCTACAGTCCCTCCTGTTGATGCGAATAACTCCGCTTATCGTATCAAAAATATTGTGGTGAGCAATATTATCGCGATTTCTCCAGATCCAGAAAAATAATCCCCATAACTTAAACTATCTAGGGTCTTTGCGTCGTCCTTATTTCCCAGGAAAATTACATTCTTATAACACCGCAGGCATTATTTGCCTTTAAAACTTACACCACTTGTTTTCCTTCCAGGCGTAACCAGGCCGATGCCTCTCGTATCACCTGTATGTTCACATTTTTTATTCAGGGAAAAGAAAAACAAAACAAAACCAAACAATCATATTCAACAACAACACCATCACCAAAATAATCAAAAACCAACTCTTAAACATGTCGAGTTCCAAACGTAATTACAGTTTCTGAAAAATCACGATCGATTACAACACTTCCGAGGCGCACGTGGCAAACGGGAGTGACGCCATTTTCTGATTACACGGTGCTTTCATCGTGCACGTGCACGTAACGTTCTCGCCACTCTCCCGTGTTTTCGTTCTTGGTGAGGCGTTTGCCTCTCTTACAATGTACGACCAATAAGTATACCACAATAAACACTTGGCATACAACTAAAATGTGGGAGGCTATTCTAATCCAGGAAGGCACTTCAATGTTGGTGAACAGATTCCACCACGGTGGAATTACTATGTCCAGAATGTCTGTCCCTATTTCGACAGTTTTCTGCTCTAGTGTGTAAAAATGTTTTTGTGACACCGCGACGGCTTTCAAAAGCTTGGTGAGGTGTTCAGGGAGAGGGGGAATGAGGTATCCGAAATGCGCGACGAATCGCTGCAGGTCGGTGAAGTTCTCTTTTACGGTAAGATGACCCGTGGATGGTTCAGGGATTGGGACAATTCGCTGTTGTGCTACTTGAACTTCCGCCCTGGGTTTGAAACAGAAACTGCTGTCACTCACCGGACACCGGCTACGGTTTCCATGCTGGTAGTGTTGCGCTGCAGTGGTAACACAATATGTTCCACCCCCGATGTATGCTACCTGCGGAGGCACATGATCTTGTGCCATTGCCTCCATGGTGCAATTCATGGACTTGCCACCAGCCGTTCTGAACCCGCACTGTGGTGTTAAAAAGGCATTCAAGTGCTGGGGACACAGTATTATGTGTGCTCCCCTGCCACGACAACCAGAGAGATCTGTACCTGTCATCGTTTGCTCCCAGCGGATGACGTAGGGTGGAACCGCTGCATAGCGAATGTGGGCTCCCCCCTGAATGACACCAATGTTCTCTACCCGATACACCGGGGCGGGCTTTGCTGTGTCACCCAAAACCGGCATACGTAATACTATACCCATGATAGTATGGTTTGATCGTCCGCAGTCCACGGGGACTGGGTATGCTTCTGAAGCTAGCCTGAGCTGGCACGGGCTTAATGCGTTCTGAAAAGGGTGGAGCGCCCGCAGGTGTTTGTTACTTATCCAGGACGGGACCAAACCTTGTTTTAAATACTCCAAATTACTGCGGCCCTCGCCCAGTAACCACGCCCCGTAAAGCACGCACACCTCATTCTGCGCAGCTTGATCGGATGCATTCCGATCTTCCCTGATCAGGGCATTTACCGTTCTCGCGTGTTTCTCTAGTTCAGCTATTATTTCTTTTAAATGGAGAGTCATGGCTTGGTCCTCGTGTAAACCCGACCCAACCACCTTATTTTCATCTGTGAGAATGTCTTTCAATTGCGTTTTTAAGCCATTAATCTGGGTCTGCAGCTCCACGCTGTCTAGAGCGTTGACCACAGATGTACCTGTGTTGAAAGCAGTGAACGCGTCGTTCACAACACCCCTTCTTTGCCTCCCCACCTGATCCAGAACTTCATGTGGTGCGGTGTACAAACTTGTTTTTATCAATTTCCGCGAAATCGAATTCGTAAAATTGTCTGAACATCTTGGCCAACAGGACCTGATATAACTGTTCCGTCTTTTTGGGGCACCACTCTGGTAACCGCACCTCGGTGAGATTTAAAATCACCGAGGCCACCGCGTAATGTACCCCCTGAAATAGTATCTGGTCTGTGGGGACCAGTACCAAACCATTCCCGGGTCCCTTACTGGTTTTAGGGCACCCTTCTTCCTTAGCTAGAACCACCGGAATCGTGGGCGGGGCTTTGCGTGGGCGCGTAATGAGTTCAGTGGCATTTACTGGGATCGGGGAGAATGGGGCTCCGCACCCCCTGGTGCTCGCATCCCACCTCATCCCCTGTCCGTTATCCTGCCATTGATTAATGAAAAATATGGAGATGCCTTTGGGGCAAACGTACTTTGACCGCCACATACATACATAAATTCCCTCATCCGGTTCCCACCATTTGTCCCAACAGACTCTCACTTGTCCGTTTGTCCCCGTAATTGTCCGATGGGTATTATTACCCAGTCGTTCCCACTCGACCGAAGAGTTCCTCATGTTTTTGCTCAGCTTTCGTAGCCACCACCATCGGCTCAATGGGACATTCCCACTACAAGTCAAACAAATCCGTTTGCCGACGGTGACGCTGATCCTGGGTGCGATGATCCTTACTTTGGGGCACAGTAAAGAAGTCTCTTGGTAGGCAAACCCCGATGTGCTGGAATACTCAGTTGAGTTCGTTCCCAGCCATCCTGGCCACCTTCCCTTGTGGAAATAGGTGGTGGTCTCCTCAGCCTCCCGTCTTCCGGTCCCATCCACCGCGATGGGGGCCGTGTCCCCGGAGCATCCAAACACCACGACATCCTTGGTGCGGCCTCGATAGGCCAATCCACATCCGATTGCCGCGAGCAATACTAGAATTCGTTCCCCCCTGCGTTCGGGACCTGCAGCTTCGGCTTCCACCCTCTGTGGATCTCTATCTGCAGCCCCTGTCCCCCCTATACCTGAATCGGGGGCGACCCTTTCGTCCTCCGATTCCAGCTCTCCCTCGCTTGTGTCACTATCTTCACTATCACTATCTTCACTATCCTCATCTGACTCCCAACCCCACAAAAGTGTCTCACAATTTTCCAGGATGTCCCCTTCCCTGATGCAAGCTGCTTTGCCTGCCTGTGTGCCCTGTGGCCCTACCTGGGGCTGCGAGTCCCCACTCGCAGGTTTTGCCCCTGTGGTTGGCCCTTGTGCACCTGGCTTGTACAGTTTGCACTGGTTTACGTGGAACCACTTAGTGCGCCGAGGTACCTTTACGGCGTATACCATGGGACTCGCCTTATCTACAATGTTGTAGGGTCCCATATACAGTGGTTCCAGACTCCCTACTCTGGCGTAGTTTCTGACCATGACCTGATCTCCTACTTCCCACTCCCGCGTTTTGCGGGGTTCCAGCAACAGGCGATTGCCCTGATGCTGCCTTCCCATGTTCCCAGCCGCCTGCTCATAAACCTGCTTCAGGCGCTCCAAGAGGGTCTGGGCGAACTTGTCCCTGTTTATCTCTTGGAGCTGACCCTCAGTGAGCACCGGCGCTAGCACATGGGTGGGGGTTCGCATGATCCTCCCAGTCATCACCTCGTGCGGGGAATACCCCGTACTTTTCGACTGACTGGCCCGGACCCCCATGAGGACTAAAGGCAGAACCTCCGCCCATTTTTGGGGCGAGTTCATAGTCTCTTTCCTCAATTTCTCCTTCAGGGTCCGGTTCATGCGTTCAACAATCCCGGATGACTGGGGATTGTGTGCTACGTGCCATTTCCCTTCAATGCCCAAAAGCATGAGGGTGTTCTGCATCACCTGGCCGGTGAAATGACTCCCTTGGTCTGACTCCACAAAACGGGGAAGTCCCCACCGCGAGAACACTTCCCGGACCAAGATTTTTGCAGTACCCAGTGCCGTAGCTGTTCGACAGGGGAAGGCTTCCACCCATTTGGAAAACACATCCACCAAGACGAGGCAGTATTTATAGCCTCCCTGGGTGGTGGGCAGGGGCCCTATATAGTCGATCTGTATCGACTGCCATGGTCCCTCTACCCTTCTTACGTGCCCCATGGGCACTTTCCTTTTCTGGGGGTCTGGGTTGTTTGCAGCGCACACGAGACAGCTTGCACAGAACTCGCGGACCTGTTCCCTGAGCCCCGGCCACCATCCCGCTTGCTCTACCCGTTGCCAGGTAACCTCGGGCCCGGGGTGCCCTGCCCCTGGTCCCTCGTGAGCCAGCTGGAGGAATTCCCTCCTGTGCTGCTGCGGCACAACCCACTGCCCTTCGCGGAACAGCATGCCTTCCTTAACTGAGAGGGTTGCCGTACTGTACGGACCCTCTACCTGCTTCCCCTCAGCAAGGGTTTTGAGGACTGCTTTTAGGGCGGGATCCTGGTTCTGGACGGTCTTAAGGTCTAGGGGCAATGCTACCCTGGTGTTCCCGGGATTCCCGTCCCTGCCTTGGATCGCTGCCATGGGTCTGGGCCCATAGGGGTCCCAGAAAATGCCGTTGCGGGCACCTTCCCTGGCTAGCGCATCCGCCTGCTGGTTGCCCTCCCCACGGGGCTCTGTGGAGGAGTGAGCCTTCACCTTATGGATGAAAATCTCCCCTTCCTCCCCTACTGCTGCTAGGATCTTTTCCAGCAAGGGCTTCACCGTTAAAGGTCGCCCGTCCGCGGAGGTGTATCCACGGCGGGACCAAATGGCCAGGTATTCCGTACACGAATTGCATGTGAACATACTGTCCGAGCAAATCGTGTATGGGGTTGGGAAAATTTCTGGGTGGGCAACGACGTGCACCACTGCAGATAGCTCAGCCTGCTGCGCGCTCATGGTGCTAGGGTGCTTGATCGCCAGGGCAAGGTTTGCCGCAGGGTCATAAACTCCACACCCTGTGAGTCGTTCGCCAGCAGATACTGTGCTAGAACCATCAACATAAATCTCGCGCCCAGTGGGATGTATCCCGGCCCGCAAACCTATGTTGACTTCCCACACCCCTTCCACCGAACACCGGTGGGCTGTACCGGGGTATACCAAATTGGCCGCAAGCCTGGGCTCGCAAAGACCTTTAACTCTAAGATCCATCTGGGAAAGAAGAAGGGTCCAGCGCGCAATACGCACGCTGCTTACGGTCCCATCTTTAATCCTCCCATCTAGAAGCATCTTAGTTGGTGTGTGATGGGTGAGGAGAGTGATGGGAGAGAGCCCTGTGAAGATCGCTGATCTTTTCACAGCCCAATGTGTGGCTAAAAGGTGCCTTTCGCAATTGGAGAAACTTCTCTCCACATCCGTTAACACCCTGGACGAATAGACAACCGGCCTCAGCTTGCCGTGACGCTCTTGGAGCAGCACAGCGCTCAAGCTGTCCCCGCTGGCAGCTACCTCCAGGAAAAACTCCTTCCCCCCATCTATGGCCCCTAAAGCTGGCGCGGTCTGCAAATCCCATTTTAACTTCTCGAAGGCTGCCTGGCAGCCCTCGTCCCAAGACCACTCCACTCCCTTATGGAGGAGTCGGAGCAGCGGCGCCGCTGTGGCCGCATAGTCTTCGATAAAATCTCTGCAGTAACCGGTCAGTCCCAAAAAGGACCTCACACCCCTTATGGTGTTGGGAATCGGTAACTCTTGCACCGACTCCCTCCTAGCCTTATCTATGGCTCTTTCCCCAGCGCGAATGGTCAGCCCCAGGAATTTTACTTCCTGCTGACCGATACGTGCTTTCTTAGGGTTTACTTTAAAACCCTTTCTCGCTAGCAGCTCCAATAACTCGGCCAGCAGTGGTCCATGCTCCTCCCTTGAGTCCGTAAATAGGAGCAAATCATCCACGTACTGCACTATCTGATTGGGCTGACTAAACTCCTTTAAACTTCCTGCCATACACTGATGGAAAATACTGGGGCTGTTGTGGAAACCCTGTGGCAGACAGTTCCATGTGTACTGTTGTCCTTTGAAAGTAAAGGCAAACTTGTACTGGTCCTCTCGCCGCAGCGGGATGGACCAAAAACCGTTCGAGATATCCAGCACCGTGAACGTGGTCGCGGACGCTGGGATACTCCCTATTAGGTCAGCGACTGCTGCTACCGTGGGCGCGCAGGCGGGAATGTTACTGTTAAGGACTCTGTAGTCCACCGTGGCCCTCCACGAATTATCCGGCTTCCTAACCGGCCATAATGGGGAGTTCACGTGTGTGGCTATTGGCCTCAACACGCCCTGCTGCACCAAGGAGGACATTGCTGTCTCCATATCGGGTTCTGCTTCTTTGGGGAAGTTATACTGCTTTTGGGGCCGGGTCATGGGGTCCCCATCTACGCTGACCTCAAACCCGGTAACCCTCCCACAATCGTGCTTGTGGGTTGCAAACGCGTGCATATTATCTGACACGTACGTTTGCATGTCCGTTGGGACATCCGCGACCATAAGCCCGAGGTCGTAGCCTCCGGATGGCTTCATGGTACACAGGACCCCTGTTTCTTCCTCCCCCGGAATTACCACTACCTCGCCGTCTCCACCCTTAGCCCCCCAGAGACAGTGATTCCTGAGGTCCACGAGGATCTCGTGCCCTGATAGGAGATCGGACCCGAGGATACCTCTCCCACCCCCCTCATGCCATTTCATCAGTATGCACTTCCACGTGATGTGGAGTGCTCCTAAACGAATGGATAGCGGAAGGGAGAACGCGCCAGCCTGTTCTTTTCCCGTGAACCGCGCTAATGTGAATGGGACCTTGGTAGATAGCGGTGAGTCAAAAGGGCTATCTGTATGAATCACGGTGCAAGAAGCTCCCGTGTCCAACAAATAACTACCCTTCTGTTGCTCTACCTCCATCTCCACCAGGGGTCGCTTCCACGCATCATAGCTGAGCGGACACAGGTAGACGGGCTGCGCGGGCTCTAGTCATTGGGTACTATTAGACGGGCCTGTGGCACCTGCGGGGCCGGTAGCAACCGCCACTTTTCCATGCGCACTCATGAGGTTACGCATGGCTCCGAACACTGTTTCGATCGCGTCGGGATGGATGGGTGCACTAGCTTCCCTATCAGAGACAGGCGCCTGGGCTCGGGCTGCGGGATTTTTATCCCTGGAATCCTTCCAAGGGTTCCTGCAGTTCTTGCGCCAGTGCCCTGTCTTCCCACACCCGTAACAAGCATTACTGGCCTGCGGGGCGCGGTTACCCTCCTGATGCCACTCCTTTTGAGCCGGGGCTGCGGGTCGTGCCTCATGCACCTTTCCCTTAAGGGGACGTGCTCCCATACTTCTGGTATTACGGTACCCCACCGTGAGTCGATTTAGGACCGACTCCTCTGTAGTGGCGGGGTCAGTGGGATCAAACCACGCTTTTGCCTGCTCCCTGACGGCTGGCAAACTGTTGGTTACTATACACCTGAGCCAATGAGTTAAACCGGTGTCTGCCACATCGGCGCGCTCTGGCGCACCTGGGCAGCTACGCTGGTATACTGGCCACAGCCTGTCGCCGAAAACCTTCGGGGGTTCTCCCTCCATCTGCACTGTCTGTCCCAGTCTAACAAACGGGCCTTCATCGTCCGCTCCCAATACTTCTAGGACCTCATTTCTTAGTGCCCCATAGGTCTTAGTTCCCCTCTTGCTCTCGTCTGAGAGACACTGAAGGATCGAACTACCCAATGAGAATAACAGCATCTTTGCTGTTTCCCCATCGTCGCAGCCGTTAATGGCTGCGGTTTGCTCTATTTCCCTAAAATGTACGGAAGGGTCGTCTGACTCGGCCAGCTTCGGTACGTGACTGATCATAATCCTCAGCTGGTGTGAGCTGTGAGGCAACACAAGCTGGTTGAGGAGATCCCCTTGTTCCCCACCGTCTCTGTTCGGGCCCCTTTTTATACCCGTGACCGGACACAACGGTCCCGGTTCCACTTCTACCTCGGTGGGCTCTTTCGTTACTTCTACCACTTTCTCCCTTACCCAGGTTTCCGAATAGCTGGGTGGCGCGGAGGGCATAGTGGCTAATTCTTCCTCTGCTTTGTTCGGTGGGGATTTTTGAAATTCCTCATCCACTAGCGGCTGGTGTGCTGACGGACTGATAAGGCACACCATGCCGTGCGCTTTGTTCACGGCCCTTTTAAGGTGCTCTATCTCCTTTTGGCAGACGCTGTGATCGGCCCCCTGAAATTTATCCTCAAGGGCCATCTTATATGCTGCCCTAACCCCCGTTAAGCTCTCTTCCTGGGCTTTTATTGGGCAGCTTGGCGGGCACATCGTTCCTTTAGTCTGCCCTCACTTAACTTTGCCTCAGTGACTTGGCACTCGAGGTAATCTATTTTTGCTTTATGGTGGCTGGTGACTACCTGGCGTTCTTGATGCAACGCATTTAAATTCGTAATGAGCAACTGCCCCCCAGTGACCTTCTCGTCCATTTCCACCTCTAAACGCCTGATCCGAGCTGCTTGCGCTGTAATGACCTGGTCCGAAATTTGGACTTGTCTTTTATAGCACATCAGCCAGACCGCTTTCTCCACTGTCTTTTTGTGTTCCTTGCTATCTGTCCACCTCTCGGCTGCCTCTAGTGGACACTTATCCACTAGCAGGTCACTTATCCATTTCTTAGTCAAATTAACTTTTCCGAACACATAATCTGCTATTCTCTCTTCCATGACATTTCGCCCAATCATACCAAAGTCTAACACATTACCCTCTCGCTGCCAGTATCCTGCCGCGGTCGCCATTTTCTGTAAGGGTTTTGACCCGTGTGGCTCTGTGCTCAGCCTCGGTGCTAGTGCGGGGTTAGGTCTTGTTGCCTGTTCTGGTCTCCTGCCAGTCTGGGAGCACTAGACACCTGTGAGTGGTTCGACCCACTCGCCCTTACGGTTCTGACACTGGACTTAGATGCGAGAGCAATAATGGAGAGAAAACTCAGGTAGACCCGGTTGAATGGTACAAAATGGAAAATCTTTATTGCATATTATTCAAGATTACGAAATACATGTCATAAGCACAGATTAATGACAGTACAATCTTACACGCAGTTATGTAACTAATTTCAGGGAAACGAGGAACGAACGACACATCGTAAATGGGGGCACACATTACAGTTATCCTTAAAACTTAAACCGTCCCCTATCAATACCTGCTCTAAACTAGATTTGTAGGATCGAGACTCATGCTCACCACTCGTGATAACTCGGAGAATTCCGAAAACTCTGCTCGGATGTTTTTACCGCAGCACCTGACCACCCACGTGTTGATCAGGGGTCTCTGTACCCCACTTGTTTACTCGTTTCTGCTCCGGCTAGCAGGCTGGACCGTCTGCTGTCATGAAGATCTGTGTTGTCCTCGGAGTTCCGACACGACTCGAAAAATAGTCTTCCTGTGCCCTCGCACTGATGCGATAAAACTCGAAGAATAGTCTTCCGATGCCAGTTCTGTAGAACTCAAAGATGGTCTTCCTGGGCAAGGAAAGTGTCTATTCGACCTACAGGCGCGGTCGGGGCTTACTGACCGTGGCAATACGTATGGTCGTCTTCTTCTCTTCTCATCTCATCTCATCTCATCTCATCTCGGGCCTTCGATTCCAACACCGTGTACCGACTTCTCGGGATGGTGTGCCCGTTTCAAGGCTTCACAGCCCAGTTCCACACAGATCTTTGCGGCAAGCCACGAGGCTGATCCTGGCGGATCGGAAAGTTCAACAGTCTTTAAGAGCTGCAAGAGGCAGAGACACGAGGCAAGCGGCAAGGAGTCAAAAGGATAAGAGAAAGATGGACAGTTGCAGCTTACAGTTATAGTGCGAAAACTCTTCTTTTCCCGCCCAACCTTAATGTCTTTTCTTTTGTTAGGGTTTTGGCGCTCAAATTTCTTGTATAGGGTGATCTCCGTTTTAATGGGTTTCGGGGATACTCGTAACTGTCTGAGTACCTGTTAATACTTTTCCAATGTGTAACCGGTCGGTATTCTCCCTGGAGGGGTTTTGGGGCTTCCAAATGTTTTCTGTAACTACCCGCAAACGGCTCTCTCATCGTAGAGTCGTGGGGATTTTGCATATTAATGTCTTTGGATGGGTTCTTGATCGCTTGGTACAATAGCCCTTATTCGCACCTGGGAGACCGATTTCAGTATTTATGTGTATACTGCAAACCCATAATGTCTTGTGTATTATCTCAAATGTGCTGAGTCTTGATCGATCTCGCACAAATGTTTATTGGAACGCCATCTTGTCTGCTTATCGAAAAGTCTAGAATGTTCTGCCACGAGGCATGGCGGCCATTTTACAGGCTGCTTGTGTCCACTTTGAAAACCTGACAGCATTCTGCTGAAGTAAAGCTGTTTGAACGAAACTATGTGTTTTCTCCTTATTTATAAAATCGCGATATATTGCGAATTCTACACTATCTCCAACAAGCAAGAGTCTAACCACCACCCCTTGACATTCAACAGCGTTACCATCGCCGAATTCCGCACCATCAAAATCCTGGGGGTCACCATTGACCAGAAACTTAACTGGACCAGCCACATAAATACTGTGACTACAAGAGCAGGTCAGAGGCTGGGTATTCTGCGGCGAGTGTCTCACCTCCTCCTGACTCCCCAAAGCCTTTCCACCATCTACAAGGCACAAGTAAGGAGTGTGATGGAATACTCTCCACTTGCCTGGATGAGTGTAGCTCCAACAACACTCAAGAAGCTTGACACCATCCAGGACAAAGCAGCCCGCTTGATTTGGCACCCCATCCGCCACCTTAAACATTCACTCCCTGCACCACCGGTGCTCCCTCCACCACCGGCGTACCGTGGCTGCAGTGTGTACCATCTACAAGATGCACTGCAGCAACTCGCCAAGGCTTCCTCGACAGCACATCCCAAACCCGTGACCTCTACCATCTAGAAGGACAAGGGCAGCAAGTGCATGGGAACGCCACCACCTCCAAGTCACACACCATCCTGACTTGGAAATATATCGTGTTCCTTCAGTGTCACTGGGTCAAAATCCTGGAACTCCCTCCCTAACAGCACTGTGGGATTACCTTCACTACACAGACTGCAGCGGTTCAAGAAGGCGGATCACCACCACCTTCTCAAGAGCAATTAGGGATGGGCAAATAAATGTTGGCCTTGCCAGCAACACCCACATCCTGTGAATAAATAAAAAGAAGACTCCACCCAGTCTCCACCTTGCCAACGATTGCATAACTAGAAACCGAGCATGAATCTATTCAATAGTTGAGTTCTATTGTGTTAAGTGGTGCTCTGTTAAGTAGAAAGTACATTTAGTTTCAGGGTGGTTTCAGTCAAGATGATATCATTTGCAACGTTACTCAAACATAGTCATCGTTGGAGGCCTCTAGAAGTAGGGAGTTATATTTGGGAGGGTCTTGTGAAGGAATAAGCCATAAAACCTATTCAGAAAAATACACCATTATATGATAGAATTCTGGCTATAGAGATAAGGGCCTAGAAATTCGGGTCCCCATGGGTGAGTACGCGCTGTGTACTCACTCGTAAGGCCAACGAAAGTGCCGGTTTTGTGCATGCGCTGGAAACCGGAACTTCCGTTCCCTTGAAGGAAGGGGTTCACAGGTCAAACGCGTGCGCCGGAGAGGCAGCGCATACGCATCGAACTTCCGCTTTTTTGACAGGTTTCTCCGTGCGGGTAAGTCCCTAGCAGCTGCGCGTGGAAAAAGCAGGCGCAAGGCCTGCTTTTAACAAGGTAAGAGGTGAATTAAGTAAAATTGAAACATTTTTTCCACAGGTTTATCATTTTTAAATACTTTAAAGAAAGGTAAGTTTATTTTTAGCCCCGTTAAAAACTTTAATTAATTTTTACAAAAATTTAAATTTTTGTTTAAAATAGTTAATTTATGTAATTTATAGTTATTTTAAAAATGTGATGGTTTTTTAAAAATGTATTTGAAGTTTTACTTAGGTTTTGGGGCCGATCTCTATTCATAGATTTGACAGGAAGGGAATGGAGATTCCCTGCTCCGATTGGCTCCCCATGGCCCACGTGATCCCAGGGGACGCTGTGAACTAGAATCGCCGCTGGGATACGCGAGCACTGCACACCGGCAGCTGGAGGAGGCCCAGGATCGGAATCCCATGCGGGCCCACAGCACAACGGCAGGTGCGCTATGTAAGTGCAGGTCGGGGGCTTGCGCCCGCGGGAAACCTCCGACCCGAATTTCTGGGCCAAGATAGTTGTTGACACTGAATCAATAACCTTATTGAAACAGAAGGTTAAAGGCTCCTGACAGTCTGAATCTTTCGGAAGAAACAAAGGTTCACCCTGTACAAGGTGTTCTAATTTACACTTCGTAAAGAGGCACAAACAGAAGGCCTCAGTAAAAATGACATCAAATAAAATGCACCTGCTGTTACACCATTTTTTATGGTAAGCTTGGAACACCTCGAGGAGAGACATGAGTCTGTATTGCTACCAGCTGAGGTGACTGTAAGAATTGCAGAAGTCAGCAGAAAAATGACTAGAGATAATTAGCTTACATCAGCAGAAAACCTTAAAGAAAAAAACACTGGAAAAGGGTATAAATATTGAACTTTCAAATGGGATAATAGATTTGCTGTAAAGGGGCAAAGCGATTCTCAGGCTTCAGAGGTGGCTCTATAAGTCTACAACTCTTTGTACCTCGGGGATCAAGGTACTGTATTTGATTTTGGTGGATATCCTGAATAAGACTAAGAACTGTAAAACTGTAGCGAAGTTAAGATTTGAGAATAAGGATCTCTGATAATAAGATTGTAAAGCTTTCTCTTTTTGGAACTGTTAATGTTGCGATTGACTCACCAACTGTAAATTACATGTCGGTTCTTTAATAAATCTATATATTTTTAGAATTGTCTCACATAATACTTCTGTATCAAACTCACAAACTCAATCTCTGTACGCTCTTTGGTGAGGAGTTGCAGAATTCTTCGGGCGTTTTCCGGACCCTCATAATATCCGGAATGTTACAGTCTAGCTAAACTTATTAAAAGTGCTATCTGGAGGACGGTAACATTTTCAGGTTGTTCCTTTCCTTTAGGGAGAGATGGTCCAGACCTTTAGACCCAATTAAGCGTCTTTAGGATTCGGCTACCTCAAACTTTAGTTGAAAGTGAACGTCTGAGGAATACGCCTGATCTGGGGTAGCCCTAAAGGGGCTAGGACTAGTAATTATCCTTTCAGTCTGTCTACCCAACATAGCAACATAACCACACTCAACAGTGATAGAAAGAAATAACGTACATGTATATCGCACCTTCACGTCCTCAGCATGTCCCACAGCACCAAATATATAAAATGAACCTGAAAATGGACATCGTAACAATGAACAAAATAGGAGAACAACAGCAACAACAACTTGCATTTATATAGCGCCTTTAGCACAGTAAAACATCCCAAGGTACTTCACAGGAGCGTTATCAAACAGAATTTGACACCGATTCACATAAGGAGATATTAGGACAGGCTTGGCCAAAGAGGGAAGTTTTTAGAAGTGACTTGATCTTAATTAAGAACTCAATCTAAACAGAATTTTTGTGACATCCCAGTGCAAGCTGCCTATCACAGGCTATGAAATGCCCGCCATCATGTCTTGCACAATTTCTTAGTCAACCGTGTGAGTAATGAGCCCACTTGACGCTAATGTGAGGTCAAAGGTCACATCATACAAACTTTTTGTACACCAATTGATCCTTCTCCTGTTCTATATCAATATTATCTACCTCTGACAGAGAGCAAGGGCTCAAAATTCCAGGAATTCCGCTCCACTGGCAGAAGTGTGGCAGAGTTACACTATTGCCCGCCCTTGACCAGCAATGCAGGCGCTGCCCTGAATCACGGGGATGATGTCATTACCTGGACAGGTGGCCCACGCTTGTACAGGTGCAACTGAGGCACCTGCCTCAACAACAGTCTGGAAGATCAGTGTGGCACCATGAAAAGCATTAAAAGTGATCCTTTTCGCACATGGTTTAAATGGGTATTTTTAGAAAGGTAATCAATTCCCTTTGGGATCAATTACCTTTCACTCATGCCAGCTCTCAGCTGGCAAGCATTCTGTTGGGCACGAAGAAGACAAAATGGGCGAATTCCCAGGCAATTTGGGATGGGGCGGCAACATTGCAGATTCAGTTTCCACCACTATTTCCTGGCTCACCGGGTGTAAATTTTCTTTTTGTCCCTTCTCCCAACCCTGGAATTTTGGCTGTTAATTCACCTGTTTTGTTTTTTGTGTTGAAGGGATGTAATAATCCTCATACTGGCACAATGTGCAAGGAATTGGTAAAACGTGAGAGGAGCTAACATTGTGTTCTGAACAGACTTGACTAACTAATAACGATTATTTTGGCACATCCAATATGACAGAATCCATGTAAGATCTTGTTCTCTCTCCCTAACGTTTCACCTGTAACCTGGCAATTTTAACGAATGGCAATTTTACATTTTTAAGTAATTCCATCTATAGCCAGTAGGTGGCAATTTTTAAGCCTTAAGTGGACTTGTAGTAAAGCTAAAATAATTTGCACTTAAAATATGTTTCATTGTTAACAAATCTTTATTCTTTGTCAACACTGATCATACATTGAGAACTCTTTACACTTATAATGGTCATGTTCTGTTTCATAGTTCTCTTGAAGGTCTTAAGCAGAGTGAATTTTGCAAAGCCTTTAGTTTTATTTCCATTGACTTCAATGGGGAGAGATATAAAGCGGGCTGCCGATTCGCTACCGCCCAATTTACAAGATCGTGCAAAGTCAAAATCAACTCCATTATGTGGGGATCAGCACGTGCAAATCTACCCAGTCAGTTGCCCAAAAAATATCATCAGCATTTACTGTTTAAACAATCAAAAATATGTGAAACTGAAGCAAAATGATAAATGTTTTATTTTAAAATTCTGTACTCACCCAGATGAGAGATGTCCGTGCTGGGGAATGTGACACTTCTCGTTTCAGGTACCCTGTGCCAGCATCAAGCACTCCCAAGTCAGGTATAGCACTACCAGATGCAGAGTAAAGCTCCTTGTACTCTTCCCCCAACAACATGATTCAGTCTCAAGCTCAGAGGAGCACCCCTACTGCACCAGTGTGATCTATTTTTCCGTTTCCACACCAGCACACTCCGGCCTCTCCAAGTACGACTGCCATTTAGTGGTTTTGTGCTATAGGCCCATTTCCACTGGGGACTGGATTGCCAAAACACGTTTCACATAGGACTCTTACAGCCAGCAAGCACAGGAGGTTTTCATCCCATTTGAACCCAGAACTCAGAGGTGAATGGGCACTGTCTAATCCACTGCATCATCCAATTCCCAAATAGGCTAAAGATAATCAGAATCCTTTAGAATGGCTTCAATTAAAAAAAAAATGCCACACACAACTTAGAGAAGTAAGGATTTTTCTCCTAAGAGCAGAGAAGTTTAAGGGGAGATTTAATAGCGGTTTTCAAAATTATTAAGGGTTTTGACAGAGTTAATAAGGAGAAACTGTTTCCACTGGCAGGAAGGTCGGTAACCAGAGGACACAGATTTGAGGTAATTGGCAAAAGAACCAGAGGGGAGATGAGGAAAAAAAATTATGCAGTGAGTGTTATGATCTGGAATACACTGCCTGAAAGTGCGGTGGAAGCAGATTCAATAGTAACTTTCAAAAGGGAATTGGATAAATACTTGAAAAGGAAATATTTGCAGGGCTATGAGGGAAGTGGGCTGTATGATTTTATGAATGCGAAACTCACTGTTTGAGGTAGTTGAGAGATTCATATCAAGAACCTAAGAAAGGAATACAGTACATAACGTTATACATGAGTAAAGAGTGAGAACGGTGTCATTTCTGACTGCAGCACATTCAAGTAAAGCACATTTATTTTCTTGCATTGTCACAATCCTGTCCTTATTAAATAATTAGATCACAAAATCAGAAATAGAAAATAGAGTTCAAAATACAACAAGATGCACTGCAGCAACTTGCCAAGGCTTCTTCAACAGCACCTCCCAAACCCACGACCTCTACTGCCTAGAAGGACAAATGTGAGAAGTCGCACAACACCAGGTTATAGTCCAACAGTTTTATTTGAAATCACAAGCTTTCGGAGCGCTGCTCCTTCGTCAGGTGAAGGTGACTTCACCTGATGAAGGAGCAGCGCTCCGAAAGCTTGTGATTTCAAATAAAACTGTTGGACTATAACCTGGTGTTGTGCAACTTCACACTTTTGTCCACCCCAGTCCAACCGGCATCTCCACATCATAGAAGGACAAAGGCAGCAGGCAGATGGGAATACCATCAAACTTCCTCAAAGTTCCCCTCCAAGTCACACACCATCCTGACTTGGAAATATATCGCTGTCCCTTCACTGTCGCTGGTTTAAAATCCTGGAACTCCCTCCCTAACAGCTTTCTCAAGGGCAATTAGGGATGGGCAATCAAGGTCGGCCTTGCCAGCGACGCCCACATCCCTTGAACGAATAAAAAAAATGCGTCAGTCACCAGTTGAATGAGCAAATGCATAAATAAATCATAAACTTTATAATGACTGTGTTCGTTGATACTGGTAATCAGCAGTGTGCAAAAGTATATTAATAGCATAAAAACAATGATAAATTACTGTGTGGGGTTAGCAGTATCCATGATGAATGAGTGAATGAATCAGGCAGACTTTTAGGGCTATATTTTGCTCTTTGACAAAAAGAGTCAATAATTTTTCTTGAATTTTTTTTCCAACCCATTAATAAAATGTGCTCAAAACTTTTAATTGTGATTTTACGCAAAATTCCCTTCATCAGCATGAGTGGCAAAATATCATCTAATCATGTTGCACCTTTAACAACAATCCTTTAACACTTCTGAAGCAGCTAAACTTAGCTGGTATAGAGGATAAATAAAAAAGTTCAGGAATGCAAGATTGGAACATGGAAACCTGTTGAGAAGTGGCTGAGCAGCAAGGTCATAAAGCAGGTTCTAGCAGATGACGTAGTCGACAAATGGCAAGATGTTTAGTGGGGGAGGATAGCCCTGGTGGCAGGTCAGCAATTTATATAGTACCTTTTAGTATTCACTTCCTTCAGTGCTGTGTTGATAATTCAGAATCTTCCTTTTTGTTCAGCTGAATAATATCAGGTCTAATCTGGAGGTGATTTTTCAATTCGGGAACACTCGTTTTACCTCCAGGAAATGAGCACTGAGGCACTGAAAATCAGGATGTGAATTGCTGGGGTTGCCAACCCTCCAGGATTGTCCTGGAGTCTCCAGGAATTAAAGATCGATTTCCTGGACACTGCTGCGAGCAACACCTGGGAAGAAAATCATACCGGCATTAAAAAAAATTGTGTTCTTTTTTTCATTTTTATTAATTATTTAAAAAAATATTGGATAAGGCTGTTTGATTGGAGGCAGGTGGTCATGTGATGAAACCTCCAGGAATACGTCCAACCAGAGTTGGCAACCCTAGATCTTGCACATCCATTCCGCGCACAGAATCCATCTGTCGCCATTTTGTTTCTTTTAGGCGTCCAGTTCACCCACCTGAAATCACCAGGTCCCTATTTAGCATGCTAATTAGGGTCCTGCGCGTGTTTACGGACCCAAATGCCCTTTTCCACCCCTCTGTCATCTTATTCAACAATTCTAAATCAGTCACAGAGATCATGGGCGGGAACAGCTGGAGAGCACCATTTCTAGCACTATTGAAAGGGATTATCAGCTGCTGCTGCTGATTAGTTTTTTTGGACGGGTGGTGGTGGGGGAGTGGAATTGACACTAATAGTTTGTGAAAGTAATTTGCTGAGTCCTGGCTGGCCTCCCATCTTCCACCCTCCATAAACTTGAACTCATCCAAAACTCTGCTGCCCGTGCCCTAACTCGCACCAAGTCTCATTCAGCCATCACCCTATGCTCGCTGACCTACATTGTCTCCCGGACCGGCAACGCATCGATTTCAAAATTCTCATCCTCGTGTTGAATTACCTCCATGGCCTCGCCCCTCCCTATCTCTGCAACCTCCTCCAGCCCTATAACCAATGTTCCCTCTAACCTGCACGGGACCGGCTTTGCCAATGTTAATTTTCACGCATGCGCGAAACTATGAATGGGCTGCGCAGCCCCTTAAAGGAGCCGTGCACCCAAAAAAATTAAGGGGCACATTGCCTATAACCCTCCGAGATCTCTGCACTCCTCAAATTCTGGCCTCTTGTGCATCCACGATTTTCATCGTTCCACCATTGGCGGCTGCCTAAGGTCTGGAATTCCCTCACTAAACCTCTCCGTCTCTCTACCTCTCTCTCCTCCTTTAAGACGCTCCTTAAATCCTAACTCTTTGACCAAGCTCTTGGCCACCTTTCCTAATATCTCCTTATGTGGCTCGGTGTTAAATTTTGTTTGATAATCGCTCCTGTGAAGTGCTCCTTGGGACGTTTTACTACTTTGAAGGTGCTATATAAATGCAAGTTGTTGTTGCTGTTGAGACAGGAGAGGATTTTTGACCAGCGGCTTCTGGCAAACTTCTGATTGGTTTCAATGTGTTTGAACTGCCATTTTGGCTGGAAGAGGAGGAGGAGACTAGAGTCCAGGTGGCTGCAGGTTTGCAGAGAGAAGAGGCAGAAGGAGAGAAGCTCGCAGGAGGCCTTGCCCCACACAAGTGTACAGGACCAGAACTGCAGTTCACCGAGGAGCAGTGTGTCAAGAGTCTCCACATTAGCAAGGAGGCTGTCACAGAGCTGTGTCACCGGCTGAAGCACCAACTGCAAGCCCAGCACAAGGTCATGATTATCCTTGTCTATGGCTGTCAAAGCCACTGTGGTCATGAATTTTTATACCTTGGGGTCATTCCGGACTGCATCTGCAACATCAGCCAATCAGCTGTGCAGGTCTGCATTCACCAAGTGACAGATGCACTCTTTGCCAAAGCCAGTGGCTTCATATTCTTCCCCATGGATGCTACGAAGCACGAAGACAGAGCTATGCAAGAATTGCAGGCATCCCCCAGGGCAGGGCATCATCGACTGCACCACACATAGCCTAGCATGCTCCAGAGCCTGGAGCGTACATGAATAGAAAGGGCTTCCTCTCAATGAACGTCCAGCTGATGTATGACGACATGCAAGTCTGTGCCAGGTTTTCTGGTAGCTGCCATGATGCCTTCATCCTGCACCAGTCCTCAGTCCCCCCCTCTCTTTCACCCAGACCATTAGATCAGAGACTGTCTGCTCAAGGACAAAGGCTATCCTCTCCAGACCTGGCCAATGGCACCTGTCAGAACCCGAGCACTGATGCAGAGATAAAGAAAAGAAAGACTTGCATTTATATAGCGTCTTTCACTACCTCAGGATGTCCCAAAGCCAATGAAGTACTTTTAAAGTGTAGTCACTGTTGTAATGTAGGAAAATTATAGCATAATTGAGAGGTGTAACTTTGATAGACCTGAATGCACCTGTGATCTGAATTGGATTTCAGGCCTTTCATATGTGCCCTCACATACACTTCTCTGATCTTTTTGAAGGTGGACTGAGAGACACTTGCCAAGACATTAAGCTGCTTTATTTCATAGGCAGCAAGTGAATATACAGAAGAACAGTCCAAGCAAATTCCACTTACTTCACTCAATCTCAAAAAATGAAGAGAAAATATAATAAATTGCAAGTCCTGTCTTAATTGTTTTTGATTTAATTGTTTTTGGCGTTACATTTAGTTCTAGACTACTTCCACCTGCAAAGACTGACCACGTTTAGCTCCAGGTCCCAGGCCTACACCTCAAAGTGTCTTGTTGAACATAATTTTGCCGATGTCCTTTTCTCTGTGCGTTCCCAGGCAGGGCGAAGCCAGTGACACTGATCAACTCCATGGTATGTTATTTGCCAGTAGATCTGTCAATAAATCAGCTACCTTCTTCCTTCCTCCTTGGGGTGTGAGCTTAAAGAAAACATCTCCCACTGTGACATAGTACTACATAGTGTTTACAGCACAGAAATGTTGTTGAAATGTAGCATCATAGATAGAAAGTTGGCTGGCAGGCAGAAAAGAAAGGATTACAGTTACAAAAAGAAAATACTGCAGATGCTGGAAATCTGAAATAAAAACAGAAAAAGCTGGAGAAACTCAGCAGGTCAGGCAGCATCTGTGAAGAGAGAAACAGAGTTAACGTTTCAGGTCGAGGACCTTTCGTCAAATCTGGAAAAAAGCAGGAAATGGAACAGATTTTTAAGCAAGTGTAGAGGCTGGGAAAGGGGGGAGGGGAGGAAAGAACAAAAGGGAAGGTCTGTGATAGGATAGAAGGCGGAAGAGGTTAAGAGACATTAAGAGATATTCAAGGCAAAAGGAGATGGTAATGGGACAGGTTACGAAACAAAGGATGGCTCTAGATGAAGTGTAAATTGCGCTGGCAGAATGAAAGACAGCTGCCATGTGGGGGAGAAGAAAAAAAAGACAAAGAGTTTGGATAAATATATATATATATATATGATAGGGGTTGAGGTTATGATCTGAAATTGTTGAACTCTATATTGAGTCCAGAAGGCTGTAAAGTGCCTAATCGAAAGATGAGGTGCTGTTCCTTGAGCTTACGCTGAGTTTCCGTGGAACAATGCAAGAGGCCGAGGATGGTGAGGTCTGAGTGGGAGTGGGAGGCGACCGGAAGCTTGGGGTCCCCCTTACGGACTGAACGGAGGTGTTCTGCAAAGCGGTCACCCAATCTGCGTTTGGTCTCTCCAATGTAAAGGAGACTGCATCGTGAGCAGCGAATACAGTATACTAAATTGCAAGAAGTACAAGTAAATCGCTGTTTCACCTGGAAGGATTGTTTGGGGCTCTGGACAGTGGAAAGGAGGGAGGTATAAGGGCATGTGTTGCATCTCCTGCGCTTGCACGGGAAGGTGCCAGGCGAAGGGGAAGGGGTGTTGGGAGTGATAGAGGAGTGGACTAGGGTGTCGCGGAGGGTGCGGTCCCTATGGAATGCTGAAAGGGGAGGTGAGGGGAAGATGCGTTTGGTGGTGGGATCACGCTGGAGGTGGTGGAAATGGCGGAGGATGGTCCGTTGAATGTGGAGGCTGGTGGGGTGAAAGGTGAGGACAAGGGGAACTCTGTCGTGGTTCCGGGAGGGAGGGGCAAGAGTGAGGGCAGAAGTGCGGGAGATAGAACGGACACGGTCAAGGGCCGTGTCAACCACTGTAGAGGGGAATCCTCGGTTGAGGAAAAAAGGAAGACATGTCAGAAGCACTGGTATAGAAGGTGGCATTGTCAGAGCAGATGCGGCGGAGATGGAGAAACTGGGAGAATGGAATAGAGTCCTTACAGGAGGCGGGGTGGGAGGAAGTGTAGTCCAAGTAGCTGTGGGAGTCAGTGGGCTTGTAGTGATTGTTTGTGAATAACCTATCCCCAGAGATGGAGACGGAGAAGTCGAGGAAGGGAAGGGAAGAGTCGGAGATGGATCATGTGAAGGTGAGGGAAGGGTGGAAATTGGAAGCAAAGTGAATGAAATGATCTAGTTCAGGGCGAGAGCAGGAAACGGCACCGATACAGTCGGTGTACCGGAAAAAGAGGTGAGGGAGGGGACCTGAGTAGGACTGGAACAAAGAGTGTTCCACATATCCCACGAAAAGGCAGGCATAGCTAGGACCCATGCGGGTTCCCATAGCAATACCTTTGATTTGGAGGAAGTGAGAGGAGTCAAAGGAGAAGTTGTTCAATGTGAGAACAAGTTCAGCCAGGCGGAGGAGGGTGGTGGTGGATGGGGACTGGTTGGGCCTCTGTTCAAGGAAGAAGCGGAGCGCCCTCAGGCCATCCTGGTGGGGGATGGAGGTGTAGAGGGATTGTACGTCCATAGTGAAAAGGAGGCGGTTGGGGCTAGGAAACTGGAAACTGTTAAAGTGGCGGAGGGCGTCGGAAGAGTCGCGGATGTAGGTGGGAAGAGACTGGACAAGGGGAGAAAAAAGAATCGAGATAGGAAGAGATAAGTTCCATGGGGCAAGAACAGGCTGAAACGATGGGTTTACCAGGGCAGTCCTGTTTGTGGATCTTGGGAAGGAGGTAGAAGCGGGCTGTGCGGGGATGGGGAACTATGAGGTTGGCGGCCGTGGGGGGAAGATCTCCAGAGGAGATGAGGTCAGTGACAGTTTAACAGAAAATGCTGGAGAAACTCAGCAGGTCAGGCAGCATCTGTGAAGAGAGAAACAGAGTTAACGTTTCAGGTCGAGGACCTTTCGTCAAATCTGGAAAAAAGCAGGAAATGGAACAGATTTTTAAGCAAGTGTAGAGGCTGGGAAAGGGGGGAGGGGAGGAAAGAACAAAAGGGAAGGTCTGTGATAGGATAGAAGGCGGAAGAGGTTAAGAGACATTAAGAGATATTCAAGGCAAAAGGAGATGGTAATGGGACAGGTTACGAAACAAAGGATGGCTCTAGATGAAGTGTAAATTGCGCTGGCAGAATGAAAGACAGCTGCCATGTGGGGGAGAAGAAAAAAAAGACAAAGAGTTTGGATAAATATATATATATATATATGATAGGGGTTGAGGTTATGATCTGAAATTGTTGAACTCTATATTGAGTCCAGAAGGCTGTAAAGTGCCTAATCGAAAGATGAGGTGCTGTTCCTTGAGCTTACGCTGAGTTTCCGTGGAACAATGCAAGAGGCCGAGGATGGTGAGGTCTGAGTGGGAGTGGGAGGCGACCGGAAGCTTGGGGTCCCCCTTACGGACTGAACGGAGGTGTTCTGCAAAGCGGTCACCCAATCTGCGTTTGGTCTCTCCAATGTAAAGGAGACTGCATCGTGAGCAGCGAATACAGTATACTAAATTGCAAGAAGTACAAGTAAATCGCTGTTTCACCTGGAAGGATTGTTTGGGGCTCTGGACAGTGGAAAGGAGGGAGGTATAAGGGCATGTGTTGCATCTCCTGCGCTTGCACGGGAAGGTGCCAGGCGAAGGGGAAGGGGTGTTGGGAGTGATAGAGGAGTGGACTAGGGTGTCGCGGAGGGTGCGGTCCCTATAGAATGCTGAAAGGGGAGGTGAGGGGAAGATGCGTTTGGTGGTGGGATCACGCTGGAGGTGGTGGAAATGGCGGAGGATGGTCCGTTGAATGTGGAGGCTGGTGGGGTGAAAGGTGAGGACAAGGGGAACTCTGTCGTGGTTCCGGGAGGGAGGGGCAAGAGTGAGGGCAGAAGTGCGGGAGATAGAACGGACACGGTCAAGGGCCGTGTCAACCACTGTAGAGGGGAATCCTCGGTTGAGGAAAAAGGAAGACATGTCAGAAGCACTGGTATAGAAGGTGGCATTGTCAGAGCAGATGCGGCGGAGATGGAGAAACTGGGAGAATGGAATAGAGTCCTTACAGGAGGCGGGGTGGGAGGAAGTGTAGTCCAAGTAGCTGTGGGAGTCAGTGGGCTTGTAGTGATTGTTTGTGAATAACCTATCCCCAGAGATGGAGACGGAGAAGTCGAGGAAGGGAAGGGAAGAGTCGGAGATGGATCATGTGAAGGTGAGGGAAGGGTGGAAATTGGAAGCAAAGTGAATGAAATGATCTAGTTCAGGGCGAGAGCAGGAAACGGCACCGATACAGTCGGTGTACCGGAAAAAGAGGTGAGGGAGGGGACCTGAGTAGGACTGGAACAAAGAGTGTTCCACATATCCCACGAAAAGGCAGGCATAGCTAGGACCCATGCGGGTTCCCATAGCAATACCTTTGATTTGGAGGAAGTGAGAGGAGTCAAAGGAGAAGTTGTTCAATGTGAGAACAAGTTCAGCCAGGCGGAGGAGGGTGGTGGTGGATGGGGACTGGTTGGGCCTCTGTTCAAGGAAGAAGCGGAGCGCCCTCAGGCCATCCTGGTGGGGGATGGAGGTGTAGAGGGATTGTACGTCCATAGTGAAAAGGAGGCGGTTGGGGCTAGGAAACTGGAAACTGTTAAAGTGGCGGAGGGCGTCGGAAGAGTCGCGGATGTAGGTGGGAAGAGACTGGACAAGGGGAGAAAAAAGAATCGAGATAGGAAGAGATAAGTTCCACGGGGCAAGAACAGGCTGAAACGATGGGTTTACCAGGGCAGTCCTGTTTGTGGATCTTGGGAAGGAGGTAGAAGCGGGCTGTGCGGGGATGGGGAACTATGAGGTTGGCGGCCGTGGGGGGAAGATCTCCAGAGGAGATGAGGTCAGTGACAGTTTAACAGAAAATGCTGGAGAAACTCAGCAGGTCAGGCAGCATCTGTGAAGAGAGAAACAGAGTTAACGTTTCAGGTCGAGGACCTTTCCTCAGAACTGGAATTTAACAGAAAATGCTGGAGAAACTCAGCAGGTCAGGCAGGATTTCGACCTGAAACGTTAACTCTCTTTCTCTCTCCACGGATGTTGCCTGGCCTGCTGAGTTTTTCCAGCGTTTTCTGTTGTTATTTAGGATTACAGTTAGTTGGTGTTGCTCGGATTGGAGGAGGGTTGGAAATGGTGCGCCCCGGGGGTCAGTGTTGGGTCCACTATTGTTCTCGATATATAGACGATTTGGACTTGGGCAAAGGGAGCACAATATCGGAATTTGCAAATGACACAGAAGTAGAGAGTTTAGCAAACAACGAGGAGGACCCAAAAAGACTTCAGGAGGTCAGGTTGTTGTTGACACAGACAGGTTGATGGAATGCGCAGGCCGGTGGAAAATGCAATTTAATGTGGAAAAGCATTTTTGAGAAGAAAAAGAAGAAATAGCAGTATACATTGAATGGAACGAAACTGAAGGGCGTGCATGAATTGAGAGACGCATGGTCCAAATATACAGACTCGGAATTCGCTGCAATGGCAATCGGTGACACATACCATAAGTTAGACCGCTGTGCGCCCTGATCTTCCAGTGGCAAATTCATGTGAAAAATTTGCTGACAAAGTAATTAGAATACGCCACAGCAAGCATAGCGGTGGGGAGGGAGCGGCGCGGCCAGTCTGATACACATCCAAGGTACTGGGTGTGTATCAGAGCGGAACGACAGGTTATTAAATGTTACCATAAAAGTAAAAGAGCTAAACAATTGGCGCAGGTTTCCCGCTTTCATAGTTTAAAAATTGATTAGTATAAATGGAGTTAGTTTTTTTCCTTATATTCTAATGGATTCTCGTTGCTTATATTCGAGACGCAGCGAATGGTCACCAGTCTGTTAAAACATGGCCTGCTCATTGTGAAGGGTTTTGATAAAGTGAATAGGGAAAGTCTATTTCCTTTGGTTGGGGAGTCAGCGACAAGTGGCCATCAATTGAAAATTGTCACTGAGACAGTGAGGAGAGAGGTTACGGGAAATGTGTTTATGGGCAGCAAGTTGTCAGATCATGGAATGCGTTGAATCACAAAGTAGATGAGGCACAGACCTTTGCATCTTTTAAGGGGAAAGTTGGATAAATATTTGAAGCAGAGGTTGACGGAGGGCTCTAAGGAGAGAGCGGTGCAATGAGATTGTGGCGGATCGCCACCTAAATGGGCATTATCCACTTTTCTGTCCGTGGACAATATATCGAGCACCTTGCCTTTAAGGCAGGAGAGAAGAAGTGGGCGGGGCCTCAGGATTTTTCCAGAGAATTCTGGGAGCAGTGTTCAGCCATTTTGGACCATGCAGTTGTATTAAAAAGTCTCTGTTTTTCCACACATGGATTCAGTCTTAATTCGTGTTTCGCGGCAGCCTCAACATTGGTGACCCCGACGCTCAGAACGTATTCCGAGCACTGCAATGGCGGACATGAACGCAGTTTCCGTGAAACTGCCGGAGTTTTGGGAAAACCAGCCCGAAGCCTGGTTTCTCCAAACTGAATCCCGCTTCCGGCTGCGAAACATCACCACAGATGGGACGCAGTACGACTACCTCGTCACATCACTCGGTAGCGCCACAGTTTCGAAGGTTTGGACAGCGCTGCAGAACCCACCAGAGGAAGGCAAGTATGTACATCTCAAGGCAGCGCTCCTTAAAAAATTTACGGCCTCGGCATATCAGCGAAACTGCCACCTCCTCGACCTTCCAGGCCTCGGTGATGCCTCACCGTCAGACCTCCTCTCCCACATGCTCTCCCTCACCGACGAGAGCCCACCCGGATCCCTCTTCCGCACGCTGTTCATCCGCCAGCTCCCTCTCAGCATCCGCCCAGCGATCGTGGCGTCCGGCCTCACGAACCTGGAAGCCCTGGCCGATGAGACCGACAAGCTGCTGTCCGCTCACTCCAGCCGCGACGTCACTCCGGACCTGGCAGCCAATGCCTGGGCGCGCCCCTCACCGGCCACCACGCGGCCACAAGGACCAGCCACCAGGCCCACGGGGCCTTCGCGCCCCACTAACCCGGGCCACTGTTACTACCACGCACGGTTCGGCGCCAGGGCACAACAGTGCACACCTCCCTGCTCTTTCAAGGCCGCCCCCATACCAGCCCCCGCGATGGCCGTGGGCCACGCGGGCTCCCTGCTGTACGTCACGGATGACAAAACCGGCCGCCGGTTCCTGTGCGACACTGGGGCTCAGCACAGCATCATCCCGGCCTCCTCTCTCGACATCCAAAAGAGCGAACGAGGACCGGCGCTGGTTGCTGCTAACGGCTCGGAAATCCGGATGTATGGCACCCGGACAGTCACCCTCGACCTCGCTGGTCGCCGCTACCGATGGGAGTTCATCACTGCCAAGGTGCTCTCCCCTCTCATCGGCGCAGATTTCCTGTGCGCCCACGGCCTACTGGTAGACATCCCTCGTCACCGCCTCGTGGACATGAACACCATGTCCCCCATCCTGGGCGCCATGGCCCCCCGTCAACCCGCTGACATGGCGTCACAGTGCCACGCCCGGGCCACGGATGACTACTCGGCACTCTTGGCCGAATTCCCGGCCCTTACCAATCCGACCTTCTCCGCGGAGGCCGCCAAACACGGAGTGGAACACTTCATCCCCACCACAGGCCCCCCAGTGTACGCCCACGCCCGCAGGCTGGACCCGGCCAAACTGGAGATCGCGCGGACCGAGTTTGCCACCATGGAACAGCTCGGCATCATCCGCCGCTCCAACAGTCCCTGGGCCTCCCCACTCCACATCGCCCCCAAACCAGGCGGAGGTTGGCGCTCCTGCGGGGATTACCGCCGCCTCAACGACGCCACCACCCCTGATCGGTACCCCGTGCCGCACATTCAGGACTTCTCGGCTAGACTGGCCGGCCGCTCAGTCTTTTCCAAGGTCGACCTGGTGCGCGGATACCACCAAGTCCCCGTCCACCCCGCGGACGTCCCCAAGACGGCCGTAATCACCCCCTTCGGCCTGTTCGAGTTCCTGCGGATGCCCTTCGGCCTCAAAAACGCGGCCCAGGCATTCCAACGGCTCATGGACTCGGTCCTTCGGGACCTGAAGTTCCTGTTCGTCTACCTGGACGACATCCTGGTAGCCAGTTCCTCCAAGCAGGAACACCTCGAACACCTTCGCATCCTGTTCGGGCGCCTCAGCGACCACGGGCTCATCCTCAGCCCAGCCAAATGCCAGTTTGGCCTGGACAAGATCGACTTCCTCGGCCATCACATCACCCATGCTGGGGCCATTTCCCTGCCCACCAAGGTGCAGGCCGTCCAACAATTTCCCCACCCCACCACCATCAAAGGCCTCCAGGAGTTCCTCGGGATGGTGAATTTCTATAACCGCTTCACCCCCAAAGCAGCGTCCCTCATGAGGCCCCTGTATGAAGCCCTCCGGGGCAGGAGCGGCAAGATGGCGGTCGAATGGACGGCAGACGCGTCCGCCGCCTTCGACTCCACCAAGACCGCGCTCACCAACGCCACCCTGCTCGCGCACCCACGACCCAATGCCAGGGTAGCGCTCACCACGGACGCCTCCGACCACGCGGTCGGCGCCGTGTATGAGCAGTGGGTCGACGGCGCCTGGCAACCACTTGCCTTCTTCAGCCGCCAACTACGCCCCCCGGAGGTCAAGTACAGCACCTTCGACCGCGAGCTCCTCGCGCTGTTCCTGGCGGTCCGCCATTTTCGGTTTTTGCTTGAGGGCCACCCCTTCACTGCGTTTGTCGACTACAAGCCCCTGACATTCGCAATGGCAAAGACAACCGACCCCTGGTCCGCCAGGCAGCAGCGCCAGCTCGCGGCAGTGTCCGAGTTCACCACGGACATCCAATACGTCTCCGGCCGAGACAATGTGGTAGCCGACTGCCTCTCCCGCCCCGCCATCCACGCCGCACACCTGGCAGTCAACTACGCTCAACTCGCAGCAGACCAGATCACCGACCCTGATCTGCTCTCCGCACCTACCAACCTACCAGGGCTACGCCTGGCCGACGTCGCCTGTGGCCCGACTGCAGTCACGGTCAAGTGCGACATATCCCTATGTCAACCTCGGCCCGTCGTCCCAGCGTCCTGGCGCCGCCGGGTATTCGACATTCTCCACAACCTCTCCCACCCCGGCACCCGCACATCCATCAAATTGGTAGCCAACCGCTTTGTCTGGCGCGGCCTTCGCAAGGATGTGCGTACTTGGGCCAACTCCTGCCTAGCCTGCCAACGGGCCAAGGTACAGCAACACACGAAAGCACCCCTCGAGGAGTATACCGTCCCCTCGCGGAGATTCGACCACATCCAGGTGGACATTGTCGAGCCCCTGCCGCCGTCGCAAGGTCACACACACTTGCTGACCATCGTTGACCGCACCATGCGCTGGCCCGAGGTAATTCCACTGACCTCTACCACCAGAGCCTTCGTCAGCACCTGCGTCGCATGGTTCGGCGTCCCCTCCGACATGACGTCGGACAGAGGTCCGCAATTTACCTCTGAACTCTGGACCGCCGTCGCACGCAATCTCGGGGTGACCATTCACCGCACCACAGCGTACCACCCCCAAGCCAACGGACTGTGTGAGCGGTTCCACAGATCCTTGAAGGCATCTCTTCGAGCCAGCCTCCTGGACGGCGCCTGGACCGACTGACTTCCGTGGGTCCTCCTCGGCCTGCGCACCGCGGTTAAAGAAGACCTCCATGCATCGGCAGCAGAGCTCATGTACGGTCAGCCGCTGCGCGTACCCGGCGAGTTCCTGCCCACCGCCACGACACCCTGGTCAGCCAACCAGCAACACCACGACTTCGCCTCACCGACGCTGCAGTTCACCCCGGTGCCTATTGCCCGACACGGCGAATCCACCTCACACGTCCCACTAAGCCTGCACCAGGCACGGTTCATTTTCATCCGGCACGACGCCCACCGCGGACCCCTTCAACCCCCGTACGACGGGCCCTACAAGGTGCTACAGGCTGGGGACAAATTTTTCACCCTGCAAGTGGGCGACAGGACCGAAAAAGTGTCAGTTGACCGACTCAAGCCAGCACACTCGGAGCCCGGTGAGCAGGTCCCTGTAGCTCATCCACCACCACGCGGCCGACCTGCCCTCAAGCCGGTTCACCCGGCGGCTCCACACCCGGCCATTCCACGTCCACCGGCGTCCTACAAGAGCCGCTCCGGCCGGCCCATCAGACCGCCGCACCGTCTCGTCCACACCTCCTAAGCGGATTCTGGGGGGAGCTGTGTGGCGGATCACCACCTAAACGGGCATAATCCACTTTTCTGTCCGTGGACAATATATCGAGCACCTTGCCTTTAAGGCACCTTGCCTTTAAGGCAGGAGAGAACAAGTGGGCGGGGCCTCAGGCTTTTTCCAGGGAATTCTGGGAGCAGTGTTCAGCCATTTTGGACCATGCAGTTGTATTAAAAAGTCTCTGTTTGTCCACACATGGATTCAGTCTTAATTCGTGTTTCGCGGCAGCCTCAACAAGATCAGTTTTGAATTGCTGTAACAAAGAGCCAGCGTAGACAAGAGGGGCCAAATTGCCTCCTGCTGTGCAGTAAACCTCTTTGGTACTATGCATTGGGATGCATCAGGAAGGTATGAGTAAAATAAGTGACTTCATCTGGTCATCCTACCTTTAAAAAGACATTGATTCATTGAATGTGTTTACATTGGCTGGAGTAGTATTGCATTCTTTGGGAACTCAAACTGCCGTTTATAATTTAACCAATAAGGATGCATTGGGTTGCCCAGTGACATCAACTAAAAACCAAATAATAAATGTGCCCCCATTTTTAAAGGGCACAACTAATAAAAGAACTTAAACAAAAGGAAAATGAAAACTTATCAAACTAATGTCCACTACACACTCCAGTCCCTGCGGTGCCCACTGGTCACGGAAGGAAGCCTATTGCAGTCTCCCAGTCAAGTTCGAACCAAGCCTAATTCTGCTTAGTTTCGGATAGGGCACTATAAGAACATAAGAATTAGGAGCAGGAAGAGGCTATACGGCACCTTGAGCCTGTTCCACCATTCATTAAGATTATGGCTGATCTTCGACCGCCTGATCCCTACATCCCTTGATTCCCTCAGAGTCCAAAAATCTATCGATCGCAGCCTTGAATATACTCAACGATTGAGCATCCACAGCCCTCCAGGGTAGAGAATTCCAAAGAGTCATAATTCTCTGAGTCAAGAAATTTCTCCTCATCTCTGTCCTAAATGGCCGACTCCTTATCCTGAGACTATGCTCCCTAGTTCTAGACTCTCCTGCCAGGGGAAACCAACCTCTCAGCATCTACCCTGTCAAGCCCTCTCAGAATCTTGTATGTTGCAATGAGATCACCTCTCATCCTTCTAAACTCCAGAGAGTATAGGCCCATTCTGCTCCATCTCTCCTCGTAGGACAACCCTCTCATCCCATCTAGTTTAATCAATTTGCTAGATGAAGTAGGGTGGGAGCATAAACACTGACACAGACCAGTTGGGCTGAATGGCCTGTTGCTGTGCTGTAATTTCTATGTAAAAAAAGCAGAGGTTGTGGGCCCAAGATTTCCTGATTAGCTTCCCCTGCAAGCGCTATTGCTTGTTGGGAGTGCCTGCTCCGGGAATCAGCTCTTGGAAGTTATTTCCTCCAATAGGATTGTGGATATGTAGAATAGATCTTGAGCAAAGCTGCTAATGCTATGCTGATTAAGCATCTTTAAAAAGAGCTGATAAAGATACATTTAAGAAAACACAGAACAAGAAAAAGCCATTTGGATCATCAAGCCAGCTCTTTCTATAGACCATATACAAGCTTCCCTGTCACAAGCTCTAGTCAGTCAGCTACCTCTGTCCAGGATTGAATCTGGGGTCTTCTTATCTCAGTAGAGCACAAGGCAGTGGATTGGCTCACTGAATCACTGACTGAGCAATTATGTTCTTAATGTATAATGAATAAAGGAAACTTCAAGCAAAGCAAATCATGTTAATTGCTGTCTTCTGTTTTAATTATAGGCTAGAAAGATACCCAATTACCTAGATATGTTCTGTTAGGATTTAAAAGGAATGGCCCGGATTTTACGGTTCTAATGATGGTGAAACTGTCAGGGGGAGAAATTCAGTATCGCCCCATTTGGGGTGCAATTATCGGCCGGGCGCAAAGATTAGCGCCTGGCGCTAATTATCGCCTCCGACTGCAAACTTGACTTTTATCGCCCCTGGAGGTGATTGGAGCGCTAAATCAGGCGCTTCACACCTGTCTTAAGGCGCAAAGGCCGAGGAGCGAGGCGCTACCTCAGAGCGCTGGCGAAGCTCATGTGATGTCAGTCAGCAATGGAACACAGACACAATGGCGCCGGCCAGTTCTTAAAGGGGAGGGTTGATCTTGCTTTCCATCCACATCCTGCTCATTGCAGCCTTGAATCTCGGCCTGGAGAGACCTGTACATCAAATCTGCTGGAAAGAACAATGGAGAGTACCAGGGAAAGAGCTCAGAGTGCAGCCCCCACAGTCTCTACTAAATCGATACAAGGAAGGGCAAATCAAAATGAACCTGCAAAGTGCTGCTCAGTACCCAAAACTCCTTCACACAGCGTTGAATCTCTCCAGAAGTCTCTCTCTCTCTCTCTCAGAATGCGTGGTTCAAAAATGTCACCAACAATAAAAGGCAGGAAGCGGTCGCCTTTAAATAGCGCTCCCCCACTCCCTATCTGACTGCAAAACGCTCCCCTCAACCTGTCGTTGCTAGCAGCAGGCGGTAAGGCAGGGGGCGCTGCTCAATATCCGCTTCGGGGCGCTACCATGGCATTGTGCACTCGACTGACGTCACGATCTGCCGGCGCAGGAGATCGTGGTGGTAGTGTTTAGCGCCGCCGCAAAATGTCTAGTTAATTTCGCGAGCGGCGCAAACATCGCCGTGCCCGGGCGCTAGTTGCTTTGTGCCCCATTAGCGCCCTCTTAAGGCGCTAACGGGAGGCACAACCAACTGAATTTTTCCCCCTCAGCGTTTGCTGTCATTACTCTGTGAAACTGACAGCAGCTTCTGGCGTCCGCACATGCGCAGTTAAACGCAGAAATCCAGAGGTTGCTGCCAGTGATTTCCCACTCCTCCACAGGATACGCTGTTGAAGTCCTCGCAGATGGAAATCTTAGAAATCACTTGAATTGACGTGAACTTCCACTGGCAGCACAAGAACAGCAGCAGCAACAATTGACTGATGCCTTCTTCTCTTGAGCTACTACAACAACTTATATTTATATAGCGCCTTTAATGTAACAAAACGTCCCAAGGCACTTCACAGGAGTTTTATCAAAACAAAAACAAAATTTGACACCGAGACATAAAAGGAGATATTAGGGCAGATGACCAAAAGCTTGGTCGAAGAGGTAGGTTTTAAGGAGCGTCTTGAAGGAGGAAAGAGAAGTGGAGAGGCGGAGAGATTTAGGGAGGGAATTCCAGAGCTTAGGACCTAGGCAGCTGAAGGCACGGCTGCCAATAGTGGAGCATTTAAAATCGGGGATGTTCACAAGGCCAGAATAGGCAGAGCGCAGAGATCTAGGGGGATCATAGGGCCAGAGGAGATTACAGAGATAGGGAGGGGTGAGGCCATGGAGGGATTTGAAAACAAGGATCAGAATTTTAAAATCGAGGTGTTGCTTAACTAGGAGCCAATGTAGATCAGCAGGCACAGGGGAGATGGGTGAGTGGGACTTGGTGCAAGTTAGCACACGGGTATCAGAGTTTTGGATGACCTCAAGTTTATGGAGGGTAGAACTAGGGAAGCCGGTCAGGAGTACATTGGAATAGTCAAGTCTAGAGGTGATAAAGGCATGGATGAGGATTTCAGCAGCAGATAAGTTGAGGTAAGGGCGGAGACGGGCGATATTACTACAGTGGGATGTTTATGTTGTGTAGGCTGTAATGGTGTCTATTCTTTCTGCTTGGTCAATATAATTCATCAATATGAGCACTGGCTGATATCCCTTGATTGATATCCCCTCCTTTAACTCCCTCGTTAACTCCCACCTCTTTGGCCAAGCTTTTGCTCACCTCTCCTGATCTTTCCTTCTTTGGCTCAGCGTCTATTTTTCCTTATGCTTCTTTGAAGGTCCTTGGGGCACTTTTCTAAGTTAAAGACGCTCTATTAATGCAAGTTGTTGTTTACAGAACAGCGATAGGTAGCATGATGCCTTAATTAGTGGCAATGTTTATTCAACAATAACTTGCATTACTGTGTCGATCCTTATATGTGTGCTAATTGTGTCCTATGGGGGGAAAATTCGGTTGGTTAGTGCCTCCCGTTAGCGCCTCTGGGGGGCGCGAATGGGGCGCTAGGAACTTAGCGCCCGAGCGCTGCGATTTTAGCGCCGCTCGTGAAATTGACCAGTCGTTTTGCGGCGACGCTAAGCACTACCACCACGATCTCCTGCGCCCGCAGATCGTGACGTCAGTCAAGCGTGCAACAGCATCCGGTAGCGCCCCAGACCAGATATTGAGTCGCGCCCACTGCCTTAGCGTCTGCCGCTAGGAACGACAGGTAGAGGGGAACGTTTTCAAGTCAGGAAGGGGCTGGGGGAGCGCTATTTAAAGGGGGCGCTTCCTGCCTTTTCTTGTCGGCAAAATTTTTGGTTTTAACGCTGTCCTAAGGAGTTTTGGCCCTCAGCACCACTTTTGAGGTTCCTAAGCGCCGAGCTCTTTCCCTGGGCCTATCCATTAGCGCTTCCAACACAATTGCTTTTGAGGTCTCTCCAGGCCGAGATTCAAGGCTGCAATGAGCAGGGTGTGGCAGGCCAGCAAGATGGCCCCTCCCCTTTAAGAACTGGACGGCGCCAGTCTGTCTAGCTTCCATGGTAATTGGCATCGCCTGAGCTTCGGTAGCGTTCTGAGGTAGCACCTCGTTCACTGACGTTTGCGCCTTAAGAGAGGTGTGTAGCGCCTGATTTAGCGCTCAAATCACCTCCAGGGGCGATAGAGACGAATTTTGCAGTCGGAGGCGATAATTAGCGCCGGGCGCTAAACTTTGCGCCCGGCCGATATTAGCGCCCCAAAATGGGTGATACCAAATTTTTCCCCCATGTCTTTAATGGAGTATATGTGCAGAACTGTGATGTGAAAAGATAAATCTGTACATGAAAATATGCCTTTATCACACATGCATAATAGAATGGAAATGGGTGCCACCAGTGCATGGATGATACAAATTTACTGTGTCTTTGTGTGTCATTGTGCTCTTATGGTTTCAGTATTCTTTCTCAAACTTATGGATACTAATCTGCCTCTACATGCTATGATACATGGGGGTGTAGCAGGGCTGCTGGCTGCGAAATGTTTCTTTTCAAAGCTATGGAAGCAGAAGGCTCTCCCTCTTGTCTTTTTGTCATGAGCTATCCAGATGCACCAGCATCAGTCCCAGGAGTCTCCCGAGATGTTCTTGCCCTACATCCAAAGCGTCAGATGCGCCATCCACTGACACTTGTGTGCGGGATTTGGTGCAGCCCAATAAAAATAAGGTGCAACTGCTCTCCATTAAGTCACTTTGGTATTGTGAGGTGACCAGTTGCTACGGCCACAGGGTTACCAGGGGCCAATGAGCCGTAGTCATCACAGACCAATAACAAAGCTGGAAATGGCTGCATGTTCTTCCTGGGGGTAAGTGAATTAATTTGCTTGCCCAGAAGCAAGCTACTTCGATAACAGGTCAAATTTGACTTGTGGGGAAGCTAAATTCCTTCCTGGTTAAGCGGCTGATTCCATTGCTCAGAGGCTGATCTCTCCACCTGCTGAGAAACTGATTCCTTTGCTGAGATCCCTTAATGCTGAGAAGCTAATTCTTTAATGCTGCACGACAGAACCGTTGGCTGATCTTATTTGAGAGGCTGATTACCTTTTGAGCAGCTGAACCTTTTCGCTGAGCGGCTGATTCCTTTGATCAGCTTTATTTTTGCTGAGATCGGCCCTACTTGCTGGGAAGCTGTTCCTTTTTAAAAAAAAATGCTGATTGATTTCCTGATGGACGGCCAAGAAGCTGATTCTTCCTTTCCTCTGCTTGTGGAAATTTTAATCCACATTATCATGGGTTTGATTTAATTGGTGAGGAGTGGGAATTGTGTGTTACCTTCCCCTGCCAACCCCACCACCTGCCACCTTCACAGATTGGGATGTTCCCTTTCTCAGCAGGATGACTGACAGCCCATCAGGGGGCGGGGTCTGTGGTTCCCAGGGGGTGGGGTCTGTGGTTCCCAGGGGGCGGGGGCTGTGGTTCCCAGGGGGCGGGGTCTGTGTGGTTCCAGGGGGCGGGGTCTGTGTGGTTCCAGGGGGCGGGGTCTGTGGTTCCCAGGGGGCGGGGTCTGTGGTTCCCAGGGGGCGGGGTCTGTGTGGTTTCCAGGGGGTGGGGTCTGTGGTTCCCAGGGGGTGGGGTCTGTGTGGTTCCAGGGGGCGGGGTCTGTGGTTCCCAGGGGGCGGGGTCTGTGGTTCCCAGGGGACGGGGTCTGTGGTTCCCAGGGGGCGGGGTCTGTGTGGGTGCCCAGGGGTGGAGTCTGTGTGGGTCCCAAGGGGCGGGGTCTGTGGTTCCCAGGGGGCCGGGTCTGTGTGGGTCCCAAGGGGCAGGGTCTGTGTGGTTCCCAGGGGGCGGGGTCTGTGTTGGTCCTTGGGGGCGGGGTCTGTGGTTCCCAGGGGGCGGGGTCTGTGTGGTTCCAGGGGGCGGGGTCTGTGTGGGTGCCCATGGGCGGAGTCCGTGTGGGTCCCAAGGGACGGGGTCTGTGGTTCCCAGGGGGTGGGGTCTGTGGTTCCCAAGGGGCGGGTTTTTGGTTTCCAGGGGGGCGGGGTCTGTGATTCCCAGGGGGCGGGGTCTGTGGTTCCCAGGGGGCGGGGTCTGTGGTTTCCAGGGGGCGGGGTCTGTGTGGTTTCCAGGGGGCGGGGTCTGTGTGGTTCCCAGGGGAGGGGTCTGTGGTACCCAGGGGGCGGGGTCTGTGTGGTTCCCAGGGGGCGGGATCTGTGGTTTCCAGGGGGCGGGGTCTGTGTGGGTTCCCAGGGGGTGGGGTCGGTGGGTCCCAGGGGGCGGGGTCTGTGTGGTTCCCAGGGGCGGGATCTTTGGTTCCCAGGGCACCAGGGGGCGGGGTCTGTGTGGTTCCCAGGGGGCGGGGTCTTTGGTTCCCAGGGGGCGGGGTCTGTGGTTCCCAAGGGGGTGGGGTCTGTGGTTCCCAAGGGGGCGGGGTCTGTGGTTCCCAGGGGGCGGGGTCTGTGGTTCCCAGGGGGCGGGGTCTTTGGTTTCCAGGTGGGCAGGGTCTGTGGTTCCCGGTGGGCAGGGTCTGTGGTTCCCAAGGGGCGGGGTCTGTGGTTCCCAGGGGGCGGGGTTGTGGTTCCCAGGGGGCGGTGTCTGTCTGGTTTCCAGGGGGCGGTGTCTGTGTGGTTCCAGGGGGCGGGGTCTGTGTGGTTCCAGGGGGCGGGGTCTGTGTGGTTCCCAGGGGGCGGGGTCTGTGTTTCCCAGGGGGCGGGGTCTGCGTGGGGTGGGGCGGGGTCTGCGTGGGGTGGGGCGGGGTCTGCGTGGGGTGGGTCGGGGAGGGGCGGTGCCTGAGATCCTGTGACACCGAGTGAGTAACCAGAGCCGCGCCGACACACACCGAGAGAGCGCGCGCGAGGGAGAAGGGCCGGGAGGCGGGCCGACTGTGCGATAAGATACGGACCTAGCGTCCCAGGAGAGTGGAGCCGGGCTAGTGGAGCAACTACTTGGTGTACAATGGCGGTGTTGGAACTGGCTCTCCAGGGTCTCTCCATCTTCGGCTTCATCCTGTTCGTCATCCTGTGGCTCATGCATTTCATGTCCATCATCTACGGGTAAGGGAGGGGTTGGGGGTTTGAGGGAGGGGGTTCGGGGTTCCACTCGTGTTTTCACAGTTTGCCGGGGGCGGGGGGTGTTTGACTGTTGGGGAGCGGCGCGTGTCGCCGGATCCTGTGGCTGGTGTCGGTGGCGGGCCTCTTTGTGTTTTTTATTAATATATTTCCGTTTATTTGATGTGTGTGTGATTTGGGGCCTAGTGCGCCTCTGGGTCATTTGGGCGTCTGGGCCCTGTATATATTTTGTTCCCCCCCCCCCCCTTAGTGGATTCCCTTCCCGGGGAGCGACGGGAAAAGGATTTGTTTTATTTATTTATAAACTATTATAAAATAAAAGTCAATCTCTCGGCTGGATTTTAAGGGAGGCCGGGTCTCTTCGACTGTTGGTTTAAACATAACACGATTCCGTACCTGCCTCCTCCTGCCTTTTTAAAAAAATGTTTCCCCTAATATGTTTATATTAGAAATTTTCGTTGAATTATTTAAACCAACTGATGTTTAAAAGGGACATTAAGAAGGAAGTGTGTGTGTTTTTTATGTCCTGTTCATTTTACCCACTTGTGCTTTTTTTTACAAAATGTGACTGACATTAGGTTTAACATTTAGATTTGAACATGTTCCTTAAGATCAAACGGAACGCACCCACTTAACACGAGTCGAATATTTATAATCTAATTGTTGTATAGGTTAAACGCACGGTAAAATAAAGTATCGGAGATTATTTGAATGCTTTTTTTGAAGAGCATTGTCAAAATGCAAGTGTGGGCAACCCTTTTATCCTAAAAACAAACAGCCCGGTGTCATAAACTGTATTAAAATACGTCTTTACGTGTAGTAATATTATGATGGGAATGATGCAAAGCTCTTCTCCCTCCCCCACCCCCATCATAAAGCAGTTTATTTTTTCATGATAGTCAGTGCCTTTTAGGAAACCACATTTGTCCTTTTCCTGTTGGTATAAGATTCATAAGTGGTTGCCAAAAGCTAGAATAAAATCTAGTTCCAGCATTATTGTTGGTGGGTGGTTTGTTCATGTGATCCAAAAGGATATAATTCAGGAAATCCTCTTCCACTGTTGGTTGTGGAAATGTCATGTTTAGCACCCTCTTCCCCCAATGTGCACACTTGTATTTTTTTTAAAGGCAATGTTGCCACTCTGAGTGAGAAAAGGGGATCTTTAGCTGGGGTGAAATATTTTGTGTAAATGTGCCTGAGAAAAGCTGCCTTAATGTCATATTCCCACAGGAATGTGAGATAAAAAATAGTTTTGTTAGAAAGTAATTTGTTTGGTGAGCAATAAAGCTGCTCAGATCAGGCGTGGTTCAATTCTTAATCTGATCTTAACCAAAACAGCAGTATGGAACTGAGTGTCCTTGGGCTAATGAAGAAATTATCATCACATTGGGTTTCAACTCCTGATCATTATTCAGAAAACTGCGTTGGAAGGAAGTGTGGGGCTATTGGGCTCGGCAGTGATGCGCCATAATTGAGTAACTTGCTGACATTTGATATGCAGTTCAGATACCTGAGGGATAACCAATGCCCATGGGAACTGTACAGTAGCAAGGAGTTGATGTGTCAACAGGGAAGGAAATTGGTGGGAGGGGTTGTTTGGAAATTTAATTAAGGGGATGTGTCGTAACATCTCAGTGCCACATTCGTATTGCAGAACTGCTACTTCAAGCTGTTCTGCATCTTGATTTTAATTGCTCTACCATTGGTGGCCGTGCCTTCAGCTGCCTAGGCCCTGAGCTCTGGAATTCCCTCCCTAAACCTCTCCGTCTCGCTACCTCTCCTCCTTTAAGACGTTCTTTAAAACCTACTTCTTTGACCTTTGGTCATCTGTTCTGATATCTCTTATGTGGCTCGGTGTCAAATTTTGTTTTATAATGCTCCTGCGAAGTGCCTTGGGAAGTTTTACTACGTTAAAGGCGCTATATAAATGAAAGTTGTTGTCGATGCTCTGGAATTTACCCCATTTACATTGCAGGTGGGATTTCAGACAACCAACCGTAATGTCAAAGCAGTGCATGTGAATTTGTTGAAATGTCACAACAATCACTTGAATTTTCTGGCTGCCCACTTTCCCTAAGAACCTGCCCACAGCCAGAAAAAACTGCAGCTACCATTTGTTCTTCACTGGTAGGGCCACAAAAAGCCACCTCTTGAACTGGTACCCTGCACTGGAAGCTCCAGCACGGCCTCGACTGTATTGCTGTGCTACGACTGGAGTTGGCGCTCCTCTAATGGCAGTACTCTGGTAGAAGTGCAGCGACAGCATTTAAATGTCTGCATACGTATTAATGTTGTGAAATTAGTTTACTGCTTTAGGATTAATGTTGTATTTTGTACATGGTTTTTTTTTTTGGTGGTGCTGTTATTTTTGACGTCACCTGATGTAAATTTTGGATAAATACTTTTGCTAACTTGGTGTTTTCAGGTAATGTTTGGAGACTGCTTAAGTTATGAAGTAGGCTTTTCAGTACATTTTTATTTCTTTTATCTGACCCTTGCATAATCTTTGCTGTCAATTGCAGCTTTGTACTAGTCATGTGAGTTCAGCTGATCCCTAATCATTTATTAGTTCACATAGCTGTGGCTCTAGTGTACTAAATAGCTAATTTAAGAAGGAAATTTGGCAAAAGTGTTTAACCTTTCAAGCTAAAGTTGAATGAGTAGTTTTATGAAACCTGCATTGAGTTCTGACGTTTTGCAAGCATGTGTGACTAAATGTAACTGGTCAGTGACGCATCAGGGCAGCAAATTGTAGCCAGCTTTAGGGATTTTTCAAACAAACCATTTTGTTTTCCTCTGTCAAATGTCATTTGAAACTCAGCAGTTTTTTGGATCAAAAAATATTGGGCATTGCACTTGCAGAATGGCTCCTGTTTTAGCAACCTGGCATTCATCAGAGTAGAAAGTCTCAAAGTTTCCACAGTCAAAAAACCCTCCAGTCTTAAATTCTAAGCTTCATTTGTAATGTCTCATGAATTATATTGCCCAATGTAATGAGGGGATATGATTTCAGCCAAGCTCCTGCAGAAACATTCACACTTTCAGATCTTCCACATGGCTTATCATATGATGTTGTAAAATAGTTAAGAACATAGGAAATGGGTTTGAGTTTTCCTTCTTCACGACTAACCCAGGGATTCATTTTGTCTGTTTTGGGAGAGCTAGACACCTATAATGGAATTTTTACTGGGCTGCGAAAGATCTTCAGTTAAAATCATAACTTCTTATATATTCTGTTTTCTAATCCTGCAACTATATAGCAAATAGCCTTGTGTATGAATCACACTATTTCATCCTTCTGTTTGGCATCATCTGGGCACAATCAATGCGGCTGTCATTGCTTTGCAGGATATACATTTCCTCTCCCCTGAGGTACAGTTGCTCCATTGCCCTCCTGAGAACTGACAAAACTTCTAATGGAGAGCAGGTGGCAGGTTTGAATACCTCAAAGGCTGAATTTTATATTAAGTTCTTACTGTGTGTGTATCTGTTTCAATTTTGTACTTAATATTTATGCTTGTAGATTTAAAACTCAAGATTTGATCTTATTTTCTTTTAAATACTAATTTTGTAATTTCAAATGTTTGCAAAAAGGTAACTAGTACCAGACTAATTCTGATGTGCTTAAAAACGTGCTAACTTCCAAAATGCTGATGTTCCATTACTTAAAGGCGTACAATACTTTGAGACATGGTTTTGCATGGTGGAGGCTATCTATCAGGATGTTTTTTCATGCTTCAAAGCCCATAAACAACGCTGTTTGTATGATAGGTATTAAAACCAGAGGCAAAATATACATGGTGTAGGTTCTGAGTTACGATCCAGCCAATGAGTTAACTGGGAGCAGCATAGGTAAAATGATGAACTATATCCTAGTCTGTCGGCCGATAAAGTTTCTTGCTTCAACTAAGTTTTGTGCACTTGTGACTCGTGACTTTTATTCTATAGTAGTGGCATCACAACAGTCCCTCAAATTTTAGTTTTAGCATTACCTCTTGTTAGCAGTTTTTCCATTTTCACCATTTCATTTCCTGTTGTCTTCCTCTTGGATAAAACTTTTTGAAAGTATACTTCCTATGCTATGCATTATATATTGCAGTGTTGCGACTGGTGCATGTAAGTCACACAGGATACCCCATTTGGATACAGCAGCTCTGTGTCTCTCTGGTCATTTACCCTGAAAATACCAAGTAATTTGCAAGCATAGAATGATGCAGCATAGAAGGAGGCCATTCGGCCCATTGTGCCTGTGCATCTACAATTAACCTGGATTTCCACAGGGTGTATTTGTCCTTAAAGGGACAGGTCAGATTGAACTCTTCCTCCCAATTTATATTTCTTCCATTTGATACTTTTTTGAGCACTCAAAATAATCAGCGGAAGCTGCTGTGTGATATTACTTTGTCATTACAATGTAATTTGAGACAGGCTGGAAGGGGACTATGAGTAGCAGATTTACAGACCCATGGCAAATCAAAGTTTTTGATTGGCATTGCTCAGAAACAATTGAGATGGTCATGGTGGTTTTGTCAGCTGTGTTCTGCCTTAGGACAAGTCTCGTGTGAGATATTCTGGATCGACTTACCAGGGAAGAGTAGATGCTGCGGTTTCCTGTTGTTTTACTCGCGGTTTTTATCTTCGGAATACATTCTCCTACGTGGGCTGCACCCAAGGCTAAAAAGCCCCACCCACCCTTTACGAGGGGATGAGAGGGCACCCCGCACTCATCGGATGCTGGGCATCAATCCAGTATTCAAAGCCAGCGCTCCAGACTCCGCTCACCATGCAACAATCTTGTCCTTCTAAAACGAGACACAAATCTGACTTACCATGAGCAGCATCATGGGAGATCCACTAATCTGTATCTGTTGTATTAGAATGTACACATAAAAACATAAGATTTTTATCTACAAATTCTTACTTCCTGTTGTCACATTGGTAAGTTCTCATTGATGAAATGAGCTCGGGAAGGGCATGGGGGAGATGGGAAAGAAACTAGAGAAAGACGTGGATTCACGGCTAGGGCAAGGCGATGGTTTGGGTTCATGAGAAAGTGGAAGGGGGAAGCAACAGAGGTAGCTGAACAGATGGTCTCAACCTTCGTGACAAAGTCCAAGAGGGTGGAGAGGGAGGGTTAAGGAGACATTGGTAATGGGGAAAGTAAGCCAAGGGTATTTTCTCTGATCTCCAGGATGACTCTTGTCAGTGATTGCAATCATGGTTGAGGGGGTGGCCATGAATATGGGTAGGATAAGTTATATGGAGAGAAGGGTTTAGGGGAATTAATTCAGAAGAGTGAAAGGGGAGCTGAGCTGGAGATTTGAAATCACTGAGGATGAGGAGTCGCTCAGTACAGATGCCAAGGGAGGGAAAGATATAGTGGTGAGAAGCTTGGGCAGGTTGATTTTGAATGAGAAGTGAGAGGGATGGAACAAGTTGAGGTGCTTGAAGGAGTAGATGCCACAGGAGTAGTGGGAGAGACCATGATGTGATTTGGTGATGAGGACAATACCACCAGCACAGCAGCTTGGGAGGAATTAGTAAGGGGCAAGGTATCTGCACCGCTGAGCCAAGTTTCAGTTAATACCAGGAATTCAATGCTGTCATCCACAATATGGTCATAGGTGGCAAGGGCCTTGTTAATGAGTGAATGGACATTCTGGAGGGAAATGTGGAGAGCATAGCAACAGTATTTAGTTTAGGATAGCTGTAGCGGGCTGAATGACCTTCTGTGGCATAAGCGTCTGTAGTTATTTGAAATAAAACAATATGCCATTGGATATGCTTCGTGGCCTAAGATTTTTGTAAGTCACACAATTTTCAGAAATAATCTGCAAGTAACGTTGATATTCAGTCTCCCCATATTATATAATACTTGTATGTGGACATCTGAGCATGAGTTACAGGGTTCAGAAGAAATTTATCAATTGACAGCAAAGCTCAAATGCTTTGTGAATGTTTGCCTAGCTTTGAGACATAGTTCTTTTTTATTCCAGCCTTGTGTGTGCATTTCATGCATGGAATTTTACATGAGAGTTTTTGTTTTAAAATCTCTGGAACGAATTCAGTGCATTGTTGAATGACTTTCGCAGAAGGGTGTTGTACTGCCTTTGTATTGATATTATACTGCAGGTTTATGAGAAAATTTGTGATTATACAATAAAATTGCAAAATTTACATCTTAGTTTATACAGCACTTGTAGAAAATCTGTCTTGACATTTTGTATTTAGCTAAATAGCAATGGATGTGCTTGTGTTGTACTTCTGCTTTGGAATTTCATTGGTTTCATGTGAGCTTGGTAGAATGTTACACAAAACCAAACATTCGATGCTCATGAAAGCACAAAGATAAAGTTTTTTAAAAACAGCATTTTGATAGACAGACATGTATTGACTGGAGATCTGTAATTGTTGCAGTATGATACTGCTATGAAAAATCTGTGATTGCCTGCTGTAAAAAGTGAAAGTTTCTATAGTCGAACATAGTCCCATTCTAAAGAATTGGAATTAGTGCAGTCATAGTTATACATCACAGAAAGAGGCCCTTCAGCCCATCGTGTCCACGCCGGCCATCAAGCCCTGTCTATTCTAATCCCATTTTCCAGCACTTGGTCCGTAGCCTTGTATGCTATGGCATTTCAAGTGCTCATCTAAATGCTTCTTGAATGTTGAGGGTTCCTGCCTCCTGCCTCTACCACCCTTTCAGGCAGTGAGTTCCAGATTCCAACCACCCTCTGGGTGAAAAAGTTTTTCCTCAAATCCCCTCTAAACCTCCTGCCCCTTACCTTGAAACTATGCCCCCTAGTTATTGACCCCTCTACTAAGGGGAAAAGTTCCTTTCTATCTACCCTATCTATGCCCCTCATAATTTTGTACACCTCAATCAGGTCCCCCCTCAGCCTTCTCTGCTCTAAGGAAAACAACCCCAGCCTGTCCAGTCTCTCTTCATAGCTGAAGCGCTGCAGCCCAGGTAACATCCTGGTGAATCTCCTCTGCACCCTCTCCAATGCAATCACATCCTTCCTATAGTGTGGCGACCAGAACTGCACACAGTATTCCAGCTGTGGCCTAACTAGCGTTTTGTACAGCTCCATCATAACCTCCCTGCTCTTATATTCTATGCCTCGGCTAATGAAGGCAAGTATCCCATATGCCTTTTTAACCACCTTATCTACCTGTCCTGCTGCCTTCAGGGATCTATGTACATGCCCACCAAGGTCCCTCTGATCCTCTGTCCTTCCTAGGGTCCTACCATTCATTGTGTATTCCCTTGCCTTGTTAGTCCTCCCAAAATGCATCACCTCACACTTTTCAGGGTTAAATTCCATTTGCCACTGTTCTGCCCATCTGACCAACCCATCTATATCGTCCTGTATCCTGAGGCGTCCCTCCTTGCTATTTACCACTCCACCAATTTTCGTGTCATCTGCGAACTTACTGATCATACCTCCTACATTCATATCTAAATCATTAATGTACACTACAAACAGCAAGGGACCCAGCACCGATCCCTGCGGTACACCACTGGACACAGGCTTCCAGTCACACAAACAACCTTCGGCCATCACCCTCTGACTCCTGCCACTAAGCCAATTTTGGTTCCGATGTGCCAAGTTGCCCTGGATCCCATGGGCTCTTACCTTCTTGACCAGCCTCCCATGTGGGACTTTGTCAAAAGCCTTACTGAAGTCCATGTAGACCACATCAACTGCACTACCCTCATCCACACACCTAGTCACCCCCTCGCAAAATTCAGTCAAATTGGTCAGACATGATGTCCCCCTGACAAAGCCATGCTGACTATCCTTGATTAATCCTTGCCTCTCCAAGTGGAGACTAATTCTGTTCCCTCAGAATTTTTTCCAATAATTTCCCTACCACTGATGCTAGGCTCACTGGCCTGTAATTCCCTGGTTTATCCCTACTACCCTTCTTGAATAATGGTACTATGTTAGCTGTTCTCCAGTCCTCTGGCACCTCCCCTGTGGCCAGAGAGGTTCTGAAAATTTGTGTCAGAGCCCCTGCAATCTCCTCCCTTGCCTTACACAGCAGCCTGGGATATATCCCGTCTGGGCCTGGGGATTTATCCACTTTTAAGCCCGCTAAAACCACTAGTACCTCCTCCCTCTCAATACTAATTTGTTCAAGTATATCACAATCCCCCTGCCTGATTTCTATGCCTATGGGCGCATTAACATTTCAGATACTGCAATAGTATTTCAGTTCCAAAAAAATAGAATGTAGTGAATAAAGTGACTTTTGTTTTTACTTCTGCAGATTCGTCTAATTCTACTTTGTGAAATATACAAAAGCGTTTGTACGAACCTATATATGTAAAAAAAACACTGTTTTGAAAGCCTTTTAGTACTTAAAACAAAGGGTGTTCCCAGAGCATATGGCCATGTATTTACTAAAAAGAAATGGCCTAATGTAAGAATCCTATGTGCCTGCATAAGAATGAAATTTGCACATTGTTTTTATTCTTGTTTAACTTTGCCATTTCCACTGCCCTCTCCCTAGTAATCTGTTAATACTGTACTGAGTTAATGGTATTAATGTTTATATTTATCCTTGTGATTTTACCCCCACTGTTCTGCACCGTCTCCGCATTCCTGCCACATGCTCGTTCTTTTTAACGGAGGGCAGGAAAATCCTTTTTGCACTGCTGTGATTGCTTGGGGAGGGGGGGTGGATGGAGGAGAGACGATCATAAGGAACGGAAGAAGTATGCTTTCATTGTGATAACTTTCTTCAAATAAATGTAGATTGTACTGTAAAGGATTATGACCTTTCTAGTGCTAGTGTGGATCTGAAGGTAACTAAATATCAGCTTTCGTTCAATGAAAAGGACATCACGAATAGTAAAAATATACCAGCTTTTGTTTGAAAAGAACAAGAGAAATTTATAACTTCACCAATGTTGTGCATGTTGTAAAACAAGTGTGATTTGTTCTGCAGTTAGTATTTTCAATAGAAGGTGAAAGACAAATGTCAAACAGGAAATCCATCTATAGTAAAAATTACTAAATGTTCAAAGTTGTGAAATTCTAACGCGCCATTTTGCTTTGGAAAATGTTTTGATTTAAAGCTGAAAACAGGGTATAACCTATACAGCTGGAATAAAATCCCCTGAAGGGAATGGTTTCATTGCAGATGTAAAGATGATGACTTCAGCTTTTGTGATTTGCATGTTTGAAACTCTGCAATGCACTATTGCTGCAGACACCAAGGGAATGGGTATTTTGGAGCCAGATTTTCAAAGTGAGTATACCCTCCACTGATCATTTTTGCTTTTTTCCCCCCATCTAGTTTTACCTTTGTTATTTCTTTGTTATTTTTAAAAGCACAAATTTCAAGATTGCATGTCAAGCTGTGTTTATAAACCAGCAATATTATGATTCAGGCATTGAAAAGGTTCTAGATATTTAGCACAATACAAGTTATGAACTATGGGTTTTGCAGGCTTAAAAAGTAAATAAATCGCAACTCCTCACTATGTCAAGGCTGACCTTACTGGTGTGCTACAAATCTCTTGACATAATTTGCAAAATCATGAATACATATTTGAACAAGCTGGTTTGCACAACTAATAATTCTTAAAATATGTAAATTAGATCTTGAAGGGCGAATATTCTGATGGAGAATATTCTGATACTGTTCAAGTTTTGTAAAGGATAGAAATAACTTTCATAGTTGAAATGAGATTGTTTTTAATCCCCTTCACTCTCTGGTCACACAGCAAAAGGATGAAAATTACATCATTACTTAAAATTAGTCAGGTGTACAATCTGATTTTTTGGGAATAAGTAATATGCAACAGATATTCTTGTGCATGCAGTGAGTTCCTCAATTTCACCAGGTTCAGCTGGTGTGAAGTTCTTACTGAAGTTGGCTAAGTACTACAAATAAGAATTCTGAAGGTGAGTCACGTTGACCCCTCTCATAGTCTTCTACCAAAGTTGCTCTGCAACTGACCACAGAAGTCTTGGAAATAGGTTCTGACCACTTGGACAGGAGTAGAAATTGTGTGTCTTAATTATACTGCTGTTACCTAATGCACTCCTGGGCGGCCTCCCACCTTGCACATTCCGTAAACTTGAGCTCATCCAAAACTCTGCTGCCTGTATCCTAACTCATCAAGTCCCATTCACCCATCACCCTTGTGCTCACTGACTTACATTGGCTCCTGGTCCAGCTATGCCTTGATTTATAAATAAAAAAATAAATTATCATGTTTTCCAATCCCTCCATGGCCTCGCCCCTCCCTATCACTGTAACCACCCCCAGCCCTGCAACCCTCTGAAATCTCTGCGCTCCTCCAATTCTGGCCTCTTGCAGATCCCCGATTTTGTTTGATAACACTCCTGTGAAGCACCTTGGAATGTTTTACTGTGAAAGGCGCTTATATAAATGCAAGTTGTTACTGCTACTGAGAAAACCACAATCCCTTTTGTCAGCCGTGGCTCAGTAGGTAGCGCTCTCGCCTGAATCAGAAGGTTGTGGGTTCAAGTCCCACTCCAGAGACTTGAGCACAAAAATGTAGGCCGACACTCCAGTGCAGTACTAAGGGAGTGCTGCACTGTCGGATGTGCAGTCTTTCGGATGAGACATTAAACTGAGGTCCCATCTGTTCTCTCAGGTGGACGTAAAAGATCCCATGACACTATTTTGAAGAAAGGCAGGGGAGTTATCCCTGGTGTCCTGGCCAATATTTATCTTTCAATCAACATCACTAAAACACATTCTCTGGTCATTATAACATTGCTGTTTGTGGGAGCTTGCTGTGCGCAAATTGGCTGCCACATTTCCTACATTACAACAGTGACTACACTTCAAAAGTACTTCATTGGCTGTAAGGTCATGAAAGGCGCTACAGAAATGCAAGTCTTTTTTTCCTTTTTCTTGTGTTTGTGTCAGCCATTACAAATTTACTAAAATCTATTCTGTTTGCAACACTTTAGCAGGTACATGTAGCTTTTTAAAGGAGCCAACTGTTCTCCTAACTTTTCTAAAAATTGTTGTAAGCATGAGAATAAATTTGCAGTTTTTGTAATCTGCTGTGTACATTCTAACTGGGTCCGTTTTATTTGCTAATTGCGCCATTCTAACCAATGAAAAATAGGAACCTATTTTATACAGTTTAAATTTAATTACAGTGTCAGTTCTCCTCCCATTGCTGTAGAAACAGTTCAGTTTATGTTGCAGACTAATTTCTTCAGTTCCTGGTTCCACTTCAAGTCTACTGTGCCTTTCCACCCCTCTTCAGCTGTAGTTTCCCCAATAGATAGGGACTATCTGTACAGGACTCAAATCACAAATCCACTCTGTTGGCCAGTTTGGGATGGGTGGGAGCACCTGAGCCACAGCCCGAAATACATTATAGACACATGATTGCCTCTGACAGCAGCCTGATATGTTTTTGTTCCCACTGGAGGGAGCGTTGCTGGTCAAAACTACCTTTTCATGATGTTTATGTCGTCTGTTTGCATTGTTGATGGCAAGTTAGCAATATAATGGCAGAATTGAAGCTGTCCATGTGAAGCCATACTTTCAAGGTGTTTGTAGCAGAATTCATAAATAGCCTTAAGAACATAAATAGGAGTCGGCCATACAGCTCCTTGAGCCTGCTCCACCATTCAATAAGTTCATGGCTGATCTTCTACCTCAACTCCATTTTCCCGCCCTATCCCCATATCCCTTAGTGCCCAAAAATCTATTGATCTGTCTTGAATATACTCAACGACTGAGCATCCACAGCCCTCTGGGGTCGAGAATTCCAAAGATTCACAACCCTCTGAGTGAAGAAATTTCTCCTCATCTCAGTCCTAAATGGCCGACCCCTTATTCTGAGACTATGACCCTTAGTTCTAGACTCTCCAGCCAGGGGAAACATCCTCCCTGCATCTACCCTGTCGAGCCCTGTAAGAATTGTATACGTTTCAATGAGTCTTCTAAACTCGAGAGAATATAAGCCATTTCTACTCGATCTCTCCTGATAGGACTGCCCTCTCATCCCAGGAATCTTTCATGCAAGAAAATGATAAAAGTATTTGCGATCAAGGAGGGAAGACACTATTCTACACATTTATGGTAGAAGAAAGTGCTGCTCATATTATATAAAAATCTGTTATGAAATTGATAGTTAACTGTCCCATCTAGTCGTGCTTCCTGCTGTACAACAAAAGAGCATAGGTTAAGCATTCAATAAACCTACTACTAATCTGAGCAGTAATTGCTCTTTAAATATAACTTGAGCAAGATAAAAATACATTTTTACAAACTATCAAAAAGATGGGTTGGCTGTATGGAGATTCTTATGAAAATTTAAAAAATATTTGTTGCAGCTACCATTCTCCCTTAGCTAATGAAGTTAGCATCCATGACAGCTGGTAGCTCATTTTCAGTCAATGCTGCATGTTATAGAATAGAATCATACAGCACAGAAGGAGGCCATTCGACCCATCATGCCTGTGCCAGCTCTTTGAAAGAGCTATCCAATTAGTCCCACTCACCTGCCCTTTCCCCATAGCCCTGCAAATTTTTCCCTTTCAAGTATTTATCTAATTCCCTTTTGAAAGTTACTATTGAATCTGCTTCCATCACTCTTTCAGGCAGTGCATTCCAAATCACAACAACTCGCTGCGTTTTATATATTAACAAAATTCTCATCTCGCCTCTGGTTCTTTTGCCAATTACCATCAATCTGTGTCCTCTGTTCTCTTTGAATCACTGCTGGATCTTCTCCATGAGGTTTTCTTGTGGAAATCTTGTCACTGTAGTTACTGTTTTCAAATTGTAGAATTTTCCCCAAGGTGCGAGGATCAGGATTGAATAAATTTTTAAGAGCGTCACATTACCTCCCAAGTGGGCCTTTTGTTTTTCCCTATGGAGAACCCTGTTGTAACGACAAACAGATGTAACTAAACAGGGCACATCCTATGCTGTTGACGGCCTTTGTCGCCCTTACTGGGTCTCCCGGATCGCTGCAATAAATTTGGTCTTCCTGGCTGCATCGTGAGATCCTCCTGTATTTGGTATGCTCACTGTCACATGTGCTAATGGTCAAACAGTCATAACCAGTTTACGTGTGCACTGTACGTTAGTGAAATTTGAAGCTGGCTGCATTGTTCAGTGTAACTGCGAGAGTGGCGCACTCCCAAAATCTAGCTAGCAATATAAAGGCGGCTTGTAAGTAAACCTTTGCAACCTTAAATCTAAAGGCCGCAGGTTCAAGTGCACTTGGTCTGCCATTCACGGTTGGATCTGGCTTGATCATTTCCAGCAGTATTGCTTTTCCTTCCCTGAGTTCAAATTGTCTGAATGCTCAGGATCACCCTGAAGGGCAAGGACAACCCTAAACTACTACTCTCTACCACAAGCTGCCTACTTCAGTCTCCTTGCTCTGTATATTCCTTCCTTGTTTTCTACACCAAGTATGAGGACCCCATGGATTCCTTTGTCTTCAAAATAGAGGCTATCCTCCTAGCTGCCTCAGCCTCGCATACTCCTCAACCCTTCCCCTTTGCATCGCTTCACATTTTCTCCTATGCTTCCTCTCCAACTCTTGCTTGTTCCTTGCATGAGACCCACCACTTTAATCAGTTGCGGCCTCCACTGTTGACCACTAAGCCATCTTTTCTTAGCCATTGCTTGTTGATATTGTTGGGTATTGTTCCTCTCTCCCGTTCAAAACTAATGTGATTCTCTTTTTCTCCCCCCCTCCCCGGGCCAAGTTTCTTGAGCACATCATGTTACGCAGCTCTGCGCCCATCTTTTCTAGCACTCCTTAGGCAGTCCATTTTAAACATTCACCTCTCTCTCTGTAAAATAGTAATATCTGATATGTCCATTCACCCCCTCTTCTGGTCATCATTCCATGCTACTTTATTGTTATCCCTGGTGCCATGATAAACCGTTTCTCCGGGTCCAACTTGTCAATATACTTAAAGGATCTTCAATATTACAATTAGATTCCTTCTCAGTCTTTAATGTAAACAACCTCAGCTTCTGTAGTGTTCTTGTAGCTCAGGTATCTGATGCCAGGGGTCAGGTGGGTAGTTAGTCCTTTGCTGCGTCATTTATAGTGCTCCTGTAACATGGCGACTGCAAGTGCATACTCACTCTAGATGGGGATAAACCAATGCCGTATAGGCTCGGTATCACAACTTTAACTCTACTGCTGGTGTGCTGTCTGATTGTTGAATGTTAAGCTTTGGGTGAGAATTTTTTCCAGCTCAATCAGCAAGTTGCAAACCTCCTTGGTTGGCCTCTTCCAGATATTTTATACCTCAGGCACTAATTCCATCCTCCTCCTCAGCTGTTCACTCTTGCTGAACCCCATGGTGTTTAACATTGGTGGTCTGTTCAGTGTGGAAGCAAGCAAGCAATCGACTGTCCATGAATGAACTGTATGGCTTTATTCCAAGCGTTTGTGTTCCACTGGATCATTACTGATCTGATGTCGCCAGGTTAACCAAGGACAACCCCGTGGCTGCCACCAAACCTCGTGACCTCGATTCAGTGTGCCGTTCACAGTATTCCTCCCCAACCAATCGTACATCGCACCTCTGCTCATTCTCATTTATGGCATCTCGGCACGCCATCACCCTTTCTGTTTAGCGCCTTGCAAAGTGTTGAATGTTGGAAGTGGCTACTTTGAACGGGCATGTGCTATACCTGCACAAATTGGCCTCTTACCTCAGACAACTCATGATTTTTGATTGGTGGCATTGCCCAAAGCAAGCTTGTGGCAACTTTCCAGGCAGCAGGTTGCTGAGATTTTGCTGCACTATATTTGATTGTGGAATGGTTTTGTGTCCTGGCAGGAAAGGTTCCTGTGTGCAATTACTTGTGTTATTTCCAGGATCATTCATTCGACCCATTTAGGGAAAGCACCCACTAAAATGGATACCTCCATAATGGCAAGACCTGCCATTAGTTACTGGAACTAAACACCAATTGGCCTGTAACTGAATCTGACCTCGCAGATAGAGGGCTAGATCTGGAATAAATCCTAATTTGATAATTTAACTCTGGAAAGGGCCACCTTAGTCATTTAGTTGTTTTCCCCTTTGGTAATGGATACGTGACTAACGTCTAGAAAAAGCAGTGTTAAATGCAAAACTTTGTGCCAGGGCGGCTTATTTGGGCTGTGGTGCATCAGCCATTTCATTTGCAGTCTTCACTACTCCAACATCTGCCACCGAGGCTACAACAATGATCACATGAATCGACAACTTGACATCTGTTTGGCTGGAAAGTCTGTTCACCATCCAGTGGTATTTGGGTACCGTCCCCACCACTTATAGCGGGCGTGTTGGTGTTAACATGATTTGCCTGCTATATGCCACGGAAGGTAAAACTAAAAAGGTAAGTAACCAACATATTTTTAAAAAAGGAATCTCACTTAGCGACTGCGTTTCCTAATTGTTAGCAGTCCCGTCCAGAATCTCATCACTAAGGTAATCATACTTTAACGAGGTGAGAAGCTCTGATTGAAGCTGCTTGAAGACCGTACCTGAAAGAAGGACACCGTCTTTTAAATTGGTAAATACAATGCTGGGGATTAACGAGGTGCAAGCAGCTGATTGAAACGGCTTCAAGACCAATTTTGCCTGAAATCAGCAGAGCTTTTTAAATTGGTGAGTTCAGGTCAAGTACTTATTGAATTGCCCAAAATAGCCAGTGTGCTTAAGTGACACCTTAGTAATTGCCTCCTGTGATAATGGCAAATGACCATTTGTCTGATGTAGGCGGCTGCTCGTGACGAGCGCGGACGATGTGTAAGTGGTGGGGACTGTTCATGTGTCGGGAAACTTTAACCAGCTACAAAGCGAAATACTGCGGCTGCTGGAAATCTGAAATAAAAACAGAAAATGCTGGAAACACTCAGCAGGTCAGGCAGCTTCTGTGGAGAGAGAAACAGAGTTAATGTTTCAGGTCGCGGACCTTTTGTCAGAACTGGAAAAAGTTAGAGATGTAACAGGTTTTAAGCAAGGGCAGGAAAGAACAAAAGGGAAGGTCTGTGATGGGGTGGAAGGCAGGAGAGGAGATTAAGTGACAAAAGAGATGATGGTGCAAGGCAAAAGGAGATGGTAATGGGAGAAATAAATAAAGGATGGGTCTAGAGGAGGTATAAATACAAATATCAGAATCAACAGCTCTCGTCCAAAAAAAATGGGGGCAGAGATTATGATCTGAAATTGTTGAATTGCTGTAAAGTGCCTAATCGAAAGATGAGGTGCTGTTCTTTGAGGGATTGAGTTCAACAACTTGGAATCTCACGTGCTCTTTATAAACTCCTGTTTGTGCTATTTGGCACTAGAGTTTTGTGTGAACTTCACGTATTAATTTATTTTAAATTGCTCTTGTGCTTTGTAAGTGGGTCTCACTTTATTGCATTCAATTAAAGTGGCTGTAAGACCATATTCAAAGTTTTTACCATGGAGTCTGATTAGTGTCAAGAAATGATGCTGAAGTTAATTTGTCACAGCTTGCTTTCTTTCTGGAGAACAAGTACAATTTTGTGTGTTGCAAACTTTCTTAGTTGGTAGCACTCTTGCCTCTGAGCTGGTGGTTATGGGTTCACGCCAGGACTTAAGTACGCAAGTACTGTGGGAAGGGTGTATTGTTAGAGGTGCAGTCCTTCGGATGAGATGTTAAGCTGAGGCCTTGTCTGTTGCAGTGGTTGAGGTGGATGTTTAAAAAAGCTGTGGCACTATTCAAAGAGGGAGGAGTTCATTCACCCGATGCCCTGGTCAGCATTTTTCCCTTGTCCAACACCAACAAAAACGGATCTACTGGTTGTTTGTTTCATGGCAGCTTGCTATGCACAAAATGGCTGCCAAGTTTGCTTATGTAACCATGACTAAACTTAAGTGTGATTCACATTATTTGAATGAAGCTCTTGGGGATGTGACAAGCTGTTGTATCACGATAACTTATTTTCCCCACTCCATGTCTACTTTTTTTCATCTACACTGAAGAATCAGAATTTTCCAGCACCGAAGGAGGACATTTGGTCCATCGTGGTTGTGCTGGTACGGCCCTCATCTCTGCTCTCAAGTCCAAGGGACACAGACTTGAATGTATATGGCGGACAACTGGTTTGGCCATTCATCACCAGATCTGGCTGGACCACAAAAAGCACTGTCAGGTCCCCTCTCTTCCCCATGCCCACCGGGCCAAACTTCCTCTAAAGTTCCCACCTGCCCTAGCCCTGAACTAGCATCTTTCTCTAGTATCTCTCCTATCTCCCCCTCATGCCCTCTCCAAGCTCATTTTGTCCATGAGACCCACCTCCTGCTCTCTCGACGCTATTGCCACTAAACTGCAGACCACCCAACTTCCCTTCCTGGCCCACGTGTTAGCTGATATTGGTTCTCTCTCCTCGGGTACTGTCCCCCTCCCCTTCAAATCTGCCGTTAGCATCCCTCTCCTCAAAAAAAAAAAAAAAAAAAAAAAAAAGCCCTTAACCCCTCTATCCTTGCAAACTACTGTGCCATGTCCAACCTCCCTTTCCTCTCCAATCCTTGAATGTGCTGTCGCCTCCCAAATCCATGCCCATCTTTCTGGAACTCCCTGTTTGAATCATTCCAATTAGGTTACCGTCCCTGCCACAGTACTGAAACGGCTCTCCTCAAAGTCACAAATGACATCCTTTGTGACTGATCGTAGTAAACTTTCCCTCCTCACCCTTCTCAACCTGTCTGCAGCCTTTGACCACACCTTCCTCCTCCAACACCTCTCCTCCATCATCCAGCTGGGTGGGACTGCACTTGCCTGGTTCCATTCTTGTCCGTCCCGTCGTAGCCACAGAATCACCTGCAACAGCTTCCCTTCCCACACCGTTACCTCTGGTGTCCCCCAAGGATTTATCCTTGGCCCCCTGCTATTTCTCATCGGCATACTGCCCCTCGGCAACATCATCTAAACACACAACTTCAGGTTCCACATGTACGCTGACGACACCCAGCTCTACCTCACCACCACCTCTTGACCCATCCACTGTCTCAAAATTGCCTGACTGCTTGTCCGACATCCAGTACTGGATGAGCAGAAATTTCCTCCCAACTTAATATTGGGAAGACTGAAGCCATTATCTTCGGTCCCCACCACAAACTCCGTTCCCTAGCCACCGGCTCCATCCCTCTCCCTGGCAACTGTCTGAAGCCGAACCAGACTGTTCGCAACCTTGGTGTCATATTTGACCCCAAGATGAACTTCCGGCTACACATCCGCGCCATCAATAAGACCGTCTATTTCCACCTCCGTAACATCACCCGACTTCACCCCTGCCTCAGCTCATCTGCTGAAACACTCATCCATGCCTTTGCTACCTCTAGACTTGACTATTCCAGCGCACTCCTGGCTGGCCTCCCGTCTTCCACCCTCCATAAACTTAAGCTCATCCAAAACTCTGCTGGCCGTGTCCTGACTCGCACCAAGTCCCGTTCACCCATCACCCCTCTGCTCGCTACCTATATTGGCTCCCGGTTAAGCAACGTCTCAATTCTAAAATTCTTATCCTTGTTTACAAATCTCTCCATGGCCTCGCCCCTCCCTATCTCTGTAACCTCCTCCAGCCCTACAACCCTCAGAGATGGCCGTGCCTTCAGCCAAGGCCCTAAGCTCTGGAATTCCTTCCCTAAACCTCTCCGCCCCTCTACCTCTCTCCCCTCCTTTAAGACACTCCTTAAAACCTACCTCTTTGATCAAGCTTTTGGTCATTTGTTCTAATATCTCCTTATGTGGCTCGGTGTCAAATTTTCTTTGAGAACGCTCCTGTGAAACGCTTTGGGACTTTTACTACATTAAAGGTGCTATATAAATGCAAGTTGTTGCTGGCTCTCTGAAAGCGATCCATTTAGCTGAATTCCCATGCTCCTTCCCCTAACCTCCTTAAATTTATCTTTTTTTAATGAGTGCTATAGAAATGCAAGTTTCCTTTTTATAGGGTAAAACTAAGGATATCTATCATTATAGGCACTGATTCATTAGCCTTGCCCAATATGTTCCTGAATACAAACAAAGGGTGATTGATTGAATTCTTAGTAAAGTACAGCTGTGTAACCTTGGAAACGCAAAGGCTTATGCATCACCTCGGGAAAGGCCAGTTTTTCAAAAAGATGCTCTTGATTGTGTTTCCCATATGCATTGGTGGTTAATCTACACTCTTTCCCTCCTCCCACCCCCCCCTTCACCCCAAAAAATTCTTGCATTGCATTCCAAGATTTTGGAGAATAGAAGATTTAAGTTAGAAAGTAAACAAACTTATAAATGTAGCCCTTAGTTGTCCATTTGGGGAAATACTGCATTTTTACTTGGAGGGAACTTAAAAATGTTGTCTCTGCTCTAGGCTAAACTGCTGCAAACATCTAATTATGCCTTTCGTGTCCTCCTGCTTCCCTGCTCCAATCCAAATTGTACCAAGCCAATTCTGTATGTTGTAACTAACTAAACTGTGCTCTGAAGATTGCAAGTTTCCTCTATTTTGTGTACTCTTGCATAATTACAGCAGGAAAGTGCATAATTACAGCAGAAAAGTGCAGAACTTTTCATTTACTAGAGGAAAAAAAAACTTCTCGTTTGACATCAGGGTTCTCATGGGCGAGTAATACTTTTTGTCCATTTTAGTGAAGAGTTAACTAGTCTTCTGTGGGTCTGACATCCGTGTGCATCATGATGCGTTGATTCCCAGCTCCTTCTCTCTGCCCACAACCTCTGCGGAGGCCCACTATGGGAAGTGGCAACAGAACTGTAAATGGGTGAAAGCGCCTCATATAAAGTCTGTTCGTCCAAAGCTGTGTAAAAATGAACCCCTAATATAAAGCACCTTCTATTTCACCATACTTAAGTGCCATCCTGTTTTTGTTGAATTGGGGCCAGATCTTCACAAAAGGAGGCGACGGCTTGCAAAACTGAACGCCAGTAGATGTTATTCAATGCTTCCATTCCTAAATGTTTAAATAAAAACCCAGTCCTTTGCGGCAGCATGCCAATAATGCTTAATTTGCCAAGTTCCAAGTAATTGTTGCTTAACTCCAGATTGCCACAAGATGCTTGGACTTGTAAACTGGCAATCAGTTTCTGCACTGTACGTCACATTTGAGATAAATCAGTATATAAAATGTATTTCTGCATTCACAGTTGGTATAAATAGCAAATGTGTTCCACTTATTTGGGCTGATTGAGTTTCACACAACTGTATGCAAAATTGTATGCCAGTAACTTTTTCTCTTTTAAAAAAAAAAAAAATTCCTGCAGCAGACTTTAAGTAAAGTTTTTTTTTAATCATCAGACCTGTTGACATAGTTACGTTTTTACATAATACTGTACTTGGCAGTCAGACATTTGTGAAAGGAGCCATGAATTGGCCCACGTGGTTGCTGGGGATACAAAGACTGGGAAAGTTACCAAACAAGCTTTGTAGGTTTTCCACTAGCCTAGTGCATGCTTCAGGTCGTGGTGTTGTTTTACGGCCATTACTATCCTGTTCCACCAGCTAGTGTAAAACAATGGTTAGATGGACACAGTTTAACAGGGTTAGAAAGCACTCGGCAGCAACTGCATTGTACTTGGTGGCTTCGTTATCCCAGAAATATCCTGGTTTGTATACAGTGTGTCTTCTCATTCCCACCTTTAATGATGTACTGCACAGCATTAAATAAAATATACCCAGAAATACAAATGTACACTTGTTTGTCACGTGCTGCTCAACAGCCAAAAAAGCTAAAAGCAAATTGCTGCGAATGCTGGAAATCTGAAATATAAACAGAAAATGCTGAATATACTCAGCAGGTCAGGCAGCATCTGTGGAGAGAGAAACAGGGTTAACGTTTCAGGTCGATGATCTTAGGGATGTGACAGGTTATAAGCAAGTACAGAAGCAGGGAAAGGGGGGGGGGGAGGGGAGGAATGAACAAAAGGGAAGGTCTGTGATAGGGTGGCAGGCAGGAGAGATTAAATGACAAAAGGGGTGGTGGTGCAAGGCAAAAGGGGATGTTAATGGGACAAGTAAAGAAAGCCAGAAAGACTAATTTAATTCCAACAATGACTGAATTTCTGAGTTTTTGGCAGAATTGTGACAAAATTAGTGTCACTTTTTTTAGCCTTTTGATTAAGTGTTATGCAAGTATGCAAGTCTGCTTTATTTATTGTCATTCTCCCAATTTTAATGTTGCTCATTGTTCCACCTTTTTTAGATTTTTGTGAAGGAATGCCCTTCTATTGCCTGTTAACTACTGGCTTCAAACTGGTATTTATTTCCCCCTCTTGTATGCTATACTGGAAATTGATTAAATACTCGAGTATATTCCTTCAGAATAAATATTAAGGCTCTTGATATTGGTTGCCCTTCATTTGAAAACTTAGAGTGCAAGTGAATTGAAATCAACTTTTCACCAAGTAACTTGAATTCTTCAATGTCCAAGGGGATGTTAAATGCCTGAATGCACCTGTTTTAGTTGCTATTGTAACACTTGTACAGTGTAGCAGTATGCCAGCACATTTTGCAATCCAAAGTTTACCTGTTGCAAGGACCAACATCATCCAGTCACCACAATTGAACTCTGCATTCTACAATCGTGATGCGTTCCTGTTCAGTTCTGTGCCTGTTTTAATCACGTTTAATAACCTAAAACAATTTGTAACCATGTTGATTTTGCATCTTCCTCTCAGACGCCTTCGTCTAAACAAGAAGACAACAGACAAACAACCTTACAGCAAGCTTCCTGGTGTGTCCCTGCTTAAACCCCTGAAAGGAGTGGACCCAAACCTCATAAACAACTTGGAGACCTTCTTTGAACTTGATTATCCTAAAGTATGTATAAACATTTCATGGCGATCTCTGTGTTAGCTGGTAAATGTTACAGGAAAAAAAGTATAGATCATAAAAACCTATTTGTTTTAAGGTGGTCATAGTAGTAGGAGAGCTAATGGAAGGTTCTTGTATTAAACCTATTATGTTGTTTCTGTCTTTGCTATACAATTAACAAGTTAATTACAAACAAGAAAGGCTATTCAGCCCATCATAGTTTATGCATCCAAAAATGACACTGACTACCAAGGTTTTTGCCTTTACTATTCCATCCGCGAGTCCATCCATGTCTACGTGTGAAGAAAACTTTCAGATACAAATCTTTGCCTTTTACGAGATTAAACCCCCTTGTCCAACCCTCACAGTTTAAAGTAACTTTCCAGATTTACCTTTTGCTTACCACTTATCTTGTATGTATCTACCTCTCCAATGCCTCCTTTGAAAATCCCAAGGGGGAAAAATTCAGTTGGTTGCGCCTCCCGTTAGCGCCTTAAGAGGGCGCTAATGGGGCGCAAAGCATCTAGCGCCCAGGCGCAGCGAAGTTTGCGCCGCTCGCGAAATTAACTAGACATTTTGCGGCGGCGCTAAACACTACCGCCACGATCTCCTGCGCCGGCAGATCGTGACGTCAGTCGAGTGCGCAACGCCCCGGTATCGCCCCGGAGCGGATATTGAGTGGCGCCCCCTGCCTTACCGCCTGACGCTAGCAACGACAGGTTGAAGGGAGCGTTCTGCAGTCATGAAGGGAAAGGGGGAGCGCTATTTAAAGGTGACCGCTTCCTGCCTTTTATTGTTGGTGCCATTTTTGAACTACGCATTCTGAGAGAGAGAGAGACTTCTGGAGAGATTCAACGTTGTGTGAAGGAGTTTTGGGTACTGAGCAGCACTTTGCAGGTTCATTTTGATTTGCCATTCCTTGTATCGATTTAGGAGAGACTGTGGGGGCTGCACTCAGCTCTTTGCCTCGTCCTCTCCATTGTTCTTTCCAGCAGATTTGATGTGCAGGTCTCTCCAGGCCGAGATTCAAGGCTGCAATGAGTAGGATGTGGATGGAAAGCAAGATTAACCATCCCCTTTAAGAACTGGCCCGTGCCATTGTGTGTGTGTGTTCCATTGCTGACTGACATTACATGAGCTTCGCCAGCGCTCTGAGGTAGCGCCTCGCTCCTCGGCCTTTGCGCCTTAAGACAGGTGTGAAGCGCCTGATTTAGCGCTCGAATCACCGCCAGGGTCGATAAAAGTCAAGTTTGCAGTCGGTGGCGATAATTAGCGCCAGGCGCTAATCTTTGCGCCCGGCCGATAATTGCGCCCCAAATGGGGCGATACTGAATTTCTCCCCCCAAGTTTCTCCAGTCTTTCCTTGTATACAGCTCAAGATCCTTCTACCTCAGATCTTTTACACTAGGGATCAGCCTTGTAGCTCCTAACTTGCACTGCCTTGACTTTTTCCCCTCGAGTCTTGATGATCAGAACGGGACACAGTACTTAATGCTGTGTGTCAGACTACACCGTATAAAGTTTTATCATAACTTCCTCTGACTATGCTTCTATTTTGACTACATAGTTCAACATTCTGTGGGCTTTGTTTGCTGCTCTGCCATGCTTGGACATGTTGAGCATTGAATCTATTAAGATCCCTAGTTTTTTTTTTCCAAATTCATCCTTAACTGTTTCAACAGCATTCATAGAGCGCATGTGTTTCAGTATGCAGTGCTTTACATTGGCCAGCACTGAATTTTACTTCCCATTGTTCTGCCTGCATACATATTTTATCCCACTCATTCTGTAATTTCTGAGCTGCTTCTTCCCTGTGGTTTCTGTGTCATCGTCACCTCCTCTGATTCCACTACCCCTCCCAGTTTGGTATCACCTGCATCTTTGACCAATTTGTATTGGGTTTCTGCGTTTGTTATTGATCTAAATTAGAAACAGACGTGGACACCTCACTCAATAATTACACATCTTCCATCCCCTGCTTCTCTAAACCTGTTGCTTTCTACCCGACTGCCAATTTCTTATCCATACCCAGGCTTTACCCTGTATTGTCACAGCTTTCAGCTGCAATTTGCTCGACTCGCTGTTGATTGAGTAACAAGTCACTATAATTTGAAGGAATGTTTTCTAGAATCTTTGGTAGACTTGCACAGATTTGGTTTAATTCAGAGTATATGAGAAATGCTTTTTAAAAAGGTTAAAGGAATGAAATTTATAAATTTTGGGATGGGAGTGGGTCTGAATTTCCTTGTCTTTTTATCTGATTTTGTGTTAATGTTGTAATTGAACACCCCACATGGCTCAATTGATAAAATAGCATTTAATTGAGCATTTGCACCAGAATGTCCTAGGTTCGGTTCCTAAGCTATTTGATCTCCATTGAGGTAGTAAGAGGGGGTGCTACAGTTGGCTGGTATCATCCCTGAGCTAGGGATGGGAAAATCAACCAGTGTTCCTAGAAATTCTGCATGTGGATGTTGGATGAGAGAAAAATCATACTTTGCCATGGTGGTCAAGTAGGCTGGCAACACTCACTTGCACATGAAGAATGACCACTTGGGTGAGGTAACTGATAGCACTGGCTCACTCCTCTGCTTTTAAACTTACTCTGAACCTTCTAAAGCTACTAACCAGCTTGTGTTCTATGTATTTGGCTGTGCCTTCAGCTGCCTAGAGCCTAAACTCTGGATATTACCTTCCTAAACCCCTCTCCTCCTTTAAGTATCCTTAAAACCTACCTCTCTGACACAACTTTTGGTCACCTGTCTAATGTCTCCTTATGTGGCTCGGTGTCAAATTGTGTCTGATTTACGCTTCCCCCCACCCTCTCCAAACATTTGCAACTTAAAGATGTCCTCGGCGTATGTCTAGTAAGGTGCTGATGCTGGATTCTTTTTTTAAGTTATTGCTACTGGCTCACTCTATACTGTTACTTAAATTCCGGAACCTTGACAGGACTCAAAACAGTAGATGCGACAAACAACTATTTTTAAATTCAAGTGTGTCAAGAATAGGCGTAATAGATGAAGGGACCCTGTATAAGATTTTGAAAGTATAGGTGGCGATTGAGACTCCAATTATAATGTGCTCTCATTTATTTATACATAAAAATATATCCGGGATTTCAAGGCTGTAATCGGATCGAGGTTTGAAAGATGTGCTTAATCATAGAAATAAAACTTGAGCAGTTTTTCGTTGTAATCTGAATCTAAAGTATAGCCTTTAAATGACTGCTTGGTATGTAAATCTTTATTCTGAATCTGGCCCATTTCTCTACCAACCGTGGGTGTTGCAGGCACCAGCTGTCTGCATATGACTTTAATGCTTGATAATCATGCTTGTACAAGGGCATCAAATGCTTGCAGTGCAATTCTGGTTTATCAAAATGTTCTAATTGATCACTAGGATATTCTAGGACCATCTTGCACTGTGGGCTAATTAACCCTCTGTTTTTCTTTGTGCATTATAACAAAACCTCTCTGTGAAAGATTTCATGTAAACTTTCAAGGCTGGAAGTTATGGGACTGGAGAAATCTGTGAAACCATAAAAGTAATTCATTTTGTTGAATGACTTATTTTAAGTTCTTTTTCTCCCTGTTCCCTTGGATCATCAAGAACCCATTCAGCATCTGCCAATGTTAAGTTCGCTTCTAAAAGTTCACGAGTGGTGTCGATCGATCTTCTCTCCGACTTTCTTTTTTTTTTCTCCCTTTCCTCTGAGAAAACACCTTTCCTTTGCCTGACTTAAGATCAGGAGTTTGCTGTGAGGAATGTGGGAATGGCGGGCGGGGGGGGGGGGGGGGGGAGAAAGAGACAACGTGAGAACCCATGTCCTGCACCTGAATTGCCACAATTGACTGACTTTTTCTAGGTATGAAAAGTTTGTGAGTCTGTATTAAGGCTGCTTTGAGAGCTGTACCATATTTATCCTGCACCCCACTGCATGGTTGTGACCTTTTCTTTCCTTCCCTTCCCCCACCTTTACCAGTTTGAAATACTCCTTTGCGTACAAGACCACGATGATCCTGCAGTCGATGTCTGTAAAAAACTTCTGGGCAAATATCCAAATGTGGATGCCAAATTGTTTATTGGTAAGCAGATTTAATGTATACAGTTTTTTTTGTATTGACAGGAATTGGTGTTTAGCTGCGTTTAAGTGAGATTGTAGATTGTTTGACATTTCCCCAATCCTCACCTAGCTAAAGCTTTACAAAATTATAGAAAGTTACTTTTTTGTATGGATTTATATTTAATAAGTTGAACTTCCCCATTAAAAATCATAATGGTTAATAAGGCAGGTTTAATAATTCAGTGTGAATGTTCACCAATGTAAAGGTTGTTGTTGCAGCATAACACATTAATTCTGTTTTGATACTGCTGCTTAAACTTTGAAATCAATATATGTTTGAATTCATCTGGTTACAGTTTTTCTGTTGTTTCTTTTAAATAAAAATGTTCCCAAAATTGATGAATGCTGTTATTGACCTCCTAGGACCTGACTTGGAGCAGTGATAGAGACCGAATTAATATGCACACTTAAATTGCCATTGTCACTGTAGCAAGTACTGATGATTCAATTCACTTCCACTGACCTAAGGCAGGGTCTCTGATGTCTCTTTGCTGTTTAAACAACGGAAAATAATCATCAGTTTTCAATAGACTTTAAAAACAAAAATGTAATTCGTTCTTGCAGGGATTTTTTTTCAAAATGTGGCCCTATTGATAGGTTACATATTAAAATTGGCTTTTCAAGCTGGCATGCATTGACTGAGTTTTAAAACTGACCAAATAGTTGTCCATACATGAATGTTGAGAGTATTTATCCTCCAAAGAAGAACACATAATCTTGTTGTATTTCTACCTCTGCCTGAGACACGCGCCCAAGCAGTCCGGCAACCTCTTTCCCTACCCCCCACCACCTTCTGCAATTGCTCTCTTTCGCTGTGATCATCACCCGATGAGCGCTTCGTCCATTTTCCTTTTTCCACCCAGTCCCTCTGCATAGAAGTGCACTGCCCTCCACTCTCTGTCTTCCTGCTTGCCTACTAGGCTAAGATCAGGCACAGAAACAGACAGAAGGAAGCAGACCTGCTCCTTCCCCCTCTGACAATCTGCATTAGTGCTTTGATATGACAGTAAAAAGCTTCCAAAGTAAAGCACTTGAGCAGCAGTGGGTGGTGCAGGCAAAGGTTAAGCAATGAAACAAAAATAAAGACCCAGATTGGGATGCCAAGCAACTTTTGATTTTCTTTTAAAATAATTTTGATTACAGGTGTAATTTCTTATGATGGGAAAAGTAGATCCTCACTGGAGCTAATCTAAATACAGTTTTTACTTTTTTTTAATACAGTAATAAGCATAACCTATACAGACCACTTATTTCCCATGTGTTCTAAGAATTATTCTTATCTAATTTGTGCATCAGGAAATGCCTCACTTTGCTTCATTCATGTATCTTGTCAGATGTGCATTGTGATGTTACATTGGTGACCTCTCGCGGCTGATTTTTATTTAGCTACTGTTCTCGGCACCCCTATAGCTGCCCATCACTGAAGCAATACTGGGCATTTTTGCAAAAGGGGGTGAGGGCAGGGAGGACCGTGAAATTGTGACATGTTGTGCCAAATAACAAGATAGCTGGAGGCAAAGCATGGTATTGTACCTTGTTTGCATAGTTGTATAAATACCCACCAAAAACCAGCTCTCGTCTATATTTTATGGATAAGGTACTCATACAACTGGAAAAATCACCCTGCCCCCCCACCCCCAGCCATCCCACTTGTATCCTTTTAGTGCACAAAATGTATAAAATATGTTTAATTGTATGTTGATGAGGACAAGTGGTATGATAATGCATTATGTTTATGCACTATAACTCTCCACGATGGTAGTGTGCAGGTTCGACCCCCATGTTAATGAGTTGCCATTAATTCTAGGTTGCTTTGGGTGGTGCTGAGCTGAGACCAGATATTGCTCAATGCAAATATAGGTAGTTAAAATGGGTGGGTGTAGGGGCAAAAACTATCTAGAAACTCCCTCCAATTTTGAAATGCCAGAAAGCTGATTCACCAGTAGAATATGCCCAGTTATGGCTCATATGTTGGAAATCTATTGGCTTTTCCATCTTTCAGAAATAAGTGTGTTTCCACTGTTAGACTGTGTATCTTGCCTCTCCACTCTTGTCTTCTCTCTATACTTTGTCCAGTCTCTGTGTCTAGTCTGTCATTACTCTTTCTACCTGTGCTTTCTCTGCATCTTCCACTGTAGTTGGGTTCCCACTTTGAAAATCCCTTTAGACTTGTGAATTGTGCCTTTTGAATTGGAAAATTGCGAATATCATGCCATTATTTAAGAAGGGAGGGAGAAACCAGGTAACTATAGATCTGCCAGTTTAACATCAGTTGTGGGGAAGTTACTGGAATCTATCGGGGACAGAGTTGGAGTTGCTCAGAGTCAGCATGGATTTGTGAAGAATAGGTCATGTCTGATTAATCTAGTTGAATTTTTGCAGAGGTCACTAAAATGATGGATAGAGGATTGTATATGGATATTGTTTATATGGATATCCAGAAGGCATTTGATAAGATTCCGCAGAGAGATTATTAGCAAGAGTTAAAACACGTGGAATTGGAAGGAACCTTGTGACGTGGGTTAGTAATTGGTTGGGAGTTGGGATGAAGGGAACGTTAACTGATTGGCGGGCTGTGACAAGTGGTGTTGCCCAGGGATCTGTGCTAGTGCCTCAGCATTTCACCATATATATTAATAACTTGGATAAAGGACTAGATAGTGGTATATCCAAGTTTGCAGATGACACTTAAGTTAGGAGGCACAGTAAGTTGTGTTGATGGGAGCAGGAAATTACAAAGGGGCATAGACTAAGTGAGTAGGCAGATGGAGTTCAGTGTGGGGAAATGAGGTCAACCACTTTGGATGCAAGAAAGACAAATCAGAATATTATTAGTGGCTAGAGACAAAGAACTATGGAGGAGCAATGGGATTTGGGTGTCCATGTGCACAAATCACTAAAAGCTAATGCACAGATACAAAAAGTAATTAAAAAGGCTAATGGAATATTGGTCTTTATCTCAAGGGGGTTGGAATACAAAAGAGAGGAAGTTATGTTTCAGTTATACAGAGCCTTGGTCAGACCCCATCTGGAATACTACATTTAGTTTGGGGTACTGCACCTCGGGAAGGATATATTGGCCTTGGGGGTACAGCACAGATTCACAAGGGTATCGAAGGATATGGATCAAAGATGGGTAAATGGAGTTGAGTTACAGATCAGCCATGATCTCGTAGAGTAGACTCCAGGGGCTAAATGGCCTACTCCTGTTCCTATGTTCCTTTTGTTCTGTGACGATAAGAAATAAAATCTAGTGTCAGCAAGCAGTGTTTCTCCTTCTGATCTAGAACTGTTTGTGTACATTTGCTTGTATAAATTGTTTGATATAAGTGGCAGCTCTTAGACTAAAGCTGAGAAGGAGAGTTAAAACATGAGAAAGGAATAAAAGCATATGTTGATGGGGGTAGATGAAGTAGGGTGGGAGGAGGCTTGTGTAGAGCATAAACACCAGCATGGACCTGTTGGGCTGAATGGCCTGTTTCTGTGCTGTAAATACTATGTAAAACACTCATTGAACCTATTTATAAGATGTAGCTGCTCCAATGAATTGTAGAAGGAATTCTCCCAGCCCTGATAAAACACAGTGGCCTCTTGAGGTACTGTACAATTTAATATTATAGATAGATTGAAGTGGCACTACATATTGGAGGACTAATGCCTTGTGTCTCACAGTAGTGTAATGTGAGCTTATGCTTGTGATTCTCCCACATGTTGACGTTCTGTCTCAGCCCTGTTGCGGTGGGAATGAGCCAAGCGCAGACAATGCCAAGGGAGGCAGAGAAAGTCATGGCGGGGAGGGAGGAGGAGAAGACTATTTTTAATGGGCCGTTTCTCCCTCACAACTAGATTTTAGAAGTTGGATCTGTGCCTTTCTGTGTCTTTGATTCTATTCAATTTGGCTGCATCCCAGCATATCTTCTGCTGTATACGTGGAGAATTTTAAAAAAATCACTCGAATGCAGTCATTGGTTCTCACTTTAGACCAGAGTTAACGTCTGCTCTTTTAACCCCTGATATTTAAGGGCCAATTCTTTATTTGATTTCTGATATTAAAATTGTTTTGTACTAGGGAACACTTGATCTTCATTGGTGCATTTTTTTAAATGAATATCAGTGCATCTTGATCATTCCACTTGTGTGGGGGGGGGGGGGGGGGGGAGTCCAAAACTAGGGGCCATAAATACAAGCTAGTCACTAATAGATCCAAGAAGGAATTCAGGAGAAACTTCTTTATTCAAAGACTGGTTAGAATGTGGAACTTGCTACCACAAGGAGTAGTTGAGGTGAATAGCATAGATGCATTTTAGGGGAAGCTAGATAAGTGCATGAGGGAGAAAGGAATAGAAGGATATGTTAGGGTGAGATGAAGTAAATAGTGGGAAGAAGCTCGTGTGGAGCATAAACACCGACGGTGGGTTGCAAATTCTATGTAATTCTTCTACATACTTACCAATTTAACTCTAAAAATTGCACACTTTTTTAAAAAAAGAGTAAGATGGTATGGGGGTGGATATGCTTGTATTTACCCTTGACTATGCAGCTGTGGCTACATTCTTAGGGCAAGGGCTTAATCCATACCCTCTGGTTTTCTTTATTTTCCAAAGAAATCTTCAGATCATTTGTAATATTAAAATGAAATATGCAGTCACACTCCACTTTGAAATGTTTTCAGATAGATGTATGCTTTTTCAGCTATTTTTTTTCCTGGATTTCTTAGCTGGGCTAATCTACGTAGAGGAGGCCAGTAGAAGACGTGAGTCCGGTCAAATTGTCAAACATGTTATTCATAGTAAAATGCGTGTGTATTGTAAATTGTTTGTAAAATAATACCAATGGAAAATTCTTGTAACCTCCAGGTGGCAAAAAGGTTGGCATTAATCCCAAGATAAATAATTTGATGCCAGGTTATGAGGTAGCCAAATATGAACTTGTATGGATCTGCGACAGTGGAATTCGAGGTAAGCAGCATACTCTATTGGCTGTGAAATTATCCTAGTTTATTGCTTTTACTACTTTATGAATACATATTTAAGTGCCGTTGCCTAATGTTTCATTAGGGAGATGAATGCGTGGCTCAAAGATTGGTGTGGAGAAGTGGGTTTTGATTTGTGGGGCACTGGCATCAGTACTGGGGAAAGAGAGAGCTATTCCGTTGGGACGGACTACACCTGAACCATGCTGGGACCAGAGTTCTAGTGAATCGAATAACTAGAGAGGTAGATGGGACTTTAAACTAAATAAGGGGGTGGGGGGGGGGGGTCCCGGTGGAGAAAAATCTAGAATGCTAAAGAGAAAAGACAAGGAAGCAGTGCAGGAAAGTGATTGGGGTAAGGATAACCAGATTGTGTCAGGAAGGGACAGAGTGTACTAACAAATGGGGTCTGGGTAAGAGAAAATGGTAAGACAAATAGGGCCATAGTACAAAAAAATGTTAAGATGTCTAAAAATGTTAAAGACAAATCTAAAGGCACTGTATCTGAATGCACGAAGCATTCGTAATAAGGTAGACGAATTAACAGCACAAATAAATGTAAACGAATACGATATAATTGCGATTACGGAGGCTTGGCTGCAGGGTGACCAAGGCTGGGAGCTGAATATCCAAGGATGTTCGATATTTAGGAAGGACAGGCGAAAAGGAGGTGGGGTGGCCTTGGTAGTAAAGGATGAAATCAGAGCAATAGTGAGAAAGGATATTGGCTCAGAAGATCAAGATGTATAATCAGTCTGGGTGGAGCTAAGAAGCACCAAGGAGCAAAAAACATTGGTGGCAGTTGTCTATGGGCCTCCAAACAGTAGTGGTAATGTAGGGGATGGCATCAAACAGGAAATTAGAGATGCATGTAACAAGGGTACTACAGTAATCATGGGTGACTTTAATCTACATATTGCTAATTTGGTTTGGCCAGTCTATAATACTGTGGAGGATGAATTCCTGGAGTGTGTACAAGATGGTTTTTTAGACCAGTACGTTGAAGAGCCAACTAGGGAGCAGGCTATCCTAGATTGGGTATTGTGCAATGAGAAGGGGTTAATTAATCTTGTTGTGCGGGGTCCTTTAGGGAAGAGTGACCATAACATGATAGAATTCTTCATTAAAATGGAAAGTGAAGAAGTCCAATGCGAAACTAGGGTCCTAAATCTAAACAAAGGAAACTATGATGGTATGAGGAGTGAGTTTGCTATGATAGATTGGGGAGCTTCATTAAAAGGCATGACGTGGATAGACAATGGCTAACATTTAAGGAACAAATGCATGAATTGTAACAGTTATACATTCCTTTCTGGTGCAAAAACACAAAAGGAAAAGCGGCCCAACCATGGCTAACAAAAGAAATTAAGGATAGTATTAGATCCAAAGAGGAGTCCTATAAAGTTGCCAGAAAAAGTAGCAAGCCTGAGGATTGGGAGCAGTTTAGAGATTAATTAAGAGGGGAAAAATAGAGTATGAGAGTAAACTTGCAAGGAACATAAAAGCGGATTGTAAAAGCTTCTACAAGCATGTTAAAAGAAAAAGATTAGAGAAGACAAATGTAGGTCCCTTACAGTCAGAAACAGGAGAATTTATAATGGGGAACAAGGAAATAGCAGAGCAATTAAAACAAATACTTTGGTTCTGCCTTCATGGAAGAGGACACAAATAACTTCCCAGAAATGCTAGGGAACCAAGGGTCTAGTGAGAAGGAGGAATTAAAGGAAATTAGTATTAGTAACAAAATAGTGCTGGAGAAATTAATGGGACTGAAAGACGATAAATCCCCAGGGCCTGATGATCTGCACCCCAGAATACTAAAAGAGGTAGCCATGGAAATAGTGGATGCATTGGTTGTCATCTTCCAAAATTCTATGGAACAGTTCCAGCAGATTGGAGGGTGGCAAATGGAACCCCACTATTTAAAAAAGGAGGGAGAGAGAAAACGGGGAACTACAGACTGGTTAGCGTAACATCAGTAGTAGGGAAAATGCAAGAGTCTATTATAAAGGATGTGATAACAGGACACTTAGAAAATATCAACAGGATTAGACAAAGTCAACATGGATTTATGAAGGGAAAATCGTGTTTGACAAACCTACTGGAGTTTTTTGAGGATGTAACTGGTAGAATAGATAAGGGAGAACCAGTGGATGTGGTGTATTTGGATTTTCAGAAGGCCTTTGATAAAGTCCCACATAAGAGGTTAGTGTGAAAAATTAAAGCACATGGGATTGGGGGTAATATACTGGCATGGATTGAAAATTGGTTAACAGACAGGAAACAGAGAGTAGGAATAAATGGGTCTTTTTCGGGGTGGCAGGCGGTGACTAGTGGGGTACCGCAGGGATCAGTGCTTGGGCCCCAGCTATTCACTATATATCAATGATTTGGATGAGGGAACCAAATGTAATATTTCCAAGTTTGCTGATGACATGAAACTTGGTGGGATTGTGAGTTGCGAGGAGGATGCAAAGAGGCTTCAAGGCGATTTTAGACAAGTTGAGTGAGTGGGCAAATACATGGCAGATGCAGTATAACGTGGATAAATGTGAAGTTATCCACTTCGGTAGGAAAAACAGAAAGGCAGAGTATTATTTAAATGGTGATAGATTGGGAAATGCTGATGTACAGAGGGACCTGGGTGTCCTTGTACACCAGTCACTGAAAGCAAACCTGCAGGTGCAGCAAGCAGTTAGAAAGGCAAATGGTATGTTGGCCTTCATTGCAAGAGGATTTGCGTACAGGAGCAAGGATGTCTTGCTACAGTTATACAGGGCCTTGGTGAGACCACACCTGGAGTAGTGTGCAGTTTTGGTCTCCTTACCTAAGAAAGGATATACTTGCCATAGAGGGAGTGCAGCGAAGGTTCACCAGACTGATTCCTGGGATGGCAGGACTGTCGTATGAGGAGAGATTGGGTCGACTAGGCCTGTATTCACTAGAGTTTAGAAGAATGAGGGGGGATCTCATTGAAACATATAAAATTCTGACAGGGCTAGACAGACTGGAAGCAGGGAGTATGTTTCCCCTGGCTGGGGGGTCTAGAACGAAGGGTCACAGTCTCAGGATACAGGGTAGGACATTGACGACGGAGATGAGGAGAAATTTCTTCACTCAGGGTGGTGAATCTGTGGAGTTCTCTACCACAGAAGGCTGTGGAGGCCAAGTCACTGAATATATTTAAGAAGGAGATAGGTAGATTTCCAGACACAAAAGGCATCAAGGGGTATGGGGAGAGCAGGAATATGGTATTGAGATAGAGGATCAGCCATGATATTGAATGGCGGAGCAGGCTCGAAGGGCCTACTCCTGCTCCTATTTTTCTATGTTTCTAAGTCACAAAGTGGTTTTTTTTTGAAATTTTATCCACTTAAAGCACAACACTGATAATTGTGCGTGGATTCTAGTCAGACTTTGTTTGCATTTACTAATCCGATTTGTTGCCAAACTATTGTTGGGAGAGGCCCATCTTTGTTATCTTGAACATTTGGGCATTTTGGATATAACAACCCTAATTTCTTAAAGAAATTACTTTTTTTGTTCAAAAATAACTAATTTTTAGAGAGTTGAAAAACTTGAAATAATTCAGTGGATGATCAATAGATACTGAGTTTGTGATCAGCTTTTAAACTTCTACATTACTTCCTAATGTTCAGTGAAGCCAGACACACTGACAGACATGGCCAACATGATGACTGAGAAAGTGGGCCTGGTACATGGATTACCATATGTTGCTGACAGACAGGGGTTTGCTGCTACTTTAGAACAGGTAAGAGTGGAATTAGTTATGCACTAAAATGCAATGTGTTTTTTGCCTCGTTTATATTAAACAAAAATCAAAAAGTGATCATTGAAGGGACAGACCATGTTTCCTTAGTATTTTGAATGTACTGGAGTAGATCCAATGCCCTGATGGCTGTTTAACATAGGCTTTTAAGTCATCCAACTGCATAAATCCAAAGTATTATGTGGCATTAGATAAACTTGTACATTTAAAAGTTGACGTTGGGAATTAACCAGTTGAAACCATTTTCTTGATATCAAAGCTCCATCTCCGACCACTTCCTTGTTTGGGGGGTGGGGGGGGGCGATGAACGACACACTATTGCAAAGACATTTACAATTGCACCTTCAAACTCCCAACTGCCTAGCATTGTATGGCCTTTCATTTGCCATGTTACTTTTGCAGCTGTCAATTTGCTCTCCCTCACCACCACCTTTGATGCCCTTGTCCCCAGTAAAACCTTTGCTCTCCAATTCCAGTCGACTCCCCTGGTATGTCCCCCATTTTTGCCGCCTCCACGTTCAAGGGGCGCAGACTTGAGCATATATGGCATGTGACTGCTCTAGCCATCTGTCGCTGGACCATGTTGAGCGCTATTCAGCCTCTCTCCTCTGCCAAAACCAACCCACTACTTCAGGATCATCCTGAAGAGCAAAGGTAACTGTGGCTTCCTCACCACCTATTAAACTCCTCTCTCCCACCCTCACCTCCAACAACAAGAGCAAGGAGCTCATTAAGTTCTTTCTCACTAAGTTTGATACATCTGATCAGCTGCTTTCCACCCCCACCCCACACCTTCCTCCAAGCAGAACTTCTCTCTGAACTCACATCTTTGGTTTCTCTCCTATCTTCCCTAATACTCTCTCCAAGCTCATTTTGTACATGAGTCCCACCTCCTGCTCCGTTGGTCTCATTCCCACCCAACTTCCCTTTCTGGCCACTACGCTAACTAACATTGTAAATGCTTCCCTCTCCTCGGGTGCAGGCTTGCTCCCCTTGCAAACTACCGCGCCATCTCCAACCCCCCCCCCCTCCTCCAAAGCTCTTGAATGTGTTGTCGATTCTCCAATCTGTGCCCATCCTTCCTGCAAATCTATCCTATGGAAACTTTTTTTAAAAAGTGGGAGGATGAGTCAGGCCACCATCACCATGCCTTGTCTATTATTGTCTTCCTGATGGTGAAACTGTTGTATAATAACCAAAAAGGATACATTTTTAATGCTCATAATCGCAGGGTTCCAGCATAAATGGAGTACTGAGGAAAAACAGTATATGTGACTAAATTTATAATCCTTTTTAAAAAAAAAAAAAAAAAAAAATTTTTTTAAATCTGTAATTTCTTCAAAAATCCGAGTTATGTTTTGAGATATTCTGCATAGCCTAATGTGGAATATGTTTACTAGACCCTAGGAAAACCTAGTTGACTCTTTAAAGGAAGTCTTTTAGTACATTGTGACAATTCGAATGGATAGTTTTTTGCATTTATATGTAAACACAAGCAGTATGACTGCTGTCAAGTTTGCACAAATCTAAAGTATGCCAATTTTTCATAGAACTTTGCATTTACAATTTAAATCAGAGTAATATTAGTATGGACTTTAGTGAAACTTATCAATTTGTGTTGTCGAGTGTGCTATAAAGGTCTTTCAAAGTGTGCCAGTTCTCCTTTATAAATGCAAAGTTATTAAATTACCACAGTTGCAAATTGTTATGGAACATTCCTAATTGGTAAACTAGAAGCAGCAACTTTTCAAACTAATTTGATTTAACAAAATATTAAAAATCTTTTGTGCAAATGACTGAAGCACAGGGAGATGCTTTTGATGAAGTATTTTCCCTTGTCTATCTCCCCGCTCAAATTTACCAGATTGAGATTTTTAGTTATTACATTTGAACCAATGAGGAGAGACCTGATATATCAGAATGGATAGTGGGTCTTGGTTTGTTGGCAGTAATGTGACCTCAGCATTGGCACGGTGGGGAACTGCATCTGTTCGTTCTGGATTATTACCCAACAGATGATATTGATTCCCTAAATTGAACTGACAAGTTTCCTATTATGTACTTTGCTGTTAACTGGTTCAAGGAATCTATCGATTCCTGATTGGTGTTATTTTCATCCCTGAATGCTGATAATATTATGTTAAGGCAGATATTCTCAGACATTGGCTGACATTAGCTGAGTGCAATTTGTGGTGTTTATTTGACCTGATGTCTGCTTTTAGTGGTTTAATTCATGTATCTATAATTTTCAGATGTATAGAAGACACTTGTACTGTTTTTTATCATTGTAGACTTGTATAAAATATAACCCAGTTTTGGGACCTTGATTGTGAATTTGTAGTGGAACAGTATATTTCTAAACTTGTGCAATCTCATTACATTATAGGTGTATTTTGGCACATCACATCCAAGAACATATATATCGGCCAATGTAACTGGCTTCAAATGTGTAACAGGAATGTCTTGTCTGATGAGAAAAGATGTATTAGATCAAGCTGGAGGGCTTATTGCTTTCGCTCAGTATATTGCTGAAGATTATTTTATGTCCAAGGCGATAGCAGACAGGTTAGTATTTGGAAATCCATAAGTACGGAAACTTGTTAAGTATTGAAAAATTATCAAACTAACATATAGTTAGTTAATCAAATATTTCTGGTCTTTAACTATTCTGTCCCTGACTCTCTTCTGTACTGAAATTGTTTTAAAGAACTTTTTTTGGTAGCACTATTGGCATGAAGGATCGAGCAGTGGTATGGTAGGGCACAGGGTCTCCTGTGCATTTCTCTGCCTGCTGCATCCCAGTTTCAACCACGGTAGTCTATCAAGCAAACGCAAGGTTCTTGTCTGGAGGGAAGGACCATCTCTTTGTCCTATTGGTGCACTTGTAGTAGTTTGCATTTGCAGTAGCCCGCGTGTGATTTCCTTGGGCTTGTTTGTTGAGGCAATGTGTGGCCTTCTCTCTGGAAAGAAAGTAAGTTACAAAAAGGTGGGGGGGGAAATAGAAATATGACTAATCAAATGAATGTCTAGGAACAGGAGTATGGCCTGTTCTACCATTCAATGGCTGACCTGTATCCGAACTCCATCCACCCGCCTTGGCTTCATATACCTTAATACCCTTGGCTAGCACAATTCTCCGATTTAAAATTATTAATTGAGCTAGCGTCTACTGCTATTTGTGGGAGAGAGTTCTGCACTTCTACCACCCTAACGTCTCTCCTGAATGGCCTAGACTCACTCTTCAGAGGAAAATGTTTCTCTCTCTCTCTACCCTATCAATTCCTTTCAAGATCCTAAACACCTCAATCAAATCACCCCTTAATCATCTTCTATATTCCAGGGAATACAAGCCTAGTTTGTGTAACATCTCATAATCTAACCCTTGGAGCACTGGTAACATTCTGGTGAATCTGTGCTGCATTCCTTCCAAGGCCAATATATCCTTTCTAAGGAGTACCTTGCAAGACAGTACCCAATTAACAAGTTTGAATTATTTAGAATGAGTGACCTTTGAGCAATTTACAACTCATCTGAAATCCAAAAGGAGTTTTCACTTTTATCTTTTTTCTATACCTTGTTGACAGTGGAAACCTTTGGCATATGATGTATTGTGTTGCAATGGCAAGTTTGCAGATAATCATCAGTAGCTGAGCAGGATATAATGTAGCCAATATTACTTTGTTCAAAAGTTTAAAAACTCTTATTTTTTTGAAGGTGTGATCTAAATATGTTTAATTGTGTTGATTTCATTTTTAGGGGATGGAAATTTGCAATGGCAAGTCAAGTAGCAATGCAGAATTCTGGAAGCTATTCCATTTCTTTGTTCCAGTCACGAATGATCAGGTGAGGCAATTAAGCTGGTCAGTGTGATAGTCTGGGTCATCCTGTATCTTAATTGCTGTTGAAAAATTTAAGACTCTTTCTCCCTCTGTACCGCTCTCCAACCTTTGTACAGTTACTACAGCAGCAACTTGCATTTATATAGCACCTTTAACATAGAAAAAAATCCAAAATTACTTCACGGAAGTCTAATCAGACAAAAATTAACAGAGCTGAAGGAGATATTAGAAGGGGGTGACTAAAAAGCTTGGTCAAAGTAGGTTTTAAGGAGGTTTTTGGTTGGGGGGGTGGGTGCGGGGAGGTTTAGGGAGGGAATTCCAGAGCTTGGGGCCTCGAAGACTGAAGGCATGTCTGCCAACAGTGGGTGAAGGGAGTGAGGGAGGCACAGGAGGCCAGAGTTGGGGGAACGTAGAATTCTTGGAGGGTGATAGGACTGGAGGATGCGACCAAGACATGAAGGCTTTGAAAGCATTTGAACCGGAGGAAGAGAATTTTAAATTGGAGGTTTTGGGGTACTGGGAGCCAATGTAGGGACGAGGGTTAGGGTATAGACAGCAGAGTTTTAGATAAACTGGTTTATGGAGGGTGGAGGATGGGAGGTTGGTCATCACAGCATCGGAATAGTCAAGACTGGCAGGAAAGGAACAGATGAGGGTTTCAGCAACAAATAGTCTGAGGCAGAGATGGGCGATGTTAGAGTTCGAATAGGACACCTGGATTGCGAACAAAGATGATTGCTTCAGTCTTCCCAATGTTTGACTGGAGGAAATTGCAGTTCATCCACACCTGAATATCTCAAAAGCAATCTGGCAACCCAGATGCAGTGGAGGGGTTGAGAGAGAGAGGTGGTGGAGGAGTAGAGCTGGGTGTCGTCAGCATACTTGTAGAAGCTGACTCCATGTCCGCGGATGATGTCACCAAGGGGCAGCATGTAGATGAGGAAGCGGAGCGGTCTAAGGATAGATCCTTGGTGGACACTGCAGGTAACGTTACTGGGGGCGGGAAGAGTAACCATTGCTGGAAATGCACTGGCTACGATTGGATAGATAAGAGTGGAACCAAGCGAGAACAATCTCACTGAGCTTTGAGGGTGTTTGGTGTGGTCGATGGTATCGGAGGCGGAGAGATTCTCAATGTCGAGGAGAGATCGTGCACCACGGAAAATGTCTTTTGTGACTTTGGTTAGGGCAGTTTTGATGCTGTCGCAGGGATGGAAACCTGATTGGAGAGTTGTAGATGGGCATAGATTTGAGAGTCAACATGGTCCAAGAAATTTGGAGAGGAAAGAGAAGTTAGAGATGGGGCAATAGTTTGCAAAGGGAGAGGGTCGAAGGTGAGTTTTGAGGAAGGGGATAAAGGGAGGGGGAATAACATCTGAGAGGGAAACATTTACAATGTTGGTCAGCATGGGCCCAGAAAAGGAAGCTGGGTGATCAGTTGCTTAGTGGGAATGGGATCAATGCAGCAGCAGGTGGGTCTTGTGCACAAGATGAGCTTGGAGAGAGGATTGGGTGAGCAAGGGGAAGGGGGAGCAGTGGAGTCAGCTGATCGTGTCTGGAGGAAACGGGCATGGATTTTGGTAGTAGATGGGCTGAGGCAGGTACTTAGAGGGACAATATTGTGGAGCTGGAAGTAGGCAGTCTTTGTGATGGAGGAAATGGGGTTGTGCTGGTTGTCTAAAAGTCATCCTTTTGGCAGACCTAGTTTTGGGGATTTATCCAGAAATTCGTTATTCTGTCCTTGACAATCGGTTTAAAATTTGAATTGCCCAAAATAATCTTGCAGTATTGCACGCATAAATCCACTTCTTTTCAAGGCTCTTGCAAAACATCGAAACTCTAGCTTATTTTACTATTTTCTATGTACTTTCATGAACTGCACTTGAGCAGTTTTTTTTTTTAATGCATTAGGAAAGTAGTCAGGGAATTTGTAGACCAAATAGTGTTGGGACTGGTGGAAGTAGCAGTAGAATAATGGGCATGGGTTCAAATTGTAATTTTAAATGTCATTTGAATTCTGTTAGTCTGTGCCTGAGCCCAACTATTCTCGGCTGGGCTATTAAGAGTATATGAAAGGCGTTGCAGTGGTATTTCATGAATCTGAGTGCTTTGTTCTCTTCTGAGATGAGAGATATCAGGGAGATTTATGTAATGCTACAAAAGCTTTCAGCTGATGCAGGGCAACATCAGTTGAAGTTTGTAGATCAGAAAAGAAAGACTTGCATTTATATCACACCTTTCACAACCTCAGGATGTCCCAAAGCGCTTTACAGTCAAGTACTGTTGAAGTGTAGTCACTGTTGTAATGTAGGAAACGCAGCAGCCAATTTGTGCACAGCAAGGTCCCATAAACAACAATGTGATAATGACCAGATCGTCTGCTTTTTAGTGATGTTGGTTGAGGGATATATATATTGGCTGGTACACCGGGGAAAACGCCCCAGCTCCTCTTCAAAATAGTGCCATGGGATCTTTTATGTCCACCTGAGGGAGCAGACAGGGCCTCTGTTTAATGTCTCACCCGAAAGGCCGTACCTCCGACAGTGCAGCACTCCCTCAGTACTGCACTGGCAGTGCTAGCATAGATTTTGTGCTCACGTCTCTGGAGTGGGACTTGAACCCACAAACTTCCGACTCAGGTGAGTGCTACCCACTGAGTACCACTTTAAGTAGAATAACACACAGATGACACAATGAATTGTGTTGAAACTATTATATCTAATTTCTTTTTTTTCTCCCCTCAAATAAGGTGGTCCAAATTGCGTATCAACATGCTGCCTGCTACAATTATATGTGAACCGATCTCAGAGTGCTTTGTTGCAAGTTTGATCATTGGATGGGCTGCTCACCATGTCTTCAAATGGGACATTATGGTATTTTTTATGTGTCACTGCTTGGCATGGTTTATATCTGATTACATCCAGCTCAGAGGAGTCCAGGTATGTGCAATTGGCTGACTCGTAATGATAAATCAGTCATGGAAAACCTAATGTAGTATTTCAAGCATGATGAATGTAGAACAATAGTTTCAGGTTTTTTGTTTCTGTTGAATCAATCTGTTTATATATTTGCTTTTATAATGGGAACCCTGTGCCCCCATACTATCCTCAGGAATCTGTTTTCATGCCGCTACCATTGTTGCTTTTGAAACTGGCTGTTAAACACAAAACCAACCCCAGGGTAGACAGATAAGTGATCTCAAAACACTTGATTCCAACGGTAGCTCCCATCAGTAACATAGTTGAGATCAGTAATCCTCCTTGTGGAAAATCATTGTTGCAAACCTGCGACCTACCACACCACGGCTAGCATAAAGTCACTTTCATGAATCACGCAACATTTCTGTATTTAACACAAAGTCTTCAGAAAACTGGTCGCAAAATAGCCAAATGCTTGCTAAGTCACCCGTCAGCAATTGCCCCATTCTAAGCTACCATTATGCTGCAGATCTTCACATCCTTGGATTGGAGGGGTGGAGGGAAAAGTATCCAGGGTCAGTGCTCCTGATTATGGTTTAGCAACATCTTGGGTCAGACGGGACGGGTATTTGCGGTGCACCTCTCTGATTCTCAAAAATTGATTATTCAGTGACCTGGTTTAACAAAGTACCCATGACAATATACGTACTCTAAGTAAAAACAGAAAATGCTGGAAATACTCGGCGGGTCAGGCAGCATCTGCGGAGAGAGAAACAGAGTTAATGTTTCAGGTCAATGACCTTTCATCAGAACTCTAAGTACATACTCTAAGTGGCTGGTATGCAGCAGAATTATAACATCTCAAAAGAAGCTATTGATTGTGAAGCTCTCTAAGACATGGTGCAGCTATGATAAAGCTATATATACACACACACGTGTTCATTTGTTAGTGCGTTCACTAGACGTGTCTTGGAGTTGATCTCCAGTTTAACCAGGAGTGATCGTGTAGCTAGGGAAACTTTGCAGAAGTCCAGTAACAAAATTCTTAACCTGGTACTTGTTGGGTGTGTGCTGTTAGTCCCCAGACACTTTATTGACTGCCGAGCACATGTAGCTAAAACCGGTTAAAGAAGAGAAAGCACTTGGATTTATGTAGTGCCTTTAAGACCTCAGGATGTTTCCAAGCCAACGAAGCACTTTAGAAGTGCAGTCACTGTTCCAATGTAGGGAAACATGCCAGCCAATTTGTGCACAGCAAGGTCCCACAAACAGCAGTGAGATAAATGACCATATAATCTGCGTGTGATGTTGGCTGAGTGATATATGTTGGCTAGAATACTGGGATTTGTACCTTAGACATATCAAGACAATGCTTTTCTATTAATGAGATCTGGTCAGTCCTAAAGTCCTTTAGACAGTTCGAGATATAGGCCCTGATTTTGCCAGCGCTCAGAGGGTGGGTCAGGGGGTAAATCCGAAATGATTGACGGCGGGTTGCGAACCCACCTACACGCCACTTTTCAAAGTGTCGGGTCTGCGATTTAAAAACCGACCCAACACCAAGCGGCAGGTAAGGAATTAAAGGCACTTAACTGCTTGTTTAGAGCTATTTTGCCACCATTTTTCAATTTTCCAAGTTTTGGGTCGGGTTTCACGACGTTCGGAGAACACGCCAGGTAAGTGTTTCGTGAACACCAATGAGCTGGAAACTTCACCGCTGCAACTGCAGTCTAAAAGCCGCACTCTCAAATCTGGTCAGTTTCAAATGTCAGGTTGGTGATTGAACAATTTGGGAGATGCATTCTGTGTTTAGGCTGCAAGTATGTGGTGTTAACTCTATATCCACTGTCACCTGCATTGCTGGACATAAAAGGTGCCCTCACCCTTCACTGTGTCACCTCAAATTGTCAGCACACAAATGGCAACGATGTCAAATGTTCATACAAGATTAAATAATTTCAACATAATAAAAGATGAGAAACTTAACATTGATATGTAGATTGCACTCACTTGGGTGTTCTGAGAGAATTCATCTGATCGGTTTCTGTGTGTTTGTTATGTTGGCTATCAGATGAACACACCCGCACCTTGTGCTGAGGGCGGGTAACCCACACGGCGGGCTTAATTAGCCCAATTAAACCAAAATTAAGTCGGAGGGCCGGCAGCGGGTCCGAGACCCGCCGACGCCAACCCGCCTCCACGAACAGAATCGTGGCCAAAGAAGCTATAAGACCTCTTGGGTGGTTTTATTTTTCAAATTAAGAAGCAGCAAACCTTTTAACTTTGCCGCTGCTTTCCACTAGTTATATTTTTGAAATGCAAGCCTGTTACTATAATTAATTAACAATATTGTAGCAGTACCCAATGGCATATGAATTCAACATTAATAATTTGCTTTTCCTCCCCCCACTTCCAATCCAGGGTGGACCTCTGTGTTTCTCAAAACTTGATTATGCAGTAGCTTGGTTCATCAGAGAATCCATGACAGTATACATATTCTTGTCTGCCCTCTGGGATCCCACTATAAGCTGGCGGACAGGTCGCTACAGACTGCGCTGTGGTGGCACAGCTGAAGAAATCATTGATGTATGAACACCAAGTCCTGACTGTATAGATGAAGAAAAGTATTATGTATGATGTTTGTACAAAGACTTTTAAATAGTTCTACCTTCAATAGTTTTTACTTGTGTGTCCTAGTATTCTGAGTTAATTTATTTGCGTGACACTTGCAGCAGAAATAAAAAATTGCAGAAAATGAATGAGGCCAAAAAAAGCATGTTTTTCTATCCCTCTGTGCAAAAGGGTGGGTTATAAACTTATTTTTTTTTAATATATTTTAACCTCGCTACTCGTTTTTAAAACCAGATACAAGAAATACTGTTTCTTTAAACATTAGGTTTGGATATTGTGTTTGGTAATTGAACAGTGCAGCACTACTTACAAAAGGAATAAAAACATCTGATGGGTAACTGTTGTTCCTCTAATGCAAACGATTTAAAAAGAATACTTCAATAGGGAGGGTGACAAACAGGCAATTTTTTTTGGCCTCATATAGCAATGACCAAAAGTAGGCTTAAGTTTGCTAGTTTTATCATCTGCAATCTTCTGGAACAACTTGGTATTAATCACTGCATGTGTATTAGCTTTTAGTTCTGTTTCCTTTTGGTTGCCTTTTGAACAGCTACATAGCCTTTTTTTAAAAAATCAAAGCTACTCTTGGCTGTGTAATATTTCTCTGCTAAGCGGATGATAATTCATTTCAAGACAAAATGAGATTTGGGCATCTTCATGTTAGTCAAGTTATAACCTTGAGTGTTTGGAATAAGGATGTGAAGTTCAACAACTTGTCAATATTAAAATGTCCTTCAGCATAACTGAATAATGTTTAATGGGGGGAGGGCATGTATGGGGTTACAATTACGACTGCAACAACTCATTCAAAAACTGTCAAGCTGGGTCTGCTGATGTTTTTTTTTGTCGGTATTACTATCTTGATCCAGTCTTCATTAATAAAGACTAGTTTGGTATTCATGTGGAAATTCAATGATTTTGCAAAAAGCTGTTGATGCATGCAGTCGAGTTTCTACCTTCCCCTGGCTAAGTATTGATGTTTGTATTCGAAAGTGCTGGATTTACGGAGCTCATTGTCACAACTTATAACCAATTGCAGTGGTGAACTGGATCTGTTGAAAATGCTATTTGTATGCTTGGGTGAATAGGGATGGGACTGAAAGAGATTTTTGTGCCCTGAACCTTGTGCAGAACTTGTGGGGGGTTTTTTGTGGCCATTTAGAAATGGCATAATGTATATTTCATGAAATGTGATTTTTGAAATTGTTTGCATTTTGAGCAACACCTAGACTTTTTTTTTTCGAAATGGTTGGTTTACTCATAAGTCACTGCTGGGCAGTCAAATCCATAGTGTAAGCAATAATGAATTTTTTTGAAACTGCATTGCGGTGAATGATGCACTTTAAGCTCAGACAATCTGGTTCAACTTGTGGCCAGACAAACTTCAGCTTATAATATTGCCGTTGATGCACCTTTTGTAAATCGTTTAAATTCATTGATTCTTGTTTCACAAGTAATTCTACTGTCAGCCATTCATAGAATACTTGGATTGAAATGGGAAAGTTTAGGAAAATAATCTGACATTCATTCCACTACTGGTGTGAGCCACTTCCCTTCCCTCATTTTATTGACATTTACCCTTATGACATCATTTAATTGGTTTGAAGGGTCACTCACCATAACCATTGCACAGCTCAAGCATAATGTTTTGTACATATGATCCCACCCCACTCATCCATTGGCATGAATCGGGTGAATCCTGAGGAAGTCCTATGTTTTCAAAAACCGTCTAGTTGTGATCCACCAATTTTAATAGTTTGTGTTGTCATTTGAGCTTTGCTGTTTACCATTGACTGTTATTTGTATGGAATTTTTTTTTTTTACAACTCATTTTTGTTTTTTATGAATTTTTGTTAGCCTGGTCAGTGCTGAAATGAGAACTCTACTTGCAGCCTAATGTAATGCTGGTTTTTTCCATGATGTTTCAGCTGTGAATTAAAAAAAATATATATATATAATGGAAGTGGTTGAAATTGAATCACTTCTGCATAGTTACAAAGCAGTGCGTGGCACAGCTGAAACTGGCTTAACTGAAAATGAAGTGTCGCTAAAGCATGATCTCATGATTTTCATATCTTTCCTTTTATTGAGCCATTTCTGTACTTTTATTGATTGCAAGTACAAAGCATACGAAGAGATATGTCAACACTAATTGTAGTTGGGTCTACAGGATTTATTCAGGGACCCTACTGCGTGATGCAAAATTCCACTGATGTAGCTTCAGTTGCTGAAACAGTCCCACACTGAACAGGTCCCAGTGATTCTGCCTCTCTATGGGCTTTGTAGGTGTTAAAACTGAGCCTTAATGTCTATTGTATGTTCCAGGGGCATACATGTGATGACTAGTCATGTAGAATGTATCAGCTTTGTCCCTGTTGGTTTAAATCTGAGACTGCTGTTAAGTGACACTGACCTTGCCATGTACATAAGCAGACACCGAAATGCAAACGTGCTTTATTTAATTGTCAACTTTGTGTTGTGTTCCAGACTCTGCCATTAAGCGCTTAAACCGTGAAAATTTTGCTTCAGAAGACTATATATTCAGAGATGTCAATTGTACATTCAACTTTTTACTGAATAAAACAGATTTGAATGTAGTTGTAATGTGAATAGTTTTTGTATGAATTATTTGTCACTGCTTTATGAAGTGGTATAAGACTAACGTATGGCATTCATGTTTTAATTGTTATTAAAAAATCAAGTGGTGACATTGTTTTGTGCCTTTTTGTTGGGATGACCTCATTAAAATCCTAATGACCATCCAATAACTCCAGCAGCTTCTTAGTAAATATTAAAAATTAATTTATTTCAGAATGATACAGCACAGAAGGAGGCCATTCAGCCCATCGTGCTTGTACTGGCTCTTTGAAAAGAGCTATCCAATTAGTCCCACTCTCTGTTTCCATAACATTCAAAAGCATAAGTAGTATTGTGGATTCCACCCAACTCATTCAATCTCCCAAGGGAGGCAGACATTCCAGGTAATATTTCCAAGAATGGATAAAGCTATGCAATTTCTCCTTGACCTCTAAAGGTAATCAAGAGAAACTGCACAGTATTAATCGAACCTCACAACCAACCCAACTCAAATCAACCAATTGCTTTCCCTGGATAATTTTACTGTGATCCTACTAGCATACAAACTATTGTCTATAGATTATTTCCATCCATGTCTATGTTCCTCCCAAGGACACGGCTGCAGAATTAATGGAAATTCACCACGGGTGTAATGAACAAGATGACCACTTTCAACTGTGCCAGTTTCAAACCTGTTGTCAATTTGTTACATGTTTTTTTTACATTAACCATTTTCTTTCTCTTCCATTACATTACTACAGTCACTTCACATGGGTGGTTCTGGTTAACCAGCAGCAGAATAAAGGAGGGAGTCATTCTGTATTTGACACTAAACTTTTTTTTTTAAAAAGTTAGTAGCAATTTGAGGCAATAGGGGGAAGCAGAAAGGGAGAAGTCAAAGAATTAAATGGGGAGCACTTTTTTTTTAAAGGACTTGCATTTATAAAGTGCCTTTCACCACCTCTGGATGTCCCAAAGCGCTTTACAGCCAATGAAGTACTACTTGAAGTGTGGTCACTGTTCTAATGTAGGAAACATGGCAGCCAATTTGTGCACAGCAAGCTCCCACAAACCACAATGTCCTAATGCCCAGATAATCTGTTTTAGTGATGTTGATTGAAGAATAAATATTGGCCAGGATACCGGGGATTCTTCGAAATAGTGCCCTGGGACCTTTTACGTCCACCTGAGAGAGCAGATGGGGCTTCAGTTTAACGTCTCATCCTAAAGATTAGGCAGAACAAAATCAGTTAGAATCAAAGATGTAATTAAAATGGAAACACTAACATCAAATTGGTCAGAGAACTGAAGTTATTTGTAGATGAAGGCAGTTTAAAACTGCATACAAGCTACGAGTTGCTATAGCTGAAGGAGTTTATTTTCTGGCTATTTAAAAAAAAAAAGGACATCCTAAACTTAACTATATGTTGTGGGTAGGACATGAAATATGATTGCTGCAAGATGTTTACATGTGAGAATGCCTAATACAACATGGCAGAAAAGAGGGAAGTACACAGGTATCCCCCAGGGGTCGGTGTTGGGGCCGCTGCTCTTTTTGGACATAGGTATACAGGGCATAATTTCAAAGTTTGCAGAAAGCATGAAACTTGTAAATGTAAATGGAATAATAACAGACTCCAAGAGGACATAAACTGGTGAAATGAGCAGACACATGGCAGATGAAATTTAAGTGTGAAGTGATTCATTTTGTTCGGCAGAATGAGGAGAAGCAATATAAACTAAATGGTACAGTTTTAAAGGGGGTGCAGGAACAGAGCAATCTGGGGGTGTGCGTACACAAGTCTTTGAAGGTGGCAAGACAACTGTTAAAAGGCATATGGAATCCTTGGCTTTATTAATAGAGGCATTGAGTACAAAGCCAAGGAAGTTATGCTAAACCTTTATAAAACACTGGTTAGACCCCAGCTGGTGTATTGTGGCCAATTCTGGGTACCACACTTTAGGAAGGATGTCAAGGCCTTAGAGAGGCTGCAGAGGAGATTTACTAGAATGGTACCAGGGATGCGGGACCCCAGTTCGAGAAGCTGGGGTTGTTCTCCTTAAAGCAGGGAAGGTTAAGGGGAGATTTGATAAAGGTGTTCAAAATGAAGGGTTTTTGATCGAGTAAATAAGGAGAAACTGTTTCCACTGGCAGGAGGGTCGGTAACTAGAGGACACAGATTTAAGGTAATTGGAATAGCGGGCGGGGTGTAAATCCGGCCTTCCATCCAATCCCGTCACTTTCCCGATGGGCGGGATAGGTTAAAATTGCCACCAAGCATTTCAGTTCACTGACCTTTCATCAAAAACAATAGATGGGTCCAGAGGAGGTGTAAATGGAAGAGCAAAGGGAGAATTGAAACTGGCAAAGAGGAGAAGGCTCCCATGGCCTGGGAATGTGGTGGAAGAAAGGCAGGAAGACCCCAGGAAAGCAGATCAGAATGTGCAATGTTATTCTGGAAGTCCTCCAGTGTGGTGACTTACAAGGGTCCAAGGATTGTTTTTTGGCCAGTTAAGCTGTTTCAGACGGGTTTTTTTGGCACAGAAGGTTTAACTTGCTATTGGGTCCAAATTACCATGCACAAAATAGCATCCTAATGGCTGCCCTATAACTATGCATAACTTCCCGGGCAATTACCACTGAAATAGCCCGAACAGCCACAGACAGGATGATTCCACCCACCATTTTCCTTTTATCCTCAGAAAATGCTCATGTCCTAATCAGACTTCTCCCCCACAACATATGTTTGATTTCCTGGCTGATTTCTCTGTAATTAAGAAAAGCTATGAACAAAAATTGTTTCCATACTTCCTTTTAAACTGAATATAACATCCCTTTTATGTTTTTTTTCATCCCTTGCGTAGGTACCACGTGTATCTGCGAAGTCGGATAAAGAGACAACCCACTCCCAGGTTCATGGTCAATGACACTCGGGTAGAGTTTGCGCTGGGTTGCGCTGGTTTTCCACGATCGAGGAATTTCAAGCTCAAGTTACGTCCGGTTCAGATCGAGTTTCCGCGATGTTTAACGCTGGTTTGAGAAAAACATGGCGCTGGAAGTCGGCCCTGCCCCCAGATCGAATTATTGAGCACGGCGCGTTTCCGCCAATTGCGCCCGTTTGTGGCCCTTCGAGGAGGCTCTTCAAACTAAGCTGTCTTAAGATTCTGAGGGGGATTGCCAGGGTAGATGCTGAGAGGCTGTTTCCCCTGGCTGGAGAGTCTGGAACTGGGGGAGGGCACAGTCTCAGGATAAGGGGTCGGCTTTTTAAGACTTGAGATGAGGAGGAATTTCTTCACTCAGAGGGTTGTGAATCTTTGGAATTCTCTATTCCAGCGGGCTGTTGATGCTGAGTTGTTGAGTATATTCAAGAAAGAAAGACTTGCATTTATATAGCGCCTTTCACGACCACCGGACGTCTCAAAGTGCTTTACAGCCAATGAAGTACTTTTGAAGTGTAGTCACTGTTGTAATGTGGGAAATGCGGCAGCCAATTTGCACACAGCAAACTCCCACAAATAGCAATGTGATAATGACCAGATAATCTGTTTCTGTTATGTTGGTTGAGGGATAAATATTGGCCAGGACACCGGGGATAACTCCCCTGCTGAGATATAGATTTTTGGACTCTAGGGGAAATCAAGGGATATGGGGATCGGGCGGGAAAGTGGAATTGAGGTTGAAGATCAGCCGTGATCTTATTGAATGGTGGAGCAGGCTCGAGGGGCCGTGTAGAAATTTACGGCACAGAAGGAGGCCATTCGACCCATCATATGGGCTACTGCTCCTAATTCTTATGTTCTTATGGGGTTTTTTTTAGGTGCAAAGGAACAAATAGGCACCTTTTAAAAGCTTTAACATCTTAAAAAATATTTAATTTACTAAGGAACTGTCTAGTAAACACCAATGAAACCAATAAATGGTTCTGTATAAACATTTTAAGTCGTTTTCAGTGATTTAAAATCAGGTTACTCACAGGTGGTGGACTCGACACTTAATAAAAATGCTTATTTTTTGTGACAAACCCATTTTCAGCTGTATTAATAAAACTGCACCAGGTTGCCACTCTTAAATACATCAAGGAATATTTTTTAATACAAGGGGAAAAAAATAAACAATTACGTTCTAAAATGCCGCCCGCTTGCGTTGGTTCATGGAAGATAATGGCCCTGAAATTTGCCTCTCCGGCTTGCCACGGGGGTAACGATCGTGCGCGCACTTACCTACCGCGCCTGCCGTTGTGTTTTGGGCCCACAGGAACTTCAGCTCCTGGGCCTGCTCCAAGTGCCGGCGCGCAGTGCTTGCGTGTCCCAGGGGCGCAGTTAGTGCGATGCATCCCCTGGGATCACGTGGGCCATGGAGAGCCAATGGCAGCAGACCATCTTTCATTCATAGATTTGACAGGAAGACCTGTCAAATGTATGAATTGAAATCGGCCCTAAAAGAACAGCTAAACTTAAAATAAATTAAAAAAAATACCCATCACATTTATAAAATAACTATAGTTAAATAAATTAACCACTTTAAACAAAAATTTAAATTTTTGAAAAAATTAAAATACTTTTTAACAGTGCTAAAAATAAACTTACCTTTCTTTAAAGTATCTAAAAAAGATAAACCTGTTGAAATTTTTTTTAAATTATACTTAATTAACCACTTACCTTGTTGAAAACGGCTCCTGCGCCTCCTTTTTAAAATGAGAAGTCGCACAACACCAGGTTCCGCATCATGTCCTTTTTAAAAGCGCAGGTTCTTCAATACTTACCCTCCCGTAGAAACCTGAAAAAAACCCTAAGTTTGCTGCGCGTGCGCAGCCTCTACCGCGCACGCGGTTCACCTGTGAACCGCCCCCTTCACCAGACCGGAAGTTCCGGTTTCCCGCGCATGCGCAGTGCATGCAGGAAACCAGCACTTCAGGGCGCCTTACGGGTGAGTACGCACTGTGTACTCACCCGGGAAGGGCCGAATTTTTGGCCCTTTATGTTTGTGATTCTGAAAATGACTTTGAGTGGAAACTTGAACTATAACTTCACTTCAGAAAACCAGCGCAATTTTGAGCACAATTTGCGCCCGGATTACCGATTGCGCCCAAAACGGAATCTCCACTCCATTATTAACCAACACAGAACATTCTGGATACACTCAGCAGGTCAGGCAGCATCTGTGGAGAGAGAAACAGGGTTAACGTTTCAGGTCGATGACCTCTCGTCAGAACTGGAAAAGTTAGAGATGTAACCGGTTTTAAGCAAGTGCAGGGGCAGGGAAAGGTGGGGGGGGAGGGGAGGAAAGAACAAAAGGGAAGATCTGTGATAGGGTGGAAGGCAGGAGAGATTAAATGACAAAAGGGATGATGGTGCAAAGCAAAAGGGACAAGTAAAGAAACAAAAGATGAGTCTAGAGAGGCTGTAAATAGAAACTGCACAATCATTGCCAGCACCAGTCTGTATTAACCAACTGTTGGGGGAGTCACGTGGCACGGCCAGGAGACGATCCAATTTAATTTCCCCTGATGATCTGATCCCTGCTCTGTGCTGATAGAAAACAGATCCCAGGTCAAGCATCACAATTGACCACCGCGCTCACAAGCTGGAGAAAGAGCAGGGGAAGAGGAAAGTAAGCCTGTGTTCTGTTCCTGATTGCTCAGCAATGACTCATGCTGCAAAGGCCATGAGGGAGGGCAAAATTAGGATTAACTTGTCCCACCCACATCCCAATATCTATCAACAGTCACCATTCTGATGCAAATATGAAGAATGATCAGTTGTGGGCGTTTGGCAGCAATAAGTGGAAGATAAAAATCTGAGAGTTCTGTGTAGATTGACAACATATCTCACACAGCGGTAGGGTGGCCAAAATAACAACAGAAAACGCTGGAAAAACTCAGCAGGCCAGGCAGCATCCGTGGAGAGAGAAACAGAGTTAACGTTTCAGGTCGAAACCCTTCGTCAGAACGTTCTGACAAAAGGTCTTCGACCTGAAACGTTAACTCTCTTTCTCTCTCCACGGATGCTGCCTGGCCTGCTGAGTTTTTCCAGCGTTTTCTGTTGTTATTTCGGATTTCCAGCATCCGCAGTATTTTGCTATCGGTAGGGTGGCCAACTCTGGTTGGACATATTCCTGGAGGTTTCATCACCTGACCTTCCGCCTCCAAATCGTCCCAAGTGCCTTTTTTCCCATCTCCAAAATTTTGACAACTTACAAATGAAAGAAATGCACCAATGATTTTCCTCCTGGATTGCTCACAGGAAATGAACCTTTAATTCCTGGAGATACCAGGGCAATCATGGAGGGGTTGGCAACCACGTGCAGTGGATAAATGCTGACTGTTTTTCACTGAGATAAAACTTCCCCAGGCTGCACACTTAGGGATGGGTTTTCCTTAAGGGCGCTTACACCACCAGCAGTAGCTCAGGGCGGGGACCTCTGATTGCTAGTCCAACCCCGGCCCAGTTCCTTGTGTCGTGCCAATTCTATCAGCAGGGCAAGCTCACAGCGATCCCTCCATTCTTCAGTGGGACCCCGCCATTGCTGGGGAGGAAACAGTCACGGTGGTGTCATGGGAAACTCGCTACAGCACCTCAAGTAGGCGGGGCTAGATTTAAAGGGGACAGAACTACAACAACTTGCATTTATATAGCACCTTTAACATAGCAAAACGTGCCAAGGCGCTTCACAAGAGCGTTATCAATAAAAAATTTGACACCGCTGTATCCACAGAAGGAAATATCAGGACAGATGACCAAAAGCTTGGTCAAAGAGGTGGGTTTTTAAGGATCCTCTTAAAGGAGGAAAGAGAGGTGGAGGGGCTGAGAGGTTTAGGAAGGGAATTCCAGAGCTTGGGGCCTAGGCAGCCAAAGGCACGGCCGCCAATGGTGGAGCGATTAAAATCAGGGATGCACAAGATGCCAGAATTGGAGGAGCGCAGAGCTCTCGGAAGGTTGTAGGGCTGGAGGAGGTTGCAGAGATAGGGAAGGGCGAGGCCATGGAGGGATTTGAGGGCCAGAAGTCCTTCAAAGCGTGCAGGTTGATATTTGAAATTGGCTGAGTGAGTCCCGTGGGAAAATAAGCCAATAGTTGGAGAGGTTAGGAGTTAGCCAGATCAAGTTCCTTTCATCCATTAAAATAATTCCTCCCGTCTCCTGCCATCGAAGTTCCCCTACCGCCCGCTTCTTCCTTGTCTTCTCCTCCATTGGCAGTCCAGAGGCAGGGAGACAAGAATATTGACAGCAGTATCAAGCCGTCCCTAGCCCGCGCTGTCATTTACATGCAGGGCAGGCAATAGGTTGGCTTGCTGACACCGGTGTAATGGTGAAAGGAAAGGTCAGCAACTCGTTTCAAGGATGGGGATGTGACAGTAGGTCCACCCCACACTATTTCCCTCTAAGTAATGCTCTAGGACCACCCAAAGACACCCCTAGTAAAATCCAGCTCCTTGCTCTCCAGCCACAGCAGTAGTCACCTTCCTGCCATGTCCAATAAGTTTGTGCTCAATGGCCTAAACCGACCTGTTTAATAAAGAAGTTGTCACTTTATGGCCTTTGAAAGTCTTGACAGTGAGCACAGACGTATCTCAGTACATGAAGAATGTAATCTGCTTTACCTATCCAGTCCCACTCCAGTGACTTGAGCACAAAAATCTAGGCTGACGCTCGATTGGTGCACTGTTGGAAGTGCCGTCTCTCGGATGAGACGTTAAAACAAGGCCCTGTCTGCTCTCTCAGGTGGACGTAAAAGATCCCATGGCACTGTTTCGAAGAAGAGCAGGGGAGTTCTCCCCGGTGTCCTGACCAATATTTATCCCTCAATCAACATAAAAAAACAGATTATCTGGTCATTCTCACGTTGCTATTTGTGGGAGCTTGCTGTGCGCAAATAGGCTGCCGTGTTTCTCACATTATAACAGTGACGACACTTCAAAGGTACTTTATTGGCTGTAAAGTGCTTTGGGACATCCTGAGGTTGTGAAAGGCGCTATATAAATGCAAGTCTTTCCTTCTTTCCAGACTATACTCCTCCCATTTTAGTTTCTAAAATCCCCAGAGGTTAAAGTTATTAGTTATCGACTTTTACTTCTATTTGTATAAGGTTTCTTTATCTATTGGAGAGTGTAGTGTCATATTTATTACTTACTGTTTCCCCTCAGTGTTTACTGTTTGTATCACCACGGCTCAGTATCTGAGTCAGAAGGCTGTGTGTTTGAGCTTCATTCCAGAGACTTGACCACGTAATCCAGGCTGACACTCCAGTGCAGTACAGAGGGAGTGCCGCACTCTCAGAGATGCCGTCATTAAGATGAGATGTTAAAACAATGCCCCGTCTGCCTATTCAACTGGTGTCCTGGCTAACATTCATCCCTCAATCCATACCGTAAAAATCGATTAACTAGTAATTCAACTTTTTATTGTTTATGGGACCTTGCTGTGCGCAAATTGGTTGTTGTGTTTGTCTACAAAAAATACACGGTAATGGGCTGCAATATCAATCCCCTCCCCCCCACCCTCCCACCCTCCCCCCCCCACCCCCGGCCCTGCCTCGCTGTCATTTACACGCGGGAGGGCAAGCAATGGGCTGGTGAAGGGGGAAAGAAGAAGTTGGAAACACATTTCAGGGATGGGGATGTGGCAGTAGGTCTCCCCACCCCGGTTCCCTCTAATCAATGCCCTGGGACCACCCAGAGTGACTGTGGGGGGGTAATTTTAACTTAACCCGTCCCATAGGAAACTGGCACAATCAGATCGTCCACTGCCTTTACACGCTGCCCGATTTCACTTTCCGTTGACTTCAATGGGTGGCCAATCTGATTTTGTCAGTTTCCCACCAGGCAGGTTCGGATAAAATTAACCCCCCCACTTATGTCCCAAAAGTAATTAATTGACTGTGAGGATATGAAAGGTGCTATATAAATGCCCAGTTCTTTATTTCTCTCAGCTCCTCCAGTTCTGGTCATCAATGAATCCCATGAACGAATTTTAAAAAATTCTATTGGAAGTCTATAAATTGATCAATCTGAGGTATTCCTCTATCGCTGTAGCGTTCCACCAGGAATCTTGTAAAACACAAAAACACTTCATAAAGATGAAAACGTTGTACTGGTCAAATAGGTACCACAAAAAGAATGCTAGGCTCAGACATGTAAAAAAATTTTTATTAATTCATGGGATGTGGGCGTCGCTGGCAAGGGGGAGAACAAACCAAAGGGGGAAAACAAATCACGTTAAAATGCAGCTTTCAACTCAGAATATTTCAAAGTATCAACAACGATAATCACTTTCAGAGATACTGGGCAGCACATTCACCTGTAATCATACCACTTGCAGGAGCAACAGTGGCACAAAATGATGACAACGTATCTAAAAACCTGACAAAGGCAGCACTCGGCCTGAGGAGGGATTTACAATACAGCAGGTCAGTTTTCCCAGTTAAAGAAAGATCTTTCATTTATATCGCGCCTTTCATAACTTCAGGACGTCTCAAAGCGCTTTACGGCCAATGAAGTACTTTTGAAGTGTAGTCACTGTTGTAATGTAGGAAATGCGGCAGCTAATTTGTACACAGCAAGCTCCCACAAACAGCAATGAGATGAATGACCAGATAATCTGCTTTTAGTGATGTTGGTTGAGGGATAAATATTGGCCAGGATACTGGGGAGAACTCCCCCTCCTCTTCTTTGAAATAGTGCCATGGGATCTTTAACATCCACCTGGAGGGGCAGACGGGTCCTCTCTTTAACTTCTTATCCAAAAGACGGCACCTTCGACAGTGCAGCACTCCCTCAGTACTGCACTGGGGTGTCAGCCTAGATTATGTGGTCAATTTTCTGGAGCGGGACTTGAACCCACGACCTTCTGACTTAGAGGCGAGAGTGTCTTCCTTGCCCTGGGCTCACCCCTCCCCCCCGATTGCGGCCAGAACCACACATCCACCGCCGATTGTGGCTGGAACTACCCCCTCACCCCAATCGCCTCCAGCGCCCCCGCCCATCCCCAACTGACCGTTCCCATGGGTACCCGGCTGCGGCCTTTTGGCGCCCAATTCCCGCTCCCGCCCACCGGCCAGGTGGTGGATCCAGCCGGGTTCGCACAGTGAGAATATTTATGGTAATGATGTCCGGGGCCGTTAAGATATGCCGGGCCTCCATGTCCCCTGACTCCCCAGGCTCGCCGCCCGTTTCGTGGCTCGCCTCACGGTACCCTTGCCCTCCATTCCCCCAGTAAAATCGGGGCTTTAGTGTTTAAACGTCCCAGGCCTACAGCTTGCTTTGTGGTAGCCGGTGTTGGAGCCAGATGTTGAGTTAGGTTCGCATTCCTAGCATTCATTCATAGCTTTATAGCTTTGTTGTGGTGTCCTAATATATCTTGTAATTGCTGTAGATTGGTTGTTGAGTTAAAGAAACTTTGGTGAATTTTTAAACTGACACTGGGTCGACTCTGCGCATCACGGCAGTTAGCCAGTGACGACACCAGCTATTAATATTAACTTTGTCTTGTGGGACGTGAAGAGAATTAATGATCCCACTGAAAGAAACAAAGTCCTCGATGAACACAAAGCAATCAGCTGTTGAAATGCTCCTCTTGTGTGCCGGGCTGCTGGCACAGCACCCCGCTCCCCGGTGGTCCAGGTAGGGCCCCGCAGAGTTGTGGGCTTGGGCCCTCCCCTTTAATGAGGGGAGGAGCCCTTCCATGCGGCAGCGCTACGTGGCCCCGTGCGTAGCGCTGCAGAACGCAACACCCCGATATTCGGGGTTAGGTTCTCTAAGAAGGAAGTGGAGCGCTTGAATTAACACTCCACATCCCTCTTGGGGCGCTAAAACTGAAGTTAGCAATCGCCGGCACTATTTTTCGCCGAGCGCGAAATTTAGCGCCCAGGTGATGTTAGCGACCCAAAATGGTCGCTAACGAATTCCCCCCCCTCCTCTCCCCCCCACCCCCCCCTCCTCTCCCCCCACCCCCCCCCCTCCCCCCCCACCCCCCCCCCCCCTCCCCCCCTCCCCCCCCTCCCCCCCTCCTCCCCCTCCTCCCCCTCCCCCTCCCCCCCTCCCCTCCTCTCTCCCTCCCCCCCTCCCCCTCCCCTCCCTCCCCCCCCCTCCAATGCAGCAGATCGCAGGGATAGCAGCAGAGTCCAATACCATCCTTTGTGACCCTATCAGAAAGGGCTTCTCTACAATGCAGAGCATCCTGGAGAGATTCTAGATCTACTTGTATGGTACCAGGGCTGAGGGACTTCAGTTACATGGAGAAGCTGGGATTGTTCTCCTTAGAGCAAAAAAGGTTAAGGGGAGATTTATTGGAGGTTTTCAAAATTAGGAAGGGTTTTGATAGAGTAAATAAGGAAAAACTGTTTCCACTGGCAGATGGGTCAGTAACCAGAGGACACAGATTTATGTATTGTTTTTGATTAGCATATCATTACGTTTTTTTAACATGGCCACCACTGTCACCGAACATTTTTATGTGGCATTTTCATGATACAGAAAGAATAAAGAGGGACTTGCATTTATATAGCACCTTTCATGACCTCAGGACGTCCCAACCCCAATTTTTGAAGTATAGTTACTGTTGTAATGTAGGAAACCCAGCAGTCAATTTGTGCACAGCAAGGTCTCACAAACTGCAATGATCAGTGATGTGGGTTGAGGGATAAATATTGACCAGGACACTGGGGAGAGCCTCGCTGGTCTATTTTAAAATATTGCCATGGGATCTTTCATGTCCAGCTGAGAAGGCAGACAGGGCCTCGGCTTAACATCACATCTGAAAGGCAGCACCGCCGACAGTTTGACACTCCCTCAGTACTACACTGAAGTGCCAGCCTAGATTTTGCCAAGTCTCTGGAGTGGGGGGTTGAACCCACATCCTTCTGACTCACAGGAAAGAGCGTTACCCACTGAGCCACAAATCACATGGCTCTTGTACAGCTCTTGTAGTGCACAGGAGGAGGTTTCTCCACATCAAATGAGTGTCAACAAATGCAAGATATTGTTGTTGATCAGCACACCAAGTTCAAGTATTTTTTTAACACTGCCTCGGCACATTTCTAGGTGACATTTTCATGATACGGTGGAGGCTTTGCTTGTTTATTGCACCTCATTTACACCAGTTATCACTATTTCTTGCATGTTGTAAAAATTGATGTTCAGTTGCATTCAGGGGTGCTGTGCTGTTTCTTGGAATTAAATACCACCCCTACGCTCTGATAGACACACCACACGTCACTGACAATATTGCCACTGCACTGTGGTAAATGGTGAGAATGACATTTTGACCCAAGTTTTCAACAAATGGTATCCTGTTATATCAATATAGAGACCTTTCTGTGATGATAAGCTGAAGAATGCTTTTGCGTCTGCTTCTCCAGCCCAAATTTTAAACTACAGCAGTAATGCTGAAATAAGAAAGTACTCCATTAAACACACCACACTGCAGATCTTAAGCCATTACCAGGATATGATTATACCAATCAGCACCAATACTGGGTGGAGAAAAACCAAAGCACTGTAAATGTACTGAAATTATAGATAACTTCAAAAACATTGCAGTTATAATGTAAAACACAGGATTATCCAGTTTGAAGTTTTCTACACTGGGTACAAAAAAAGACTTGCATTTATATAGCGCCTTTGACGACCTCAGGACGTCCCAAAGTGCTTTACAGCCAATGAAGTACTTTTGAAGTGTAGTCACTGTTGTAATGTAGGAAACGCGGCAGCAAATATGCGCACAGCAAGCTCCCACAAACAGCAACGGGATAACGACCAGATAATCTGTTTTAGTGATGTTGGTTGAGGGATAAATATTGGCCAGGACACCGGGGATAACTCCCCTGCTCTTCTTCAAAATAGTGCCTTGGATCTTTTACTTCCACCTGAGAGAACAGACGGGGCCTCAGTTTAACATCTCATCTGAAAGACAGCACCTCCGACAGTGCAGCACTCCCTCAGCACTGAGCTGGAATGTCAGCCTAGATCTTTGTGTTCAAGTCTCTGAAGTGGGACTTGAACCCACAACCTTCTGACTCACTGTAGAATTCGCAAATTATCGCGATTTCAAAATAATGAGAAAGAGACATAGTTTCATAAAAACAGCTTTATTTCAGCAAAATGCTGTCAGGTTCAAAAACGGACACAAGCAGCCTGTAAAATGGCCGCCGCGCCTCGTGGCAGAAGTTTCTAGACTTTTCAGTAGGCAGACAAGATGGCGTTTCAATAAACATTTCAGCAAGATCGGACAGTACTCAGCATAATGAAATAAGACAAGACGCGATCGTTTTGCATTTTGTACACCTAAGAGAACATAAGTGCTGGAATCGGTTTTCCATGCACAAACGAGGGCTATTGTACTGGGCAATTAAGGGCCCATTCAAAGACATTGATACGCAAATTCCCCACGGCTCTACGATGAGAGAGCCGTTCGCGAGTACTCACAAGAAGAATTCGGAGGCCCCCAAAACCCCTCCAGGGAGACTCCTAGCCGGTTCCACAATGGGAGAAATATTAACGGGTATTTAGACAGTTACAAGTATCACCGAAACCCATTAACGACAAGAACCACCCCATACAAGAAGTTTGAGCGCCAAAACATGACAAAAGATGAACATTAAGTTTGGGCGGGAGATAAGGAATTACAGTACTATAACTGTAGTGTCCAAGCGCCCATCGCTCTCTTATCCTTTTCATTCGCTTGGAATCGTCTCTTGGCTATTATCCCGGACGACCGTTACTCTCTCTTGTTCTGCTGATCCCTTTTGGGGTCGACCTCGTGGCGCGCTGCGAAATCGGGTGCACCATCCCGAAGGTCGGTAAACGGTGTCTGGACTCGAAGGCCCGAGGAGATGAGATGAGATGAGAAGAGAAGAAGAAGAATCCACGTGCCGCCGTGGTCAGTAAACCCCGACCGCGCCCGTAAATATAAAGACCATTTTTGAACTCTATCAGGTTGCTGCATGAACTGGTCAAAGACTTTTCTTCGAATCTTATCGACAACTGGTGTCAATATAGGAAGACTCTTCTTTGAATTTTACCGGTTAAGTGGTGTCGGTCCAGAAAGACTTTTCTTTGAGTTCTACAGCCGGGCCCGAGCACTGTCGAGTTCTTCATGACAGCAGACGGTCCAGCCTGCTTGCAGCAGCAGAAGCGAGTAAACAAGTGGGGTACAGAGACCCCTGATCAACACGTGAATAGTCAGGTGCTGTGGCGAAAACATCCGAGCATCGGTTTAGAATTCTCCGAGTTATCACGAGTGGTGAGCATGGTTCTCGATCCTACAGATCTAGATTAGGACAGGTATTAATAGGGGAGGGTTTTGTTTTAAGGATAATTATAATGTGTGTCCCCTTTTACAATGTGTCGTGCGCTCCTCGTTTCCCTAAACCTAGTTGCATAAATGTATGTAAGCTTGTACTGTCATTAATCTGTGCTTATGACATGTATTTCGTAATCTTGAACAATATGCAATAAAGATTTTCCATTTCGTACTATTCAACCGGGTCTACCTGAGTTTTTCTCTGCATTTACTGCTCTCGCACCTAAGTCCAGTGTCAGAACCGTAAGGGCGAGTGGGTCGAACCACTCACAGGTGTCTAGTGCTACCAGGCTGGCTGGAGACCAGAACAGGCAACAAGGCCTAACCCCGCACTAGCACCCAGGCTAAGCACAGAGCCGCGCGAACCCCTTACATCACTGAGCCATGGCTGACACCAAAAGAGTTAGCTAACCGTAGATACAAAGAAAGCATTTAAAGCTAGACTTCAAAGAAAAAAATCGCCATGAAATTTCTCACTCAACCCAGAAAGTAATCAAGTTAAAATGTCCTTGTAAATACATTGCATGAATCATTTGACATCACTAATAAAACCTGTATCATGAATTAAACTGATGTATTATTTTTTAACCTGTTCCAAATTTTGAGATTTGCTAGCACACTGCTCAAAATTTTTAGAAAGACAAATGCAACAATCATAGAATCATAGAATAGTTCAGCACAGAAGGAGGCCATTCAGCCCATCGAGTCTGCGCCAGCTCTTTCGCAGAGCAATCCAGTTAGTCCCACTCCCCCTGGCTCTTTCCCCATATCCCTGCAATTTTTTCTCCTTCAAATATTAATCCAATTCTCCAAACAATTCTCAGAAATCATCATTTTAAGAGATTAGATTTCCACACCAGTGCTTCCGATATTTCTTCTTTTTCCTCAACCGAGGATTCTCCTCCACCGTGGCTGACAGGGCCCTCAACCGTGTCCGTCCCATTTCCCGCACTTCTGCCTTTACCCCTTCCCCTCCCTCCCAGAACCATGATAGGGTCCCACTTGTCCTCACCTTCCACCCCACCAGCCTCCATACTCAACGGGGCATCCTCCCCCATTTCCGCCTTCCACGTAGATTTCCAGGTTATTGGCTTATATGCATGAAAAAAAAATCAGCGTTTATCTCTTCCCCCAGATTTTTCAGTTATGACTTGCACTCTCAGCATTACTGCTGGTCACATGACCAAGATTGCCAGTTGGGTATCGGGGCATCTTCTATACTCAAGTGGATACAGGTCTAGTCTGTGCAACCTGTCCTCATAATTTAACCCTTTTAGCCCCGGTGTCATTCTGGTGAATCTGCGCTGCACCCCCACCAAGGTCAATATATCCTTCCTGAGGTGCGGTGCCCAGAACTGAATGCAGTGCTCCGGATGTGGTCTGACCAGAGCTCTGTACAGCTGCAACATAACTTCCACAGCATTGTATTCCAGCTCTCTTGAGGTAAAGGCCAATTTGCTCATGAAGTTCTGAGGGTTTTTTTTTAAATCGCTGGTAGCTGAGAGATAACATGACTGGTGCACGAATGAGCCATTTGTATCAGAGCAGTTAGGGAGTTACAGAGGCAGAGCCATACGGCAATAAGGTTTGCTTTGTGCAGCCAAGTATTGTGCAGCTCAGATACGCAGCAGAAGGTGCAGTAAATGAAGCCAATGGTTGGTACTGTATTATTAAGAAAGAAAGACTTGCATTTATTTAGTGCCTTTCACAACCTCAGGACATCCTAAAGTGCTTTACAGCCAATGAGGTACTTTTGAAGTGTAGTCACTGTTGGAAACCAAATTTTGCGCAGCAAGATCCCACAAACAGCAATGTGACAATGACCAGATAATCTGTTTTTAGTGGTGTCGACTGAGGTATAAATGTTGACCAGGACACCGGGGAGAACTCCCCTGCTCTTCTTCAAAATAGTGACCATGAGCTCTTTTACATCCACCTGACAGGTCAGACGGAGCCTTGGTTTAACATTTCAGTTGACACCTCTGACAGTGTAGCATGTCCTCAGTACTGCCCTGGGAGTGTCAGCCTAGATTGTGCGCTCAAGTCTCTGGGATGAGTCCCACGAACTCACAACCTATCTGACTCAGAGGTAAGAGTGCTACCAACTGAGCCACAGCTGACATGATAGCCTCAGCCTGCTTAATTCTGATATCAGCTGCAATTTAGCAGATTTTATTTTACAATCTCTGGGCACTGCCCTGACTTACTGATTATAGCAAATTCCATTTTATGTTATTTCAAGTTGACTAAATGTTTTCTTGCTTTAATTAGTTATTTCTGGGGGGGGGGGGGGTGAGGAAACCTCACTCAGTGAATATAGGATGCATTCACTCCTTAGACGTTAAATTAAAACCGAAAATAGCGCTTTGCGGTACAAAAGGTTCCACATCTTGGTTTGATATTTCAATTTGCATCACGCTGTAAAATATGGCTCCTGTCTATACTGAAACCACACTTCTGATATGTAGAACCTGACCTTGTTAAGCCACCACTGTACCGGCAGTAGCACAAGTAAAACCAAATTGACCTCACTTGGGTTCAACAGCTACAACCCAGTGATGACTCATTCCATTACCATCTAAACCCGTCGGTTGAAAAAGTTGGTGTGCTCACTTCATCACTGTGAAAGATATCCAAATTAACATATTTTCCCATGGATGCTTGTAGGCTTCGCAAAATCCCCCAGAAACTCGTATAGAACCCTAAAAGGGGTGATTTGGGGATTTTTATACGAATTTGGGATGATGGGACCTAAATGAAGTGATTTGAGGTCAAAACCTCAGTTTTGGACATTTTTATGGATCAGGGAAGAAAAACCCTGAGGAAAATGACTTTGGATGTTACTATTGGGAAAAACCTCACAGTCACAGAGGCAAGACAGGCTGCGGAGGGGTGTGGCGAGGCAGTGGACAGCTTTTGGGTATTGGGGCCCAGTCAAGCTGTCTGGGAAATGTTTGCACTGCAATCCAACCAGGAAGGAAGCACCTCACCCAAAACCTCACATACACATCCAAAAATGAATAATCCAAGACCCCTTTTGAAATCCCCAGGCCCAAACAGGATGCTAGAAGCCTGAAAACAATAAAACATCCAGTACACCCATTACCCCATCAAAAAACAATCAGCCAAGTATCTACAGGGACAGATTAACAAGCCCGCCAAAAACCTAAGACAAAAAGGGCGAGATTTGGCACGTAGATAAAGGCCCTGCCTAAATGGATGACATCGGAAGCCATCCGGACAAGTAAACATAAAATTAAACCCATCAAACTTAACGAGCCCGCCAAAACCTAAGACAAAAGAATGAACAGGCCTCAACTGAAACCTAAATCACTTCAACACAAAACCGATTTAATAAAGTGGTTTTGGCGCGAAAAATACAATGGGCCTGAACGGTATAATTGAGGGCCTATTCCCCCAGCAAGACACAGCAAGTTACTCACTGCTACAGGAGCCACACGACACGAGCAGGAGGAGGAGAGAAGCAGCAAGGCCACGAGGCAGACCCGGGGCAAGATCGGAGGCAGGGACAGACAAGGCAGGCAAGGGCTAGAGCTGAGACCACTGGGAGCAAGTCGGCATCGCTCAGTACATGGTCCAACACTAACAGCCACTAGCCAAGGTCACTGGAAGCTGGGAGTGAGTCGGCATCGCTCAACCCACGGTCCAGCCCCAGGAGGTACCGCCCCGACAGGCCTCCAATGCAACAAATCGACCACCAGAGCCACCAAGGGCTCCACGAGGTAGACCGCCACTCAAAAGTACCGCGGGGACCAACCACCAGGCAACCACGACCTAAACCAGCCAACCAGGGGAAACCCGAAGAAACGCCAACCCTACAACTACTCCTGGCTTACCCCTGGGTAAGACTTGCATGCAAAGACTCTAAACCTACAGCTAGAAGCAAAGTACTTACCTGATAAATCCACAACCGTGCCTTACCGCATCTGCGGACTCCACCCGACTGAGGAGCCTTCGCAGATTCCACAGACCAGTACCACGTGGGGATGGCAGGCCCCAAAGGACACAAAGAGAGTACCCCAAAAACGCAATCAACTTACCTGGCTGGATTTCGAACTGTCAAAACCCCTGTTTGGTGAGCATTACCCCTGATCTCCTGAAATCAAAACTTAGCTAGACAGTGGGATTGGGAGGGGTAAGATTTTTTTTGTATATTGTCGTTTCTCCCTCGCCTGTACCGTGTGTTCCCCAACCTGTTTAAGTGTTAAGTGTGTTTTAAGTTTGTTACTTTTTTCTTTTAATAAAAGTCAAAATTCTTTCATCCAAACCTGTTGTCTACTGCACCTTTGTTCACAACCCCCAAATAAGTCCAAGGTCTAGAACCAGGGGCGTGGGAGTGATTTGAACCGCTCACTGAGTCAGAGGTGAAGCTGACCCTACCACACCACCCCCTACAATGCTTAACTACTAAACTTTGAAATTGTCTCAGAGATCAGATAAATCTAATACCTTGCTCCAAGTGACCACACTACAAAGGCTAGTGAACATAAACTGTTGGCAGGGCTTGAAGGAAAAACCAGAGATGATCAAAACTGGTTAGTAAAAATAGCTGGAAATGACATAATCCTTCTCTCCATGTGTGAATTTATATTCACATACTTCCCCAAAGCAATGAACGGCAACTGGGTTAACATAGTCCACATGTGACAGGGAGAGCTTCTACTTTCAATTCAAAGTTTTTTTAATTTTGGCCATACCACTTCATAGAATCATGGAATCTTACAGCACAGAAGGAGGCCATTCGCCCCGTCATGCCTGTGCCGGCTCTTTGAAAGAGCTCTCCAATTAGTCCCACTCCCCCTGCTCTTTCCCCACGGCCCGGCACATTTTTCCTTTTCAAGTATGTACCCAATTCCACTTTTGAAAGTTACTATTGAATCTGCTTCCACCGCCCTTTCAGGCAGTGCATTCCAGATCACAACAACTTGCTGTGTAAAAAACATTTCTCTTCATCTCCCCTCTGGTTCTTTTCCCAATTACCTTAAATCTTTGTCCTCTGGTTACCGACCCTCCCGTCACTGGAAACAGTTTCTCCTTCTTTACTCTTATCAACACCGTTCATGATTTTTAACGCCTCTATTAAATCTCCCCTTAACTTTCTCTGCTCGAACATAAGAACATAAGAAATAGGAGCAGGAATAGGCCACTTGGCCCCTCGAGCCTGCTCCGCCATTCAATAAGATCATGGCTGATCTTGGGCTCAAAGCCACTTCCCCGCCCGCTCCCCATAACCCTTCACTCCCTTATCTTGCAAAAATCTGTCTATCTCCACCTTAAATGTATTTAATGACCCAGCCTCCACAGCTCTCTGGGACAGAGAATTCCACAGATTAACGACCCTCTGAGAGAAGAAATTCCTCCTCATCTCAGTTCTAAAAGGGCAACCCTTTATTCTAAAACTGTGCCCCCGCGTTCTAGATTTCCCCACGAGGGGAAACATCCTCTCTGCATCTACCTTGTCGAGCCCCCTCAGTATCTTATATGTTTCAATAAGATCACCTCTCATTCTTCTAAATTCCAATGAGTATAGGCCCAGCCTGCTCAATCTTTCCTCTTAAGTCAACCCCCTCATCTCTGGAATTAACCTAGTGAATCGTCTCTGAACTGCCTCCAACGCAAGTATATCCTTCCTTAAATAAGGAGACCAAAACTGTACGCAGGTGTGGTCTCACCAATACCCTGTACAGTTGTAGCAGGACTTCCCTGCTTTTATACTCCAACCCCTTTGAAATAAAGGCCAACATTCTATTTGCCTTTTTGATTACTTGCTGTACCTGCATGCTAATTTTTTGTGTTTCATGCACAAGGACCCCCAGGTCCCTCTGAACTGTAGCATTTTGTAATCTCTCTCCATTTAAATAATAATTTGCTTTTTTATTTTTCCTGCCAAAGTGTATAACCTCGCACTTTCCCACATTATATACTCCATCTGCCAAATGTTTGCCTACTCACTTAGCCTGTCTATATCCCTTTGCATGTTCTTTGATTCCTCTGCACAACTTGCTTTCCCATCCATCTTTGTATCATCTGCAAACTTGGCTACTTTACACTCGGTCCCTTCATCCAAGTCATTAATGTAGATTGTAAATAGATGAGGCCCCAGCATCGATCCTTGTGGCACCCCACTAGTTACCTTTTGCCAACCGGAAAATACCCATTTATCCCGACTCTCTGCTTTCTGTTAGTTAGCCAATTCTCTATCCATGCTAATATATTACCCCCAATTCCATGAGCTCTTATCTTATGCAGTAGAAGGAGAGCAATCACCGCCTCTCCATGTAATTGAAGTCAACTTATTTGAGTTGTTTCAAAATTTAAAAAATAAAATAAATCTAGAAGTGTTTGTAATCTCCAAAACTCAAGATACTTATGAATAAAGTTTTGGTCTAAAGATGATGTATGAGGCCAATCAAGATGTCCCCAAAATTCCTGGGAAAAGTGCTAACTTCAATGTAATGTCTAGACTGACACAACTTTATTCTATCGCTCTCATCTTTTCCTATATCTTACCCCATAGCACTGCTGACTTTGATCTTTACCCAGCTGGGAAAGCAACAGCCTGGTCTAATTACTATCACTGTTACAGCTACTCTATAATCATCTCACTGGAGGTATCATTGAATTGGGGTGAGAGATAGCAGCCAAAAATAGTTACAAATCCTAAAAGAAAGACTTGCCTTTCTACAGCGCTTTTCATGACCTCAGGACATCCCAAAGTGCTTTACAGCCAATGAAGTACTCATTTCGAAGTAATGTAATGTAGGAAATGCAGCAGCCAATATGCACGCAGCAGGCTCCACCATACAACCATGTGATAATTGCTAGATAATCTGTTTTTAATGATGTTGGTTGAGGGATAAATATTGGCTGGGACACCGGGGAGAACTCCGCTGATCTTCTTCGAAATAGTGCCATGGGATCTTTGACGTCCACCTGAGAGAGCAGACTGGGCCTCAGTTTAACGCCTCATCTGAAAGACGGCACCTCCGACAGTGCAGCACTCTCTTTTGGTGGGCCTCAAGGTAAACGGAGAACTGCGATTTCACCTACAGCATCCATTCAGTATCCATTCCAGATAGCAGGAGCTAATGTTTGTCCTATAAGGACCAACTTGTTGGAACCTAATAGCAGCTGGATTTGGGGAGGAGCAGGGACTCGGGTAAGAGCAGGAAGGAGAAGAGGGGGGCAATTTTGCGCTGATTTTTGCCCGCAAACACTGACTGAGCCCCCAAAGCATTGAGTGTCAATGTGAAAAGCTGACCATTGTAAGAGGTGAGTGAGAAATATTAGTGCTTTACATCATGGTCTGGTGGTTTCCCAATCATTTTCAGTTACTTGCTTGGTACACTATTCAACTTCCTCTTGCAAATAGTGCTCTTATCATTTCTCCCACTGAGTAAACTTTACATGGAAGATGGCACGATTTTTATAGGACTGTTTATCTCTTCACCATTTCATAGACATTTCCCTAAACAAACTTTGTTCCCTATGTTCCAGAAGCTGTATCTTTGTTCAACAATTTCCCCTTACATTTACTGGATTAAACATAGTCCACATAGAATGTACAGCACAGAAACTGGCCATTCGGCCCAACTGGTCTGTGCCGGTGTTTATGCTCCAATTGAGCCTCCTCCCACCCCTCTTCATCTCACCCTATCACCACATCCTTATATTCCTTTCTCCCTCATGTGTTTATCTAGCTTCCCCTTAACTGCATCTGTGCTATTCACCTCAACCACTCCATGTGGTAGTGAGTTCCACATTCTCACCACTCTCTGAGTAAAGAAGTTTCTCCTGAATTCCTTTTTGGATATATTAGGACCCCTCAGCCTTCTCTTTTCTAGAGAAAAGAGCCTCAACCTGTTGAATCTTTCCTGATAGTTATAACCTCTCTGTTCTGGTATCATCCTTGTAAATAGTCTAGTGCCCACATTTTGGAACAGTGGCTATTAGGCACAGACCAGGTGTTACAAGCTAAAACATAATAAAGTAGAAATATAAGGGCTAGTTTTCTGACTCCATTGGTGTGATCTTGCCAGCCCTGGGGAGGCGAGTATGGAGGCGGGACTGCCGGGAAAATGACAGAATTTGGGGGCGGGTGCCCAACCCGCCCCAACCCGCCTCTGTGCCATCTTGCCAGGAGGCGGGTAGCCATCCCGCGCCGGGTCCCATCTCCTTGGAGGCGGGAAGGGATTACAGCCACTTAACTGCCTGCTAACAGGTAGTTAAAAGGCATAAAATAGGCTTATCACCATTTTGCCCGCATAAGTGCGGCCTTCCCGAAGGTTCCGAACCCCGCCAGGGTCACTGAGGTGAGCAGTGGTCTGTGGGGGTCGAAGGGGTGCAAAAGTGTGCTGTGAAGGTAAGTGATGGGTGCAAGTGTGGAGAGGTGAGTACCTGAGGTAAGTGGAAAGTGTTAGAAAAATTGTACTTACCTTTGTTTCTTCCTGCAGGCTTCAGTCGGTGGGTATGCGGAGAGTCTCGTACCTCCGCGGTAGAGATGACAGATGGCCGTTGCATTCTCCAATGCAACAACCATCTCATTTCTGCAAAAGAAAGAGGTTTGATGAGGTCTTGAATTCAAGACCTCATCAAACTACAGAGAATGTCAGTGTTTGACAGCTTCACAGAGCTGTCAGACGATGACAATTCATCTGTCAAAAATTTTTGACAGATGAAACGTCATACGTTGACGTTCTCTGCACCCGGCTTCCCCTTAATTGGCCTGCTAAGCCCGCTGGGCGGGCTTAACAAGGTCAATCAAGGGAAAATAGCGTGGGTTGGCCAGAAGTTGATGGAGGCAGGACTGAAACTCGACAAGTGGGAATCTCACCTCCAAAAGCTCCTCATTGGCAAAATCACCCCCCATGTTCCTGGCAGAAAGATTTGCCTCCCTAAAGCATAGATCAGAAGTCAGTGTGCAGCATGCGTCTGAATTTCTGTTTGTGCTCTCGGCGGGCAAGGATCCCTGCTGGAAACACAGTTAGAAAATTAACGCTGTAAATTAAACCTATAAATTAACCTCGGAGTCAGAAGGTTGTGGGTTCAAGACCAACTCCCGAGCTTTGAGCCCATAATCTAGGCTGACACCCCAGCGCATTACTGAGGGAGTGCTGCACTGTCAGAAGTGCCATATTTCGGATGAAAAGATTAAACCGAGGCCCCGCCTGTCCTCTCAGGTGGACGTAAAAGATCCCATGGCATTGTTCCGAATAAGAGCAAGGGAGTTCTCCCCGGTGTCCCGGACAATATTTATCCCTCAACCAACGTCACTAAAACAGATTATCTGGTCATTATTATATTGCTGTTTGTGGGAGCTTGCTGTGCGCAAATAGGCTGCCATGTTTCCCTACATTACAACAGTGACTACATTTCAAAGGTACTTTATTGGTTGCAAAGCGCTTTGGGACATCCTGAGATTACGAAAGTGCTATGTAAAAGCAAGTTTTTTTTTTCTATAAAGCGTGAAAGATCGCCAAATACTAGGAGTACAACATAAGGCACAAATGCAACAAGCAAGATCCATAAGGGTCAATTAACCTTCAAAAGAATGCCTTTGGAAATAAAAAGGATATCGCCAATACTTGGAAAAAATTGTGTATCTGAATGGCAAAACTGGCTTGTTTTTCTACTCTTGAACCTCTTTCGGTATTGATGCGATGTTTCGAATTGTTATGTCAAACACATCATCTAAAAGGGGAAAAAGAGCAAAGTACTTATCCAGCCAGATACCAGAACTCAGGAGCAACTGTAGTTACTGTTTTGGAGGCCGGTTTTTAAACCCCTGATTCTTTTGAGACAAACTTACATAAGTACAATGGAAAAATGCTACATAGACGAATATGCAAATATTGTATATATCTTTAAGCAACAACAACTTGCATTTATACAGCGCCTTTAATGTAGTAAAATGTCCCAAGGCTCTTCACAGGAGCATTATCAGACACATGACACATAAGCAGATATTAGGACAGGTGGATGAAGTAGGTTTTTAAGGAGCATCTTAAAGGAGGAGAGAGAGGTAGCGAGGCGGAGAGGTTTAGGGAGGAAATGCAAGAGCTTAGGCCCTAGGCAGTCGAAGGCACGGCTGCCAATGGTGGATTGAGAAAGAAACAGGAATGACGGAGAAGGAAATAGGGTGAGTTCGAGTCAAATCAGGTACAGAAAGAGAAATAAAGAGAGGGAAAGAAAGATTGGATTAAGAGAGAGAGAAAAACAGAGACAGAAAGGAAAAGTCAGAAAAAAATGATAAAACTGAAAATTTGACATTTTTAAAATCTCAAACAACAATTTACTACATGCAGGAATGAGATTGAACAGTTTAAATTGTTCCCTTTCTGGGTCAGAGAGATTGATTGGCATTGCATTAACAATTATCATGACGTTAAAAATATACTTATGCTGCTAAATTCCAACCTTAACTTTCTGCGGTGAGTTTAATGGGCAATTAATGTGCAAATCCAGCAAGTTCTTAAAAATAACGGGGAGGTTAAGGACGAGATGCCGTTCGTGCAAAGCAATCGGTGGAGTGGCATAAATCAACCAGCAAGTTCTGGAGATTCGCAGCTCTAACATGCATAGCTCTTCAGCCCATGAACTCACTGGTCGATTTACACATTACTAAAGGCGTGCGTCGTTAACACATCGTTATTTTGCCAGCCAGGTTTGGATCAATGTGTCAGAGCAATTCATATTTTTTCTTAATGTGATCAGTGAAAAATAGTATGTTGTAACAGAGCAACCTTCCTATGAAGTTATTTTCTGTGTGACATCTTCAACCTTGTTGTATTTCATAGAATCATAGAAACTTATGGCACAGAATCTGCGTCTCTGGCCTCTGCTTGTGCTGGTAATTCACTAGCCGACAGGAAATGTATGTGAGCAGCTTGTGGCAGTTTGTCCTTTGATTATCTTTTTCCTGTCACACAGACTCCCATGAACCCAACTTCATTGTAACGAGCAGAGTCTGTGCCGGCCGAAAAAGAGCTATCCAGCCTAATCCCACTTTCCAGCTCATGGTCCATAGCCCTGTAGATTACGGCACTTCAAGTGCATATCCAAGTACTTTTTAAATGTGATGAGGGTTTCTGCCTCTACCACCCTTTCAGGCAGTGAATTCCAGACCCCCACCACCCTCTGGGTGAAAAAAGTTCTCCTCAACTCCCCTCTAATCCTTCTACCAATTACTGTACTTTAAATCTGGTTATTGACCTCACTGCTAAGGGAAATAGGTAATTCCTATCCACTCTATCTAGGCTCCTCATAATTTTATACACCTCAATCAAGTCTCTCCTCAGCCTCCTCTGCTCCAAAGAGAACAACCCCAGCCTGTCCAATCTCTCCTCATAGCTTCTCTCCCAAGTTAAGCCAATAAGGCTAACAATCTGCGTCTCTGGCCTCTGCTTGTGCTGGTGATTCACTAGCTGACAGGAAATGTGCGCGAGCAGCTTGGGGCAGTTTGTCCTTTGATTATCTTTTTCCTGTCACACAGACTCCCATGAATCCAATTTCATTGTAAAGAGCAGAGTCATAATATTGCGCGGTCTGAACGAGCAATTGGCATCTGCTGTTTTTTTTTTGCTTTTTGTTCCATCCTCCTTCCATTCCATTTCCCTTCCAATTTGGAGCGTCTGCATTTTTACTGTCTGACTGAGATAATCTTTATATATCATTCAGCTCTTTCCAGCTTTTGGAAGACCTACAAAAATACAAAAATGATGGGCAGGAAACGATCATCTGGTCCATCAAGCCTGCCCAGGACAGTCATGATTCCTAGCTCTGTAACCTCCTCTAGTCCTGCAACCCTCCAAGATCTCTGCACTCCTCCTATCCCAGATTTCATCGGCCTGAAAGGTTAACTCTGTTTCTCTCTCCACCAATGGTGCCTGACCTGCTGAGCGTATATCCAGCATTTTCTGTTTTTATTCCAGATTTTCCAGCATCCGCAGTATTTTGCTTTTGTTTATTTCAGCAGCACTTTGCAGCCATGTGACCTCTACCACCAAAGAAGATACCTCATACGTTGCAGGAAAGAATGCACCGCGGCATGGTACATCGGCGAGACCATGCAGACACTGAGACAACGTATGAACGGACACCGCGCAACAATCACCAGGTAGGAGTGTTCCCTCCCAGTCGGGGAACACTTCAGCAGTCAAGGACATTCAGCCTCGGATCTGCGGATAAGCGTTCTCCAAGGCGGCCTTAGAAACACACGACAACGCAAAATCATCGAGCAGAAACTGATAGCCAAGTTCCGCACTCATGAGGACGGCCTCAACCAGGATCTTGGGTTTATGTCACGATACATGACGTGATCCAGACTCGAGTCGTCGTTGGCTTGTTCACAGATGTGATTCCCAGTAAAAAAAGTAAAAAAAAAAAATTTTTAAGTTTATCGTTTCCCATACAGACTGCGGCTTTTGACACATTGGACCCCCTGTAACTCCACCTCATTGTCTCAGTTGTATCTTGCTATGTCTTTGATGTGGTACCTTCCTGGCTGACCTGATTGCCTTTTGTCACACCTCGGCAGATAAACAGTCAGGATGATTTAAATGTAGTCGTCTGCCTTTGTAAGTTACACATGCATTGTTCTCTATCTATATATGCTTTGTCGAGTCTGTATTTCTTTACTTCACCTGAGGAAGGGGCCACGTAAGCTCCGAAAGCTTGTGATTTCAAATAAAACTGTTGGACTATAACCTGGTGTTGTGCGACTTCTCATTTTTGAAGATAAGAACAGCAGGGCCATGGGAACACGGTCACCTCTGAGTTCCTTTTCCAAGTCACACACCACCTTGCTTTTGCACATATGTCACCGTTCATTCAGCATAACTGGTCAAAGTCCTGGAATTGCCAAAGTAACACCATTGTATGAGCACCATCACCACAAGCACTGCAGCGGTTTAAGAAGAAAGACTATCACCACCACCACCTCAGGGTAACTAGGGATGGCGTTGCCAGACTCAAGAATACATTTTTTAAAAAACAGTCTTTTCATTCTGAGGAGTTTTAAGCAACACATGTGGATAGAGGTAAGAAGAAAAATTATTTTGGCTTTAGTCAAATTAAGATCAAAGGAAGAGGAATCGAGTTTGATGGACCATACAATCTAGGCTAAATTGACATTAATTTATTCTGGCTCTGGCTTAGTCCTAGGACTAGTGCGTCTATGGAAAGAATGTGAAACATTTGCTTGCACGATAGTTGTTCATCCACTACACTTTGCAACACATTAATAGGTGTATTGTTCCCGCACAGCCAGGTTCTCAACTAAATGCTTTTAGAAGCAGCTAAGTTGCTAGGCGGAACACCAGGCACAATTTGTAACTTTTACAAGAGAAGAAATCACATAGTAAAATTGGAAGACTTTAATTCATTTTAATTGGTTGTCCAGTTCCGTGTGCTTCGGAAGTTTGACTGTTTTCTTTTGGGTGTGCCTTCAGCCCTACAACCCTTCCGAGATCTTTGTATTCCTCTGATTCTGGCCTCTTGAGCATCCCCCGATTTCCTTCACCCCACCACTGGCGGCCGTGCCTTCAGCTGCCTCAGCTCTGGAATTCCCTCCCTAAATCTCTCCGCCTCCCTATCTTCCTAAGTATCAGCCATGGCTCAGTTGGTAGCACGGGCCAGGTAATCCATTTTAGTGGTGTTGGTTGGGGGATAAATTTTGGCCAGGAACCTGGGGAGAACTGGAGTAATTGGGTTAAACCAACAACCTTCTTGACTCACAGGCCAGAGAGCTACCAACCGAGCCATGGCTGCCACCATGTAGAAGTCTTGAATCACCTGTTAACAATCCAAATAGCACATAACTGGTTTAAGTGACACACAGTGGGTCAATCAGCTGGGGCTGTGTTGAAATTTGAACATTTATTGACTGTAAAAAGCCCACTTCACTGATGAGGCCTTGCAAATGACTGTGGCTGATGTGAGAGAACCACAACATGGCCCTCTTTGGTGCACAGGACCCACAGCCTCCACTCATGCTTCAAATTGTGCTTGGCATCCCTCCTGTGTTTTTACACCAAATCCAATTGGAGAAAACTAAGGAGGTGTGTGAATGAAATAAAACCCAGGGCAAATTAGCATATTTCCCACTAATCGCTCATTATCAAGGATTCCATCAAACAAAAACACCTTCAGCTTTGGATCCGTGCACTAACACGGGAGACAGCTATTAACACATGATTGACAAATAGGGGGAAACAGTGAACAATTAATACAGTAACATTAATACACAAAATTACAAACTGAGTATCTTTAACACACAGAGGAAATTTCTGCCCAGCAAGGAAATACAATAGTGCTAGAAAAGGAACTCCCTGGGTCATAGTATCGATGGCAGAGACTACCTCACACTTAGAATCCTGCTACTGCCTGTGCTGTTCCATGGACCAGACCAATATTGGGGATGGATTTCCGTGAGAGTTTTCCTGCTTGTCCAGCATAACTTTGGCATAAAAGCCAATTTGAAACCCTGGGAACGCCACTTAGGCTGTTTTTCAGGGTTGCCGCTGCTCTTCTGCTGAAGTTATGGCGGATGATCAGGAGACCCTCACCCCCTCCCATGGAAATTCATCCGCCTTTGACATCTCATTCTCTCCCCAATGCTAACACTTCTACACAGTAACATTTTCCATTTGTACAAAGGTTGCAATAACATGTCAAAGTTAGAATTAATAACATAGAATATACGGCACAGAAACAGGCCATTCGGCCCAACTGGTCCATGCCGCCATTTATGCTCCACTCGAGCCTCCTCCCATCCTTCCTCATCTAACTCTATCAGTATAACCCTCTATTCTCTTCTCCCTCATAGCTTCCCCTTAAATGCATCTATAATATTCACCTCAACCACTCCCTGTGGTAGTGAGCTCCAGATTCTCACCACTCTCTGGGCAAATAAGTTTTTCCTGAATTTCCTATTGGATTTCTTGGTGACTACCTTATATTGATGGCCTCTAGTTTTTCTCTTCTCCACAAGTGGAAGAAACACTCTTTCCCTGGCTACTCTTTCAAAACCTTTCATAATTTTAAAGGCCTCTAATAGGTCACCCCTCAGCCTTCTCTTTTCAAGAGAAGAGAGACCCAGCCTGTTCATCCTTTCCTGATAGGTGTACCCTCGCATTTCTGGTATCATCCTTGTAAATCTGTTAAGTTAATCTTTGATGTGTTGTACTGCGTCAAACAGGAAGTTGCTTCAGATGAGCAAGGATACTTGTTGGCAGTTCAGAAGAGGAATGTGCCCACACAAATAAACCCATCTGTGAGGTGTCAAAGATTAGAAAAGAGCTGGATAGATATCTGGTCAGGAATGGAACTGGAGACTGTAGGGATAAGTATGGACACAGATAATTCATGGAATATGATGACTCCTGTCCCGCTGGGACCAGGGAAATATTATCCGTGGAAAGCAACCAGCCAATATTAGATAGCGAAGATGTGAGGTGGGAGGATAAATATTCTGGAGTTTTATTTGGTTACCTTTGGAGGTCATGAAGAAATTATGCAGATCATTCTCTCGGTAAATAAAAGCCTAGAAATGACTGTTTTAATTATTAGAATTTCTTTTTTTTTAATTCGTTCATGGGATGTGGGCAAGGCCAGCATTTATTGCCCATCCCTAATTGCCCTTGATAAGGTGGTGGTGAGCTGCCTTCTTGAACCGCTGCAGTCCGTGTGGTCCGTATTCATAGTGGACGTAAAAGTTCCCACGGCACTACTTCAAAGAAGAGCAGGGGAATTCTCCCCGGTGTCCTGGGCCAATATTTATCCCTCACCTAACATCGCTAAAACAGATTATCTGGTCAGTATCTCATTGCTGTTTGTGGGACCTCGCTGTGCGTGAATTGGCTGCCATGTTTCCTATATTGCAACACTTCTAAATTGTTGTCTTTTTGGTGATAAAGCGCTTTGGGACGTCCAGAGGTGGTGAAAGATGCTACATAAATGCAAGTATTTCTTTCTTTTTTACTGATATCCTTAGCCTGAGGAGTGGGAGCGACTGTGAGTTTTCTCAAGGGGCCCAGTCCTGAATCAGATAGTTTTATTTAGATTTATTGTCAAAAATGCCAATTAGCTTGAACGAGCTTTAAGTGAAGGTACATGAGCGAATCTTGCATTTGAATGGGCCTCTGCTGTTCCAATCATCATTCTGTTGATGGTACCTTACCCCCACCCCCCCACCGCCCCACCCCCCCCTGTAAAGTGCCCATGTAGGAACCCAAGGTGAGGGCAGGATTGGGTTGAACTGAGATGCTTCTCGTGACCAAATAGTCACACAAAAATGAATGGCCATTTGGCCAAAGTATCTGAGGGTACAACCCATGTGGAACCATATCTTAGGAGGAGAGTAAAGGTAAGAAGATTAAGTGGAGTATAGTTCACAAGAGGATAGATTGTGTATGATCAGTGAAAGGAGTGGGCCTGATGTGCTGAATTGCCTCTTTTTGTCATGTGCTTTCCCATATTCCTATTCTGTGGTGCAGCCTACCCAATTTGTATATTAAAACCACTGGCAGATGGCTCAGAAAAACATGCTTCAATAAACACTTTTTGTTCTGTATTTAGCTTTCATTGGAGAAGTTTAAGTTTAGTCTTGAGGTTCCTTTTCTGTTTTGCTTTTCTGGGAAGGGAATTATAAATTTCAAAATACTTTTACAATTGTACTCTTTTGCCCCAACCCTGTATTTTTGGCATGGGGCCAAATGGGCAAGTTTGATCCAGTTTCCGCCCATTCTCTGCCCACACACCACCCGCCACCCCCCCCCCCCCCAATCTTCTCTCCTGGCCTCCCTGACCTACAGTCAACAGCGCTCCCACGTTTTGATCTCCTTCTTCTGTTGATGGGGTGAGATGAAGGGGATGTGGGAGGAGGCACGTGTGCAGCATAAACACCGGCATGGATCAGTTGGACCTAATGGCCTGTTTCTGTGCTGTAAATACTTTGTAATACTTTGTTGATGGCTCTCTCATGGTTATCACTCCTGAGTTATAGGGCTGAACTCTTAACTTTGAGTCGGGACAGGTGTGTGGGGGCCGCGTAGCAGGTCACTATCCCAAACTTTCCATCAGCGCGCTCTGCAGTGTGTGTTTAACTTAACTACATCAATTGACTTAGTCATGTGCGTTTCCTGGCCAATTAATGTACACATCAGAGTTGAAGGTTGTTGGAGGTGGTTCTGAGGTTGTTGTGAGAGGCGTCTGTTGCTGTTATATAGTTCCAATAGTTTGACTGTGAAGGTTCAAGCATTTATAACCAAGGATGGAGGCTCAGCGCCAAAAGGCTGCGTTCTGGTTTTCTGATTCCTCTCTGGAAATCCTGCTCCAGGGAGTGTGAGCACGCAAGGAGGTCCTGTTCCCTGGTGACAGGAGGAAGAGGCCAGCCGCTGCAACAAAGAGGGCCTGGCTGGAGATCGACCAGGAAGTGAGCAGCAGGGGCATTGTGAGCCGTTCCTGGATCCAGTGTAGGAAGAGATTTAATGACCTCATGAGGTCAGGAAAGGTGAGTTCAATGCCACACTCACCTACACCCTGACGTGCCTGTTACCCCAACCCCATCATTCTGCCTTCCCAAGCCTACACCTGCACTTCACTCCTCACACCAACCTACCTTGCAGGTGCACCTATCCCTCACTATCTATGCACTTACTCACATCCCCATCTGACTATCCACCACTGACACTCACCCTCAACCTAATGCAATCATAGAAAGTAACACCACAGAAGGAGGCCATTTGGCAATGTCATGCCACTCCCTCATAGTCACCCTCTACAGATGTAGCCCACCCATCCCCTACACTCATTCCATGACTACCACTCAAAGTTATCTTGTTTCCCTCCTTGCAGGAGAAGAGAGCACAGAACAACAGGGAGAGACGGAGAACCGGAGGTGGCCCTCCAATTGACAGCAGCAGAGGCGGAGGCATTGGACATAAGCGGAGTTGCAGAGCTGCTGGCGGTGGGAGACGGAGAGAGGGGGACCTCCCAGTAACCTGGTGACAGAATTACATCTCATACAGCCACATGGCATACAGCAGTCACTCATGGTGACTGATGTCAGCAGCCAGTGAATGTTCATCATGTGCATAATGGTAACGTTAACCATTCTTATTATAACACTTCTAATTCATCTCTTTACTCTCCCACAGGTCCATCAAGAGCCCACCCCCACTGTCCAGCCGGAGGAGGAAGACGACTCCTCAGAGTCACCAGACCCATGCACACCCAGCACCAGCGCAGATACGCACACGTCGGTGGGTTCAGTGAGATAGAGTAGTGTTGTCACCTGGTGTCTCACACATCTCAAGTGAGCAAGAGCAGATGGTGTTGACAGGGACAGCAGTGGAGAGTCCTCGCTGGAGGGAGCAGGACGCTCCCAGCTCTGCTCAGCTGGATGCAGATGCTGAACCTCGAGGGCCGTTGACAATGTCTGATCTTGGAGGAGCAGCAACAAATGCATGAGGCTCTCCAGCCGCGATGTGTGCGATTGTAGGGAGAATGGAGGCGTCCATCTCCAACATGAGCAGCACCATGTCGTAGGCGATGGCGACGATGTGCTCCTCCATCGAAAAGATGGCCACCTGCATGGAGGAGCAAACGCGCCAGTCAAACGAGAACATGCTTGCTATGAACAACAGCTTGCAGACTCTTATCGCAGTTGTATCTAGGAGGGATACCAACGTAGACTTGGACGTTCATCGCCCCACTGATGTGCAGCAAGGTGCTCGCCAGCTCCTTGCTAGCAGGGAAATGCGGGTGGCCCATGAGAGGGGTGATGGTGAGAGGGGACATGGAAGTGGGGGGGCTCTGCTACAAGCGCTCCCACTTCTCCCCCGTTGCCTCCCCCTCAGTCAGAGCCCCACATACTGCCTCGTGTCCCGATGGCCGAGTCTGCCTCTGCACAGTTGCAGGAGGAGCAGTCATTGGCGGGGCCCTCACAGGCTCCAAAGCCCAGAGGACGTCCGGCAAGAGTGTCTAACCAATCAGAGCAGGTAAGGGAGCAGCCTGCCTCTACCTCTGCTGAAGCCACAGGGGGTGCATGTCGTAGAAGCACTAGGAAAAGAAAAATGCACATGGGCGTTTTCCAAGATGTTAATTTGTTAGGTTTCAGTTCTATTTATAACCCACATAAATTTATTTCTTTGCACCACTTTCCCGTCTTGTCCATTTTTGCTGCTACCTGGGATGTGGCCTTGCCAGTTGGAGTGAATGGTGAGACATTACTTAACCTCCAGCAATGGGTGTTTGTGTGACAGGAATGGTTTGGTCATTTTAGGACTGCTTTGTGGTTTATTGGGGGGGTGAAATTTGTTTCAGCATCTGGGTGCCATATGGGTGCAACCTAACTAAATTGTGCCTTTATAAGTCCATCCCAGGCCTCCCGCGCAGCAATGTGCACCGCTGCTGGTTCCATCTGCACCTCAGGTTCCTCCTCCTCCTCCTCATATTCCACCTGCTCCGAGGAGGAGGAGGCTCTACGCTCTGCGCCTTGCTCCTGCTGCAGCTCCAATCCTCGCTGCTGCGCTGTGTTGTGCAGTGCGCAGCATATGACGATCATTCATGGGACCCTGGCTGCTGTGTACTGAAGAGCTCCTCCAGATCTGTCCAGGCATCTGAAGTGCATCTTCAGCATCCCGATTGCTTGCGCTATTACACATCTGGTGGTGATGTGGCTTTGATTATAGCGCTCCTCAGCTTCATTGCATGGCCTCCTCAAGGGTGTCATCAGCTATATCTTCAATGGATAGCCCTGGTCTCCAAGCGGCCAGCCGGTAAGTCTGTTTGGAGGTGCGAAGAACTGAGGGAGGGTAGACTGGCACAGCACGAAAGGGTCATGACAGCTCCCTGGGAATCTGGCGCACACACATGTCTGGTGATCTTTTTGTGGTTGCAGGCAAGCTGCACATTGAGGGAGTGGAAGCCCTTGCAGTTCACAAACACTCCTGGGTGATCTGTGGGTGCCTTGATGGCCACATGTGTGCAGTTGATGGCGCCCTGCACCTGTGGGAAGTCAGCTAGAGCCACAAAGCCGCACGCCTGCTCAGTAACACTGGCTTCATCAGTGGCAAAGAGCAAATAGTGCCTGACTTGTGAAACATGGCATCAGTCACCTGGGTGATGCATTTGTGGGCGACCGACTGTGAGATCCTGGAAATATCTGCGGCAGATCCCTGGAAGGAGCCTGAGGCAAAGAAGTTGAGGGCGTTGGTGACTTTGACAGCTACTGGTAAGGAGTGTCCACCAGGACCTCTGGGCAGCAGGTCTTGTTCCAGCAAGCTGCAAACATCTGCCACGACCCTGAGCCTCCTGAAGCACTGCTGTTCAGTCATGTCCAGGAAGCTCATCCTCTGCCTGTATACCTTGTGCTGGGGGTATCCGGTGAGCTGCACCCCTGTGCTCATTGTCTCTCTCCTGTGGAGCAGCAGGTCGGTGAGGAGAAGGCTGCTGCTGCTGGTGTTGCTGGTGTTGTTGCTGCTGCTGGTGTTGCTGGTGTTGCTGGTGTTGTTGCTGCTGCTGCTGGTGTTGTTGCTGCTGTTGCTGGTGTTGCTGGTGTTGTTGCTGCTGCTGCTGGTGTTGTTGCTGCTGCTGCTGGTGTTGCTGGTGTTGTTGCTGCTGCTGGTGTTGTTGCTGCTGCTGCTGCTGCTGGTGTTGCTGGTGTTGTTGCTGCTGCTGCTGGTGTTGCTGGTGTTGTTGCTGCTGCTGCTGGTGTTGTTGCTGCTGCTGGTGTTGCTGGTGTTGTTGCTGCTGCTGGTGTTGTTGCTGCTGCTGCTGCTGCTGGTGTTGCTGGTGTTGTTGCTGCTGCTGCTGGTGTTGTTGCTGCTGTTGCTGGTGTTGCTGGTGTTGTTGCTGCTGCTGCTGGTGTTGTTGCTGCTGCTGCTGGTGTTGCTGGTGTTGCTGCTGCTGGTGTTGTTGCTGCTGCTGCTGCTGCTGGTGTTGCTGGTGTTGTTGCTGCTGCTGCTGGTGTTGTTGCTGCTGCTGCTGGTGTTGCTGGTGTTGTTGCTGCTGCTGCTGGTGTTGTTGCTGCTGCTGCTGGTGTTGCTGGTGTTGTTGCTGCTGCTGGTGTTGTTGCTGCTGCTGCTGCTGCTGGTGTTGCTGGTGTTGCTGTTGCTGGTGCTAATCTTGGTCCGAATCTGAGGTCCAGGGTGAAACAACATAATCGGCAGCCGTGCTGATCTAATAGATGGCAGGTCAGAGGCACACTCCTCCAATGTACTGATAGTGATTTGCAATGTGGTGAGAGTGGCTTCCAAGGTTGCAGAAATCACCTGCAAACTCCTGAAAGCAAATTCTCTGCACCAAGAGCCTTTCCATTAGGCAAGGAAGCAGGCGTGAGATGTGAGTATTTATGTGATTATTTCAACTGTCAATTGTTCAACTCACACAATGTCCAGTCACTTCTTGCCTTGCTTTGACAGGCGAGATTCAGGAAGCCCGTGAATCCCGTGCACAAGCAGTAAAAGTTGAAACCTCACGTTTAAAAGCATCATAATGGTCTGTTAATGACCTCTTAAATACTTCAATGAGGTCGCCCGCCTCTTCCGGCCAGGCCTCTGGCGCGCTGAGAAACGCGTTGGAGTAAAAGGCGGAAGTTGGGGGGGGGGATGAAGGCGAGCTCCCGGCGTGCTGTCAATTTCAGCGCTTGTAACAGCCCACCTGCTCGCAAACCCGCAGTCATTTCAAAGGGAAAATTCCAGCCATAATGTCATCCTCACAGGTGTGACTCTCATTGAAGTCACCCCAGGGAAGAATTGGGCGATTTGAACCCTACTCGCTTAGCAGAAACCTGGTGCGTGGGCAGTTAAAATCGCCCTGGCTCTTACCTGTCTGAAAGCCGCCATGATCACAACATCTACAACTTTAACTTGCTCTCCTGAGCAGGCAGCAAGGACACGCGCCCGGAGCCAACAGGGTCCTTCTTTACATATGCACGTTGCGACCCGATGACATCATTGAGACACGACTGTAATTTTAACTCAGGCCTGAGCGAGGAATCCACCTGGGGTTAAAATTGGGGCCGACATCCTCAATATATTCTTAGCGTGCTTCCTTTTGTCCCGCTCTCTTTTGTTAGTGGTTTAAAGGGACACCAATCTTCATCAAATGTTGTGAAAATGTGTCTTCATTTGTTTGCCAAAGCACAACAGAATGGCACAAATTGCACCGAGAAAGCATCATTGCAACTCTTCTGCCCTCCCAAGCAATAAAAAGATGCCCGAAACACGTTTTTTTCATGAAGGACGTGTCACTCTCAGAATTTAGAGTTTCAACCAAGAAAATTCAACCAAGGCTCCTGATCACTGTTCAATGGGTGTTAGTAAGTGCTTGTTTGTGGGGTGTTGGATGAGGACAAGTTGACCCTGACAGTTAAATAGCCATCCAATACCCACTGTCTAGATGTACCATTTGTCTAGTTATTCTCAATAACATCCAATGCTCGCTGACCCACATTGGCTCCTGGTCCAGCAGCGCCTTGATTTTAAAATTCTCATCCTTGTTTTCAAATCCCTCCATGGCCTCGCCCTCCCTACCTCTGTAATCTCCTCCAGACCTACAACCCTCCGATATCTCTGCGCTCCTCCAATTCTGAGCTCCTGCACATCCCCGATTTTAATCGCTCCACCATTGGTGGCCATGCCTTCAGCTGCCTAGACACTAAGCTCTAGAATTCCCTCCCTAAACCTCTGCGCCTCTCTACCACTCGTTCCTCCTTTAGGACACTTATTAAAACCTACCTCTTTCCTGTCCTAATATCTCTTTATGTGGCTCTGTCTTAAATTTTGGTTGGTTACGCTCCTGAGAAGCATCTTGGGACGTTTTACTACGTTAAAGGCGCTATATAAATGCAAGTTGTTGTTGTTGTTGTTGTTGTCCTAAGACAAGGCCATGCTAGCTGGTGATCGCAAACAACAGCATTGTCAATAATTTCCGCCTGTAACAAGAAAGTGTAACAGAGTGAGAGAGGGGGTGATATGTGAGCCATAGGTTTTTGAGAGCTCTGTATCCGCGATAGGGGTACAACTTCAAGAAGTTATATTAAAAGGTCGGAATGACCCAGGCTAGGCGGTAAAGCTTTAAGAAATCGTTGACCTTAATTGCCTTTAATCAGGAACAACTCCCAGCCTGTAAGGATCAAAGGCAGAGAAATAGTTCAGTTGGGGAGAGGAAGGAACTGAGAGTGAGAAGGTGCAGACTGGAAAGCAATCTCTGTTACTGTTTGGTTCATCGCTGCATTCAAAGACACAACTGCGGTGGGTGAGTAAACCTGATTTGTTTTAACCATTATGCTCTGGTCTATGTGTCTAATGGGCCACTGGGTCCTGGGCCTGCTTCAGCTTGTTACAAAAAAAAGAGAAATGTGTGAGAAACAAAACTGTGCCCCGAGCATTGCTAAACACTGTGAACAACAGTAGGAAGAGTGACAAACTTTGACAGGAGCCTTACAAAACAGGAAGCCTTTACAACCGGTAAAGATAGCCCAGTCCCAGGTGAAATCTCAGACTAGCCTAAAAGACAGCGGGTAATGTAAACCAGCCTGCCTTCTATAATGATGCTTCACACTGGAACACACAAACTGCGGGGTGAGTTTTAAAAAAGAAAGACTTGCATTTCTATAGCGCCTTTCACGACCTCAGCACGTCCCAAAGTACTTTACAGCCAATGAAGTATTTTTGAAGTGTAGTCACTGTTGTACTGTAGGAAATGCGGCACCCAATTTGCGCACAGCAAGCTCCCACAAACAGCAATGTGATAATGACCAGATCATCTGTTTTTTAGTGATGTTGATTGAGGGATAAATATTGGCCCAGGACACCGGGGAGAACTCCCCCTGCTCTTCTTCGAAATAGTGCCGTGAAATCTTTTACATCCACTTGAGAGAGCAGCGGGGCGCTGGTTTAACGTCTCATCCGAAAGACGGCACCTCTGAAATGCAGCACTCCCTCAGTACTGCACTGGCGTGTCAGCCTAGATTTCTGTGCTGGAGTCTCTGGAGTGGGACTTGAACCCACAACCTTCTGACTCAGAGGCGAGAGTGCGACCCACTGAGCCACGGCTGATACTTAGGAGTTTGTACTTGGGGTGGGGCTACCAGCACGCACCGGATAAATCACATGCGGTTTGTGCTGAGATTCTCCGATGTGTGCAGGGGCGGGTGAGGTAGTTTAGATACTTTTGTCACACACTAAAGGAAGTACGGCCCAGAGCAGCCTGAGAATTCAGCAAAATCGGGATGGTTACGCCTTTCTCTTCGTCACCAATAAGCTTTCAGCCGCAATATGAACATACAAAATTGAAGGGCAGGAAAAGATCAGCTAGTCCATCCAGCCTGCTCCACACCACGATGGCTGGAGCATCATGTCTAGACACCCCTCCCCCCCCCTCCCCCCGCAGCCATGTAATCTTCTGGGAGAGGTAAAAGAAAAAAAGAGGGAAAAAAACAGGGTCAATAAGGGAATAAATACACTGGAAAATTCCTCTCTGACCCCCTCAGGCCATCGAATCCAGTCCAGGAGATCACACGGACCCAGTGTGATCAATAAAGACACTTGTCTTCTATAGGATGCGATCTCTGCCCCAGTCAGGAACTGGTCCAGCTCCCTCTTGAAGACAGTCAGCACCCATTGCTCCAGCCGGCATATCCCAGAGACCCACTGCTCTCTGGGAAAAGATGGACCACCTTACAATGAATGTAAGTTATCTGCTTCTGGCCTTATTTCTATTTTGGGCTTTTTGTTCAGGTGTTTTTCACAAGTCTACTCACCACTTAAACTATTAGAAATGTCTCATCAGGAAACCCTGAACAATTACTTATCTAATGATGGGCATTTGCTGTTATAATTTCACATCTCTTAGACCCATCTTTTGTTTCTTTACTTGTCCCATTAATGCACCCTTTTGCCTTGCACTATCATCCCTTTTGTCATTTAATCTCTCCTGCCCTCCGCACTATCACAGACCTTCCCTTTTGTTCTTTCCTCCTCTCCCACCTTTCCCTGACTCTTATAAACTGTTAAATCTCTTCCAGTTCTGATGAAAGCTTATTGACGTGAAACGTTAACGGTTTCTCTTTACCGATGCTGCCTGACCTGCTGAGTGTTTCCACCATTCATAGAATCATAGAATGATGCAGCACAGAAGGAGGCCATTCGGGTCATTGTGCCTGCGCCGTCTCTTTGAAAGAGCTATCCAATTAGACCCACGTCCCTGCTCTTTCCCCAGAGCCCTGCAAACTTTCCCTTTTCAACTATATATCCAAATTCCTTTTGAAATTTACTATTGAATCTGCTTCCACCGCCCTTTCAGGCAGTGCGTTCCAGATCACAACACCTCACTGCGTGAATTATTTTTACCTCATGTCACCTCTGGTTCTTTTGCCAATTACCTTAAATCTGTGTCCTCTGGTTACCGACCCATCTGCCAGTGGAAACAGTTTCTCCCTATCTATCAGAACCCTTTGTGTTTCTGTTTTTATTTTCATAGCAATACAGTTTGTGTACTCCTGACTCTTGTACGCTTGACAAACTGTTCCTTTTTCTTCTCTTACGCTCATGAAAGAAGTCCCACCATTAAGAGCAATCTCGTGCTGACTCCAGGGAGTCTGGGGGCAATGCAGACGAGGATGAGTGTTGTCGAGCAGGACCCACCTACTGCAGCTGTGGGCTTTCCCTCAGTGACTGTACTGTGCTTTGTTATGGTTTAGATTCCACCTGCGACCTTGTTGACTTTACCGGTTTATAAAGACTTACTGTTTTGTAAGGCTTCTGTCTGGTTTATGATTGTTACTAGTATTGTTTACAGGTTTTAGTGTAGCTCGGGTGCTAATTGTCTCGCGTCAATGCTAAACATTCATTTTGCCTTCTGTTACAAAGCGCAAATTTTTGACCAGGCTGCCTTCTGTAATCCCCATGTTTAATTAACTGATTGCAAAGTGTGACTCAAAATTGCCCTGGTTTACCCTGAGGGTTGCCAACCCTCCAGGATTGACTGGAGTCTCCAGGAATTGAAGATTAATCTCCCGGACACTACTGCGAGCAACACCCAGGAGAAAAATCATCGTGGCATTCAAAAAAATCGTGTGCTTATTTCATTTTCTTTGAACGCTTCTACTCGTTATAAAAATATCGGAGATGGGAAAAAGGGCCGTTTGACTGGCAGTCAAGCATCATCCAATCGGGTAATGAAGAGTCTTTTCGTTTTCCGATTGGCCGTGGGAAGGGGGTGTACCGCGAGGATGGGCGTGTCGGCTGACCAATGGCGGGAGCGTTGTTCCATCCTTCGCTGTTCTGCTGGCATCATGTAAATACTTAAATTACAATCAACTTTCTGCTCTGGATGCTGAGTCGTTGAGTATATTCAAGGCTGAGATCGAGAGATTTTTGGACTCATGGGGATCGGGCGGGAAGGTGGAGTTAGAATCATAGAATCATAGAAAGTTACAGCACGGAAGGAGGCCATTTCAGCCCATTGTGTCCGCGCCGGCCAACAAAGAGCTACCCAGCCTAATCCCACTTCCCAGCTCTTGGTCCGTAGCCCTGTAGGTTAGAGCATCCCAAGTGCACATCCAAGTACTTTTTAAATGTGGTTAGGGTTCCTGCCTCTACCACCCTTTCAGGCAGTGAGTTCCAGACCCCCACAACCCTCTGGGTGAAGAAATTTCCCCTCAAATCCCCTCTAAACCTTCCACCAATTACTTTAAATCTGTGCCCCCTGGTTTTTGACCCCTCTGCTAAGGGAAATAGGTCCTTTCTATCCACTTTATCTATGCCCCTCATAGTTGAGGTCGAAGATCAGCCATGATCTTATTGAATGGCGGAGCAGGCTCGAGGGGCCGTATGGCCGACTCCTGCTCCTATTTCTTTTGTGTTCTTATTAGCAGATGACTCAGTCATTTTAGGTTCCGTATCAACATTACTAGGGAGGAATGTCCATGGCAATTCCCCATTCTCCCGCTGTGACTTTGATGGAAGATTGGGAGAAAATTCAGGAGAAACGGCAGAATCACTAAAGTCACAGGTGGAGAGCAGGACGTCACTGTGGAAATTACCGAGGTTCATATTATTGGGGGTGAAATTCTCACAAAGAAAAATATATATTTTTTTTAAAGAATAAATTTTTTTCATAAAAATGCCAACAAAAATCTAATAACAAAAATGTACTGTAAAACTGCAGATTAAAAAATGGCTAAAAGGCCTCTGCCCCTTTAAGAGCTCTATCGCATATGGAGCATCTCCTGGAGGGGGTCACCATTGACCAGAAACTTAACAGAACTGTGGCTACAAGAGCAGGTCAGAGGCTGGGTATTCTGCGGCAAGTGACAATTCTCCAAAAGACGGCACCACCGACAGTGCATCATTTCCTCAGTACTGCGCTGGAGTGTCAGTCTAGATCTTGTGCTCAGGTCCCTGGACTGGAACCCACAGCCTGCCGACTCAAAGGCGAGAGAGTGTCACCACTGAACCATGGCTGACACTTAATTCTTTGACAAGGATAAAATTGGTATTGTATAGGAAGTCCCCAAAGAATGCAGCATCCTGTTATGTAGCCTCCGGTTCAACTTGTTTTTCCTTTATATGCAATCTGGAAACTAATGAGTGTTTTTGAAGGAGCAAGGCAGCATTTATTAATCAGAATTGTGCGTCTCTGATGCAACAATTTCTAATCCACTAACTTACCAAAGGGAATACACACTGGGCTCAACTTCCAACACTGTCACGCATCTTCTTTTATTTGAGATTTGATGTGGGTTGAGATAGAGGGTGTCAGATGGGTCCTGGTGTGATGCGATGTTTACAGGGATGACTAAACCTGACCGTGCAACACACAAGGGGTCACATTGGCCCACGAGCTGTACGAACATCTGGGTTGTTCTCAACAACCGCAACAAAACTACATTTATATAGCGCCTTTAACATAGTAAAAAACGTCCCACGGCACTGCACAGGAGCGTTATCAGACAAAATTTGACACCGAGCCACAAAAGGACCAATAGCTTGGTCAATGAGGTAGGTTTTAAGGAGCGTCTTGAAGGAGGAGGGAAAGGTGGAGAGCTTTAGGGAGGGAATTCCAAAGCTTGGGGCCTAGGCAGCTGAAGGCACGGCCGCCAACAGTGGAGTGATTGAAAATCGGGGATAATACTGGCAAAAGTTATCATCAGCACGCATTGCTAACTCATCAAAGCATGGCCAGCAGCTGTGCTTATTTTCAGAAAGCTGTAATGTAGAATCCTTGCAACCTTGCTCACCAAGTCACTCAGGGCACAGCCTAACCCTTTTGTTGTGACCAAGTTCAGACTGTAAGCAGTTGAATAAAGCAGCTTTGGTTCACTGGATTCTACACTTCAACAGCTTTGTACTCGTGGCCTTGCACATTGGCCTCTTCCTCAATGCACCTGAGATAGGAATTCAGACAATTCAATAATGTCTCTGGCAAATCTCAAAAAGTCAGCAGCAGAGAAGGTAAACATCACAGCCATACAGCTGAAGCACCCTGAACAAACATCATTCAATGCAAGCAGCAATATGGACACAAAACCTAACATCACGCCTTTTATGGTTGACAGCCGTTCAGGTTTCAACTACACTGCAAATCTGTTGCACGTTCAAAACAAATTTAAAGCAACACCATCACCAAAGCCACAGTATAGACATTGTACAACGGTATTGAAAGCACTGATATTACCCTAAGGCAACAGGAGGGGCTTCAGTTACGTGGAGAGACGAGAGAAGCTGGGGCTGTTCTCCTTAGAGCAGAGGTGGTTAAGGGGAGATTCAATAGAGATGTTGAAAATGATGAGGGATTTTGACAGAGTAAATAAGGAGAAACTGTTTCCACTGGCAGGAGGGTCGCTAACCAGAGGACACCAATTTAAGATAATTGGCAAAAGAACCAGAGGGGGAGATGAGGAAACTGTTTTTTACACAGTGAGTTGTTGTGATCTGGAATGCACTGCCTGAAAAGGTGGTGGAAGCAGATTCAAAAGTAACGTTCAAAAGGGGAATTGGATATATAGTTGAAAAGGAAAAATTTGCAGGGCTATGGGGAAAGAGCAGAGGGGAGTGGGACTAATCGGACAGCTCTTTCAAAGAGCCGGCACAGGCTCGATGGGCCAAATAGCCTTCTTCTCTGCTGTATCATTCTATGATTCTAATAGAGTGGTGGGCAGTTGTTAAATTCACATCGTGGGCTGGATCTCCACGTTTGTAAATGGGAAAAGTGTTACCAACCAGGCAGTGTGTAGAAATGGGCAATTGGTACATTTGCAACCTCCTGCCTCCCCTCCAGTATTAAGGGGAGCTACTACGAATGATCCAGGAAGGCTATTCAGAGAGTGGACCAGCAGAAAGTGTGATTGACCACCCAATTGTTACATACCATTGGTGGAGACATGACCACTTAGAAGCTTCCATGGCCGCAGAAATCACTTTTCAGTTACTACAGGTCAGTGAAATCCGGCCAGCTCTGTTTGGGCGTATTCCTGAAGCTTTCATCACATGACCTCCCGCCTCCAACCGCCTACTCAAGCAGCCTTTGTTCCCCCATCTCCAATATTTTTATAACTAACAAACAAAAGTGTTCAAAGAAAATGAAATAAAACACAATTTTTTTTTGAATGCCTCTATGATTTTTCTCCTGGGTTTTTGCTTGCAGCAGTGTCCAGGAGATTAATCTTTTATCCCTGGAGGCTCCAGGACAATCCTGGAGGGTTGGCAGCCCTACTCTCGAACAGTGAGCCAGGGCTCCTACTCGTATTTTAACATTAGTTTGCAAAGAATAACTGACTTAACACTTCGGCAGACAGCAGCATCCATCACCTGTGGGCGAGTATTTACATAGTTTACATAGTTTACCTTTTTCAATCAAGCCAGCGCAGGGAAAATGAAGAAGCTTTGGGCAGTTCAGGTTTCTACCTGACTTGGCTGTATATCTGCATGCTGCGAGACAGTGATTGTAGAAGTAAAGATACTCTAGTGATAACACATTTCACAGGGACATGGTGGGCAAAGCCAACATGTGGATCAGTTTCTGAGTGGACTTTTGCAGAGAGGTTGGTGAGCAAAACATTTTCACTCTTACCAAATTCCTGACTTAACATGGCAACAGGAGCAGGCCATTCAGCCCCTCGAGCTTGTTCTGCCATTCAATTAGATCATGGCTGATCTGTATCTTAACTTTATTTCCCCGCCTTGGTTCCTTAATACCCTTTGCCTAACAAAAACCTATCAATCTCAGTTCTGAAATTTTCAATTGACCCCCCAGCCTCAACAGCTATTTTGGGGGAGAGAGTTCCAGATTTCCACTACCCTTTGTGTGAAGTGCTTCCTGACATCACCCCTGAACGGCCTAGCTCTAATTTTAAGGTTATGCCCCCTTGTTCTGGACTCCCCCCACTAGAGGAAATAGTTTCTCTCTATCTACCCTATCAAATCTTTTAATCATCTTAAACACCTCAATTAGATCACACATTAATCTTCTCTACTCAAGGGAATTTAACTCTGTCTAAGCAACCTGTCCTCATAATTTAACCTTTATCGCCCCATAAGCAACTTTTAATAAAAAACCTAACAAGTTCTAATGGCCCAGAAATTGGATTTCGATGGTTGCCGCGGGGGTAAGGATCCCCCGCGATATCGCACTCCGCGCCTACCTTTATGGTTTTGGCCCACACGAACTTCAGTTCCTGGGCCTCTCCCTGGTGCCGGCGCGCAGTGTGTGCGTGTCCCAGAGGCGCAGTTAGTTCGATGCTACCTCTGGGATCACGTGGGCCAGTTAGAGCCAATGGCAGCACACCATCTTTCATTCATAGTTTTGACAGGAAGAGCTGTCAAAACTATGAATACAACAAGCCACCAAAAGAACAGCTAAACCTCAATTAAATTTTTTTTAAAAGCCATCACATTAATAAAATAACTATAGTTAAATAAATTAACCACTTTAAACAGAAATTTAAATTTTTGAAAAAGTTTTAATTCTTTTTAAAAGTTATAAAAATAAACTTGTTGAAAAAAATTTAAAATAATACTTAATTAACTACTTACCTTGTTAAAAGGGGGTCTTACGCCTGCTTTCTTTATGTGTAAAATCTTCAACACTTACCTGCGCATTCAAACCTGAAAAAAAAACTAAGTGCGCTGCGTGCGCACAACCTGTAGCACGCACGCGGTTCACTTAGGAACCGCCCCCTTCGCAATACCCGAAGTGCCGGTTTCCCGCGCATGCACTGTGTTTATGCTCCACGCGAGCCTTCTCCCACTCTGTTTACCTCCTCTAACCCCATCGACATATCCTTCTATTCCTTTCTCCCTCATCTGCTTATCTAGCTTTCCCTTAAATGCATCTTTGCCATTCGCCTAAACACTTCATGTGATAACAAGTTCCACATTCTCAGCACTCTCTGGGGAAGGAAGTTTCTCCTGAATTCCGTCTTGGGTTTTTTAGTGACTAGCTTATATTTATGACCTCTAATTTTCGACTTCCCCCACAAGTGAAAACATCCTCTCTACATCTACATGCACGGAATGTATGCACAGCCTTCTGACTAAAACCTTCTGAAAAGAGTCCCAAACTGTTCAATTTTTCCTGATAGTTGTAACCTCTCTATCATCCTTGTAAATCTTTTTTGCACTTTCTCCAGTGCTTCTATATCCTTTTTGTAATATGAAGACCAGAACTGTGCACAGTACTCTAAGTGTGCTCTAACCAAGGTTCTGTACAAGTTTTACATAACTTCTCTGCGTTTGAATTCCATTCCTCAAGAAATTAACCCCAGCGCTTTGTTTGCACTTTTTATGGCTTTGTTAACCTGCGTTGCTACTTTTAATGATTTATGTATCTGTTAATAATCCCAATAACAGATTCTAAGACAATCAATGGCAACTGTTATACGTTACTGTTACAAATTCAGGTTCACTGCAGATACCTTCTTGGGTACAGTGGTATCACTCCCGTAAGAGGTCTGAGCATCTTATCTTTGAGTTGACTCACGCTGGCCTTTATCTGCGTGTACGATAGCGTGACCTGGAGATGTGACAATAATACCATGTGACCTGAACCAGATAGCCATGTCGTTTGCAAGCGCACTTCTTCAGTCTCTCCAAATGAGGACCAAACAAACACTTGGTGAGATGAGGCCAGATAGGAATCATAAAGCTGCTTTATTGCGCACTAAGGTGAACATGCAGAATAACCATTATGACTGCACTATGGATGTTATTTATATGGACTTCCAGAAGACATTCGATAAGGTTCCACATAAGAGGCTGTTAACAAAGATGAGAGCGCATGGAATTGGAGGCAACCTATTGACATGGGTCGGGATCTCGTTAGGGGGTAGGAGACAGAGAACATAAGAAATAGGAGCAAGAGTAGGCCATACGGCACCTCGAGCCTGCTCCGCCATTCAATAAGATAATGGCTGATCTTCTACCTCAACTCCACTTTCCCGCCCTATCCCCATATCCCTTGATTCCCTTAGTGTCCAAAAAAAGAGAATATGGATAATGGGTATGTGCTCCAATTGGTAGGATGTGGCTAGTGATATCCCCCAGGGATCTGTACTGGGGCCTCAGCTTCTGATTATATTTGTAAATGACTTAGATGAAGGAATAGAGAGCTGTTATACCCAAGGCAGGTAAATGGAATTAAGATACAGTTGATCCATGATCTAACTGAATGGCGGAACAGGCTCGAGGGGCCGAAGGGCCTCCTCCTGTTCTTATGGACGCATGTCATTCAATCCATGCAATTTATGGGAGAGTTTGTTGGGCGCAGTGAATATTGGAAAATAGGGCGGTTCAGAGCAAAGGCCTGTAGAGGAAGCTGCCTGATTTTTCTTCCATTTATATTAGGGGGTTCCTTTACTGACATGCCACGAAACATGGAGGACACTTAAGTAAACATAGAAACATAGAAGATAGGAGCAGGAGTAGGCCATTCAGCCCCTCGAGCCTGCTCTGCCATTCAATGAGATCATGGCTGATCATCCAAATTCAGTACCCTGTCCCTGCCTTCTCTCCATATCCCTTGATCCCTTTAGTTTTAAGAAATATATCCAACTCCTTCTTGAATATATTTAATGAATTGGCCTCTACTGCCTTCTGTGGTAGAGAATTCCACAGGTTCACCACTCTCTGGGTGAAGAAATTCCTCCACATCTCAGTCCTAAATGGCTTACCCCTTATCCTTAGACTGTGACCCCTGGTTCTGGACTCCCCGGCCATCAGGAACATCCTTCCTGCATCTAGTCTGTCTAGTCCTGTTAGAATTTTATAAGTTTCAATGAGATCCCCTCTCATTCTTCTAAACTCCAGCGAGTATAAGCCCAATCGACCCAATCTCTCCTCATACGTCATTCCTGCCATCCCAGGTATCAGCCTGGTGAATCTTCACTGCACTCCCTCCATGGCAAGAACATCCTTCCTCAGATAAGGCGACCAAAACTGCACACAATACTCAAGGTGTGGTCTCACCAAGGCCCTGTACAACTGCAGCAAGACATCCTTGTTCCTGTACTCAAATCCTCTCGCTACGAAGGCCAACATACCATTTGCCTTCTTAACCGCCTGCTGCACCTGCATGCTTACCTTCAGCGACTGGTGCACAAGGACACCCAGGTCTCGTTGCACTTCCCCTTCTCCCAATCTATTGCCATTCAGATAATAATCTGCCTTCCTGTTTTTGACACCAAAGTGGATAACCTCGCATTTATCCACATTATATTGCATCTGCCATGCTTCTGCCCAATCACCCAACCTGTCCAAATCATACTGGAGTTTCTCGGCATCCTCCTCACGGCACACACTCCCACCCAGCTTTGTGTCGTCTGCAAACTTGGAGATATTACATCCAATTCCCTCGTCTAGATCATTAATATATATTGTGAATAGCTGGGGTCCTAGGACCGATCCCTGCGGTACCCCACTAGTCACTGCCTGCCACTCGGAAAAAGACCCGTTTATTCCAACTCTTTGCTTTCTGTCTGCCAACCAGTTCTCTATCCAAGTCAATACCTTGCCCCCAATCCCATGTGCCTTAACTTTATACGCTAATCTCTTATGCGGGACCTTATCGAAAGCCTTCTGAAAGTCCAAATACACCACATCCACTGGTTCTCCCTTATCTATTTTACCAGTTACATCCTCAAAAAATTCCAGTAGATTAGTCAAGCACGATTTGCCTTTTGTAAATCCATGTTGACTTTGTCCGATCCTGTCACTGTTTTCCAAGTGCTCTGCAATGGACTCTAGCATTTTCCCCACTACCGATGTCAGGCTTACCGGTCTATAATTCCCCGTTTTTCTCTCTACCACCTTTTTTGAATAGTGGGGTAACATTAGCTACCCTCCAATCCATGGGTACTGTTCCAGAGTCTATCGAATTTTGGAAGATGACCAGCAATGCATCTACTATTTCTAGGGCCACTTCCTTAAGTACCCAAGGATGTAGATTATCAGGCCCTGGGGATTTATCGGCCTTCAATCCCGTCAATTTCCCTAACACTATTTCCCTACAAATACTGATTTCTTTCAGTTCCTCCCTCTCATTAGACCCTATGTTCCCCGACATCTCTGGAAGGTTATTTGTGTCATCCTTTGTGAAGACAGAACCAAAGTATGTATTTAATTGGTCTGCCATTTCTTTGTTCCCCATTATAAATTCCCCTGATTCTGACTGCAAGGGACCTATGCTTGACTTCACCAATCTTTTTCTTTTCACATATCTATAAAAGCTTTTACAGTCAGTTTTTATGTTCCCTGAAAGCTTACTCTCATATTCTATTTTCCCCCTCTTAATTAATCCCTTTGTCCTTCTTTGCTGAATTCTATTCTGCTCCCTATCCTCAGGTTTGCTGCTTTTTCTGGCCAATTTATATGTCCTCTCCTTGGATCTTATGCTATCCCTAATTTCCCTTGTTAGCCACGGTTGAGTCACCTTTTTTGTTTTATTTTTATGCCAAACTGGGATGAACAAATTCTGTAGTTCATTCATGCGATCTTTGAATGTTTGCCATTGCCTATCCACCGTCAACCCTTTGAGTGACATTCCCCAATCAATCCTACCCAACTCGCGCCTCATACCATCGTAGTTTCCTTTATTGAAATTCAGGACCCTAGTCTCTGAGTTAACTACTTCACTCTCCATCTTAATGAAGAATTCTATCATATTATGATCGCTCCGACCCAAGGGGCCTCGCACAACAAGATTGCTAATTAATCCTTTCTCATTACATAATACCCAGTCTAAGATGGCCTGATCTCTAGTTGGTTCCTCGACATATTGGTCCAGGAAACCATCCCGTATACACTCCAGGAATTCCTCCTCCACAGTATTGTTACTAATTTGGTTAGCCCAATCTATATGTAGATTAAAGTCACCCATGATAACTGCTGTGCTCTTATTGCACGCTTCTCTAATTTCCCTTTTAATGCCATCCCCAACCTCCGATTTACTGTTTGGGGGTCTATACACCACTCCCACTAGCGTTTTCTGCCCCTTGGTATTTCTCAGTTCTACCCATACAGATTCCACATCATCAGAGCTAATATCCTTCCTTACAATTGTGTTAATCCCCTCTTTAACCAGCAATGCTACCCCACCTCCTTTTCCTTTTTGCCTATCTTTCCTGAATATTGAATACCCCTGTATGTTGAGTTCCCAGCCTTGGTCACCCTGGAGCCATGTTTCCGTAATCCCAATCATATCATATTCGTTTACCTCTATTTGCGCAGCTAATTCATCCACCTTATTACGAATGCTCCTCGCATTAAGACACAAAGCCTTCAGGCTTGTTTTTTTAACGCTCTTAGACCTTTTAGAATTATTATTTACTGTGGCCACATTTATTTAAACCCTTGATTTCTCTGACTGCCACCTTTGTTTTTTTCCTTCCTGACTTTTGCTTCTATCCTTGTTTCCCTTTCCTCTGTCTCCCTGCTCAGGTTCCCAACCCCCTGCCATTTTAGTTTAAACCCTCCCCCAGAGCACTAGCAAACACTCCCCCAAGGACATCGGTCCCGGTCCTGCCCAGGTGCAAACCGTCCGATTTGTACTGGTCCCACCTCCCCCAGAATCGGTTCCAATGTCCCAGGAATTTGAATCCCTCCCCCTTGCACTATTCCTCTAGCCACGTATTCATCTGAAATATCCTTCTATTTCTACTCTGACTGGCACGTGGCACTGGTAGCAATCCTGAGATTACTACCTTTGAGGTCCTATTTTTTAATTTACCTCCTAACTCCCTATATTCAGCTTTTAGGACCTCATCCCAATTTTTACCTATATCGTTGGTACCTATATGCACCACGACAACTGGCTGTTCACCCTCCCCTTCCAAAATGTTCTGCAGCCGCTCTGAGACATCCTTGACCCTTGCACCAGGGAGGCAACACACCATCCTGGAGTCTCGTTTGTGGCCGCAGAAACGCCTATCTATTCCCCTTACAATAGAATCCCCTATCACTATAGCTCTACCCATCTTTTTCCTCCCGTCCTGTGCAGCAGAACCACCCCTGGTGCCAGGAAGTTGGCTGCTGCTGCCTTCCCCTGATAAGCCATCCCCCTCAACAGTATCCAAAGCGGTATATCTGTTTGAGAGGGGGATGTCCACAGGGGACTCCTGCACTACCTGCCTGCGCCTACTACTCTGCCTGGTGGTCACCCATTCCCTTTCTGCCTGTGCAACCTTTACCTGCGGTGTGACCAACTGGTTAAACGTGCTATTAACGAGGTCCTCAGCATCGCGAATGCTCCAGTATGCATCCATTCGCAGCTCCAGCGCCGCAATGCGGTCTGCCAGTAGCTGCAGCTGGATACACTTCCTGCACACATGGTTGTCAGGGACACAGGAAGTGTCCCCGATTTCCCACATAGTGCAGGAGGAGCATATCACGGCGCCGAGCTGTGTTGCCATGACTTACCCTTTAATTAATTGAACTTAAATTAAATCAAATCAATCCCACCAATTATACTATAATTAAATGATGTAGGGCCCTTGTTTACCAACTGTCCCCGCTACACCACAGAGACCCTAGAAACTATAAACCACAAAATTTAAGTTTGGAAAAAGGAGAAAAAGAGAAATACTCACCAACCAATCACTTACCTGCTTTCTGGTGACGTCACACTTTGATTATTTTTTACTTCTCTCTCTCCCGCTCTTGGAGCTCAGATTGGTAGCCTACCTGGTCGCTGCCGCCTTTTACTGCCGCCGCCTCGCCGCTGTCGCTCCACCCAGGTCCGCCGCCTCTGTACTGGAGGGAGGACACAGAAGAGCCACAAAGTTGATCCCTAGTGTTGGGGTCTGCATTATGAAGGAAGAACTGAGAGATTTGGGCTTTTCAGCCTGGATAGGAGGTGTCTGAGAGGTGATGTTATAGAGTTATATAAGATAGTAAATGGTATGGCAAAAGCTAACCCAGAATTTTACTTTAAGTTAAACAGTGGGAGTTGGACATAGGGACACAGATGCAAACTAGTAAAATACAACTTTAGGACTGATATCAGGAGGATATTCTTCACACAGAGAATGACCAACACTTGGATTGGACTGCTGAGCAGAGTGGAGGAGATGAAAAGATGTAAGAAACAACTAGAGGGAGTGTGGGGTTGCACGGATGTATTAAGATGGGCCGAATGTCCTTCTTCATCCATAATTATGATGTGATCTAGCATATTAACCACCTTTCGTTTAAGTGGGTTTTATTCTTTAAACCTGTGAGAATACACTTTGATCAAAAACCTCAACATTAAAAGTAACTTATATTTTCCAATCCTTTCTGTGGAAAAATAGTCCAAAAGTCCTAAAACTTGGCAATTATAACGAGCTGACTTTGTGTAATATTGTGAGATCAGCATATTAAGATAATACACACATTAAGTATGTATTATCTTAATGAGCTGATCAGGCCATGGGCAGAGAACACGCTGCATACATGGGCAAGACGTCCAATGAACCAGCAGCCCTTAAAGGGCTGCTGCTTGCACTTAAAAGGGAGCCGCAGTAAAATACTCCCAGCCAGCTTTGGCTTCCTGGCTGAACAGAGGGAGGAGGGCAAGGTGAGTTCGGAGGCCTCCCCCAACTTCAGGGCTAATACCATTATTTGCTTTTTATTCTTTTCCCCTATTCACTCATTGAATAACACATAGCCACACACTGCACCACAGACGCATGACGTCCAACATCTTGCATGTAAGCTCTGTTGGAAGCTCGCATTCTAACATATGTTCTTCTGTTCCTGAAAATGATAAAAGACACTGGGGTAGAAATTTGTCTTGGAGGGTAGCGCTAAATGGGCGTTAGTGCATCTGCTGCCCGTTATACGCGCCGCTTAATATTCGCTTCTATTGAAGTAAATAGAAGTGAATATCAGGCAGGGAGTATAATGGGCAGCAGATACGATACCGCCCATTTAGCGTCTTCCCCCAAGTCCAATTTGACTCCCTCAGTCTGCTTGACCCAATACCTCACAGCACTCTACATTGCTCACTGAAACCTTTGCAAGCACCAGCCCAGGTATATTGACTCCAGGGGACCTAGGTAGAGAGTTTCAGGAGAAAGTACTGGCTGGATCATGGAGCATGAGCAAGGTTCCACCTGTACGCTGATGATACCCAGTTCTACCTGTCCACCAACTTTCTTGACCCCCTCCACTACCTCTGTGTTGTCAGTCTGACATCCAGTCTTGGGCGAAGCACAATTTCCTTCAGCTAAACATTGGGAAGATCAAAGGCATCGCCTTCAACCCCCTCCACAAACTCTGTACCCTGGTTACTGAGGCCATTAGCTGCTGTCTCGGGCTGAGCCAGACTGTTCGCAATGTTGGCATTCTGTTCAAATCCAAGCTGAGCTTCTGACCCCATGATCTCTCCATCACAAAAACCGCCTACTTCCATCTCCATAACCTTGCCCACCTCCAACCCTACCTCAACTTATTTGCTGCCAAAACCCTCATCCATGCCTTTTGTCACCTCCAGACTTGATTACTCCAATGCTCTCCTGGTCATATCCTGCCCATACCCTATGTTGTATCTTAAGGGGGAGAAGGTGGAGGGGTTTAGGGAGAGAATTCCAGAGCGTGGGACCTAGGTGGCTGAAGACCTTCCTTAAAACCCAGCTCTTTGACCAAGAGTTCAGTCACTCCCCCTAATATCGCCCTCTTTGATTCGGCATCCATCTTTCCTTATGCCTCCGTGAAGCGCTTTGGGATGTTTTCCTACGTTAGAACCATATGAATGTAAGTTGCTGTTGTTGGTGCTGCACCATGGAGCCAGAGTTAAAACTCAGCACACCGTGAGTTCACAATCTTAGCTGAATCCAATTTGGGAAGGTGTCAAGCAAGACTAAGATGCTTCTCCTAAGGGATAGAGGGAGCTACTGAAAAGGAAAGCCAATTCATGCCATTAATCCTAAACCTATATAAAACACTAGTTCGGTCCCTGCTGGAGTATTGTGTCCAATTCTGGGCACCACACTTTAGGAAGAACGTGCAGGCTTTGGAGAGGGTACAGAAGAGATTTACGAGAATGGTTCCAGGGATGAGGGAATACAATTATGTGGATAGACTAGAGAAGCTGGGATTGTTCTCCTTGGAGCGGAGAAGGCTAAGAGGAGATTTGATAGAGGTGTTTAAAATCATGAAGGATTTAGATAGAGTAAATAAAGAGAAACTGTTTCCAGTGGCTGAAGGGTCGATAACCAGAGGGCACAGATTTAAGGTGATTGGCAAAAGAACCAGAGGCGACATGAGGAAAAACATTTTTACACAACGTGTAGTTAGGATTTGAATGCACTGCCTGATAGGCTGGTGGATACAGATTCAATAGTAGCCTTCAACAGGGAGTTGGATAAATACTTGAAGGAAAGAAAATTGCAGGGACATGGGGAAAGAGCGGGGAGAGTGGGACTAACTGGATTGCTCTTCGAAAGAGCCGGCGCAGACTCAATGGGCCGAATGGCCTCCTTCTGTGCTGTACTATTCTATGAATCTATGCACACTGGAATACCAACTAGTTACTGAGGGGCATTGCTCTTGTTTGTTCAGAAATACATCAAAGGTTGAAGAGAGTAAAAAAACAAAAGGGAGGACCACAGAGGAGGTCTCATTGCCCTTTGGGTGGACGTGATGTGTTCATGAGAAAATAAATAGTTGAAATAGTGCCAAAAAAGCAACTAAAGTAGGAGAGATGTAATTGTGAAATGTCTGGGTACTTCTTCCACTTTAGAGGAAGTTGCTAGGTTTCAATGTCCTGAGGAAAATGTTATCCTGTGCTAAAAAGTAGTTAGAGCCATATTGTGCTTTTGTAAAGAAGGATCTACTCACCTTAGAGGGGGTGTAATGAAGGTTCACTAGACTAATTCCTGGGATGATGGTGCTGTCCTATGAGGAGAGATTGAGCCTATACTCTCTGGAGTTTAGAAGAATGAGAGACGATCTCATTGAAACATATAAGATTCTGAGGGGGATTGACAGGGTAGATGCTGAGAGGTTGTTTCTCCTGGCTGGAGAGTCTGGAACTGGGGGGGGGCACAGTCTCAGGATAAGGGGTCGGCCATTTAAGACCAAGATGAGGAGGAATTTCTTCACTCAGAAGGTTGGGAATCTTTGGAATTCTCTACCCCAGAGGGCTGTGGATGCTCAGTCAATGAGTATATTCAAGGCTGAGATCGATAGATTTTTGGACTCTAGGGGAATCAGGGATATGGGGATCGGGTGGATAAGTGGAGTTGAAGTCGATGATCAGCCATGATCTTATTGAATGGCGGAGCAGGCTTGAGGGGTCGTATGGTCCACTCCTGCTCCTAATTCTTATCATGATGCGGAGATGCCGATGTTGGACTGGGGTGGACAAAAATGAGAAGTCGCACAACACCTAATTCTTATGTTCTTTGTTCTTATGTATACAGTATCAGTTGGCATGACAAGGTGCAGCCAGTGGTAACTGCAGTAAGGACCGAAGGCCTACAAAATCGACTTTGATACTTACTGAGCTGGCAAGATTCAGGAGGGAGATTTCCTTTGTGTACCACTTATAGCAAAAATAATAAATGCATTCTTTATAAACACTATTACAATTTTGCGATACATAATGCACAGAGCAAATCTTCCCCCTTGGAGAATCTGATGGGACAAGAGATAAGCACAGAGCCTTGGAATGCCTGATTTGGAAAATGATGGTTCATTTGAAGTTCTGCATTCAAGGGACAGAGTTCCTGGCTGAGCCAATATCTGGGACAAAGTTCAGCAGGATGAGAAGTGCTGTGGACAGTTTTGGCGCTGTTGTTGCGTGCAAACATTTTGTATTGGTAGATAACTTTGAAGTGCTGCTCTGTGTTCTTGACATAAACGCTGAAGACTCTAGTGGTGCTATTCTGATCATGAGATTGTAGAGGATTAACAGCTTAGTGATATATTTTCAGTGCTGACTCTGGTCTCCAATACATTAGCTTCTGTAAAATCCAATAACAATTACATTCTTTCAAAACAATAGACTCACCATCTTTCATCTCAACACTAAGCTGTCAAGATGGTAAAATGATTGAGAATGTTTTTTTGATACTGAGTAGTGTAGAGGAACAGAGGGACCTTGGAGTGCGTGTCCACAGATCCCTGAAGTTAGCAGGAAAGGTAGATAAGGTGGTTAAGAAGGCATACAGGATACTTTCCTTTAATAGCCTATGTAACAAAAACTCCTGGATTTTTTTCTTTTAAATGAACTATAAATCCAGTTTAATAACAGGTTTGCGGAGGCTTCCTGATCTCCTTACAGAAGGTTTTGGTGTTGAACCAATTTTTGGGCTGTTTCGTTTTGGTTCTGAACACAAAGATGATCCTGTTTCTATCTCAGACTTGTTTGAACCTGGTACTTCAGTTACTGAAGTCTGAACTGAGTCAAACTCATGTATGTGTTCATCATCAAGTGTTCAAAATCACTGTCCAATCCAGGCCAGTGAACAAAGCTTCTTGCAATTGATTTCATACTAACTGTTGGTGAAAAATGAATTCACTCGCGTCTGTCTCAAAGCAGAAGATCACAGTTTATGTAACAGAGCGCTCTGGGAGAAGAGTCATAGACCCCGCAGTCTAGTGATCAACTTCTCGTCGTTACAGTGGTATCGGAACTTCTAATCAGTTTTTTTTTGGCAATAAAATAACAACTGAGGTATCAGGGCTGATTCCCCAATCAGCTGTATTGGTAGCACAGGTGAGAAACATCCCACTTTCCTGAGAAATGCATGCTTTTTGCCATCAGCTGCCATTCCCCTGTTGTTGGGCGCTCCCTCAGTATGTCATCAAAAAAGACTTGTATTTATATCGAGCCTTTCACGACCTCAGGACGTCCCAAAGCGCTTTACAGCCAATGAAGTACTTTTTGAAATATAGTCACTGTTGTAATGTAGGAAATGTGGCAGCCAATTTGCACACAGCAAGCTCCCACAAACAACAATGTGATAATGATCAAATAATCTGTTTTTGTGATGTAGGTTGAGGAATAAACATTGGCCAGGACACCAGGGATAACTCCCCTGCTCTTCTTTGAAATAGTGCCATGGGATCTTTTACGTCCACTAAGAGGGCAGACGGGGGCTCGGTTTAACGTCTCATCCGAAAGACGGCACCTCCGAGAGTGTAGCACTCCCTCAGGTATTGCACTGGAGTGTCAGCCTGGATTTTTGTGCTTAAGTCTCTTGAACCCACAACCTTCTGACTCAGAGGCGAGGGTGCTACCCACTGAGTCATGGCTGACACATAGGAATGTAGAAACAGGCGCAGGCCATTCAGCTCCTCGAGCCTGTTTCGCTATTCAATTAGATCTGTACCTCAACCCCCATTTACCTGCCTTTGGAGAGGTGGCGGGGCTCAAGGAGGAAATTCCAGAGCGCGCGGCCTAGGTCGCTGAAAGCAAGGCCACACATGGCGAGGCGAAGGGACGGGGGGGGGGGGTGGAGGGGTACAGGAGGCTGAAGTTAGAAGAATGGAGAGCTCGAGGGGGGAGATTGCAGTGCTGGAGTAAGGTACAGAGATAGGGAGAGGCAAGAGCATGAGAGGATTTAAACACGAGGATGAGAATTTTACATTTGAGGCGTTGGGGGAACCGTAGCCAATGTCGGTCAGCGAGGATCTGGGTGATGTGCGAACGGCACTTGGATGAGCTGAAGTTTACAGAGGGTGGCTGGCCAGAAGAGCATTGGAGTAGTCGAGTCTAGAGGTAACAAAGGCAAAGGGTGAGGGTTTCGGCGGGTGACGTTTTTACCCGACTATGCCATTTCTCCAAGGGGTTCTGCCAATCCTCCACCGAAGTTATGGCAGTAGATCGGGAGAACCCTGGTGGGAATTCCGGGCACACGTGCCTGTTGCTGACAACACCAATTTTGCCTTGTCAACAGATCAGCCGTGGCTCACTAGGTAGCACACTCGCCTCTGGGTCAGAAGGTTATGTGTCAGACTGGATTTTGTGCTCAAGTCTCTGTGTGCTCCAGAGACTTGAGCTCAAAATCTAGGATGACATTCCCGGTGCAGTACTGAGTGACTGGTTCTCTAATGTCCTTTAGAGAAGGAAACTTGCTGTCCTTACCCAGCCTGGCCTATATGTGACTCCAGTCCCACACCAACATTGCTGACTGTTAACTGCCCTCTGAAGTGTCCTAGTAAGACATTCAGTTGTATCAAACCACTATGAATGGTTCACAAAGAAAGTTCACCGCCACCTTCCCAGGGCAACTAGGGATGGGCATTAAAAATGCTGGCCTGACCAGTGACACCCTACTTCTTACAAAAGGTAGGAACTGCATAGAATTATCAAGGCCAGTGTGATCTCCTGGACTAGTTTCAATTCCCTCAGAGGAGTCAGAGAGGAATTTCCCAGATATTTCCCCCCCCCAAATTGGCCTGGGTTTTAATGTTTTTTTTTTGCCTCTGCCAGAAGCTCACATAGTTTCAGGTGGGATGGGGTGTATATGTAACGTGGTGCACAGGGTACCACAATTGTGTGGGAACAGGCTGGATGGATCAGCGGGTCCTTTGCTGTCCGTCTTTGTTCGTATCTTCGAATGTCTTGAGAATAAATAAAAAAACAATTGGCGTTGGTTAGTCAATGGGGCGGGAACTCAGTGGATCCAGGTTCTGCTCCATATTCCAGACCCTTGGCTGAACTTCTGCCCGAATTCCACTCCAAGAAGGAGCAGAATCTCTGGGCTATACATCGGTTGTTGCGGTAAAGGCTTGGTGTAATCCCGGCTCAGGAGGGCGGTCCTACAATGACGTCCTCTTGATGCTCGCCCATTTCCTCCATTTGAAGTCGGCCACCAGGAATAAAAGTGGATCAGCTCTGCGACCAGAACAAGGTCAATCAGGCGATTTGCATTGGGAGCTGCCATTGATTTTGCGAGACCCATGCATTAGGGATCGACAGTACCGCAGTAATGTACATTATTATTGAAGTGATATATGATACTTCTTCCTTAGTGGAGGGGTGGAGGGGTTTAAGAAGGAAATTCCAGAGCGCGCAGACTAGGTTGCAGAAAGCAAGGTGGGGCGAAGGGATGGGGGCACACAAGAGGCTGAAGTTGCAATGGGGTAATCCTGGGAGGTAGCACCAAACGGGCAGTAATCGCATCGACTGCCTCTTTACGCCCCACCTGATATTCTATTGAAGGTAATATTGGGCGGGGAGTATAATGGGCGGTCGATTCATTTAGCACTATCACCCAGGATGAATTTCTTCCCCAATGTCAACATTGAGATTGAAAAAGCATCAGCTAGTAACAGTCAAAGGTTTCTTTAAAAAAAAACACAGGATAGCAGGACACGCATCCATAAAACCGAAACCAGGACTTGGTGTCTCGTCAATGAATTTGTCTGCGGCAATGAGCCAACTAATCATTTCCATTTTCACTGTAAAGTTTTTGGTGCGTTTCGAGTCGAGATGTTATGTTTCGGTGCGATCCTCTGACACACTGCTGTGGAATGTACGGCTTTGATGTTCAATAATTAGTCTCACAAGGACTCCCAGAAGCTCAAACATGCTGGCTGAATGTTTATATTTGCTGTTAAGGATCAAGAGCGTTACCAAATTTATAAACGGCTGCCAATGATGCCCACACTACCTAATGAGTCTTGGGTGTAAGCACTGATAGAAACCTGGGAGGCATGATACACGTTTCTCACAAGAGATCTCGACAGGTGGGTGGACTGCAATTAGACAGATGGCGAGCTTGTGCCTGCCAATTACATAGCAATTTCTTAATAAAAACATTTGCTCAGGGATGACTCACTTGCCATGCATCCCACAGTGTCTGTTTAACTGAAGACATTTTGGGATGAAGGGGAATGCGTAGCTGACTGTTAGGGTGCACTGCTATATGGGTTTCTGTTGTATTACAAAAACTGTTATGAAACATCTACATTACAGATGTTAATAGAAGTATATAGTAATATTATGAAAAGAGATTCAAAAGTGGCATAATTTTCTTTGCTATATTTCATTGACAAAACAGTTCAGAAAGCATACATATCAAAAACACATGCAATTTTAATAGAACCAGTAATATCTATGTAAAGAGCTGTGTGTCGAAAGGGGGTAAACACATCTCTAACTGTGGGAATGTTTATACTAGTCACACTGGAGACTGTAGAATATCTGCAGGCAATGATCCCTCTAAATTTTTTGGGGGGTGCACGGCCCCTTTAACGGGCTGCGCTGCCCATTCAAATTTCCGCGTATGCGCGTTTTTTTTTCCATTTAACAGCCGTTGAGCGGTCTGCATGGGACCTCCAGATCGCTGTGTGGCCGCGCAGCTTAACATTGACTGCAGGATTCTCCTGATCGGCCCCAAGCTCTGGAATTCCCTCCCTAAGCCTCTCCACCTCTCCACCTCACTCGCTCCTCCTTTTAAGATGCTCCTTAAAACCTACCTCTTTGGCCAAGCTTTTGGTCACCTGTCCCAACATCCCCTCACGTGGCTCGGTGTCAAATTTTGTCTGCTAGTCACTCCTGTGAAGCGCCTTGGGACGTTTCCCTACATTAAAGGTGCTATATAAATGCACGTTGTTGCTGTTGTTGATCTCCCACTGCAAGATCAACGGAAATCCCGAAAAAACAGTGTAAATGTCCCGTTTACATTGAGTCTCTGTGGGTTCTGACGATCTTCCACTGGAGAATTCCCCGCAGAAACTCTGGGCGTGTTATCTAAGAACTCTCAGAAGGTTATGTGGTTTGATTTCCAAGAGGATCTTAGTCTAACTCTGTCTCACTCAGAGCTTTCAGAAATGTTCACCTGACTGCAGAGAGCAATTCTTAAAAGAAAGACTTGCATTTCTATAGCGCCTTTCATGACCTCAGGACGTCCCAAAGGGCTTTACAGCCAATGCAGTACTTTTTGAAGTGTAGTCACTGTTGTAATGTAGGAAACGCGGCAGCAAATTTGCTCACAGTAAGATTCCCGCACACAGTAGTGTGATAATGACCAGATTATCTGCTACCCACTGAGCCAAGGCAGACATCTTTGGTTGACAAATTACCAACAGGTGTCAATGGTACAACATTCCCAAGGGCATGTCTCCTTCTCAGTAGGAAAGCAACCTGGCTCCACTCAGCAGCTCCCCCTGGTGGCATAAGCAAGACTGGAATCTCAACATGTGCTAATCACTGGTACAAACCTTGTGCTCTATCGCTCTGTGATACAAGCCCCTACATACTGCACTACCCAATGTTCCCCATGAGGTTCACAGGAGCGTTAGCAAACAAAATTTGACACCGAGCCACATAAGGAGACATTAGGACAGATCATCAAAAACTTGATCAAAGAGGTAGGTTTTAAGGAGCGTCTTAATGGAGGAATGATGCGGAGATGCTGTGTTGGACTGGGGTGGACAAAAGTGAGAAGTCGCACAACACCAGGTTATAGTCCAACAGCTTTATTTGAAATCACAAGCTTTCGGAGCGCTGCTCCTTCACCTGACGAAGGAGCAGCGCTCCGAAAGCTTGTGATTTCAAATAAAGCTGTTGGACTATAACCTGGTGTTGTGCGACTTCTCACTTTAATGGAGGAAAGAGAGGTAAGGAGGGTGGAGAGGTTTAGGGAGGGAATTCCAGAGCTTAGGGCCTAGGCAGCTGAAGGCACGGCCGCCAATGGTGGAGTGATGAAAATCGGAGATGCTCAAGCGGCCAGAATTGGAGGAGTGCAGGGATCTCAGAGGGTTGTATGGCTGGAGGAGGTTACTGAGATAGGGAGGGGGTGAGGCCATGGAGGGATTTGAGAACAAGGATGAGAATTTTAAAATCGAGGCATCGCTTAACTGGGAGCCAATGTAGTGAGCACAGGGGTGATGGGTGATCAGAACTTGGTACGAGTTAGGAGACAGGCATACACATATAGTGAAATCCTGTTGTATGCAGTAGCTTAGAATGGGAAAGAATGATCAGACTTTCACTGAGTAGCTCATACTTGTGTTGTAGTTTGCCAACAAATAACCTATGTCAGGACGTACCATATATGCAGATTTCAAAGCCGTTCCAAACTTTAGAGGTGATGAGAGTCAATGTCCAGGTAAAGTCCAGTCCGCTGCTGGCCTGACAGTTTTGTTAGGTAAAGGCTACGGAACCAAGGCGGGTAGATGGAGTTAAGATACAGATCAGCCTTGATCTAACTGAATGATGGAACAGGTTCCAGGGGCTGAATGGCCTCCTCCTGTTCCCCCAGAGATTGCCCCCCCCTGCCCCCTGCCACGACATGCCACCCAGCTCAGCATGGGAGCCCTCCCATAACCTGCATAGGTCGCTCGACCATTTCGATCAAGCCTGACGATAGTTCAGACCCCTCCCGACAGCAGTTTTGAGTGGGCAGTGAGGCTGATCCGCTGACTTTGGCGCCTCAGTTTAACGTCTCAGCTGAAAGACGGCACCTCTGACAGTGCAGCAACTCCCTCAACTACGCACTGAAGTGTCAGCCTAGCATATGTGCTCAAATCCTGGAGTGGGATTTGAACCCACAACCTTCTGCCGTAGAGGTGAGAGGACAACCACTGAATCAAGCTGACACTCTGGAAAGTGGCTGGGGAGGGAAGGGAGTTCAGTGTACACCGTGAGTTGTGAGATTGTGTAATTTCCATGACAACATTAGCAGTAGATTAAAAGGGAAATTGAAGTAAGGTACATTATAAATCAGTAAGTACCCGAACATTAACATATCTTTCTCTTTCAGATGCTGATTAACCAGCCCTGCACTTCCAGCATTATTTTGCAAATAATTCATCTCTTTGTTTCTAGCACAAGTCTTAAAATGAGTAACTTATTACTTGCCCTGATCTGAGCAGTTTTTAATTATCAGTTACTGGGCACTCACAAACACTAGGGTCTCAAAACGCAATTTAATATTTGAAAACATTCTTAGTGATTTTTTTTCCCCATCTAAAATACTTAGATGCTTAATATTTGATCATTTTCTAAATGAGCCTAAATGGGGTAGAGGAGCATCGCGATCTAGGGGTACAAATACACAAATCACTGAAAGTAGCGACACAGGTTAATAAGGCCATTTAAAAAAAAAAGCAAACAAAGCACTGGGGTTCATTTCTAGAGGGATAGAATTTAAAAGCAGAGAAGTTACGGCCGCGATTTCCCCTACCTCGGCAGGTCCGTTGCGGCCGGGGTCGGTGGCGGGTTGCGACCCTGCTGCTGGCTTCAGCCCGCTGTCCAAAGTGATCTTACGTTGATTGGGCTTGTTAAGCCCGCCCAGCGCGTTTGCCGGCCAATTGAAGGAAGCGGGTCTGATGATGCCACTTGATGAAGCGTCATCAGCCGGTTTCCTTAAAGGGACCGTGCGCAAATTTATTTTGACAGTTCTGCTGTCAGTGTTCCACAACATTGAGGTGCTGCAAACACTGACAAGCACTGCACAGAGGTGCACGCCTGCACCAAGGCTCTCCCATGACTCCCTCCATATACTTATGGAGGGAGTCACAGCACGCAGGGAGGCTCTCTTCCCTTCCACTGGGCGGAAGATAACTCCCCAGGAGATCAACCCAGCCTGGTTGCACATTACACAGGAGGACACAAGCAGGGATATGGTCAGGAGGACCAGGCTGCAGTGCCACAAACGTTTCAATGATCTCAGTAGATCACGATATGTTACTGCAAAGCCACACTCAACCTCATCCTGCTGTGCCACTCATCACATCCCCAATACTCTGCCTTCCCTACCCTACTCCTGCACATCTTTACTCACACCAACTTACCTTGCACCTCCACCCATCCCTCTCTATCTACATTATCACTTCCCCATCTCACTAGCCACCCCTCACACTCACCCTCATCCTAGTGCAATCATGCCAACTAACAACACACAAGGGTAGGCACTTGGGTGTTTTAGCCAATGTTCATGTAAAGTTTCTGTTAATGTGCTGTCAAACATTGAAATGTTTATTTTCAACACCTTTGTGTTCTTGGACAGATTTGTGTGCACCTTTGGAAGTGGCTTAGTGAGTTGCAGTGAATGGTGAGACATAACGGTACCCCCGCAATGGCAATGAGTGTGAAAGGAATGGCTTGGGCATTGTAGGGATGCTTTATGGTGTTGGTGTGGGGTGGTGCCAACCTGGTGCATCATGTGGCAGCCAGGGTGTACAACGTCAATGAAGTAAATCTGAATATGGTGAGGCCATCCATGGCCTCCCGGGTGCTGATGCCCTGTGTCCTGTGCAGCATCAGTTGATTGCAGAGAAGGCTGGTGTTGTTGTTGGTGCTGCTGGTACACCTGGTGCTGCTGGTGCTGGGGCTGATCGTGGTGGGATTCTGAGGACCAAGGTGAGATAGTTTCAAGGGCACCGATGCTGATGGAATAGATGGCAGGTAAAGTTGAGATGACAGAAGCGATCTGTCAATGGTGAGAGAGGTTGCTCCAATGAGGTGACACTGGATAGAGAGTTTGCTCCAAACACTTGCAAGCTGCATAAAGCTCAATCTGCCTTCCAAATGCAGTAAGCAACGGCTTCTGACCTTGGAAAGTGAACAGCTATGAGATGGGAGCCTTCATAGCATATTTGCAGCTGTCAAGTTAAGAAATGATCCCATGCTGACACAACTCCCGACCTGCTTACCTGACGTGATTCTTGAGCAGCGGGGAACCCGTGGGCGAACTCTTAAAATTTAAAGGTGAGCTCAAAATAGTTTTGATGTGCCTGTTAACAAGCTCTTAATCACCTAAATTGCCTCCCTCGCCGCTTGGTGTCGGGTCTATTCAGCGCTGACAGACCCAACATTTGGGAAATTAGCGTGGAGGTGGGTTGACCGGATTCCCTACCCGCTGTCAAAATTTTTTTGCCCACCTGACCCGCCACCAAACGTGCCCACCGACCCCCCCGAAAAATTTCCCCCTACATTAAACATATATTGAACCTTGGTTAGACCACACTTGGAGTACTGTGAACAGTTCTGGTCTCCATATTATAAAAAGGACATAGAGGCACTGGAGAGGGTGCAAAAAAAGATTTACAAAGGATGATACCAGAACTGAGAGGTTATACCTATCAGGAACAATTGAACAGGCTGGGGTTTTTTTCTCTAGAAAGGAGAAGGCTGAGGGGTGACTTGATAGAGGTCTTTAAGATCATGAAAAGGTTCGATAGGGTAGACATAGAGAAGATGTTTCCACTTGTGAGGGAGACCAAAACTAGGGGCCATAAATATAAGACAGTTACCAATAAATCCAATAGGGAATTCAGGAGAAACTTCTTTACCCAGAGAGTGGTTAGAATGTGGAACTCACTACCACATGGAGTAGTTGTGGCAAATAGCATAGATGCATTTAAGGGGAAGCTAGATAAACACATGAGGGAGAAAGGAATAGAAGGATATGTTGACAGGGTGAGATGAAGAGGAGTGGGAGGGGATGTGTGTGGAGCATAAACACCGGCACAGACCAGTTGGGCCGAATGGCCTGTTTCTGTGCTGTAAATGCTATGTAAAAGAGTGAAGTTCTTAAAAGTGTATATATTTATTAGCAGAAATGGAAGGCAGGTGTGTTGTGACAATTGAATAAAATTAATATCAATAATCACAGCTTCTGTTGCAAAGAGTTGGACTATTTTACAGCTTAGATTAAATAGCTGCAGTGATTCAATATTAAAAAATCATCTTATTTAAATTGTAAATGTGTGCATTTCATTAACAATATAAAAACTAAGGGCTGTATATTTTGACTTATGGTTTTAAAGGTGTTTGGTGATATGTGGCTTTTAGCCTCCTACTGTTGAGCTCCCAATGGCCAATATTCAGTATCATTCCTTCACAACCATTATCAGCAGTAAATTAAGCTGTGCAATCATTGAATGTCAATAATAATCACAGGTTTAAAAAAAAAGAACTTGCATTTATATAGCGCCTTTCAGAACTTCAGGACGTCTCAAAGCGCTTTACAGCCAATGAAGTACTTTTAAAGTGTAGCCACTGTTGTAATGTAGGAAACGCGGCAATTTGCGCACAGCAAGCTCCCACAAACAGCAATATGATAAATGACCAAATCATCAGTTTTACGTGTTGGTTGAGGGATAAATATTGGCCACGACACCGGAGAGAACTCCCCTGCTCTTCCTCGAAATAGTGCTGTGGGATCTTTTACGTCCACCTGAGAGGGTAGACGGGGCCTCAGTTTAACATCTCATCCGAAAGACGTCACCTCCGACCGTGCAGCACTCCTTCAGTACTGAACTGGGAGTGTCAGCCTAGATGATGAGCTCAAGTCCCTGGAGTGGTGCATGAACCCACAAACTTCTGACTCATAGGCGAGAGTTCTACCAATTGAGCCAAAGCTGACACCTGTTATCACTGTGCGTTGTCTGAACTCGGGAGTGTTCGCACTGTGCGTTGTCTGAACTCGGGAGTGTTTGCACTGTGCGTTGTCTGAACTCTGAGGTGTTATGCCTGCAGTGCCACTATACATTGGTATCTCGGCATAGTCAAGTAGAGCTTGTAGGCTGCACTGCTTGACTACCACTGACTGGATCAAATTACACATTGCAGGCAGAATGTTAGGTGAGTGATGTCCATTTGCACCTCTCATTTCCCTGCGTTCTCTATACACTAGATAACGCAACCATTCCCATAAACACATCCAAAATATTATCCAAGGTTCCTGTTCCCAATTGCTAACCAGTGACCCCTGCTGGAGTATGCGTGCCTGTGGATTGTTTGGTGGGAACAGGATGAGTCTGGCTCGAATGTTCCTCACATTTGAACAGCCAGCTGATATTCGCTATCCAGGCTCGCACATGAAGAACGCCCGAGGGTTCGTGACACAGTCCCTCAGCCTAAGCCTTTACAAGAGGAGGGAGTAAAGGGGGGGAAAAATAGGAGAGTGTTCTTTCCTTGTCATATGTTGGACAGGCTGGAGGCTGCCAGGAACGCATCATTGCTGAACATATTGATTTTCAGCACTATACAATCCGACAACAACAACTTGCATTTATGTAGCACCTTTAAGGCAGTAAAGCATCCCAAGGTGCTTCATAGGAAGCGATTATCAAAGAAAATTTGACACCCAGCCACATAAGGAGATATTAGGACAAGTGACCAAAAAGCTTGGTCAAAGAGGTAGGTTTTAAGGAGCGTCAAAGGAGGAGAGAGAGAGGGGTAAAGTGGCAAAGAGGTTTAGGGCAGGAATTCCAGAGCTTAGGGCCTTGGCAGCTGAAGGCACGGCCGCCAATGGTGGAGCAATGAAGAGATTTCTATCTCCGCCCCTCCCCAGCTCGCCCCCCAACACAAGACCAATCCATGAGTACTGCACATTCCCAGACTTGCATCAATACACTCAATAGGGTGGGAGGAGGGCAACACGGTGGCATAGTGGTTAGCACTGTTGCCTCACGGCGCCAGGGACCCAGGTTCGAATCCGGCCTCAGTTGACTGTCTGTGTGGAGTTTGCACATTCTCCCCATGTCTGCGTGGGTTTCCTCCGGGTGCTCCGGTTTCCTCCCACAGTCCAAAGATGTGCGGGTTAGGTTGATTTGGCTATGATAAATTGACCCTTAGTGTTAGGGGGGATTAAATAGGTGGGGTTACGGGAATAGGGTGGGATATGTGTCGGTGCAGGCTCGATGGGCCGAAATGGCCTCTATCTGCACTGTGGGGATTCTGTGATTCTGTGAGGCTCGTGTGGAGCATAAACACTGGCATTGACCAGTTGGGCCGAATGGCCTGTTTCTGTGCTGTACATTCTATGTAAAACTGCTAAAAGTGCTCTTAGTGACAAAAGTGGCATTTAGCAGTAATTGAGAAAGCATATTATCGACACTGACTAAATCTACACTAGCTTGTTCTGGCACTTAAAGACTGGGAGTTGGTCCTGGAGTTCAACCTTAAAGAGCACTTTAAAAATCACAGACATTGCATCCCATTATTCCATGATCCCTGGAAAAATATGGCTGCCACTTTTTCCATTAAATTGTCTTTTGTATTGAGATGGCCCACTTATCAGAAAATCTAAACAGCCTGTCTCGAGAGTAAATTAATTCTCAAAACTCACAGTCAAAGGTCTGGAAATTCAGGAGGTGCTCCCCCCCCCCCCGCCCCAAGCTGGCTTTGTACCCATTCCCGAATGGAGAGGTGCAAGGAGTCCCGGATATTGGGCCTCGGACGTCGTTACAGTGAAGAGGGTGCTGAGGGAGGAAACGGATTAAGATAGGACCATTGCTTGTGCCGCAGCAACCCAAAGGTAACGTTATGGCCTTGGCGGGAGTGGGGGAATGGCAGCTTGTGGGGGATTGCGGGGTCGGGGAGCGTAGAGTCATGGGGGTCGGGGATCTGAGGGTCGGGAGATCAGGGGTCGAGGGTCGTGAGATCAGCGTAAGCAGAGGGAGATCAGGGGCCGGGTTGGGAGATCGGGGTCATGGAGGGAGATCAGGGGTCATGGAGGGAGATCAGGGGCCGGGTTGGGAGATCAGGGGTCATGGAGGGAGATCAGGGGTCGGGGAGGGAGATCAGGGGTCGTGGGGTGAGAGATCAGGGGTCGGGGGTGGGGAAACAGGGGTCGTGGGGTCATCCTGGAGTTCACACTGGGAGTTGGGCCTGGAGTTCACACTGGGAGTTGGGCCTAGAGTTCACACTGGGAGTTGGACCTGGAGTTCACACTGGGAGTTGGGCCTGGAGTTCACACTGGGAGTTGGGCCTGGAGTTTACACTGGCAGTTGGGCCTGGAGTTCACACTGGGAGTTGGTCCTGGAGTTCACACTGGGAGTTGGACCTGGGGTTAGCACTGGTGTTGGTCCTTGTGTTTGCTAGCACTGGTGTTGATCCTGGTGTTTGCTAGCACTGGTGTTGGTCCTGGTGTTTGCTGGCACTGGTGTTGGTCCTGGTGTTTGCTGGCACTGGTGTTGGTCCTGGTGTTTGCTGGCACTGGTGTTGGTCCTGGTGTTTGCTGGCACTGGTGTTGGTCTTGGTGTTTGCTGGCACTGGTGTTGGTCCTGGTGTTTGCTGGCACTGGTGTTGGTCCTGGTGTTTGCTGGCACTGGTGTTGGTCCTGGTGTTTGCTACCACTGGTGTTGGTCCTGGTGTTTACACTGGTGTTGGTCCTGGTGTTTGCTAGCACTGGTGTTGGTCCTGGTGTTTGCTGGCACTGGTGTTGGACCTGGTGTTTGCTAGCACTGGTGTTGGTCCTGGTGTTTGCTGGCACTGGTGTTAGACCTGGTGTTTGCTAGCACTGGTGTTGGTCCTGGTGTTTGCTACCACTGGTGTTGGTCCTGGTGTTTACACTGGTGTTGGTCCTGGTGTTTGCTAGCACTGGTGTTGGTCCTGGTGTTTACACTGGTGTTGGTCCTGGTGTTTGCTAGCACTGGTGTTGGTCCTGGTGTTTACACTGGTGTTGGTCCTGGTGTTTACACTGGTGTTGGTCCTGGTGTTTGCTAGCACTGGTGTTGGTCCTGGTGTTTGCTGGCACTGGGGTGGGGTTTCTGGGTTTGGTCAGTGCTGCAGTTGGGTTGTTGGGGTTTAGCAGCATGGCGGGCGGGAGTTTGGTGGGTGGTTCTGGCATCACTGTGAATGGGGGTCCTCAGGTTTGGCAGAACTGGGGGAGTAGAATGTGGGGTCTTGTTCACTCATGGTTCCCAAACCAAGAGGCTGTATGAACCTTTAAGTGATTCTCGCCCATCCCCGTTTTTCATCGCTCCACCATTGGCGGCCGTGCCTTCAGCTGCCTGGGCCCTAAGCTCTGGAATTCCCTCCCTAAACCTCTCCACCTCTTCACATCTCTCTCCTCCTTTAAGAGGTTCCTTGAAATCTACCACTTTGGTCACCTGTTCTACAATCTCCTTATATGACTCGGTATGAAATTTTGTTTGTTAAAGCTCCTGTGAAGTGCCTTTGGACTATAAAAATGCAAGTTGTTGTAGTTGAGTTGGCCAATGACGTGGTTGCCGTTGATGTAGTTAGGTTAACCCCGTGCTTTCGGTCAGTTACGGTGAATATAACGCATGGAAGAGGCAAATCTTGTTCTTTCATGATGGTATATGATGGCCCGGTGAACGACTACCATTACCTAAAGAACAAAGCCCGCATTCAGGGACTGTCGATGACCACCGAGATACCCTTGGCCAGTGTTTGGCTGGAATATTTCAGTTACACAAAAGGCTTGACAGAAATGGGGGTTTATTCATCCGTGCCATTCACTGCTTTAATAGGGGATGACTTAGACACTGAGGGGTCGAGGACAAGCAGTTCGGGGAAGAGGAGATCAGCGCATCGCAGCTCAAGTCCAGCCTTATTGGTTCCACGTAGGCAGCTGCAGAAGTTGCTGATTGAGTTGCACAAGGTCTCGTACTTCTGACACCAGAAGAAACTCTGGGGGGCCTAAGGTAGTTTCAAGCACCGTCGAGGCACACCACGTGGCAGCAAGTAGTGCGCCAACTTATCACACGTGCCGGTGTTTATGCTCCACACGAGCCTCCTCCCACCCTACTTCATCTCACCCTATCAGCATATCCTCTATTCCTTTCTCCACTCATGTGTTTATCCAGCTTCCCCTTAAATGTATCTAAGCTATTCGCCTCAACCACTCCCTGTGTTAGCAAGTTCCATATTCTCAGCACCCTCTGAATTCCCCTCTTGAATTTATTAGTGACTATCTTGCCTTTATGGCCTCTAGGTTTGGACTCCCCTACAAGTGGAAACATTTCTACGTCTACCCTATCAAACCCTTTCAAAATTTTAAAGACCTTGATTAAGTCATCCTTCAGACTTCCCTTTTCTAGAGTAAAGAGCCCCAGCCTGTTCTCAGGTACCAGATATAACCTCTCAATTCTGGTATCATCCCTGTAAATCTTTTTTGCACGTTCTCCAGTGCATCTATAACCTTTTTGTAATATGGAAACCAGAACCGAGCACAGTATTCTTCAGTCTTTCCTGATAAGTATAACCTCTCAGTTCTGGTATTATACTTGTAAATCTTTCTTAAATCAACCCGCTCAGTATCTAAGTCATTCCCTACTAAAACATTGAATGGCATGGATGAATAAACCTCCATTTCTGAGACCCCTTGTGTAACCGAAATATTCCCACCAAACCCTGGCCAGTGCCTTAGGGGTTTCACAGTCCAGGGAGGTCTGGATAGTATAATCCCGAGGGAGGATGGAGGAGGTGCAGCCGGTCAAACACACCCAAGGGCTGAGGGAAAGGCAGGCACAAAACCTCATTGCTCACCTCGCAGATTTTGAAACGGTGCTGGGAGAGCTGCAGAGAGGGGCAGAGTGTGCTTGGAGGGAGGTCTACACCACATCCTGTTTGTGCAGGACGAGATAGTAGGTCTCATGGATGAGATGAGCTTCAAGAGCAAAGGAAATGCAATGAGAGACAAGATGCAGAGTGATGGGTGATCAGAGGTAGAGTGGGTAAGAGGTCAGTAGCAGGGGTGGAGAGGAGGAGGAGGGGTTGGGTGGGTGGGGGGTGGGTATTGGCAGAGCAACTGCATGAATGATCTCAATCTTAGAGGCAAAGAATCCATGAGTTCTTCACACTGTTTTGGAGAGGAAGGTGGATGGAGTGGGGGGAATGGATTTGAGGAGGTGGTTCATTATAAAGAAAGATTCCGTTGGTTCTGACAATCTTCCACCTGAGAATTCCCCGCAGAAACTCTGGGCGTGTATCTGAGAACACTCAGCAGGTTATGTGGTTGAGGATCTTAGTCTAACCCTGTCTCACTCAGAGCTTTCAGAAATGTTAACCTGAGAGCAATTGTAAAGAAAGACTTGCATTTCAATAGCGCCTTTCACGGCCTCAGGACGTCCCAAAGCACTTTACAGTCAATGAACTACTTTTGAAGTGTAGTTACTGTTGTAATGTAGCCAATTTGTGCACAGCAAGGTCCCACAAACACCAATGTGATAAATGACTAGATAATCTATATCAGTGATATTGGTTGGGCGATAAATATTGGCCAGGACACCAGGGATAACTCTGCTGCTCTTATTCAAAATAGTGCCGTGGGATATTTTACATCCACCTGAGAGGTCAGACGGGGCCTCGGTTTAATGTCTCATCCGAAAGACGGTACCTCCGATAGTGCAACGCTCCCTCAGCGCTGCACTGGGAGTGTCAGCCTAGAGTTTTGTCCTCAAGTCTCTCGAGTGGGACTTGAACCTACGACCTGCTGACTCAGAGGCGTCAGTGCTACCCACTGAGCCTTGGGATGTCTCAGGCTTTGAAGATAATCCTGCAGTAGGAGGATTTGGCTGAGGCGGGCGAGCCAGAGTAATACCTGACGCCGCCAAGCCAACTCTGATGATGAATGACTAGACCAGATGTGTGCCAGATGTGCTTGAGTTTGCCACCCTCTGATTTAAGGGAGTGACGACGGGGACTGTACCAGAGGAACGGCAGAAGTGGGAGGTGGAGAGTGACTTGGTGGGAACAAGGGCATTGAAGGGAGAGAGGAGGCAGCAGCTGAGCAGGCCAAGGGGGGCAGAGATATTGTGAGGACCAGTGGGAGTGGTGGGAAAACGTTCGCAGATTTTGGCCAATGTAGTTCTGGAAATGGCTGCTGGTAGTTGCACAGGAGTAATCTGGTGTGATGCTGCCTATGGGTTATCATTCCTCTCTTTCTCTTCGAAGGCCAGCACCTCACCTACGCTCTGTATCTCGCCAGGCAACCAATAGCACACATCCACTTCTTGCTGTTCAGGGACCACCTTGCTTGAGGCACCAATGTGCTGCAATGTCACTGTGCAATGGAACTTTGCGCCACTGAAAAGATCCCAAGTCTGCTGGCATCCTGGGTGTGGAAGTTTGATGCTTTTAGTTCAGTCATCTGGAGAACAATGATGTTCCTTTAATGAGTATCTGTGTCATAATCAGCAATTTAGTCGACTTGACTATACACATTCTGGTTTCCTGTCGATGCATACTTTGAATTATTACCCAAATGCGTCAGGGAAAAGGCCCATTTATACTCATTTGGAGGTGTGATTATAAGTATATAACACTTCAAAACGTGATGATGTTTCAGTACGCTCTATGGTACTGCAGGAGTAACCATGATAAAAAATGTTTTAAACAAGATGCCAATATCTGCACGATATAATTAGAATATGTGGCAAGACAATGTTAGCATTTAACTCACAACCTGCCTGCATAACCCACTCACAAATTTGTCACTTGAGTGATTCACATCAGGTACAAGCTTGTAGTATTCAACTGCTCCCTATCATGCATCCGTTATATCAACAAGGGCGTGAGATATTAGAATGTTACGGTAACGGCTGGATATAGAATCAGAGAATGATACAGCACAGAAGGAGGCCATTCGGCCCATCGTGCCTGTGCTGGCTCTTTGGTAGAGCTATCCAACTAGTCCCACTCCCCCCTGCTCTTTCCCCATAGCCCTGTAATTGTTTTCCCTTCTAGTATTTATCCAATTCACTTTTGAAAGTTACTATTGAATCTGCTTCCACCGCCCTTTCAAGGCAGTGAATTCCAGATCACAACAACTCGCGGTGTAAAACAATGTTTCCTCATGTCGCCTCTGGTTTTTTTGCCAATCACTTTAAATCCGTGTCCTCTGGTTATCGACTCTTCTGCCACTGGAAACAGTTTCTCTTTATTTACTCTATCAAAACCCTTCATGATTTTGAACACCTCGATTAAATCTCCCCTTAACCTTCTCTGCTCCAAGGAGAACAACCCCAGCTTCTCCAGTCTCTCCAAATAACTAAAGTCCCTCATCCCTGGTACCATTCTGGTTAAATCTCCTCTGCACCCTCTCTCAGGCCTTGAAATCCTACCTAAAATGAGGTGCCCAGAACTGAACACAATACTCCAGCTGAGGCCTAACCAGTGTTGTATAAAGGTTTAGCATAAAATATGACCAACAGTGAGGAAACGCTCTATAAACCAGATAAAGCTGTCACCGAGTAACATCCTAGTTAAAGACCACTGGGAATGGATTAGGAGAAAGGCCCTGAAAGTTGGTCATGTTTCAGCCAGATTTGGGGCACAATTGGGGTGGGCAGGGGCCGGATTTTGGGAGCAGGACCTGGTCACGCCAAGTCTCTGTCCCGTTTGGAGCTGCACCAGGCCTTCCTCAAGGAGTGGAGATTGGCGATTCTCGTGCCCACCTCCTTTGCTGGCGACATTAGGGAGAAGAGGCAGAAATGGCAGGACCACGTCACCCGGTGGAATCGTTGCCAGTCCAGCCTCTGTTGCCTGCGGTGCACTGTACAAAGCAGGTGTGTGTACCGTGTAAAGTCGCACCCTGGTCGAGGTGGAGCCCACTGCATGCTGAACGGCTGGTGTCCTTAGGGCAGTGGATCGCTCTCGGCTGCCATAAGGAAACTGTGTATTTTGGAAAAGGGACAGTTAAACAAAGGCATCTCCGTCCCCAGCCACTTGCCTCTGCCACGAAATTTCCTTTCCCTCACCCATCCAAACTTTTAACAGTCCCCTTGCTTCACGGCTGCTGACACAAGTGCCTGCCTCTTTTATGGAAATGCCCGAGAGCCCGAAAATTCAAACGGGGTCAGGTGTACCTGGGCGAGTAAAGAGAAGTCCCACTCTGCTGGGATTATGGTGGGGAAGCGGGTTCAATGCTTTTCAGGGCCAATGTCCCTGTAGAACATAGAAATATATCCAAGTTTGCTGATGATACAAAGCTGGGTGGGAATGTAAGTTGTGAGGTGGATGCAAGGAGGCTTCAAGGGGATATAGACAGGCTAAGTGAGTGGGCAAGAACATGGCAAATGGAATATAATGTGGAGAAATGTGAAGTTATCCACTTTGGTAGGAAAAATAGAAAAGCAGAGTATTTTTTAAATGGTGAGAGATTGGGAAATATTGGTGTTCAGAGGGACCTGGGTGTCTTTGTACACGAAACACTGAAAGTTAATATGCAGGTACAGCAAGCAATTAGGAAAGCAAATGGTATGTTGGCTTTTATTACAAGAGGATTTGAGTATAAAAGTAAAGACGTCTTACTGCAATTATATAGGGCCCTGGTGAGACCACACCTGGAGTATTGTGTACAGTTTTGGTCTCCTTACCGAAGGAAGGATATACTTGCCATAGAGGAAGTGCAATGAAGGTTCACCAGACTGGTTCCTGGGATGGGGGGGATTGTCCTATGAGGACAGATTGAGTAGACTAGGCCTATATTCTCTAGAGTTTAGAAGAATTAGAGGTGATCTCATTGAAACATACAAAATTCTTACAGGGCTTGACAGGGTAGATGCAGGGAGGATGTTTCCCCTGGCTGGGGAGTCTAGAACCAGGGGTCACAGTCTCAGAATAAGGGGTCGGCCATTTAGGACTGAGATGAGGAGAAATTTCTTCACTCAGAGGGTGGTGAATCTTTGGAATTCTCTACCCCAGAGGGATGTGGATGCTCAGTCGTTGCGTATATTCAAGACAGAGATCGATAGATTTTTGAATATTAAGGGAATCAAGGGATATGGGGATAGTGCAGGAAAGTGGAGATGAGGTAGAAGATCAGCCATGATCTTATTGAATGGCGGAGCAGGCTCGAGGGGCCAAATGGCCTACTCCTGCTCCTATTTCTTATGTTCTTATGTAGAACAGGTGAACACTAATGCTAATCACTAATACAGATTTAAAGAATAAAGAGCTTGCATTTATATAGTGCCTTTCACAACCTCAGTACGTCCCAAATCACTTTACACTCAATTAAATACTTTTTGAAGTGTAGTCACTGTTGTAATGTAAGAAACATGGCAGCCAATTTGCAAACAGCAAGCTCCCACAAATAGCAGTGTGATAATGACCAGATAATGGGCCGGATATTCCAATCCCTACGGGTGGGTACGCGCTGTGCACCCACCCGTAGGGACATCGGAAATGCTGGTTTCAGGCATGCACTGCGCATGCGCTGGAAACCGGCATTTCCGATCTGTGAAGAAAGCACCTGACAGATCCTCCGGCTGCCCTGGAGAAGGGCCTCTGCAGATGGATAGTTCCGCTTTTTGGAGACCCTCCGCCTGCAGAAAACCCTTACAATTCTTGCGCCTGGTAAAAGCAGGTGTAAGGCCTGCTTTTACCAGGATAAGAGTTGAAAATACTTTTAAAAAAGGTAAGTTTATTTTTAGCCCCGTAAAAAACGTTAATTATTTTTTTCAAAAATTTAAATTTTTGTTTAAAATAGTTAATTTATTGTAATGTGATTTTTAAAAAAATTTATTTAAAGTTTTACTATGTTTTGGGGGTGATCTCCATTCATATATTTGACAGGTCTTCCTGTCAAATGTATGAAGGGAGATTCCCTTCTGTGATTGGCTCCCCATGGTCCATGTGATCCCAGGGACGCTGCAAACTACCTGCGCCTCTGGGATACGTGGGCCCTGCACACCGGCAGTTTGGAGAGGCCCAGCATCGGAATTGTGCGCCTCCCGGGAGCCCTCAGGTAAGGGCGCAGATTTTTCCAGATCGCAGTCCTCCGCCCGCGGGAGGCCTGCGATCGGAATATCTGGGCCAATGTGTTTTAGTGATGTTGGTTGAGAGATAAATATTGGCCAGGACACCAGGGATAATGTCCCTGCTCTTCTTCGAAAATAGTGCCCTCGGATCTTTTACGTCCACCTGAAAGGGCAGATGGGGCCTCGATTTAACGTCGCAAATGAAAGACGGCACCTCCGACAGTGCAGCATTCCTCAGTACAGCACTGGGAGTGTCAGCCTAGATTTTGTGCTCAAGTCCCTGGAGTGAATTTAACGTTATTTAGAAACATCTTATCATATTATACAAATAAATAAGAGTTTTACAATCACAGCCTGTCCAACAGTGGATGAAAAAAACAATCTTTGATGTTATCTTGTGTAAGGTACAAGTATACTTTTAAGGTTTGATATCCAGGCGATTTGCTTTTGTTCTTATTCATTGAGAAGCTTCTGGAATTGGCGAAATTTGCTGAATAGCCTGTGGGACAATGGATCTTCCTTTATTTATCTGTTTAAAAAATTAAATAAACTTCAGATAAAAATTCAGACTAATTTGCACATCCAAATGTACAGCTTTCCACATCCTTCATCTTTCCAACACCTTTTGCATAGATTACATTACATAGAGTTTACAGCACAGGAACAGGCCATTGGGCCCAGCTGGTCTATGCCGGTGTTTATGCTCCACACGAGCCTCCCCGAACCTTACTTCAGCTCACCCTGTCAGCATAACCTTCTATTCCTTTCTCCCTCACATGTTTATCTAGCTTCCCCTTAAATGCATCCCTGCTATTCCCAAGGCTGAACACTGAAACCTGAGCAGCAGGGGAATCACGGGAGCTAAAGCTAAGGCACAAAGATGGCGACTCCAATCGGGAGGCCAACCAGTTATAGATGTGTTATTAAGACAGTTTACAAGTACAGGAAACTCTTTATTAACCGGCACCCAAATATCCGGAAATCTCTCTTAACCGGCAAAATTCTTGAGTAGGTAACCGGGGTTTTCCTTCATCTCTCATTTAAAATTAACTTTAAAAAAAACCCCGAGGCGTTTGCCTTGTATCGGACCGTGTAGATTGGGAGGGGAATGTGCAGCCCGGGTAGGCAGCGGACACGACAGATGGTCAGCTGGCGGTTCCCGGGGAGACGGAGCTCCGAATGCAGGCGCATGTCAATGTGTACGGGGCTCTCGTACGTTGGGAGATATAACTCTCCATTATCCGGACTTTTTGATTAACCGGCACCACGCCGGTCCTGTCGGTGCCGGTTAATAAAGAGTTTCCTGTATTGAGGAGCTAGGAAAAAAAAGACTTGCATTTCTCTAGCGCCTTTCTCAACCTCAGGACGTCCCATAGCGCTTCACAGCCAATTAAGTACTTTTGAAGTGTAGTCACTGTTGTAATGTAGTCTTACTCCAATTATATAGGGCCTTGGTGAGACCACACCTGGAGTACTGTGTACAATTTTGGTCTCCTTACCTAAGGAAGGATATACTTGCCATAGAGGGAGTGCAACGAAGGTTCACGAGATTGATTCCTGGGATGGCGGGACTGCCGTATGAGAAGAGATTGAGTAAACTAGGCCTGTGTTCTCTTGAATTTAGAAGAATGAGGGGGGATCTCATTGAAGCATACAAAATTATTACAGGGCTTGATAGGGTGAATGCTGGGAGAATGTTTCCCTTGGCTGGGGAGTCTAGAACCAGGGGCCACAGCCTCAGGATAAAGGGTAGGCCATTCAGGATTGAGATGAGAAGAAATTTCTTCACACAGAGGGTGGTGAATCTTTGGAATTCTCTACCCCAGAGGGCTGTGGAGGCTCAGTCATTGGGTATATTCAAAACAGAAGTCGATAGATTTCTGACTAGGAAGGGCATCAAGGGATATGGCGATAGGGCCGGTGAATGGAGTTGAGGCAGAAGATCAGCCATGATCTCATTGAATGGCGGAGCAGGCTCGAAGTGCCGAATGGCCTACTCCTGCTCCTATTTCTGATGTTCTTATGTAGGAAACGCGGCCGCCAATTTGTGCACAGCAAGGTCCCACAAAAAGCAATGTGATAATGACCAGATAATCTGTGTTTTTACAGTGATGTTGATTGAGGGATAAACATTGGCCAGGACCCCGGGGATTAATCCTCTGTTCTGCTTTGAAATAGTGCCATGGGATTTTTTACACCCAGTTGGGAGGGCAGACGGGGCCTCGGTTTAACGTCTCACCCGAAAGACGGCACCTCCAGCAGTGCAGCACTCCCTCAGCACCGCACTGGAGTGTCAGCCTCGATTTTTGTGCTCAAGTCTCTGGACTTGAACCCACAACCCACTGAGCCATGGGTGACACATTCCATAATGTAATCGGCACCTGTGTCACGGTACATGTTTAGCAACATATCATATTACCGATCTCAACAAGGAGTCGTCGCACACAGGGTGACTGAAATACCACACGAGACTGTAGAATGCCCCCACCTTTAAACAAGGAAACTATTTTTAATTTCCAACTTACCTGTAATTTTCAGCACCGTTCTCAGCAGCTGTCATCTCATTTGAAGCTCCTGAAAGAAAAGGAATCAAAACGAAAAATTAAGTTATTTCCCATCTCCCTCTCCATTTTATTGGCCCCACGTACTCATGTAGACCAGGTTCCGAGGCATCGGCCCACACCACCCTTGGATCAGTCACTAGGCATTGCATCGATTGTTGTTGCCCCACCCCTAGAGGCATTGACGAGATCAGAAATGCACTATGTGGCAATCATGATGGAGATCCCCTTAACTAATGTGCTGGGTCACTAGTCTGATCTAAAAAATCAATAACCACACCGGCACCGCATTTACGGTGTTATATTTTATTGCTAATTGTTCACGGTGGCTGATACAATAACACCATGGACAGGAGAGAAGGTAACTCACAGAAAAAGAAACCACAAAGATATGTTGGAATGTACAATGGGGGCCGGGAGTTATTCTGTCTGTCATCAAGAGCTAGTTTAATTTTCCAAAAATAACAAACCTTCACAAGTCTGCTACAGTGTCCTCTTTATTAACTACAAAAGTGAGAAGTCGCACAACACCAGGTTATAGTCCAACAGTTTTATTTGAAATCACAAGCTTTCGGAGCTGCTGCTCCTTCGTCAGGTGAAGTGAAGGAATACGAATCGGCAAAGCATATATAGACAGAGAACAATGCCTGTGCAGCGTACAATGTCAGACGACTACAGTTAATCTTTCTGACTGCCTTTTATCACACCTCGGCAGAGAAACAATCAGGCCGAGGTGTAATAATCCTTCACGTCAGTTATTGCTATAACACATACACCCTAACTTTGAAATGTTAAATCGCTGAATAAGCATGAGTTCTCTTGGAAAATTTCAAAATGTATTCACGTGTAGTGAACAGGCCATTTCAAACTCCAGCAAATCTATAACAATTGTAGATTCTGTCAGCACACCGTGTGAAATTGGGTCTCACGCTATCAGAATGGGACGATTAGAGATTTATGATGTGCTTTTTATAAACAAATTGGGAGTCATCATTTTAGGATGATTTAAAAAAAGATGAGTTGCAAAAGTAATGCTCCTTTAATCACATGGTCCATAATCTAGAATCATAGAAATTTATGGCACAGAAGGAGGCCATTGTGTCTGTGCCGGCCAAAAAAGAGCCATCCAGCCTAATCCCACTTTCCAGCTCTTGGTCCGTAGCCCTTGTAGGTTACGGCACTTCAAGTGCATATCCAAGTACTTTTTAAATGTGCTGAGTGTTTCTGCCTCTACCACCCTTTCAGGCAGTGAGTTCCAGACCCCCATCACCCTCTGGGTGAAGAAAGTTCTCCATTAAGAACCATACCCATGTCTTCTGCCTCCACACACAGGTTACCTTTTTGGTCTCTAATAGGCCCTACTCTTTCCTTAGTTATCCTCTTGCTCTTTATGTATTTATTTATCTCATGGTAAAACAAACCTTGCCAGAACTAAAATCCCCCCCCTACCTATTCATGTTCATTTTTCTTTATTCGGAGAAGTGTAGGGGAAACACTTGTAAAATTACACATTCCCTAGGTTTGGGTCATGTGTAAAAGTAATAGCAGGCATTGCAAACAGTTGCTTGCTTTCCACTCGCTGTAGAAACCTGCCTTTGGGTATTCTCTCTCAGCACTGAGTTACAAAACAAAAATAATGGCATGAAGTTCTACGATATCATTAGTAAAATCACTCCCAAAGCATGCAAACAGCAACTTTAATCCCAACGTGTCAAATAGAAATTTGGGTGCTGATAGGGTCGCCAACTCTGGTTGGACGAATTCCCGAAGGTTTCATCACATGACCTCCTGCCTCCATCTGCCCCGCCCCCACACTCCCGCCATTGGTCGCCCAACACGTCCATCCTTGCACCGCCCCGCCGTCCCACGGCCAATTGGAAAGCGAACAGACTCTTCACTACCCGAATGGATGGTTCTTGACTGTCAGTCAAACAGCCTTTTTTTTTTACCATCGCCAATATTTTTATAACTAATAATCAGAAGTGTTCAAAGAAAATGAAAAAAAACACACAATTTGTTTAATGCCCCTATGATTTTTCTCCCGGGTGTTGCTCGTGGCAGTGTCCTGGAGACTAATCTTCAATTCCTGGAGGCTCCAGACCAATCCTGGAGGGTTGGCAAGCCTAGGTGCTGAGTATGAGGTTGGGGCTGGTTCACCCATGGTGCCCGACAGTACCATCGATTATTAAAAGGTGTTAACTTTACAGGGTGCAGGAGCACCAGTTCTCAGTACTGTGGCAGCAAGGGCATGGTTAGATCCCTGAGTTACGGCAGTGATACAGAGGAGGGAGAGCTGAGACCAGGAACCTCTTCACAGGCGAAGGCAACAATCAGAGGAGAGCTGCCATCACACGTCTCCCTGGCAACTGGCTCAAGACCTGAATTGGCCGGGACCTGGGAGCAGCACACTCAACTCCCCTCTTAGTCACAGGGGCTGCTAAGTCAGGGAATGCCTTGGGGATTTGAGAGAAGATTATAGAAATCCATAGCCAACCCTCCCTCAGGAACAACGAAGCACAGCAAAACAACAACAACAACTTGTATTTATATAGCACCTTTAATGTAGTAAAACGTCCCAAGGCGCTTCACAGGAGCGATTATCAGACAAAATTTGACACCGAGCCAAATAAGGAGATATTAGGGCAGATGACCAAAAGCTTGGTCAAAGAGGTAGGTTTTAAGGAGCGTCTTAAAGGAGGAGAGAGAGGTAGAGAGCCGGAGAGGTTTAGGGAAGGACTTCCAGAGCTTAGGGCCCAGGCAGCTGAAGGCACGGGACTTGGTGCGAGTTAGGATACGGGCAGCAGAGTTTTGGATGAGCTCAAGTTTACGGAGGGTGGAAGAATGGAGGCCGGCCAGAAGAGTGTTGGAATAATCAAGACTGGAGTCAACTAAGGCATGGATGAGGGTTTCAGCAGCAGATGAGCTGAGGCAGGGGCAAAAACTGCAGAAAAGGTGGGACAGTGATATTGGTTCTGATGTAAAGACCGTACATACCATGCTAAAGAATAGCAGAGAAACAGAAGAAATCCAACCGCTCCCACGGAAGCCAGTCCTAAAAAAATTATAATCTGCACATTGTGTGATGAACCTAAACAAAGAGAAGAATTTTGTGTAAACAAATTGAAAGTCTTCCAATTTAGTGACAGCAATGAAGCGAATAAGCACCAGTGAATCACCTGACCTTATCCCACCCCGCATGATTAAAAATAATATTTGTTATGATAATATATATCGCACACTGTAAACCTACGCAAGGTTAGGTTTTGGAGACCTGCGAAGTCAACTCTGTACGGGTCAGGTTCCAGTTTATAGGTGACAAAAACCGAGGGTGGGTTTAGGTTTGTAAATGTAGGAACAGGAAGGAACACAGGAACAGGAGTCGGCCATTTAGCCCCTCGAGCCTGTTCCGCCATTCAATGAGATCATGGCTGACCTGTGACCTAACTCCATATACCCGCCTTTGCCCCATATCCCTTAAAACCTTTAGATAACAAAAATCTATCAATCTCAGATTTAAAATTAACAATTGACACAGCATCAATTGCCATTTGCAGAAGAGAGTTCCAAACTTCAACCACCCTTTGTGTGTAGAAGTGTTTCCTAACTTCACTCCTGAAAGGTCTGGCTCTAATTTTTAGACTATGCCCCCTAGTCCTAGACTCCCCAACCAGCAGAAATAGTTTCTCTCTACCTTATCAGTTTCCCTTAATATCTTGAAAACATTGATCAAATCACCCCTTAACCTTCTAAATTCCAGGGAATACAGCCCTAGTTTGTGTAATCTCTCCTCGTAACTTAACCCTTGGAGTCCAGGTATCATTCTGGTAAACCTACGCTGCACTCCCTAAATGTAAACAGGAACTACAGCTTTAAGTTTCAGAAATCAATCTTGTAAAACAATCCAACCAATGCACTATAATTAGCATGGAGCCGAAAGTATTTCATTTAGTCAGATTTAATAAGAGCAGAGCAGCAGATTCCTGTACCAGGACTTGCCCAGCGGCAGCAGTTGGGAGCTGTTTTTTTTTTTAATCGTTCCTGGGATGTGGGCGTCCCTGGCAAAGCCAGGATTTATTGCCCATCCCTAATTGCCCTTGAGAAGGTGGTGGTGAGCCGCTTCTTGAACCGCTGCAGTCCGTGTGGTGAAGGTACTCCCACAGTGCTGTTAGTGAGGGAGTTCCGGGATATTGACCCAGTGACGATGAAGGAACGGCGATATACTTCCAAGTCAGGATAGTGCGTGACTTGAACGGGAACTTGGAGGTGGTGGTGATGCGACTGAGAGCGTTATCTGCAATTCACTTTCGGAGTGGCACAGCATTAGTCAAATTGGTGGTTTGAGCGAGTGGCTGAATAGCCTACTGACACTTGCTGTCTCGGCACGCACACATGTAGGAGCAGGAGGAGGCCATTCAGCCCCTCGAGCCTGTTCCGTCATTCAATTAAATCATGGCTGATCTGTATCTTAACTCTGTCTACCTTGGCCATAAAGAAAGACGCCCTTAGCAGGCTACCAAAGTGGGATGTGTACCTACGGAACTGTAACCCAGGCAAGGGATTCAGTGCCTTCAGGATGGGGGGCAAATTGGCAGCGAGCAGGAGGAATCATTTTTATAAAAAGCAGCTACTCAAAATGGCAGCTGTGGTTTAAGGGGGCTACAATTACCTTATGTGTCAGCTGTGGCTCAGTGGGTAGCACTCTCGCCTCTGAGTCAGAAGGTCGTGGGTTCATAGTTCCACTCCAAAGACTTGAGCACAAAAATCTAGGCTGACAGTCCAGTGCAGTACTGAGGGAGTGCTGCACTGTCGGAGGTGCCGTCTTTTGGATCAGACGTTAAACCCCATCTGCCCTCTATTTAAAAGATCCCATGGTACTATTTCGAAGAAGAGCAGGGGAGTTCTCCTGGATGCCTCGGCCAATATTTATCCCTCAACCAACACCACTAAAAAACAGATTATCTGGTCATGATCACGTTGCTGTTTGTGGGAGCTTGCTGTGCGCAAATGGGCTGTTGCGTTTCCTGCATTACAACACTTCAAAAGCACTCCATTGGCTGTAAAGCACTTTGGGACCTCCTGAGGTCACGAAAGGCGCTATATAAATGCAAGTCTTTCTTTTCATGCTTGACGATTCTTTCAAATATAAAATACACCCAGATTATTTTGTATTTCTTGAGAAAGCGTAATCAAGCGTAAAAAGAAAATAGCATTGCGCTTTGTGAAGACTGACCTTTAATCTGCAGCAACCATTTCCATGCTGTCTCTGAGGCTTTACACTGGGACATGACATTTCAAACACAGCCTCCCAGCCTTACCCCCTCTCGTTCATTCACTGCTCCACTGAAAGTTACATCAGGCAAACCTCAACAGCTGGCAGATGCTCAATGACACAGATGTTTGGAGTCAGTTGATTTTATGTGTCTGAAAAGACTGGCACAGGAAGACATTTTGAGGCAATGCTCAAAGATGGAGACTCACGTTATAACTTTGATATCCTCACAGTTTAATTTCAAATTATGTATAGCGGTAAAAAAACCTGTATCAAAATAGCTGCTACTGTACTGAACTGATTAATCAACATCAATGACACTCTGCTAGCCAAAATGACCCACGAGAAGGAATTAATAAAAGAAAACAAAGAAAGACTTGCATTTATATTCAGCATTTCACCTTGGGTCGTCCCAAAGCACTTAACAGCCAATGAAGTACTTTTGAAGTGTAGTCACTGTTGTAATGTAGGCAACGCGGCAGCCAATTTGCGCACAGCAAGCTCCCACAAACAGCAATGTGATAATGACCAGATAATGTTTTAAAATAATGTTGTTTGAGGAATAAATATTGGCCAGGACGCCGGGGATAACTCCACTGCTTTTCTTCAAAATAGTGCCATGGGATCTTTCACATCCACAGCAGACGGGGCCTCGGTTTAATGTCTCATCCAAAAGACGGCACCTTCGACAGTGCAGCACTCCCTCAGTACTGCACTGGGAGTGTCAGGTTAGATTATGTGCTCAGGTTTTTGGAGTGGGTGCTTGAATCCACAACCTTCTGACTCAGAGGCGAGAGTGCTACCCACTGAGTCACAGGTGCGGACTTGGGTGAATAGTTACACGGGTCACTTAAGTCCCCACTTGTTTTCTCTCTGCGTGGCTCTTGGATATTTTTCTCATTGTGTGGTCTATCAGCTTTTGTTTCAACTTCTTTCACTCGTTGTTTGTCTAGCTCCTTTGTTCGCTCCTTTGTTTGCTCTTTCTAAATGGCTCTCCCACAAGCCCCTTTCTCTGTGTAAAGAAAGAACATGCATCTATATATTGTTTTTCATATCTTTGGGATGTTCCAAAGAGCTTGGCAGCCAAAGAATTATTTTGCAGTGCAGTCACTGTTATTTTGTATGTGAATGCGGCAGCCAATTTGCAACAGCAAGTGAATGAATGACCAGATCATCTGTTTTTAGTGGCACTTGTTGAGGGCTCAATGTTGGCCAAAACATTGGGTCAACTCCCAGCTCTGCTCTGAGTAATGCTATAGGATTGTTTCCATCCATCCCCGGTTTAACGTCTCAGCTGAAAGACAGCACATCTGAAAATGCAGCATTCCCTCGACACTGTGCTGCAATGTTTGCCTTGATTGAATTTATTCAATTTTGTGTCTTACTTATTTTGAATCCCAAAATCATAAAAAGAATGGCTTGCATTTATAGAGTGTTTTTCATGACCGCAGGACGTCCCAAAGCACTTTACAGCCAATTAAGTACTTTTGAAGTGTAGTCACTGTTGGAAACGCAGCAGCCAATTTGCACACAGCAAGCTCCCACAAACAGCAATGTGATGATGATCAGATTATCTGTTTTTAGTCATGGTGATTGAGGGATAAGTATTGGCCAAGACACCGGGGATAGCTCCCCTGCTTTTCTTCAAAATAGTGCCATGGCATCTTTTATGTCCACCTGAGAGAGCAGATGGGGGACTCAGTTTATGGTCTCATCCAAAAGACTGCACCTCCAACAGTGCAGCACTCCCTCAGTACTGCACTGGAGTGTCAGCCTAGATTTTTGTGCTCAAGTCTCTGGAGTGGACTTCAACCCACAACCTGGGAGCCTGTTCTCAGTTAACATCTAAACACGTGCACTTCTAGCCAGGGCCACTGAATAGCGATCAAGAGCAGAACCTTGGCTGACCTTGCTGTGCGCAAATTGGCTGCCGCGTTTCCTACATTAACACAGTGACTGCACTTTAAAAAGTACTTGATTGGCTGTGAGGCGCTTTGGGATGTCCCGAGGTCGTGAAAGGCGCTGTATAAGTGCAAGTCTTTCTTATTCTTTTTCTATGGACTGGCTGGGACAAATCAGGAAGAGAACTGATCCCAAGCTTCGGGAGTGCGATCGATGCTGTTGCATCAGTTCTCACGCTGATCAGCTCACCGGTGGTGATTCAGATGCAACCAGGGGCAAGACTGGGTCCTCGCTGGTAGCTGCTGCATTAACTCCAACCTGTGCTACCATCACCGAGTCCATCTCCCCCGTCCCGTCGATTAATGTGGAGCCCGAGAGCGTAGAAGGCTTCTCTCCTGTTCCCACACCCAAGATACTGAGCACAAGCGAATTTAGAGCCACCGTGACCCCAGGAGCCAGCGTTACTGTGTCTGCTACCAGCCCTTGCCCCACCTCCTGTCACAGTGGTCACACCAAGATAGAAACACAACAATAGGAAGTGGAACGCGACCAGCACTTAGTTATAGGAAGGGTAGGCACGGTGGAGAAAGAGTTTCACGTTCGGTATGGAAATATGGAAATAAAGAGTATTGGAACGCTGCAAATGGTGGTTCTTAAAATCATACAATGAGGCCATTGGGCCCATCGTGCCTGTGTTGGCTCTTTGAAAGAGCTATCCAATTAGTCCCACTCCCCTGCTCTTTCCCCATAGCCCTGCAAATTTTTCCTATTCAAGTATTTATCCAGTTCCCTTTTGAAAGTTACGACTGAATCTGCTTCCACCGCTTTCAGGCAGTGCGTTCCAGATTGTAATAACTTAGTCTCCTTGTTCAGAGTTCTGTCTCTTTTTGTTATTGGTGAAGGTTGGCGCAGGCAGAGCTATCGGATTTTTGGTTTGAGATGAGTGGGGGAGGGGACAGACAGATCGACGTCAAATGCGTTGACTGTGTCTTCCTCGGAGCGATGCATTCATTACTTGAGTTATTCAACGGTGTCCTGCTGACATACTGATACTTGCCGAGTCCCCCATCGCTCAGCCTGCACTTTACCATTTGTTACAATGTTTATTCTTCCCCTTTAACTCATAATTTCAACCTTTTTAAGATTGCTGAATGCATCAACACAAAATTAAAATGATGAGCTCACTGCTAGAAGATCAAATTAGCTGAGACGAAGGCAGTAAAATATTCACTGCCAACTCCAGGATATGGTAAAAACATGCCCACTAATTTGATGAACTGCATTCCTTTAGGCAAACCGCAGCACATCATTTCAAGAGCATCCAGATCATTAACCCGTGAATATGATCGGCAGGCATGATAAGGACTCAAATAAATGCGTAGTTCCAATTTTTCTGTCATTGTTGGTGGGGTTGGAATGCTTACAGACAGGAAATGGGCCCTTTTGAACTATTAAAGGATCAACTAATCATCACATAAGCTTCCCCAGTGTAATTAAGCATGCTTGTCAGCTATTCCAATGCTCTCCTGGCTGGCCACCCACCTTGCACCCTCCATACACCTGAGCTCACTCAAAACTCTGCTGCTTGTATCCTAAGACCCATTCACCCATCACCCCTGTGCTCAATGACCTACATTGGCTCCCAGTCCAGCAACGCTTTGATTTTAAAACGCTCATCCTTGTTTCCAAATCTCTCCATGATCTCGCCCTCTCCCGGGGCTGGATTTTCATGGGGAAGGCAGGTTGGGGGTGGGGCGGGGGGGGGCTCCGATGCGGGTGGGAAACCCGGGAGAACTTACCGCTAGAAGGAAGATCGGGGCCTCAGGAGGTTCGTGGGGCGAGAAGGAAGACCGGGGCCTCTCCAGCTCTCTCTGCCTTTAAGACGCTCCTTAAAACCTATTTCTTTGACCAAGCATTTGGTCACCTGTCCTAATATCTCCTTACGTGGCTCAGTGTCAAATTTTGTTTGATTATCGCTCCTGTGAAGCACCTTGGGATATTTTACTATGTTAAAGGTGCTATATAAATGCAAGTTGTTGTTGTTAAGACTAGAACAAGAAAGTTAAGGGAAAAAGCTCCTTGTCATTTTAATGACTTCCATATTTCATGAAAATCAACTTTATGATATAACTGACAGCACTCACACTGTTCGGAATAGATTTAGCAATTCCCCCTCTAAAAATATGTGCAGTCAGTTGTAGAATGAATTATTAAATATATTTTTATTGCAACTGCATTAACATAGACCGTCAAATCAAACGTGTTAGTCTAAGTGCCCTAACCATTCAGTAGCTGAGTGAAGGACATTGTGTAAGGAATAAAAAAGAAAGACTTGCATTTATACAGCACCTTTCATGACCTCAGGATGTCCCAAAGCGCTTTACAGCCAATGAAGTACTTTTTGAAGTGTAGTCACTGTTGTAATGTAGGAAACGCAACAGCTAATTTGCGCACAGCAAGCTCCCACAAACAGCCTTGTGATAATGACCAGATAATCGTTTTTTTGTGATGTTGGTTGAGGGATAAATATTGGCCCAGGACACCAGGGAGAACTCGCCTGCACTTCTTCGAAATTGTGGCCGTGGGATCTTTTATGTAAAGTCCATTAGGGAATCAGACAGGCCTTGCCAAGGGGGGAAGCCTGCAAGGATGTGGCCTATATCTTCTAACTGGCCACAGCAACAAAGGGGGGAGTCACAAAGGCCCCATTTATAATCATTTGCAGCACATCTCATCATTCCACACCTGAAGTGATTGAGCTTTACCCACAGTTGAGGTTGAAAGGTCAAAACCAGGGGCTGAACTGTTGGATCTGTCACTAAATAGCCATTGGTTATGTTTGAAGCTAGTTCTTGGCACCTAGTACGCCATCTGGAGGTGACATCTCGGTTCCCTGGTGTAACTGTGCCTTACACAGAATTTACAGCACAGAAACAGGCCATTCAGCCCAACTGGTTCATGCTGCTCTTGAGCCTCCTCCCATCCTTACTTCATCTCACCCTATCAGCATATCCTTTCTCCCTCATGTGTTTATCCAGCTTCCCCTTAAATGCTTCTGTGTGAGTCGCCTCAACCACTCCATGTTAGCCTTAAGCTAAGACGGTGGCTCGGTGGATTAAACACGTTGTTAAACAGGGGTAGATGTGGCAAGTCTCGCACCTTAAGGAGCAGATTCTACCAGGCGAACTGTCGCCTGAGGTCAGGAGGGGTGATGTTGGACAGGAACGGCAGCCAGACCAGGTTGGTTGGTCTCTTGATTCCTGTTAATCATACGCATGGTTTCACTCAGCTGAGTGTCCACTAGTCCTGGGTGAGGAGGGAGCAATACTCTGCGACAGAATAACACAAGGCAAGCCAAGAGTTTCTTAATGGTCTGCACATAGGTAGAACCTGCTGGTTTGCTGATCAAGTTGTGTCTTGTCTTTATTTTCAGCGAGGTTTTGGCTGCCCCTGTCCCAGGACACACCTGCTACGTATGTAGATAAGCTCTTAGTGTAAACACAGTCTGTGGACTGGTGTTCAGGAGTGAAGAGTCTGAAACACACATCCTGGGATTTGTACACTGAAGGGCAGCTGGTCCTGTGAATCATAGTCAGCATAAAAAACATCTTCAGGACGGGAGAAAATTGCAACAACAACAAAAAATGACAAAGTAATACTTTGATGTGGAGACACACCAGACACCCCCCACCCACTTCCCAACCCCTCGATTGTTTCCATCTTCCCTTTGATAAGCCTGGTGCACACACTTACCGTGCAATTTGAAAAGATGGATTCTGGGGCTGAAAATAATCTCGTCTACAAAAAGCACCAAAATTGGGTGACTCGATTATCTGGCCTTTTGTATTTTGGTACATTTAAACTATACGAACTACAAGCCTCAGAATCATTGAATGAGAAACCTCACATTTACATTGCACCCCTTCACATTGAAAGCTCTCAAAGTGCTTCACGCCATGGAGGCGATTTTGACTTTGTGTGCGACAGTGTATAAACAGGAGATAGCGACTAGGCAGCCCGTTCTACACCTCTCCCCATTTTTATTTCCATTGACTTCAATTCAGACGAGGCGTAAAACAGGCTGCCGACTCGCTATCGCCCGCTTTACACGGTCGCACAAAGTGCAGTGACTGTTGTATTGTTGGCTAGAATGGAGACTGTCTGCAATTATTCCGCTCTTTCTGATTGTAAAGGCTGCTATACTGGGGCAATCATTTAATTACATACAATATATAATTCATCTCACCTTTTAACTGCGCCAAAATCACACATGACTGTTTCTTCACCTAATAAAACAAAAACACTCACTTTAAATTGTGACTTCACTTCCCAAAATGGCAGGCTTGCATACAGAAAACAGGCTAAAGCCAATAGCCTCTGACCAGCGACAACAAAAATAGATCTGCCGAGGAGGAAATATTCAGACTATATATAGAACAGTTCTTGATGAGATGCAGATGCTTTTGAAGCAAGCGGACTCAGACTAAGGAAACAAAAACCTAAGCAACTCTTGTCAGTGATTGAACGGGATCTGTTAGGCTCCTTACTGTCAACTGCAGTTTCCATTTTATAAATATGTTTACGCCAGCACAAATATGGAGTTTATTTCACAACAGCTTGCATTTATAGAGCGCTCCTCACAGCACAAGATCTTCTCTGAGCGCTTTACAACAAAGGAGGAAAGGCACACGAGTGTGACTGACTGAACTATTACCGGAAATTGAATTTTTCAGGATTCTTAGGGGGGATGGATAAGCTGAGCTCCAATAAACTGTCTGACATCGCCGCACGCTCTGTAATCCGGGGGGAGATGAACAGAGTTTAGATTTAATTACTTCGCACAGAGGGCGGTGAATGTGCGGAACAGACAACCCACAGAGGCAGTGCATGTACTGGCAACCTGGTTAGTTTTTGAACAAAAGAAATGATTGAGGGGGCACAAGAAATAAAAATAAGAAATATGGTATTATTTTTATTCTGAAGCCCGCCAGATGGACTGCAATGGTCTATTCTGGCCCTGCACATTCCTATGTCCCTATATCAAAATTTCTAATGTATGTGGAAGCATTAGTCATTTGTGCTTTTAAAATTATGAGGAGACCAGGCTTGAATTCAGCCCTGACTGATGGAATGAGAGTCGTTCCTCTCTGCCATCCATATAAGTCTTGCATCCTGGGGCAATCTCGGCCCAGTTTCTGGTGCATGTCCGTTGGGGAAGGAAACCTGCCGTCCTTACCTGGTCTGGGCCTATATGTGACTCCAGTTCCCACACCAATATGGTTGACTCTTAACTGCCCTCTGAAGTGATCTAGCAAGCCACTCAGTTGTATCAAACCGCTCCCAGCGCTTCGAGAAGAAGGTCCACTATCACCATCTTCTCAGGGCAACTAGAAATGGGCAATAAATGATAACTATCAGGAAAGATTGAACAGGTTGGGGCTCTTTTCTCTAGAAAGGAGAAGGCTGAGAGGTGACCTGATGGAGGTCTTTAAAAATGATGAAGGGGTTCGATAGGGTCGACGTAGAGAAGATGTTTCCACTTGTGCAGGGAGACCAAAACTAGGGGCCGTAAATATAAGACAGTCACTAATAAATCCAATAGGGAATTCAGGAGAAACGTCTTTACCCAGAGAGTGGTGAGAATGTGGAATGTGGAACGTGGAACTCACTATCACATGGAGTGGTTGAGGCGAACAGCAAGGAGAAGCGAGATAAATACGTGTGAATTGTGAGCACTAAAAAAAAGTCTGGAGAAACAAAATTATTCAGACGAGGAGCACTTTGGCAATGGGTGTACTTCTCTTAGGCTTCCCTTCTTCAATATAGATAAAAGCTGTCACGAGTTTCCAATCATCACCGTTCTCTGTTGCTGCGGGGGTGAGTCAATGGTAGAGTGCGCCACCTAGTGCACTGGTGGAGTATTGATCAAGCAAAGCAAATTGATTGGGGTGTTCTCAATTTCTACCTTTTCGTCCCATTCTTGCAAAAACATTTTTTAGTGAATCATGGCGACAGAAGTCAAGGTAAGGGAATAGATCATTTTCCAGATCACACGTAACTGTTTAAAGATCAAGGACTAGAAATTTGTCTCTGTAGGCGGCGCAAAACGGGTGGTACGGGATCGGCCGCCCATTCTCCGCAGCGCCGGAGATTCAGTTTCACTGACTGCAGTGGATATCAGGCGCTGCGGAGAATGGGCGGCCGATCCCATATCGCCCGTTTTGCGCCGCCTACGGAGACAAATTTCTAGCCCCAATATTTATCCTTGAACCTACATCACTAAATCAGATTATCTGGTCATTACCTCATTGCTGGTTGTGGAAGCTTGCTGTGCGCAAATTGGCTGCCACCTTTCACTACATCACAACAGTGACTACACTTCAAAAGTACTTCATTGGTTGTAAAGCACTTTGGGATGTCCTGAGGTCGGAAAAGGCACTATATAAATACAAGACTTTCTTTCTTTATATCGCATCTTCAGGATATTACAATGTGCTTATGTGGCCAAACATGGCAACCAAATTGTGCACAGAAAGATCTTACAAAACAATAAATGAGATGAATGGCCGAGTTAATCTGTTTTTGGTGGTGTTGGTTGAGGGAAGAATGGTGACCAGGTGAATTCCCTGCTCTTCTTCATATAGTACAAGTAGGATCTTCTACGTCCATCAGAACAGGCAGACGGGACCTCGGTTTAACATCTCATCCGAAGAACGATACCTCTGACAACACAGCACTCCCACAGTACTGCACTGTAGTTTTAGCCGAGCTTATGTGCTTCCCTGGGGTTTGAACCCACAACCTTCTGACTCAAAAGCTCGAGTATTACCAACTGATCAATCTGACACAATCTGAATATAAGAGTAGAGAAGTCTTACTACAATTACACAGGGCCTTGGTGAGACCACACCTGGAGAACTGGGTACAGTTTTGGTCTCCGTACCTAAGGAAGGATTTACTTGCCTTAGAGGGGGTACAGCGAAGGTTTACTAGATTGATTCCTGGGATGAGAGGATTGTCCTATGAGGAGAGATTGAGTAGACTAGGCCTATATTCCCGAGAGTTTAGAAGAATGAGAGGTGATCTCATTGAAGCATATAAAATTCTTAAGGGGCTTGACAGGGTGGATGCTGGGAGGATGTTTCCCCTGGTTGGAGAGTCTAGAACTCGGGGTCACAGTCTCAGAATAAGGGGTCGGCCATTAAGACTGAGATGAGGAGGAATTTCTTCACTCAGAAGGTGGTGAATCTTTGGAATTCTCTACCCCAGAGGGCTATGAATGTTCAGTCGTTGAGTATATTCAAGATAGAGATCGATAGATTTTTGAATATTAAGGGAATCAAGGAATATGGGGATAGTGCAGGAAAGTGGGGTTGAGGTAGAAGATCAGCCATGGTCTTACTGAATGGCGGAGCAGGCTCGAAGGGCCAATTGGCCTCCTCCTGCTCCTATTTCTTATGTTTTATGTTCTTATGGCACCTCCTTCTTCAGGGTGCAGCTCCCTCTGCCTTGACCCACCAACATGCTTTAACCCTAAAACCTCTATGAATTTCCCCATTTCCCATACCAGCCACCTCACAGCAGCATTAACCCCGTGACCTCTCTGGGCCAGATTGCCAACTATTCTGGGGAACCCTGACCTCGAAATCTAAAATATACTTTTTCGACAAACCTAATGTTGCTGGACAACAATATTTCATTTTAAAACAAATTTAAAAAGTGTTATGTAAAAGTGTTTTTCTACAAAGATCAACTTACATAATTCCATTCACTAATAGTTTTGAGCAGGAAGGAATAGTTCTTGCCAGTTTCTAAAGCAGCGTTATAATACTCTCTGTAGTACAGCCGGTCTCCGACAGAAAATTGCATCCCATCCTCAACATCCATCGCCATGAATTCTGCTGTGACATATGCTTCATTGCCTCTCTTGTGACCAAAGAAACTTCTCATGTTTTGGGAATTGCAATCGAATGAGTGTTGCAATTGCAATGGTAAAACAACCACCTGATAAAATCTAAAGAGGGAGAAATAAATTAATCAAAAATGAGTCGTTGATCCAGCACTGTGACAGGAGAGAAAAAAAATCATGGTCATTGTAACAAACACTTACTGGCTCCTTACAAACAATTATTATTATCTCGGCGCTCCTCCAATTCTGACCTCTTGTGCATCCCCGATTTTCTTCACTCCACCATTGGCGGCCGTGCCTTTTTTTAAATTCATTCACGGGATGTGGGCATTGCTGGCAAGGCCAGCATTTATTGTCCATCCCTAGTTGCCTGCGAGAAGGTGGTGGTGAGCCGCCTTCTTGAAGGGCTGCAGTCCATGTGGTGAAGGTACTCCCACAGTTCTGTTAGGGAGGGAGTTCCAGGATTTTGACCCAGCGACGATGAAGGAACTTCAGCTGCCTAGGCCCTAAGCTCTGGAATTCCCTCCCTAAACCTCTCTGGCTCTCTACCTCTCTCTCCTCCTTTAAAATGCTCCCTAAAACCTACCTCATTGATCAAGCTTTTGGATACCTGTCCTAATATCTCTTTATGTGGCTCGGTGTCAAATTTTTTTGATAATCGCATCTGTGAGTGTTTTGCTGCCTTGGGGATGTTTTATGACGTTAAAGGCGCTATATAAATGCAAGTTGTTGTTGTTGTTTGCGAGAAATTTAAAAATAAAATCTCAAGCTGCGCTATCGCTGTCTGCAGGTTGGATTGACCAGCAGTTCCCACTCTCAGCATCACCGCACTCCTCCTAGAGTTAGGTCCTGCCTCAGGAATACAGTACACTGCATGTCTGGACTTCAGGGGAAGCACTGAGCTACTGGCAGTCACAGCTACATTTGCTGCACATGATCAGCTCTCCAAGAACCTCAGTTTAGCATGAAAGGTATCAGGGGCAGTAAAAAATGTTGGTGTCTTAGTGGATCCAAACAATAACTAATGTGTTGCTGTACCCATCATTATTTGAGGACATTTTAAAAATGTAACTTTGTAATTATTGTCTTAAAATGTAGAAGGACGCCATTAAAGAGTCCACGTGATGATGATGATGACGCATTGTGATCCACCTATGTCCATCAGAGAGAGAGAGATTTACATTTCTATAGCGCCTTTCACAACCTCAGGACATCCCAAAGTACTTTACAGCCAATGAAGTACTTTTTGAAGTACTGTTGCAATGTAGGGAAACATGGCACTCAATCTGCACACAGCAAGGTCCCACAAACAGCAATGTGATAATCTGTTTTAGTGATGTTGGTTGAGGGATAAGTATTGGCCCAGGACACCAGGGAGAACTCCCCTGCTCTTCTTTGAAATAGTGCCATGCGATCTTTTACGTCCACCTGAGAGGGCAGACGGGGCCTCAGTTTAACGTCTCATCCGGAAGACGGCACCTCCAACAGTGCAGCACTCCCTCAGCACTGCACTGGGAGTGTCAGCCTGGATTATGTGCTCAAGTCTCTGGAGTGGGACTTGAACTCACAACCTTCTGACTCAGAGGCAAAAGCGCTACCAACAGAGCCACGGTTGACACACTGGAAATTAAATCTTTTTCATATCAGTGGTGGAAGGTCCCATTTACTCTTTTTTTAAATATATATCTGAGACACTTACCTAATAGGTCCATTCTTATTTTCTACTCTCCGGAGGATGAGTGGTGGCAGTGTTTGCTCTACAACTACAACTTGTACATCAGGCACTGGAGGGTCTAAAATAAAAGCACACAGCACAATTAGTGTAAAGTTACTTGGTTATGTTAAAAGGGAAAGAAAATAGACAGGAAAAAAGTTTAAACAAAAGCAAGATACTGCAGATGCTGGCAATCTTAAATAAAAACAGAAACTGCTGGAAACACTCAGCCGGTCAGGCTGGGAGTGAGATAAGAACATAAAACCAGGAGCACCTTCCCACCCTATCCCCATATCCCTTGATTCCCTTCGGATCCAAAAATCTATCAATCTCTGTCTTGAATATACTCAACGACTGAGCCTTCACAGCCCTCTGGGGTAGAGAATTCCAAAGATTCACCACCCTCTGAGTGAAGACATTTCTCCTCAGCTCAGTCCTAAATGGCCGACCCCTTATTCTGAGACTGTGACCCCTGGTTCTGGACTCCCCAGCCAGAGGAAACATTCTCCCGGCATCTACCCTGTCAAGCCCTGTAAGAATTTTGTATGTTTCAATGAGATCACCTCACATTCTTCTAAACTCTAGGGAATATCGGCCTAGTCAACTCAATCTGTCCTCATAGGGATGGAGAATTAAAGTAGCCACTTTAATTTTCTTTACTTGTCCAATTACCACCCACCTTTTGCCTCGCACCATCAGCCCTTTTGTCATTTAATTACACCTGCCCTCCACTTTATCACAGACCTTCCCTTTTGGTCTTTGCCACCCCTACTCCTCTTTTCCCTGGCTCTGCACTTGCTTAAAACCTGTTACAGCTCTAACTGCTTCCAGTTCTGATGAAAGGTCATCGACCTGAAACGTTAACTGTTTCTCTCTCCAACAGATGCTGCCTGACCCGCTGAGTGTTTCCAGCATTTTCTGTTCCTATGAGGGGAGAAAAGCTTCCGTAACTATTAAAGACGACGCCAATCTCAATAGAATATTTTGGAACTAAAGCAATAGATGTGATTGTCTCTGAAGCGACTGCATGAATCCTGTTTTGGAGCATCGAGAATAGGGACATCGACCAATCTGATGAAAGAAAAGAGCTTGTGTTCATATAGCACCTTTCACATCCTCAGGACATCCCAAAGCGCTTTACAGCGGGTCATACTTGTGAGTGTAGTCACTGTTGTGTTAGAGACAACTGAGGCAGCATTCAGCAAGAAAAGAAAATGAGAAGAATGCTCAGTTAATTAGGAATGAATGTTGACCAAGACACTGAGAGAACTTCCTGTTCTTCTTTGAATAGCATCATGTGATCTCTTTCATCCATCCAAAGAGGCAAAGCAGCACTCCCTCAGTACTCCACTGAAGTGTCAGGCTAGAATATGTACTCCAAGCCTGGAGTGGGGGCTCAATCCATGACCTTCTGACTCAGGGTCATGAGTGCGCCAAGACTGGCACCATATAATGGTCCTCCTTGCGTAGTGCATTCATAGAATGATACAGCACAGAAGGAGGCCATTCGGCCCATCGTGCCTGTGCCGGCTCTTTGAAAGAGCTATCCAATTAGTCCCACTCCCCCTGCTCTTTCCCCACAGCCCTGCAAATTCTTCCCCTTCAAGTATTTATCCAATTCCCTTTTTTGAAAGTTACTATTGAATCTGCTTCCACTACCCCTTCAGGCCAATTGCCCATTACAGTTCAATTTTAGGAGCATAGGAACAGGAGTGGGCCCTTCAGTCCCTCGAGCCTGTTCCGCCAATCAGTGAGATCATGGCTGATCTGCGACCTAACTCCATGTACTCGCCTTTGCCCCAAATCCCTTAATACTTTTGGTTAACAAAAATCCATCAATCTCAGATTTAAAATTAACAACTGACCTCGCATCAATTGCCATTTGCAGAAGAGAGTTCCAAATTTTAAGGTAGCCCCTGCCGATATTAGTTGCTAGTGCTCTCCCGAAGAACCCGAGGTACTTAAAGGGTTGAAGCACAGTGCTGTTACTTGAGAATCAAACTCATGACTCATGTCTCTTGCTGTATATTTAGTAGTTAAACGTAAACACAAAAAGCTGATGGGCACCTTTACTGTTTACATTAGGAAGTAAAAACAAATTATCGAACAGCAGAAGGGTCACATTACATGCAATGAACAGAGACTGACCTTAACACTAATGGATAGTAGAACTCACTGTTCTTGGCTAGAATTAATGTGCAAATATTAGACCACAGATCAAGCAACTGTTATTGCTTTGAACGTTAAAAGCATTTTAAAAAGAGACCAATTTTTCCTCATCTAGTCGTTAATAATCAATATTAATTTTACTTTACTGCCTGTACAGTTTTCTTAAAGAACAGCAATAGACATTTTTATGGAATGGTTATTAATTTCTGGCTTTCCTTTTGTATTGTTTTTGTACTTTATGCAGTCGCAAAGGATTATTAAAGTCAATTTTTATTGCCAGTTTAAAAATCTGCATATTCATTAGAAAATATTCCCCACTTTCTGCCTTCATAAAAATACAGGTACAATCCTTAAAAAGTCATTACCTCAGACATTTCAGAGTACACAGTTGCAGAAACACATTTCTATTTCTGTAAACTTACGCTTACAGGCAAAACTGAAATAACTTCCCTCAGTATTCAGTGAACAAAGCTTCCTCTTGTAATGCTTAAGTCTCAATAAGATAAGTCAGGCTCAACAGTAAATCAATAAAAATAGGAGTCTCAGGGCGCAAAATTCGGTAGCGCCCAGTTTCGTGGCGCTAATGCTGGCGAGGCGGGACATCCTGCGCCCGGCGAGGAAGTCCCGCTCCCGGCCGTGAAATTCGCCTTACCGCCCCGCCCAGGAAGTGGAGCGCAACGTCGGGCGGGGTGGTAAGCGAGGCGATGTCGGGGCACGATCGGCAGCGCTCCTCAGAGGCTCCGCGGAGCGCTGCCACGTTTCAACGTCCCTCCCCTTCAGTTAAAGGGGAGGGCCGCTGCGCACTCCAATGGCCCCAACAAGGCCACCAGGCAGCGTGGTGCCATGGCAGCAGCCGGGCGGCGAGACGCGGTGCCGGGCTGTGCGATGGCGGCCAGGACCACGCCACGGCACACCACGGAGGGCCGACCTCAAAAAAATAAAATGGCGGCACGGGTCACGGCCGCACCTCCCCTTTAACTTCCTCCCCACGAGCGGAGGTCGGCCCAGCTCGCGACCCGTGAGGCTGACGCTGACACCGCCCGCAGCAGCCTCGCGGGGCGTAGCTGAATTTCTGCCGCGGGGCGGTAAGGGGACGCGGTGAGGCGCTAAGGAGTCGCCGTGCACGGTGATGACGTCATCGGCAGTGGCGCAGTGGCCTGGGGCGCTAGCGGCAGGGGCATGGCACTATCGGGTAGCGCCTCAGCAACGCCCCGCCGAATTTCACGGGAGGCGCTTTTTTTGTCTCCCCCCTGTCCCCTCGGAGGCGTTAACGGCAGACGCAAAGGAGCCGAATTTCGCCCCCAAAATCTTTAAAGTTTTATCAGTGAAATACGTTTCCCTTCTTGCAATCACAAAGACCGGGAATTTCCTTGGAGGTGCTCCCGTGCGTGTGAACTGGATTTTCAACTTACTCCCGGCAAAGTTACGACGGTGGTGTGAAAGCACCCCCTAGAAAATTCCCGGTCATAGATTCCAAAGTTCTCCGTTACTTTTCCTGTCGAAAATCGGACACAAAAATCCACATGTGTTACATTTGTTATCAGCTCAGAACGAGCCAGCCATTTGTGCTAAAGCGTAGGGTATGGAGGAATACAACAGCAACTGGCATTTATATAGCACCTTTAAAATAGTCAATCATTTCAAGTTGCTTCACAGGAGCGATTATCAAACAACATTTCACACTGAGCCACATAAGGAGATATTAGGGCAGGTGACCAAAAGCTTGGTCAAAGAGGTAGGTTTTAAGGAGCATCGTAAAGGAGGAGAGAGAGAGGTAGAGAGATGGAGAGGTTTAGGGAGGGAATTCCAGAGCCTGGGGCCTAGGCAGCTGAAGGCACGGCCGCCAATGGTGGAGCGATTGAAATCGGAGATGCTCAAGAGGCCAGAATTAGAGGAGTGCAGAGATCTCGAGGGTTATAGGGCTGGAGGAGATTACAGAGATAGGGAGGGGGTGAGGCCTTGGAGGGATTTGAAAACAAGGATGGGAATCTTAAAATTGAGACATTGCTTGACTGGGAGCCTATGTAGGTCAGCGAGCACAGGGGTGATGGGTGAACGGAACTTGGTGCGAGTCAAGACACGGACAGCACAGTTTTGGATGAGTTCAAGTATACGGAGGGTGGAATGTGGGAGGCCGGCCAGGAGAGCATCGGAATAGTCGAATCTAGAGGTAACAAAGGCATGTTAATAGGGTATCAGTGAACAAAATAAATTTTTTCCCCTCTCCCGTGCCAAAGAAAAAGGCATTGCAACTCAATCAACAACGGCTCGGGCTCAGCATTATACCATTATGCCCATCTCGACCATCGAAGTTACTCACCAGTGATTGCTGTTGATAATTGTAGGTATGCAGAATGTTGTGCTGTAAAAGCTGTGATGTTCACTGTATAGTTAGTGCCTGGTTGCAAGTCCAAGCACACCGCTGGGGAGTCATCTGCTGTACTATAATTAAACAACGTCTCAAAAAAGAACTCTCTTTGGTAGTCTCTCTGTCCTTGTATCTGAAACTAGGAAGAAAACAATAATTTGTTGTAATGAAACTGCAGAAAGCAAACAGATAGTTTATAAAAATGCACTTTGTGTTGTGTTTTACTTTCTTGAATAAAAGTCAAAATTCTTTCATCAAAACCTGTTGTCTACTGCATCTTTGTTCACAACCCCCAAATAAGTCCAAGGTCTAGAACCAGGGGTGTGGGAGTGATTCGAACCGCTCACTGAGTCAGAGGTGAAGCTGACCCTATCACACCACCTCCTACACAACCAATAACTTGCATTTATATAGCACCTTTAACGTAGTAGAACATCACAAGGCGCTTCACAAGAGTGTAATCATACAAAATTTGACACCGAGCTACATAATTGACGATATTAGGACAGGTGATCAAAAGCTTGGCCAAAGAGGTAGGTTTTAAAGAGTGTCTTAAAAGTGGAGAGAGAGGTAGAGAGTTTTTGGGAGGAAATTCCAAAGCTTAGGCAGCTGAAGGCACGGCCACCAATGGTGGAGCAATGAAAATCGGGGATGCTCAAGAGGCCAGAATTGGAGGAGCGCAGAGATCTCGAAGGGTTGAACTTCCTTAGTCAACCACAGCCTCTGTTTCCTGGGGATATGAAAGAAAGAACTTGCATTTATGTAGCATTTTATCAGGAATCTCAGGGTGTCTCAAATCATTCCTCCGCATAAAACAAGTTGTTTTGAGGTACAGTCACTGTTGATATGGAGTTGGTGGGCAGGGTATGGAGTTGGTGGGGAGGGTATGGAGTTGGTGGGCAGGGTATGGATTGGTGGGCAGGGTATGGAGTTGGTGGGGAGGGTATGGATTGGTGGGCAGGGTATGGATTGGTGGGCAGGGTATGGAGTTGGTGGGCAGGGTATGGATTGGTGGGCAGGGTATGGAGTTGGTGGGCAGGGTAGGGATTGGTAGGCAGGGTATGGATTGGTGGGCAGGGTATGGAGTTGGTGGGGAGGGTATGGAGTTGGTGGGGAGGGTATGGATTGGTGGGGAGGGTATGGAGTTGGTGGCAGGGTATGGATTGGTGGGCAGGGTATGGAGTTGGTGGGCAGGGTATGGATTGGTGGGCAGGGTATGGAGTTGGTGGGGAGGGTATGGAGTTGGTGTGCAGGGTATGGAGTTGGTGGCAGGGTATGGAGTTGGTGGGCAGGGTATGGATTGGTGGGGAGGGTATGGAGTTGGTGGCAGGGTATGGATTGGTGGGCAGGGTATGGAGTTGGTGGGCAGGGTATGGATTGGTGGGCAGGGTATGGATTGGTGGGCAGGGTATGGAGTTGGTGGGGAGGGTATGGAGTTGGTGTGCAGGGTATGGAGTTGGTGGCAGGGTATGGAGTTGGTGGGGAGGGTATGGAGTTGGTGGCAGGGTATGGATTGGTGGGCAGGGTATGGATTGGTGGGCAGGGTATGGAGTTGGTGGCAGGGTATGAATTGGTGTGCAGGGTATGGATTGGTGGGCAGGGTATGGAGTTGGTGGCAGGGTACGGAGTTGGTGGGGAGGGTATGGAGTTGGTGGTAGGTGATGAAGATGATGGCTTTGGTCTTCCCGACGTTTAGCCAGAGGAAACTGCGGCTCATCTAAGACTAGATGCCGGAAAAGTAGTCCGACAGCACAGAGTTGAAGCAATAGAGTTGGGTGAGATCAGCATGCATGTAGACATTGACTCCATGTTTATGGATAATGTCACCAAGGGGGCAGCAGTTTTCTACAATTCAGGGCTGGAGGGGAGAGCAGAAAACTGGAGAGAGAGTGGATACATGAAATAAATAAATAAAACACCTGCTTTACTTGACATTCCACTTAATCTCTTTGGGAAGTTACATTAACCGTTAATTTAAATAGCATTCCGTATCACCCTGTGGAATTTTGAAATGTTTCTCCTAGGAAAGAGGTGGGCGTATGGTGCTTTATCCAGGACATGATAAGTCAATATTTAGATGAATATTGGCCCAGTATTTGCTGGCAAAATAACAGCAGGTTTAATGTGCACGCTGTTATTAGTGTATAACCTCGCGAAAACGGCAACTCACCTTCAACCTCCCCGTGAGTTTCAAGAACTTGCTGGATTTGAGCATTAATTACCCATTAAACTTGTCGCAGAAAGTTAGGGCTGCTATTTCACAACTTAAGGACCCTGTTAATGAGAAGATTTGTGGTCCTGCAATGCCACTCAACCTTGAAGGCCCAGAAAGGCAACAATTTAAACTGTGGAGTCTCACTCCTGCAGGTAGTAAATTGTTTCTAGAGATTTTTAAAATTTTAAATTTAATTTCTTTTTTCTTACTTTTCCTTTCTGTCTCTATTTTCTCTCTCTCTCTCTCTCTCAATACAATCTTGCTTTCCCTCTCTTTATTTCTCTTTCTGTAGCTGATTTGACTCCAATTCACCCTACTTCCTTCTCCCTCGTTCCTCTGTTTCTTTCTCAGTCCTTAAATCTGCATTGGTTCAGGAGACAGACTGTTGGTCCCGTCGTTCACTGAGGCCCCACTAAGTTGACCTCGCCGCGCCATTATCAGCTCACACTTCCAGCAATTTGCGCCGCAAAAATTAATTGGAGCTGAAGAGTGAGGAAAAGAATCCAACTCACAGCGCTCGTCGTGAGATGCTCCACTCTAGCAAATTCAGGGCCATTAATTCTAAAGCTTTAACATAAGAAACAAGAAAAAGTTTTGCATCTCCACTTACTGAATATGTGTCCTCGGATCTGGATCCAACTCCATCCCTTCTCCACTTCAAGCAGGATTCATTAAACAGAATAAAATCATTAACTATGAACAACAAAAAGAGACCCACAGTGTAACCGACTTCAACCCTACCAAAGATAAATGACACAGCCTGGAAGATGACAGAATTTAATTGCTCTACACAGCATTACTTTAGGTCAATTACAGAATCACGCGTTGGACTGTACTATGCTCTGGAATGTTACCAGTAACTGGAAGTACATTATCACTGGCAGTAAAGTGCCACTTCAAGTAATTAGAAATGGAATATCAATGTAATATTAAAACAGAGCTTTGAAGTAACCAGCAATAAAAGACAATTATTAGGGAATGCAACCACCATTAGTATTGCCCTGCTTTCCTGAGATAAAATAGAAATAGTGCTTAACACTTACGTTCCCAGATAAAATAACATTTTACGTTATAATTTTGATATTTCTAAGCGCTAATTTTTGCTGTGGCTTCAACCAGAAGTCGCAGCCATTCATCTGAAAACGAATTAGTATAAGTTTTGTGAAACTTAAGCTACGGTAACCTCAATGGCTATAACCATTCAGAGAGAGAGAAGCATCTGGTCCTTCTATTCACTGTCCATCTTAGCCAACATGCAATGTCAGGTAACGTGATCCAAATTGGCCCAATAAGTGTTCCTCTGAGTTCATGCATGCCTGGCAAGTACAACATCCTAATTCCCAATATCTCTGTGCTTCACTGAGGAAAATTTGGACTGTGGATTTTCTATGGCTGGCATCAATATTGACATGCGGCAAAATGAACGGCCAAACTTTAAGTGGCAACCACAGACCCAAATCTTCATGGGTCCCCAAGAGCTGCTGTCGGAGGGACCACAAACACAGGTGCCTGTCAGGTGAGAGAGACAAGCCGCACTCCGTGAAAGCTGGCGAGAGTGGCGCTCATAGGTTGCGGCTTTCCACTAGATCGACTTGCTCTCCCGCTACCCTTCTATTCAAAATAATAAGCCCACAGTTAACAATAGGAATCAAACCCAGATCCAGATGTCTGGATGGAAAGCTAACATACTTCTGTTCTGTTAGAACTCCAAGACTGCCTAGTAACTCTCGAGCTCAACATGCTCTGCGCAATATTAATATCAAATGCCTTTGTATCCATTTGTGTGAAATTTCTCTATCTGCTATTTTACAATTAGGTTAACACCTTTGTTAAAACTGCAAACAGAGGAATTTAGGATGAATGCAATAATGCGGTCATTATTACTATCAGATTTTAATCCCTGTGTTTTGTTAATGGAGGTTACAGCAGCGGTGTTTAATTTAAAAGAACATTACCTTTACACACCAGTGTTACTTCTTTCCATTGTCCTTCTTGTGTGCAGACAGACACATTCCTTCCTGGCACGGTGTAAAATCCATCCCTGCACCGATAGTGGACAACACTCCCTAGTCTTGTACTATGGTTCCAGACCAGTTCCGCATGCGGTACTACTGGCGGGATCCCACAGTCAATCCCTGTAAAAGATAAATGTTACAATGTTCCTCTCTCAGTCAGGGCCACTTCAATTCCACCGCATGTTTTTATTTATATCAGCAGTGGCCAACTGGCATCTCGCAAACCACATCCAGCTCTTGTATTGCTGGAGTAGGCCGTGGCTCGACTGTGGCTCAGTGGGTAGCACTCTCACCTCTGAGTCAAAAGGTTGTGGGTTCAAGTTCCCACTCCAAAGACTTGGCCACATAATCTAGGCTGACACTCCCAGTGCAGTACTGAGGGAGTGCCGCACTGTTGGAAGTACTGTCTTTAGGATGAGACGTTAAACCGAGGCCCTGTCTGCTCTCTCAGGTGGATGTAAAAGATCCCGTGGCACTATTCGAAGAAGTGTAGGGGAATTATTCCCGGTATCCTGTCCAATATTTATCCCTCAATCAACATCACTTAAACAGATTATCTGCTCATTATCTGATTGCTGTTTGTAGCAGCTGCTGTCAAAATCACAAAGATTGACAGCGTGTCGGTATCCCGCTGTAAACCCGCCTCCTTGTCAGTTTCCCAAGTGTCGGGTTTGTCATCCCTGAACAGACCCGACACCAAGCAGCCGGTCAGCCAATTTAGATAGTTAGAAGCTTATTAAAAGGTAGTTAAGAACCATTTTCCCATGTGCTTACCATTTTACCAGGTTTTCAATGAGGTTCCCGGAGAGCGACTATCACGTCAGGTAAGTATGTTGGGTTCTCAATGACTGTGGATTGCTGTGAACAGGTGACAGCTGCAAAAGTGGTCTAAAACCTACCATTTCACAGCTGTTCACTTCCCAATCTTAGAAGCTTCAGCCTTCAGTATTTGGAACCCAATTTTGAGCTTTATGCACTTTTGAAGTGTTTGAAGTATTCTCTCTATCCACTGTCACCTCCTTGGAACAACCTATCTCAACATTGACAGATCGCTTCTGTCATCTCAACCTCACTTGCCATCTATTCCATCAGCATTGGTGAGAAGTCGCACAACACCAGGTTATAGTCCAACAGTTTTATTTGAAATCACAATCATCAGCATTGGTGCCCTTGAAAAAATCTCACCTTGGTCCTCAGAATCCCAACATGATCAGCCCCAACACCAACAGCACCAGGCACACCAGCAGCACCAACATCCACACCAACCTTCTCCGCAATCAACTGATGCTGCACAGGACACAGGGCATCATCACCCGTGTACATTGCTGCCCGAGACGCCAGCGATGGCCTCACCATGGCCAGATTTACTGCACTTGACGCTGTATACCCTGGCTGCCACATCATGCGGCAGGTTGGCACCACCCCACACCAGCACCATAAAGTATCCCTACAATGTCCAAGCCATTCCTTTCATACTCATCACCATTGCGGGCGGGGGGGGGGGGGGAATGTTATGTCTCACCATTCACTGGAACTCACTAAGACACTTTCAAAGGGGCACACAAATCTGTCCAAGAAGGCAAAGTGGTGACAATAAGGATTTCAATGCTTGACAATACATCAACAGAAAGTTTACATGAACATTGGCTAAAACACCCAAGTGCCTACCCTTGTGTGTTGTTAGTTGGTATAATTGGACTAGGATGAGGGTGAGTGTGAGAGGTGGTTAGTGAGATGGGGAAGTGATAATGTAGATAGAGAGGGATGGGTGGAGGTGCAAGGTAAGTTGGTGTGAGTAAGGTTGTGCAGGAGTAGGGTAGGGAAGGCAGAGTGATGGGGATGTGATGAGTGGCACAGGAGGATGAGGTTGAGTGTGGCTTTGCAGTAATGTTTCATGATCTACTGAGATCATTGAAAGGTTTGCGCCACTGCACCCAGGTCCTCCTGACCACATCCCTGCTTGTGCCCTCCTGTGTAATGAGCAGCCAGCCTGCGTTGGTGGCCTGGGGAGGTGTCTACCATCCATGGGAAGGGAAGAGGACCTCCCTGCGTGCTGTGACTCCCTACATAAGAATATGGAGAGAGTCATGGGAGAGACTGGGTACAGCAGTGCACCTCTGTGCAGTGCTTGTCAGTGTTTGCAGCACCTCAATGCTGTAGAACACTGACAGCAGAACTGTCTAAATCAATGTGGACATGGCCCCTTTAAGGAAACTGGCTGACGACGTGTCATCAGATGACGTCATCAGGCCCACTTCCTTTTAATTGGCCAGGAACCTCGCAGGGTGGGCTTAACAAGCCCAATCAGGGTAAAATCACTTGGAGGAGGCGGGATGAAGACAGGTGCGGAGTTTGAGGCCGCTGTCTGCTCCAGCCGCACCGGACTCGCCACGGCGGGTGAAATCACAGCCACTGAGTTGTTGTGATTTGGAATGCACTGCCTGAAAGGAAGCAGATTAAATAGTAACTTTTAAAAGAGAATTGAATAAATACTTGAAGGGAAAAAAATTTACAGGGCTATGGAGAAAGGGCAGAGGAGTGGGGCTAGTTGGATAGCTCTTTCAAAGAGCCGGCACAGGCACGATGGGCCGAATGGCCTCCTTCTGTGCTGTATCATTCTCTGATTCTATATCCAGCCGTTACTGTAACATTCTAAAATCTCACGCCCTTGTTGATATAACGGATGCATGATAGGGAGCAATTGAATACTACAAGCTTGTACCTGATGGGAGTCAGTTAAGTGACAGATTTGTGAGTGGGTTATGCAGGCAGGTTATGAGTTGAATGCTAATATTGTCTTGCCACATATTCTCATTATATCATGCAGATACTGGCATCTTGTTTCAAACATTTTTATCATGATTAGTCTCTTCTGCAGTACTATAGAGCATACTGAAACATCATCACATTTTGAAGTGTTATATAAAGAAAGACTTGCATTTATACAGCACCTTTCCCGACCTCAGGGTGAACCAAAGCACTTTACAGCCAATGAAGTACTTTTGAAGTGTAGTCACTGTTGTAATGTAGGAAGCGTGGGAGCTAATTTGCGCACAGCAAAGTCCCACACACAGCAATGTGATAACGACCAGATAATCTGTTTTTTAGTGATGTTGATTTAGGCATAAATATTGGGCAGGACACCAGGAATAACTCCTTCGCCCAGCACCTTCCCGTGCAAGCGCAGGAGATGTAACACATGCCCTTATACCTCCCCTCTTCCCACTGTCCAGGGCCCCAAACACCCCTTCCAGGTGAAACAGCGATTTACTTGTACTTCCTGCAATTTAGTATACTGTATTCGCTGCTCACGATGTGGTCTCCTCTACATTGGGGAGACCAAACGCAGATTGGGTGACCGCTTTGCGGAACACCTCCGTTCAGTCCGTAAGGGGGACCCCGAGCTCCCGGTGGCCTGTCACTTTAATTCTCCGCTCCACTCCCACTCTGACCTCACCGTCCTCAGCCTATTACACTGTTCCACGGAAGCTCAGCGTAAGCTCGAGGAACAGCACCTCATCTTTCGTTTAGGCACCCTACAGCCCTCTGGACTCAATATCGAGTTCAACAATTTTAGATCATAACCTAGCCCCTATCACATTTATATTTTATTTTTTCATCCACCCTTTTGTTTGGCCCCCCCCCCCTTTTTTTTCCTCCTAGAAGCTGGCAGCTGTCCTTCATTCTGCCAATGCATTTCACACTTCTTTTAGCCTCAACCTGTCACATTAACACCTCCTCTTGCCTTGATCATCTCTTAATGTCTCTCATTGTCTCTTAATCTCTCCTTTTGTTCTTTCATCCCCTCCCCCTTTATCCTTGCTTTAAATCTATTTCATTTCCTGCTTTTTCCAGTTCTGACGAAAGGTCTTCGACCTGAAACGTTAACTCTGTTTCTCTCTCCATGGATGCTGCCTGGCCTGCTGAGTTTTTCCAGCATTTTCTGTTGTTATACCAGGAATAACTCCCCTGCTCTTCTTCAAAATAGTGCCTTGGGATCTTTTACATCCACCTGAGAGGGCAGACAGGATCTCGGTTTAACTTCTCATCTGAAAGACGACACCTCTGACGGTGCAGCACTCCCTCAGTACTGCACTGGAGTGTCAGCCTAGATTTTTGTGCTCAAGTCTCTGGAGTGGGACTTGAAGCCACGACCTTCTGACTCAGAGGCGAGAGTGCGACCAACTGAGCCACAGTCGACGCTTATACTTAAAACCACACCCCCAAATGGGTATAAATGGGTGTGTTCCCTGACACATTTGGGTAATAATTCAAAATATGCGTTGACAGGAAACCAGAACAAGTCAACTAAATTGCGGATTATGACACAGATCTCATTAAAAGTATATCATTGTTCTCCAGGCGACTGAAACTCCAGTCTAAAACTAAACGAGTTGTTGTGATCGGCCCACGAGCTGTATGAACATCTGGGTTGTTCTCAACAATAACAACAACTTGTATTTATATAACAAACAAAATTTGACATCGCGCCACATAAGGAGATATTAGGACAGGTGACCAAAAGCTTGGTCAAAGAAGTAGGTTTTAAGGAGCGTCTTAAAGGAGGAGAGAGAGGTAGAGAGGTGGCGAGGTTTAGGGAGGGAATTCCAGAGCTTAGGGCCAAGACAGTTGACGGCACGGCCACCAATGGTGGGGCGATGAAAATCGGGGATAAGCAAGAGGCCAGAATTGGAGGAGCGCAGAGTCCTGCCCTTGAAGGAGGTCTGTAACACAAATACACCATGTATGTGTCCAGTCAGAGGGCCACCAATAACAACTAATTATTATAAGACAGGAATTCATGCCATCATGAAATGTTATGAAAGGAGTTTTCCCTTTCAATGGTCAGCTATCGTCAGATTTGCTGCAGTTCATTACTGCTGAACTCTGACGCATGAGGTGTATAATATTCCTGCCAACAGCTGTTCCTCTTTTGTGTGCCTTGTGCACACAGATCCTTTATTACCTGTACAAATGAAATTAGCTCCTTCCCATTGTCCGCTGGCAGAACAGACCAATGTGCCATTTCCTCCTTCACTTACATAACCAGTCTGACAACGATACTGGATTTCACTTCCATATGTTGTCCGTCTGACTGATGGTGGCCACGCATTTGGCACGGGAGCTGGCATCCCACAATCTACAGCTACGGAGAAGAAAATTAGACGAATTATAGCAACAGTTTAAGAAATGTATCATACTCCTTCATGGTACGCACTGACTGCATTTATCTTAAAACTCTCATTCTTGTTTCCAAATCCCTCCGTGGCCTCGCCCCTCCCTATCTCTGTAACCTCCTCCAGCCCTACAACCCTCCGAGATCTCTGCGCTCCTCCAATTCTGGCCTCTTGCGCATCCCCGATTTTCTTCGCTCCACCATTGGCGGCCGTGCCTTCAGCTGCCTGGGCCCTAAGCTCTGGAATTCTCTCCCTAAACCTCTCCACCTCTCTCTCCTCCTTCAAGACACTCCTTAAAACCTACCTCTATGACCAAGCTGGTGGTCACCTGTCCTAATATCTCCTTATGTGGCTCGGTGTCAAATCTTTGTTTTGATAACGCTCCTGTGAAGCGCCTTGGGATGTTTTACTATTTTAAAGGTGCTATATAAATGCAAGTTGTCGTTGTTGTTGTTCCGTTACCTTATAATAATGAACCAGATATTGGGCCAGAACTTGCTGGAAAGATAACGGTGTGTTAACGACGCACGCCATTATTAATGTACTAATCGGACAGTAAGTTCAGCGGCTGAAGAGATACACCGTGAGTTGTGAATCTCCAGAACTTGCTGGTCGTTTTACACTGTTCCGCTGTTTGCTTTGCACAAACGGCATCTCACCCTTAGCCTCCCCGCTATTTTTAAGACTTTTAAGGATTTGCCCATTAATTGTCCATTAAACTCACCGCAGAAAGTTAAGCCTAGTAATTAACAGTGTAAGTACCTTTTTTAACAATGTGATAATTGTTAATGCAATGCCAATCAACCTCTCTGGCCCAGAAATTGAACAATTTAAACTGGGGTGTCTCATTCCTTCAGGTAATCAATTGTTGTTAGATTTTAAAGATATTAAATTTTAAATTTTTACATTTTTTTCTTACTTTTCCTTTCTGTCTCTTTTTTCTCTCTCTCTTAATCTATTCTTTCATTCCATCTCTTTATTTCTCTTTCTGTACCTGCTTTGATTCTAATACACCCTATTTCCTTCTTGAGGAAGCGTAGGAGAGGTGTCCTGGCCAATATTTATCCCTCAATCAACATCATTTAAACAGATTATCTGATCATTATCCAATTGCTGTTTGTGGGAGCTTGCTGTGCACAATATTGGTTGCCGTGTTTCCTACATTACAACAGTGGCTACACTTCAAAAGTACTTCATTGGCAAGTGCTTTGGGACTTCCTGAGAACGTGAAAAGTGCCATAGAAATACAAGTCTTTCTTTTCTTTTTCTTTCTGTTTTCCATCTGACTGGCGGTACTTCAGCTCTTTATCTTAGCCCGTATAATTGCCTGTGGTGCAGGGTATCTATCCTATCTTAATCTCTCCCATCACTGGCTGAACCATTGCTAACATAACCTCATAACCTGCTGATTGCTGTTCATATGGAGGCGAGGGGAGGGGCAGCTGGGGGGTGCTACATGAGTCACATGCACTGGACTGAAATTGGTGATGAGTGAGAAACAGGAAGTGCAATTTCTCGAAGAGTAAAAGAGTGCAGTTAAGCTACGAGCAGCAAGGCGATTCGGAACCTATTCAACTGGGCAACGGGATCCAGAGAGGAGCAGTGGAAAAAAAGGATGCAATGTTATGTGGAAAGCGTTCTTAGGGTTGCCAACCCTCCAGCATTGCCCTGGAGTCCCCAGGATATAAAGGTTAATCTCCAGGACACTGCTGGGAGCAACACCCGGGAGAAAAATCATGCGGGCATTAAAAAGAAAGTGGTGTTTTATTCCCGTTTTCTATGCACACTTGTGTTTATTGGTTATAAAAGATACTGGAGATGGGGAAGAAAAGGCTCTTCGACTGGGCAGGGCTCTTGGACACAGAAGGTCATGTGATGGAACCTCCAGGAATACGTCCAACCAGAGTTGGCAACACTAAGAATGGTAGAGTCGGGAGCAGGAAGACAAACTGGTGACTTTCAGGTCAACTGAACGGTCAGAAGAAGTGACACAAAATAACGGTTTTATTTGGAGGGGAGGGGGGAAGACATGGAGGCAAAGTAAAGTTTTTATGAGAATGTAAAAGAGAAAAATATTTTTGTGCAGCATGCTGAATTCTAGGTTCAAGTGTGTTAAAAAAATATTAATGCTGAGATGAAGTCCCCCTTTATTTTAACTTTCCCCTCGATGATTGGCGATGACTGTAGGCATGGGTTTCTCATGCCATCCAAGATACTCCTGAAAATAACTGGCCCCACCTCTGTCCCGCTGATTGCAGTGCATACCAACCTTTGTCATCACTCCCCAAGGACCTAAACCCTATTGCGCTGTAACATGAACAGGTCTAAAAACCTGCGGCTCTTTCTCAGATAGAATTCCAGTGGCAGAAGGGTCGGTAACCAGAGCACCCTGATTTAAAATAATTGGCAAAAGAACCAGAGGCTACTTGAAGACAGTGGCCGCGATTTTGCCGGTGCTCAGAATCTCGAAGATTGACAGCAGGTCGATATCCCGCTGTAAACACGCCTCCTTGTCAGTTTCCCAAGTGTCAGATCTGTCATCCCTGAGCAGACCCGACACCAAGTGGCGGGTCAGCCAATTTAAATAGTTAGAAGCTTATTAAAAGGTAGTTTTCCCATGTGCTGACCATTTTACCAGGTTTTCAACGAGGTTCCCGGAGAGCGACTATCACGTCAGGTAAGTATGTTGGGTTCTCAATGATTGTGGATTGCTGTGAACAGTGAAAGCTGCAAAAGTGGTCTAAAACCTACCATTTCACAGCTGTTGACTTCACAATCTCAGAAGCTTCAGCTTTCAGTATTTGGAACCCAATTTTGAGCTTTATGCACTTTTGAAGTGTTTGCAGTAAACTCTCTATCCACTGTCACCTCCTTGGAACAACCTATCTCAACATTGACAGATTACTTCTGTCGTCTCAACCTCACCTGCCATCTATTCCATCAGCATCGGTGCCCTTGAAAAAATCTCACCTTGGTCCTCAGAATCCCACCACGATCAGCCCCAACACCAGCATCACCGGGCACACCAGCAGCACCACCATCCACACCAACCTCCTCCGCAATCAACTGATGCTGCACTGGACACAGGGCATCATTACCCATGCACATTGCTGCCCGGGAGACCATTTATACAGCACCTTTCCCGACCTCAGGGTGAACCAAAGTGCTTTACAGCCAATGAAGTACTTTTGAAGTGTAGTCACTGTTGTAATGTAGGAAGCGTGGTAGCTAATTTGCGCACAGCAAGCTCCCACAAACAGCAATGTGATAATGACCAGATAATCTGTTTTTTAGTGATGTTGATTTAGACATAAATATTGGCCAGGACACCAGGGACAACTGCCCTGCTCTTCTTCAAAATAGTGCCTTGGGATCTTTTACATCCACCTGAGAGAGCAGACAGGGCCTCGGTTTAATGTCTCATCTGAAAGACGGCAGCTCTGATAGTGCAGCACTCCCTCGGTACTGCACTCAGAGTGTCAGCCTAAATTTTTGTGCTTCAGTCTCTGGAGTGGGACTTGAACCCACGACCTTCTGACTCAGAGGCGAGAGTGCTACCCACTGAGCCACAGTCGACACTTATACTTATAACCACACCCCCAAATGGGTATAAATGGGCCTGTTCCCTGACACATTTGGGTAATAATTCAAAATATGCGTTGACAGGAAACCAGAACAAGTCAACTAAATTGCAGATTATGACACAGATCTCATTAAAAGTACATAATTGTTCTCCAGGCGACTGAAACTCCAGTCTAAAACTAAACGAGTTGTGATCGGCCCACGAGCTGTATGAACATCTGGGTTGTTCTCAACAACAACAACAACAACTTGTATTTATATAACAAACAAAATCTGACTCCGAGCCACATAAGGAGATATTAGGACAGGTGACCAAAAGCTTGGTCAAAGAAGTAGGTTTTAAGGAGCGTCTTAAAGGAGGAGAGAGAGAGGTAGAGAGGTGGCGAGGTGTAGGGAGGGAATTCCAGAGCTTAGGGCCAAGACAGTTGACGGCACGGCCACCAATGGTGGGGCGATGAAAATCGAGGATAAGCAAGAGGCCAGAATTGGAGGAGCGCAGAGTCCTGCCCTTGAAGGAGGTCTGTAACACAAATACACCATGTATGTGTCCTGTCAGAGGGCTACCAATAACAACTAATTATTATAAGACAGGAATTCATGCCATCATGAAATGTTATGAAAGGAGTTTTCTCTTTCAATGGTCAGCTAAATGAAAAACACGTCAGATTTGCTGCAACTCATATTACTGCTGAACTGTGACGCATTAGGAGTATAATATTCCTGCCAACAGCTGTTCCTCTTTTGTGTGCCTTGTGCACACAGATCCTTTATTACCTGTACAAATGAAATTAGCTCCTTCCCATTGTCCGCTGGCAGAACAGACCAATGTGCCATTTCCTCCTTCACTTACATAACCAGTCTGACAACGATACTGGATTTCACTTCCATATGTTGTCCGTCTGACTGATGGTGGCCACGCATTTGGCACGGGAGCTGGCATCCCACAATCTACAGCTACGGAGAAGAAAATTAGACGAATTATAGCAACAGTTTAAGAAATGTATCATACTCCTTCATGGTACGCACTGACTGCATTTATCTTAAAACTCTCATCCTTGTTTTCAAATCCCTCCATGGCCTCGCCCCTCCCTATCTCTGTAACCTTCTCCAGCCCTACAACCCTCCGAGGTCTCTGCGCTCCTCCAATTCTGGCCTCTTGAGCATCCCCGATTTTCTTCGCTCCACCATTGGCGGCCGTGCCTTCAGCTGTCTAGGCCCTAAGCTCTGGAATTCCCTCCCTAAACCTCTCCGCCTCTCTCTCCTCCTTCAAGACACTCCTTAAAACCTACCTCTATGACCAAGCTGGTGGTCACCTGTCCTAATATCTCCTTATGTGGCTCGGTGTCAAATCTTTGTTTTGATAACGCTCCTGTGAAGCACCTTGGGACATTGTAGTACATTAAAGGTGCTATGTAAGTGCAAGTTGTTGTTGTTCCGTTACCTTATAATAATGAACCTGATATTGGGCTGGAAAGATAACGGTGTGTTAACGACGCACACCATTATTAATCTACAAATTGGACAGCAAGTTCAGGGGCTGAGGAGATACTCTGTGAGTTGTGAATCTCCAGAACTTGCTGGTCGTTTTACACTGTTCCGCTGTTTGCTTTGCACAAACGGCATCTCACCCTTAGCCTCCCCGCAATTTTTAAGAATTTTAAGGATTTGCCCATTAATTTCCATTAAACTCACCGCAGAAAGTTAAGTCTAGTAATTAACAGCGTAAGTACCTTTTTTAACAACGTGATAATTGTTAATGCAATGCCAATCAACCTCTCTGGCCCAGAAATTGAACAATTTAAACTGGGGTGTCTCATACCTTCAGGTAATCAATTGTTGTTAGATTTTAAAGATATAAAATTTTTAATTTTTACATTTTTTTCTTACTTTTCCTTTCTGTCTCTTTTCTCTCTCTCTCAATCCATTTGTTCTTCCCCTCTCTTTATTTCTCTTCCTCTACCTGATTTGACTCTAATTCACCCTATTTCCTTCTCCATCATTCCTCTGTTTATTTCTCAATCCTTAAATCTCATGGTTTAAGAAGTTAGACTGTTGGTCCCATCCTTCACCAAAGTCCCAGATTCCCCATTGCCCTCACCGCAATTCCAGCAAATTATGGCGCAACTAAATTTTGAGTTAAAATGTGAGGGGAAAAGTCTAACTAACGATGCATGCCTGAGATGCCCCGCTCCAACAAGATCTGGGCCAATATCACTTGACAAACACGGAGTAATTTATTGGGGGGGTTTAAATAAGATCATCTAATGTTGCATTAAGGGCAATCTTAGTCTCCTGGAGCTTGCGGGTTTGCCTATGGAATAAGGGAGAAATTTCCCAGCTTTTTCCACAAATTGGCCATGTTTTTTTCCCCTCTGTTCTTTAGTGCCTTCCCCAGGAGTTAGCATTGCTGAAGGTTGTGGAGAATAGTGGGAGCATCAATGGTATTTTCTTGCCTTTCTTTTCATTTAATCGTGTGTACACAAATTAACAGCCGTTAATTTGTTTCAGTACAGACGCTAGAACGCATTAAGCACCTGAAGTATCCTGGCTGTTGATGTTTGCATGACACCTGCTGGAGACAAACGAAAAGGAATGGAGTTGGGACAAAACACTCCCAACCCTTCTGGTCCTTCCATGGCCTCTTCCACCCTACATCAGCAATCTCCTTTAGCCACACACCCCTGTGCACACCTTCTCCTACGACACTTGCATACTCCTCTCTTCCTGCTCCCTTAGCTATCAGCAGTCACTATGCACTTTGTCCCTTGGAGCTTCTTCTCTAAAGATCTCTGCTCTACTACCTCCATCCCGGTCTTCACTAGCCCCCTCAATGGCTTTCTCTACGTGCTCTTACTACCCACCAAACCTTTGCCCCCTCCATCCCCATGTCAACGCCACCCCCACCCCCCTCTGTTGCCCATTTCTGTCCTTTATCTTGTACAGTGGTCCGAGATGTTTTTGTGTATGCAAAGAAACACCATAAAAAGGCACTTTATTGACCAAATCGTTTACTTTTAACAATTTAATACCAGAACTGAGAGGTTATAACTATCAGGAAAGATTGAACAGACTGGAGCTCTTTTCTCTAGAAAAGAGAAGGCTGAGGGGTGACCTGATAGAGGTCTTTAAAATTGTAAAGGCGTTCGATAGGGTAGACGTAGAGAAGATGTTTCTACTTGTGGGGGAGACCAAAACTAGGGACCATAAATATAAGATAGTCACTAATAAATCCAATAAGGAATCCAGGAGAAACTTCTTTACCCAGAGAGTGGTGAGAATGTGGAACTTGTTACCACAGGGAGTGGTTGAGGCGAATAGCATAAATGTATTTAAGGGGAAGCTAGATAAGCACATGAGGGAGAAAGGAATAGAAGGATATGCTGATAGGGTGAGATGAAGTGGGGTGGGAGGAGGCTCGTGTGGAGCATAAACACCGGCCATAGCCCAATGGCCTGTTCTGTGCTGTACATTCTATGTAAAACTAAATTTGCATTAACGTACATTTTTTTCTTACTGTTAAACTCGACGATTTCGTATGCAGTGGAAGTGGCAGTGTACTATATTACTGAAGCAGACCCTTAACCTGCTTGGAAAAAAACTTATTCCAAAACATTAGCGAGGATGACAAAACAGCCTCGATTATTTATGCCACTCTAATTCAGCCGATGCCAGGCACAGATCAGGCAGCAGAAATCAGGTTGTGAGAAATGCCTTGGGTGCCAGCTGATAGATGAGGATTGGGAATGACTGCCACATTCGGCCTAGGGTTGTCAACCCTCCAGGATTGTCCTGGAGTCTCCAGGAATTGAAAGATTAATCTCTAGGACACTGCTGGGAGCAACACCCAGGAGAGAAATCATAGGGGCAATAAACAAAATTGTGTTTTTTTCCCCCCATTTCTTTGAACACTTTCATTTATTAGTGATAAAAATATTGGGGATGGGGTGGGGGTGGGGGGGGAAGGCTGTTTCACTTACAGTCATGATTAATCCAATTGGGTAACAAAGAGTCTGTTCTCTTTCTAATTGGCCGTGGGAAGGCAGTGTGAAAGAGCTATCCAATTATATCCCACTACCCTACACTTTCCCCATAGCCCTGCAAATTTATCCAATTCTCTTTTGAACGTTACTATTGAATCTGCTTCCACCACCCACTTGTTGGGAGTCATGTGGAGAAATAGGCAATATTGGGGTTATTTTACAAGTGTCAGCGATTTAAAAAAAAAACTATATTCCACTTTGAAAAAATGGTATAGAAATTTTCCAGTCTGGGTTTAACGCTGCTTACCACTGGTGGACTTAAACACCAATTGAACGAATTATTAGGAGGCAGGTCACCTTAAAGAGAAGGAAAGTCTAGGAGATCACGGTCTGTTCCAAGTACTCCATCGTGAAAAATATTATAAATATCTCTTACCTGTATAACAATTTGGGAGATTTCTGTATTATATCTTTATATAGCCAGACAAACTGTGTCTTAAAAATTGGCTTCATCTAGTGATATCTCCAAGGGACGCTCGTGCAAGTGGAACGCAGATGGCTGTCGGGGCCAAGAATTTATAGAAAAAACCCTTGCAAGTTCTCGAGCAAGTCCCAAAGCATTTCAGAGTCACTGAATTACTTCTGAAATACAGTCACTGTTGTTTTGCAGGCAAATGTGGCAGCCAATTTGTGCACAGCAAAGACCCACAAATGAGATAAGTGACCAATTAATCTGTTCTTATGGAGTTGATTGAGGAATAATAGTTGGCCAAGACTCTAGAATTTCATGTACATAAGCCAAGTATTTCTTTACAAATTCTTACAATAAGAGAATGTGCCATAATTTGCTGTGGCAGGGCATCTAACCGTGTCTGCCGTTAGTTAGACTTGCCCTTGCACATTCAGGTTTTTACATTTTGTACGTGGCAAGTTGCTGAAAGTGCGAGCTGATAACGGCACAGCGAGGGAAACCGGGCAAGTGGGAACTGAGTGCACAGGGCAAGCAACTGGGTATCTCCTTAACCAATCAGATTGAACGATTGTGAAATAAACAGCGCACGGACTGAGAAGAAAATGTAAATTAGAGTGGGTGAATTCAATGTCAAATCAGGTACAGAAAGAAAGATTAGATTAAGAGAGAGAGAGAAAAGAGACAGAAAGTAGTGCAGTTGATGTAGTCTACATGGACTTCAGTAAGAACATAAGAACATAAGAAATAGGAGCAGGAGTAGGCCAATCGGCCCCTCGAGCCTGCTCCGCCATTCAATAAGATCATGGCTGATCTGATCCTAACCGCCAATCTACTATCTATCACAGAACCATCTCCTGCATCTAACAGAATTGCACACACGAAATAGGAGCAGAATCAGGCTACACAGTCCCTGGGCCCGCTCCACTACCCACAGGGCCATGACCGATCCGAACCTAGACTCATGTCCAAATTCCTGCCCGCTCCCCGTAACCCTTAATGCCCTTTACTTCTAGGAAACTGTCTATTTCTGTTTTAAATTTAATTAATGTTGTAGCTTCTACAGCTTTTTGTGGCAGCATATTCCATGGACCTACCACCCTCTGAGTGAAGTAGTTCCTCCTCATCTCAGTTTTGAAAGAGCAGCCCCTTATTCTAAGACTATGTCCCCTAGTTCTCGTCTCACCCGTCATCGGGAACATCCTCCCCGCATCCACCCGATCCAACCCCTTCACAATCTTATATGTTTCAATAAGATCGCCTCTCATTCTTCTGAACTCCAATGAGTAGAGTCCCAATCTACCCAACCTCTCCTCATATGACCACCCCCTCATCCCCGGGATTAACCGAGTGAACCTTTTTTGCACTGCCTCGAGAGCAAGGATGTCTTTCCTTAAGTAAGGACACCAAAACTGTATGCAGTATTCCAGGTGCGGTCTCACCAATACCTTGTACAACTGAAGCAATACCTCCCTATTTTTATATTCTATCCCCCTAGCAATGAAAGCCAACATTCCATTTGCCTTCTTAATCACTTGCTGCACCTGCATACTAACCTTTTGAGTTTCGTGCACCAGGACCCCCAGATCCCTTTGCACTTCAGTACTCTCCAGTTTCTTGCCATTAAGATAATAAATTGCTCTAGGATTTTTCCTGCCAAAGTGCATCACCTCACACTTTCCAGTGTTGTATTCCATCTGCCAAATCTCTGCCCACTTACTTAGCCTGTCTATGTCCCCTTGCAGGTTTTTTATGTCCTCCTCACTCACTACTTTCCCTCCCATCTTTGTATCATCTGCAAATTTTGATATGTTACACTTGGTCCCTTCCTCCAAATCGTTAATATAGATTGTGAAGAGTTGGGGACCCAGCACTGACCCCTGTGGAACACCACTAGTTACTGATTGCCAGTCTGAGAATGAACCATTTATCCCAACTCTTTGCTTTCTGTTAGATAGCCAATCCTCTATCCATGCCAGAATATTACCCCCAATCCCGTGATTTTTTACCTTAAGCAATAATCTTTTGTGTGGCACCTTGTCAAATGCCTTTTGGAAGTCTAAATACACTACGTCCACTGGTTCCCCTTTATCCACTCTATATGTTACTTCCTCAAAGAACTCCAGCAAATTTGTCAAACATGACTTCCCCTTCGTAAAACCATGCTGACTTTGTCCTATTAAATTATGATTATCCAAATGTCCTGTTACTGTTTCCTTAATAATGGACTCCAAAATTTTACCTACCACAGATGTTAGGCTAACCGGTCTATAGTTACCAGCCTTCTGTCTACTGCCCTTTTTAAATAAGGGTGTTACATTAGCAGTTTTCCAGTCTGCCGGGACCTTAGCGGAATCCAGGGAGTTTTGAAAAATTATTACCAATGCATCTACAATCCCTACCGCCACTTCCTTCAAGACTCTAGGATGTAAGCCATCAGGTCCAGGTGATTTATCCGCCTTGAGTCCCATTATTTTACCGAGTACCACTTCCTTAGTGATTTTGATCGTGTTTAGCTCCTCTCCCCCTATAGCCCCCTGTTTGTCCAGTGTTGGGATATTCTTAGTGTCCTCTACTGTAAAGACTGATACAAAATATTCATTCAGTGTTTTTGCCATCTCCATATTTCCCACCATTAATTTCCCGGTCTCATCCTCTAAGGGACCAACATTTACTTTAGCCACCCTTTTTCTTTTTATATAATTATAAAAACTCTTACTATCTGTTTTTATATTTTTTGCTAATTTACTTTCATAATCTATCTTCCCTTTCTTAATCAATCTTTTTGTTATTTTTTGCTGCCTTTTAAAGTTTTCCCAATCCTCTGTCCTCCCACTAGATTTCGCTACCTTATATGCCCTTGTTTTTAGTCGAATACTATCCTTAATTTCTTTACTTAGCCACGGATGACTGTCCTTTCTTTTACACCCTTTTCTTTTCAGTGGAATATATATTTTTTGGAAGTTGTAAAATAACTCCTTGAATGTACACCACTGATCATGTGTCGTCTTACCCTTTAATCTATTTTCCCAATCCACTCTACTCAATTCCGCTCGCATACCTTCATAGTCTCCTTTATTCAAGCTTAGCACGCTTGTTTGAGATCCAACCTTCTCACCCTCTAATTGAATATGGAATTCAACCATGTTATGGTCACTCATTCCAAGGGGATCCTTTACTAGGACATTTTTAATTAATCCTGTCTCGTTACACAGGACCAGATCTAAGGTTGCTTGCCCCCTGGTCGGTTCAGTTACATACTGCTCAAGAAACCCATCCCTAATACACTCAATGAACTCATCCTCAAGGCAGCCCTGCCCCATTTGATTTGTCCAATTAATATGATAGTTAAAATCCCCCATAATTATAGATGTTCCCTTATTACATGCCTCAACTATTTCCTGATTGATACTCCGTCCAATAGAGTTGCAACTGTTCGGAGGCCTATAGACTACGCCCACTAATGTTTTTTTCCCCTTATTATTCCTTATCTCCACCCAAACTGTTTCATTATCATGATTTTTTGACCCAATATCATTACTCTGTATTACAGTGATTCCTTCCTTTATTAACATAGCCACCCCATAAGGCTTTTAACAAAGTCCCACATGGAAGACTGGTCAAGAAGGTAAGAGCCCATGGGATCCAGGGCAATTTGGCACATTGGATCCAAAATTGGCTTAGTGGCAGGAGGCAGAGGGTGATGGTCGAAGGTTGTTTTTGTGACTGGAAGCCTGTGTCCAGTGGTGTACCGCAGGGATCGGTGCTGAGTCCTTTGCTGTTTGTAGTGTACATTAATGATTTAGATATGAATGTAGGAGGTATGATCAGTAAGTTCGCAGATGACACGAAAACTGGTGGAGTGGTAAATAGCGAGGAGGGAAGCCTCAGGCTACAGGACGATATAGACAGGTTGGTTAGATGGGCAGAACAGTGGCAAATGGAATTTAACCCTGAAAAGTGTGAGGTGATGCATTTTGGGAGGACTAACAAGGCAAGGGAATACACAATGAATGGTAGGATCCTAGGAAGGACAGAGGATCAGAGGGACCTTGGTGTGCATATACATAGATCCCTGAAGGCAGCAGGACAGGTAGATAAGGTGGTTAAAAAGGCATATGGGATACTTGCCTTCATTAGCCGAGGCATAGAATATAAGAGCAGGGAGGTTATGATGGAGCTGTACAAAACGCTAGTTAGGCCACAGCTGGAATACTGTGTGCAGTTCTGGTCGCCACACTATAGGAAAGATGTGATTGCATTGGAGAGGGTGCAGAGGAGATTCACCAGGATGTTACCTGGGCTGGAGCGCTTCAGCTATGAAGAGAGACTGGACAGGCTGGGGTTGTTTTCCTTAGAGCAGAGAAGGCTGAGGGGGGACCTGATTGAGGTGTACAAAATTATGAGGGGCATAGATAGGGTAGATAGAAAGGAACTTTGCCCCTTAGTAGAGGGGTCAATAACCAGGGGGCATAGTTTCAAGGTAAGGGGCAGGAGGTTTAAAGGGGATTTGAGGAAAAACTTTTTCACCCAGAGGGTGGTTGGAAAGGGCAGAAAACGTTAGTGGGAGTTGTGTACAGACCTCCAAACAGCAGTAGTGAGGTGGGGGAGGGTATGAAACAGGAAATCAGAGGTGCGTGCAAAAAAGGCACGGCAGTTATCATGGGTGACTTTAATATGCATATAGATTGGGCTACTCAAACTGGAAGCAATACGGTGGAGGAGGATTTCCTGGAGTGTTTAAGGGATGGTTTCCTAAACCAATATGTTGAGGAACCAACTCGAGGGGAGGCCATCCTGGACTGGGTGTTGTGTAATGAGGAAGGACTAATCAGCAATCTTGTGGTACGAGGCCCCCTGGGGAAGAGTGACCATAGTATGGTGGAGTTCTACATTAGGATGGAGAAGGAAACAGTTAAGTCAGAGACCATGGTCCAAAACTTAAATAAGGGCAACTTTGAGGGTATGAGGCGTGAATTGGCGAGGTTAAATTGGCAAGCGATATTTAAGGGGCTATCAGTGGAAGGGCAATGGCAGACATTTAGAGATCGCATGGATGAACTACAACAATTGTACATCCCGGTCTGGCGTAAAAATAAAAAAGGGAAGGTGGCTCAACCATGGCTAACAAGGGAAATCAGGGACAGTATTAAAACCAAGGAAGTTGCATACAAATTGTCCAGAAGTAGCAGCAAACCCGGGGACTGGGAGAACTTCAAAACTGAGCAGAGGAGGACGAAGGGTTTGATTAGGGCAGGGAAAATAAAATATGAAAGGAAGCTTGCAGAGAACATTAAAATGGACTGCAAAAGCTTCTATAAATATGTAAAAAGAAAGAGGTTAGTAAAAACAAACGTAGGTCCCCTGCAGTCGGAAACAGGGGAAGTCGTAATGGGGAACAAGGAAATGGCTGATCAATTGAACAAGTACTTTGGTTCGGTGTTTACTGTGGAGGACACCCACAACCTGCCGGAAATAAAAGGGGTCAGAGGATCTGGTAAGAGGGAGGAGCTGAGGGAAATCCTTATTAGTCGGGAAAAGGTATTGGGGAAATTGATGGGACTGAAGTCTGAAAAATCCCCGGGGCCTGATGGTCTGCATCCCAGAGTACTTAAGGAGGTGGCCTTGGAAATAGTGGATGCATTGACGATCATTTTCCAACATTCCTTAGACTCTGGATCAGTTCCGATGGAGTGGAGGGTGGCCAATGTAACCCCTCTTTTTAAAAAAGGAGGGAGGGAGAAAGCAGGGAATTATAGACCGGTCAGCCTGACATCGGTCGTGGGTAAAATGATGGAAGCAATTATTAAAGATGTCATAACAGACCATTTGGAAAGTGGCGACATGATAGGTCCAAGTCAGCATGGATTTGTGAAAGGGAAATCATGCTTGACAAATCTTCTGGAATTTTTTGCGGATGTTTCCAATAGGGTGGACAGGGGGGAACCAGTAGATGTGGTGTATTTGGACTTTCAGAAGGCCTTCGACAAGGTCCCACACAAGAGATTGGTGAGCAAAGTTAAAGCACATGGGATTGGGGGTAATGTGTTGACGTGGATTGAGAACTGGTTGGCACACAGGAAACAAAGAGTAGGAGTAAATGGGTACTTTTCAGAATGGCAGGCAGTGACCAGCGGGGTACCGCAGGGTTCGGTTCTGGGACCCCAGCTGTTTACATTATATATTAATGATTTGGACGAAGGGATTAAATGTAATATCTCCAAATTTGCGGATGACACTAAATTGGGAGGCAGTGTGAACAATGAGGAGGATGCTAGGAGGCTACAGAGTGACTTGGACAGGTTGGGTGAATGGGCAAATGTATGGCAGATGAAGTACAATGTGGATAAATGTGAGGTTATCCACTTTGGTGGTAAAAATAGAGAGGCGGACTATTACCTGAATGGTGGCAGATTAGGGAAAGGGGAGGTGCAACGAGACCTGGGCGTCATGGTACATCAGTCACTGAAGGTGGGAATGCAAGTGCAGCAGGCAGTCAAGAAAGCAAACGGAATGATGGCCTTCATAGTAAGGGGATTTGAGTACAGGAGTAGGGAGGTGATGCTGCAGTTGTACAGGGCCTTGGTGAGGCCACACCTGGAGTATTGTGCACAGTTTTGGTCTCCTAACTTAAGGAAGGACATACTTGCTATTGAGGGAGTGCAGCGAAGGTTCACTAGATTGATTCCTGGGATGGCCGCTCTGACATATCAAGAAAGATTGGGTCAACTGAACTTGTATCCTCTGGAGTTCAGAAGAATGAGGGGGGATCTTATAGAGACATTTAAAATCCTGACTGGTTTAGACAAATTAGATGCGGGCAGAATGTTCCCAATGTTAGGGAAAACTAGAACCAGGGGTCACAGTCTAAGGATTAAGGGGAAGCCATTTAAGACTGAGCTGAGGAGGAACTTCTTCACCCAGAGAGTGGTGAATCTATGGAATTCTCTTCCACAGAAGGTTGTTGAGGCCAGTTCGCTAAATATATTCAAAAGGGAGTTAGATAAAACACTCACAACTAGGGGGATCAAGGGGTATGGCGAGAAAGCAGGAATGGGGTACTGAGGTAGCATGTTCAGCCATGAACGCATTGAATGGCGGTGCAGGCTCGAAGGACCGAATGGTCTACTCCTGTACCTATTTTCTATGTTTCTATCTATGAATCTGGAACTCACTGCCTGAAAGGGTGGTAGAGGCAGGAACCCTCACAACATTCAAGAAGCATTTAGATGAGCACTTGAAACGCCATAGCATACAAGGCTACGGACCAAGTGCTGGAAAATGGGATTAGAATAGACAGGGCTTGATGGCCAACGCGGACACAATGGGCCGAAGGGCCTCTTTCTGTGCTGTATAACTCTATGACTCTATAAAGGAAAAGTAAAAAAAAATAGAGATTTTGCATTTTTAAAATCTCTAACAACAATTTAAACCTGAAGGAATGAGACTCCACACTTGTAATAGATAATTTTCAGTGCCAGAGAGGTTGATTGACAGTAATTAACAGTTACCACTTCGTTAAAAGGGTACTTAGACTGGAATAGACAAGACTTAAATTTCTATGGCGTGTTTAGTTCATATCTACCACACAAATACAGCAACTGCATGCCATTCAATGTATGTCAATGGTGAGGCAGGCAGCGAGATGCCATTTTCGCAAAGCTAATGGCGGAGCGGCGCATCTCGGACAGCAATTTTTGGATTTCCACATTTAACCGTGCACCTGCCCCTCGCCTGAAGTTGCTGTACCATTTACGCGTAAATAACAGTAAGTGCTATTGGCCTTGCCGTTACATTGACAGCAAATTATGGGGCATTATCTCTTTCGTGCATGATTCAATATATTAACTTGTAGCTATCTGGAAAATGCAAATAGAAACAGTATTAAGGAGAAAAAAACTTCCCATTCAAAATACCTACAGCGTACATTGTTTATATGAAAAATTAATACTATATACATATACACACTCACACACCAGCAGCTGCCTTGTTAGCAAGCAAACCTTTCTAAACAAAGAACTGCTCTGTTAGTATTGTGTAATCATAAACCTTCTGCCATCCTGAACTAAAACAGGACTTTAAAAGCTTCTAAGAAGGGAGCGAATGTACAAAGCTTTCATTTTTTTTCAATTTATTCTGGCGAGCAATGATTATAGTTTGATATACAAAAAGGTATTTAAAGTTGAAGTAAATCATAAAAACGTCCTCAAATTATTATTATATCATATTCTGCAGTAAAGAGGAACATTACCTTTACATATTAATGTGTCCTCTTGCCATTGACCTTTTTCCATACACGTTGACATATTCCTTCCTCCCATGCTGTAAAATCCTTCCAGGCACTGATAATAGATGCTGCTCCATATTTTTGTACTTTGGTTCCAGGTTACATGGGTATTTGGCACTATCAGAGGCTGGCCACAGTCAACTTCTACACACAGGAAAAGGTGTCCAGGTTTAAATAAAATGTGCCTATGGGAGCTTTCAAATCCATTCCAAAAGTATTAAACACATTGATATGAGGTTCTTGACCCACTTGTTTCAGGTGAATAGAGTTACATTAGTTACATCGAGTCCACAGCACAGAAACGGACCATTTGGCCCAACTAGTCTATGCCAGCATGGACCTCCTCCCACCCCTCTTCATCTAACTCTATCAGCGTAACCCTTCTAATCTTTTCTCTCACGTGCTCATCTAGCTTTCCCTTGAATGCATTAATTTGCCTCACCTACTCCCTGTGGTAGCGCGTTCCACATTCATACCACTCTTTGGATAAAGAAGTTTCTCCTAAATTCCCTATTGAATTTATTAGTGACTATCTTACATTTATTGCCTCCAGTTTTTGAATCTCCTACAAATGGAAACATTTTCTCTATGTCTACCCTATCGAACTCCTTCATCATTTTAAAGACTTCTATCAGGTCACCCCTCAGCCTTCTCTTTTCGAGAGAAAAGAGCCCCAGACTATTCAGTCTTTCCTGCGAGTTATAACCTCTCAGTTCTGTTATCAACCTTGTATATGTTTTTTGCACCTCGTAATCTTTATTGCGATATTAGTCAAGTAATAATATTGTTAAAACAGGAGTCTGACTACCTGGTAGCACCAGAGATCTTGAGGTCATCCAAAACTCTTCTGCCCGTGTCCTAACTCGCACCAAGTCCCGTTCACCCATCACCCCTGTGCTCACTGACATACACTGGCTCCCGGTTAAGCAACGCTCAATTTTAAAATTCTCATCCTTGTTTTCAAATCCCTCCATGGCCTCATCCCTCCCTATCTCTGTAATCTCCTCCAGCCCTACAACCCTCCGAGATCTCTGTGTTCCTCTAATTCTGGCCTCTTGCACATCCCCGATTTTAATCACTCCACCATTGGTGGCCATGCCTTCTGTTGCCTAGGCCCTAAGCTCTGGAATTCCCTCCCTAAACCTCTCAGCCTCTCTACCTCTCTTTCCTCCTTTAAGACGCTCCTTAAAATGTACCTCTTTGACCAAGCTTTTGGTCACCTGCCCTAATATCTCCTTATATGGCTCAGTGTCAAAATCTGTTTGATAACACTCCTGTGAAGCACCTTGGGACGTTTTACTACATTAAAGGCGCTATATAAATACAAGTTGTTGTTGTTGAGGTGGTCGTACAGGGAACTGATAATTCCAAACACCTGTGGCACACAATAGCTGCTTTACCTTCTCTACCTGTAATCCTTTTAACCTACGTTTCCTTCCTCCAGTCATAAAGCCAGCCGTCTCATCATTATGCAGTGACCCCCACTACCAATTAGACGCATTTTCCACAAAGGTTAAAATGTTTGCCCTACCATCCCACCAATGATCGAGCCTCAGCAGCTGGCTGTAAAGCAATGGCTTGGCTAACCTCCTTCAAAGAGACAGGGGTGTGGGGGTGCGGAGGGAGGGGGAATCGAGATGGGCACAGTCTGCCTCCACCAAACTCGGGAGAGTCGAGCCCCAAAAATCTATAGATCTTCCTGGCTAACTCCCAGTGCAAGACCGCAGGGAATTTTAGCAGATGGCCTGCCAATTAGGCCAGGACCCCGAAAAACAAGATCCCAGGCCTCAGTTGCAAGTTTGCTAAGGGGCAGAACCTTTGTCTATCCCATGGTTTCCTGTGTCGGTGGGTGGGGGGCGGGGGTGTGCCGAAGGGAGGGAATTCCAAGGCCATGGGCTTCCTTGGCCTCTGCATGGAATCCAGGCCTGGGTTCTGGTAGAACCGCCAGCACGAAGCCGAGTAACAGTCTTGCCATTCTTGACTGAGAATTCAGTGCAAAAGAAACCGCTGCCCCCAGAATCAGAACTGTACAAGTGGCTCAGCCTACCTGCTGGTTCCACAGTACATGCCACAGATTGCCTATTGTGATTATAATAGGGAGCACTGGTGCATAGTGTGGACAGTGAGATGGGAGTAGAGCCTCCTCCTTGCCTGATCAAGAACACAATGAATCTCAGAGATGAGCTGTGTCTTGCATTGGTCTCCCAAAGATTTAATAAGATCCTTAACATGTTACATAGAATATTAGATAGAATTTAATGCACAGAAATAAGCCATTCGGCCCAACTGGTCCATGCCGGTAATTATGCTCCACACGAGCCTCCTCCCACCCGACCAATATATCCTTCTGTTCCTTTCTCCCTCATTTCTTTATCTGGCTTCCCCTTAAATACATCTATTCTAATCACCTCAACTATTCCCTGTGGTAACAAGTTCCATATTCTCACCACTCTCTGGGTAAAGAAGTTTCTCCTGAATTCCCTATTGGATTTATTAGTGACTATCTTATATTTATGGCCCCTAGTTTTGGACTCCCGCCACAAGTGGAAACATCTTCTCTACGTCTACCCTATTGAAACCTCTCATAATTTTAAAGACCTCTATTTGGTCACCCCCTCAGGCTTTATTACAGAATGCAGAAGGAACAGATTGCTGAGAGGCAGTTAGTTTAAAAAAGACATCCAAACTCAGTCACCAAATGGATGGGGTTTTATTGCGTCGTCCCCCCACCTGCAAACATATGACGAACAAAAATGTATAATCCTGACATTGGATGTGAGGGAAATGCATTTTTCTTCCTACCCAAAGCAAAAGCAATAATAAAGGTACAATCTTTCCCATAAGTAACTTCCTGGAACTGAATAAGCCTCCAGAGGTCATCCTGGGTGTCACTTTTTATCTGATTGACACCCAGCTTTCCCACAGCAGAAAGAGGATGGCCTCCTGGAGGCTTATTCAGTTCCAGGAAATTACTTACTTTAGATTGTATAAGCAGGAAAGAATTTCAAATCCCCTCGTAGAGAGATCATTAATTCTTCACCAGAAGATCTCTTGACAAATTTATGAACAGAGCATGAATCGACAACACCGTGTTGTCTATCCTGTAATACCAAATCCCCGACAACTGCACAAGGCAGACAAATTAATCTACCCAAGAATAAGAGTTGTGAAGATTAGAAAAGAGGGTAAAATCCAATTAACATCACATTCAATCTTTTCTAAGTCCACCAAGTCTGGTTCTGCACACTGAAGCAATGAATGCTAGGGCCACAACCAACTGGTGCACAGTTACATGACAATGCATCCATCCATTGGACCAGGACAATTAAAACCGCCATCCAACACTAGGTTAGACAAACATAGGAGCTCAATAAACAGAAATGAGTAATCAGGAAACTAGGGTAGTCAGTACTGAGAGCATAAATGCAACCCATGCTTGCTTAATCCAGCAAATAGGCAATAGCAAGCTCAAATACCTATGACAATAAGCAGCGGCTATCTGGACTTCCCCTCAAAAATCTCTTGGTACTTACAATACTCTACTGCAGTCTCCGTAATTTCACATGAAGGAAATCCTCTTCCTGTCAGGAGACTTCCTTCATTTCCATTACCCAGCCCTTTTAAGAATTACACTAATTCCAAGACTCTAAACTCTTTTAATGTGAGGTCAAAGTACCAGGTATAATTCAAGCTCTATCCAGAAAGAAAGTGCTGATTTATAAGTTACATAAAAAATATTAGCAGTGCAGAATAACCTCTGACCCAGGTGGTATAGTTGGACACATTAACGATAGCAATGTAGTGCAGAAGCAAGGGCCACCCTGTGTTGTTTCACATGGGAAGTAACAGATCTTTAAACACACCCTCCAACCAACCGATTAGATAAGAATGAAATATTTATCGTCTCACCTCCAATTTGGGCCATAGACAGAACAAGGCAACTCTAGTCATTTACCAATTGCAGGGTCAGCTCTCGAAACCAGTTATGATGTAGTAACATTGTTATCCTGCTCTACCCGTCTCTTAGAGAAGGAGGAGTGAATGGGACAATGGGCTGAGCCCAATGGCCCAGAAATTGCTGGAAAAATAACAGCGAGTTTAATGTGCCCGCCATTGTTAGTGTGTAAAAAAAACTTGTGGTGAGGAAGAGGTATGCCGTGAGTTGCAAAACGCCACAAATTGCTGCTCGAACGGCTCCGCCGTTAGCCTCGCAAAAACAAGAGTTCGCCCTCAACCTCCGTGAATGTCAAGAAATTGCTGGATTTGCGCCGTAAATACGAATGAATCTCAGCACAGACATTTAGGGCTGGTATTTCACGGCGTGCGGTTAATGGCGAAATTTATGATCCTGACATGAATCTCAACCTTGGAGGCCTGGAAAGGGAACAATTGAAACTGTGGAGTCTCACTCCTGCAGGTAGTAAATTGTTCCTAGAGGTATTTTAAATATTACATTTTTTTTAAATTTCTTACTTTTTCTTTCTGTGTCTTTTTGCTCTCTCTCTCTCAATCCAATTTTTCTTTATTTCTCTCTCTGGACCTGATTTGACTCTAATTCACCCAATTTCCTTTTCCGTCATTCCCTCTGTTTCTCAATCCTTAAATCTCATTGTTTAAGGAGATAGACTGTTGGACCTGACGTTGAGGAGGTCCCAAATGCCCCGTTGCCCTCGCCACACCGTTAACAGCTCGAACTTCCAGCAACTTGCAACACAAAAATAATACGATCTGAAGGGTGAGGAAACAAATCTAAGTCACGCCGTTCGCCGTGAGAGGCCCTGCTCCAGCAAATTCTGGGCCATTCAAATTTTGTAATAGTTTGATTTGGATATTATTACCTCGCCCTTAATTGGTGGTAATAAATCGCACACGTATTACCTACATAATGCGCAAATGTAGATACTAGATTACTCTCACATCAATGACACACTGAGAGAATGAAACGGTAATGCAGGATTTTGTAGGATTTGACTTGTGCGAAAGATGAGAAATGCAGTAACCGCTGCAACATTATTTACATATAGTCTTCTCTTAGCTTGAGTCAGGTTTAGAAACATTCTGGAGCACAGACCTTCACATTCCAGGTTTGCTCCTTCCCACCGTCCCTGGGCAGAGCAGACTGATGTGGCGTTTCCTCTCACACGCACATAGCCCACCAGGCACTGGTACACGACTGTACTTCCATAGGTTGTGTTAGCTGGTGGATATGGCATTGTGTTCAGTAAAGCTGGAGGTGATCCACAATCAACAGCTGAGGAGAGACAGACCCAAGTTAGTTTAAATTACATTTGTGAGTACTGGTGAATGTCTGATAAACAGAAACAGGAACCACCATATTTGCTCTACGCCATACCAACCAATTTGCACACAGCAAGACCCACAAAAAACAATGAGATGAATGTCCAGTTAATTTCTTTGGTTGAGGGAGGAATCTTGACGAGGACACTGGGAGAATTTCCTTACTTTTCTTTGAGAAATGTCAGGAGATTTTTAGTGTCCATCTGAACGGGTGGACAGGGCCTCGGTTTAATCTCCCTTCTGAAAGATGGCATTTTTAAAAATTCATTCCTGGGATGTGGGCGTCGCTGGCAAGGCCAGCATTTATTGCCCATCCCTAATTGCCCTTGAGAAAGTGGTGGTGAGCCGCCTTCTTGAACCGCTGCAGTCCGTGTGTTGAAGGCACTCCCACAGTGCTCTTATGGAGGGAGTTCCAGGATTTTGACCCAGCGACGATGAAGGATCGGCAATATACTTCCAAGTCAGGATGGTGTGTGACTTTGAGGGGAACTTGGAGGTGGTGGTGTTTCCATGTGCCTACTGCCCTTGTCCTTCTAGGTGGTAGAGGTCGCGGGTTTGGGAGGTGCTGTCGAAGAAGCCTTGGCGAGTTGCTGCAGTGCACACTGGTACACACTGCAGCCACGGTACGCCGGTGGTGGTGGGAGTGAATGTTTAAGGTGGTGGATGGGTTGCCAATCAAGCAGGCTGCTTTGTCCTGGATAGTTCTGACGAAAGGTCATCGACCTGAAACGTTAACTCTTTCTCTCTCCATGGATGTTGTCTGGCCCGCTGAGTTTTTCCAGCGTTTTCTGTTGTTATTTTGTCCTGGATAGTGTTGAGCTTCTTCAGTGTGTTGGAGCTGCACTCTCATCCAGGCAAGTGGTGAGTATTCCACCACACTCCTGACTTGTGCCTTGTAGATGGTGGAAAGGTTTTGTGGAGTCAGGAGGTGAGATGCTCGCCGCAGAATACCCAGCCTCTGACCTGCTCTTATAGCCACAGTATTTATGTGGCTGATCCAGTTAAGTTTCTGGTCAATGGTGACCAGGATGTTGATCGCCGATGTAGGAACATAACAACAGGAGTAGGCCATTCAGCCCCTCAAGCCTGTTACTTATTACTTATTAAGAATTTAAATAAAAATAAATTGCATCAAGAAATGTATTCTTAGGAAATTCATTGTATAGAACAGAACATTTCTTCTGCCAGCTTTATTGATAATAGATATACCATGTAAAGTGTTTAAAGATGAGTTACATGAATGCTGAGGCCCATTCAAAAGTTCAGTCCAAATATTTAATGAGAACAAAATTTATTAATGTCTGGCATGTCGAACTGCATTTTAAGTTGGTAAGTCGCCATTCAATGAGATCTATATCCTAACGCCATCCACCTGCCTTGGCTCCATAGCCCTTAATAGCCTTGGCTAGCAAAAATCTATCAATCTCAGATTTAAACTTGTTAATTGGGCTAACACCTGCTCTTTTCGTGGGAGGGAGTTCCACACTTCTACCATGCTTTGTGTGAAGAAGTGTTTCTTAACTTCTCTCCTGAATGGCCTGGCTCCGATTTTAAGGTTATGTCCCCTTGTCCTGGACTCCTCCACCAGCAGAAACAGTTTCTCTCTATCTACCCTATCAAAATCCTAAAAATCTCAATCAAATCACCCCTTAACCTTCTATATTCCAGGGAGTACAAGCCCAGTTTATGTGATCGCTCCTCATAATCTAACCCCTGGAGCCCTAGTAACATTCTGGTCAATCTGTGCTGCACTTCTCCAAGGCCAATATATCTTTTCTAAGGTGCGGTGCCCAGAACTGTACTCAGTACTCTATTATCAAAATTATCAAAATCCACGACAAGGCCTTGGACAACGTGGACCACTTTCCATACCTCGGGAGCCTACTGTCAACAAGGGCAGACGTCGATGACAAAGTCCAACACCGCCTTCAGTGTGCCAGTGCAGCCTTCGGTCGCCTGAGGAAGAGAGTGTTTGAAGACCAGGACCTCAAACCCAGCACTAAGCTCATGGTCTACAGAGCAGCAGTGATACCCGCCCTGCTGTATGCCTCAGAGACATGGACCATGTACAGCAGGCACCTCAAAGCACTGGAGAGGTACCACCAACGCTGCCTCCGCAAGATCCTGCAAATCCATTGGCAGGATAGGCGCACCAACGTCAGTGTTCTCGCTCAGGCCAACATCCCCAGCATCGAAGCTTTGACCACGCTCGATCAGCTCTGATGGACGGGTCACATTGTCCGCATGCCCGATACGAGACTCCCAAAACAAGCGCTCTACTCGGAGCTCCGGCACGGCAGGAGAGCCCCAGGTGGGCAGAGGAAACGCTTCAAGGACACCCTCAAAGCCTCCTTGAAAAAGTGTAACATCCCCACCAACACCTGGGAATCCCTGGCCCAAGACCGCACAAAGTGGAGGAGAAGCATCCGGGAAGGCGCCGAACACCTTGGGCTCGATTTTGCCAGGCCCGAGGAGGCGGGATTGGAGGCGTGTGAGGTGGTAAATCGCAAAAAATGGCGGGCGGGCCCAATCCTGCCTCCATCCTGCCTCCGAGCAATTTTCCCACATGCGTGTTTTCTGACCCCGTTTCCATCCCGCCTCCAAGAGGCGGGATAGGCCCTTAACAACCAGTTAAGTGCCTCTATTATCCCATTTTGAGAGACCTTTCTGATTTTAACACTTTTCCCCCCGAGCTGCACGTCTCCTCTGAAACACGCCAGTGAAACCTGGCGGCAACACAAGTGGATTGCTTACTAACAGCTGCAGCTCCACCATTAAAAAGGAGTTTTCAGCAATCATCATTTGCAGGTGGCAGAACTTTGTTGTCTCAGGTCTGGGGGAACTTTTAGCAGGCCTACTCATTGTTCTGGAAGTTTGGAGCCTGACACCCATCTCCAGTGTGACCTCCTGGGAAACCCCTCTCCCCACCTTGAATGAGCGCTTCCTCAACTGAGATATATACCAGAAGAATGGGAACCATTTATTTCCTTTCCTCCTGGACATCAGATTCAGACGAAGACCAGCCGCAGCAGCAGCAGAACCCTGAACAACAGCAGCACCAACAGCAGGAGCAACAGCAGGAGCTCCAAGCTGCTGCTCACCCACCTGATGCTGCACAGGCCAGAAGGCGCCAGCGCATGGAAGCACGTCGGCGCAGGAGATACCCCCAAAACAGGGTCTACAGACAGAGGATCAGCTACCTCAACATGACTGAGCAGCAGTGCCAAAGGAGGCTCCGACTTTCGCGAGAGGTAGTGGGTGACATCTGCGCAATGCTGCAGCAAGAGCTGGAGCCCAGAGGAGCAGGTGGACACCCCTTACCAGTGGCCGTCAAAGTCACCACCGCACTCAACTTTTTTGCTTCAGGCTCATTCCAGGGATCAGCAGCAGACATCAGCGGCGTCTCCCAGGTGGCCACACACACTTGCATCACGCAGGTAACCGATCTTTGCCATCGCTCATAATTACATCAACTTCTCCAAGGATCAAGCCAGTGTAACTGCGTGTGCGGTTGGGTTTGACAATCTGGCAGGCTTTCCAAGGGTGCAGGGCATCGTTGACTGCACACATGTGGCCCTTAAGGCACCCCATCACAATCCAGGTATTTTTGTCAACTGCAAGGGTTTCCACTCCCTCAACGTACAGCTGGTGTGTGACCACAAGAAGGAAATTTTGCATGTTTGCGCCAAGTACCCTGGCAGTTGCCATGACTCCCTCATCCTGCGCCAGTCTAGTGTGCCTCCGCTCTTCAGTCCGCCAGACCAACTTTTCAGATGGCTACTTGGAGACAAGGGCTATCCCCTGAAGACGTGGCTAATGACGCCGTTGAGGAGCCCATCCAATGAAGCTGAGGAGAGCTACAACTCCAGCCACATTTCCACCAGATCCATAATCGAACAAACCATCAGCTTGCTGAAGATGCACTTCAGATGCCTTGATAGATCAGGTGGAGCCCTGCAGTACTCAGTAGCCAGGATCTCCAGAATGGTCGTGGTCTGCTGTGCACTTCACAACATGGCACAGCATCGTGGCTTGCAGATGCCTGAGGAACAAGTGGCTCATCACATAGCCTCCTCAGATGAGGAGGAGGAAGAGAGCGACAATGAACAGCTTGCAGAGGTGCATCAACCAGCGGCAGCATCATGCGAGCACATTGCTGCCCAGGATGCAAGGGACGCACTCATCTTGGCCAGATTTGCTTAGCCTAGACAATCAAGCACTTTTGCCTCGCAGCTTCTTACCAGACCATCGACAATGGCCAAGAAGCTGTGGATTCCTATCACTATGATTACCATACTGACAATTGCAAGTCACCCTAAGCCCTCAATGTGGAAGTCCCATTTGCGAAATGACACACGCCACCAACTTCAACAGTTTGACATCAGCATTTTTTATCACAACAAGCAACTGATGGCATTTCAAAAAGTAAACACATGACACCCAAGTGACTACCCTTGTGACTACTTGTGCATTATCTTCCTCTTACGCGTGCTCCTACGTGGTGCTTCACCTGTGGCTTCAGCAGATGTGGAGGCCCCTTGCTCACTTTCTTGCTGCTCCTGCCTCGACACCTTTGGCAGGCGTCCTCTGGGGTTGCGAGCCTGTGAGGGCTCGGCAACAGTCTGCTGCTCCTGCGGCTGTGCAGGGGTTGAGACGCCGATCTCAGTTGGGTGGGGACTCTGGTGGGGCTCTGACCGAGGGCTCTGCAGTGGCATGGTCGTGTGAGCGCTTGGAGAGGAGCCCCCACTTCCTTGTTGTCTGCCACCAACATCCCTCTCATGGGTCAGCCCCACTTCAGACCTAGCAAGTGGCTGGACAGCCCCTTTCTGCACTTCAGGGGGGCCATGAGGACCCGTTTCTGCGCTGGAAGTCCTACTCCAGAGGACTTCCATGAAGGTCTGGTTTCTCTGCTCAATAGCTGACCATCGCTCAAGAGATGTCAGTCTATTCTGAACAATGACCATGTTTTCACGACCCTGGCGACTAAGCTCCTCCATGGCCGTAGCCATCCTCTCCTCTACGGTAGCCATCCTTTCCACGGAGGTTGCCATCCTTTCCATGGTGATGCGTTCATGCGCCAACGCCTCCACAAAGGCTCTGCTCATGTTAGCGATGGACTCCTCCATTCGCTCCACACTCGCAGCGACCCTGGAGACAAAACCTGCCAGAGACTCCTGCACCTGTTCCTGGAGTTCCAGCAACGCTCTTCTTCTGGATGGACCCGGAGGCACAGGGTCGACATGCAGCCGAGCCGAGCTGGCAGAGTCCTGCGCCCTCCGACGAGGACTCTCCACTGCTGTCCCTGTCTCCACCATCTGCTGATGTTCACTTGTGAGCTGTGATACACCAGGTGACAACACTACTCTATCTCGCGCAGTTCCCACCGAGGTGTGAGTGTCTACGCTGGTGCTGGGTGCGCTGAATTCTGCTGACGCTACGCCTTCAAAGGTTGCAGCTTCCTCTGAGGAGTCTTGAAGCTCAGGCTCTTCCTCTTCGACAGTGGGGACGGGGGTTGTCGATGGTCCTGTGGGGGAGTAAAGGAAAGAGTTAGAGATGTGAGGTAAAGTTTGCATGCACATTGAATTGTACAGATGATCATAAGTCAATCTGTTAGACCTTCAGAATCATTATCAGTTACTCATGCAATGTCAATGAGAGAGATGCAAAACTATTCTGTCACCAGCTTGCTGTGATGCACCCGTCTGTCCGTCCCCCACTTGCGCATCCTCCTCCACTCCCACAATCTCCAGGGCCGCCTCCTCCGCAGTGGTGAGCTGGGCTACTGAGGTGGCCCTCCTCCTGTCCTCGCCCTCTCCCTCTTATTGTGGGCTCCCTTTTCCTGCAATGAGGGACACAAGTGGAGTTTGAGTGAAAATGAAGGAGTGAGTGTAGAGATTCCATAGCATAGATGCTCAGAAGGAGACAAAGATGGAGTGAGGTGCCAAGACCAAGGGCCCTCCCTGTGTGTTGTAAGTTGTTGTCATAGCATCACAGCGATAGGGAGTGTGAGGACTGCATAGTTGAATAGTTAAGTGAATGTGAACATAGAGAGAGAGGGAATGGGTAAGAGTGCAGGGATGTCAGTGTCAAGTGGGATGTGGAGGAAGAGGTTGGCAAAGCTGAGTGCTGGTGAGGAGAGGCGATGGGGATCAGAATGAGGGTGATGAGAAAGTCATACTCACTTTTCCTGTTCGGAGAAGATCATGAAACCTCTTCCTGCATTGCAGCCAGGTTCTGCGGCTCAGCGAGATGGAGCTGACCTCCTGGGCCACTTGCAGCCACAGAGCTTTTGTCTGCTGGGGTGGCTTTTTTCTCCCTGAGGAAGGGAACAGCACCTCCTTCCTGGATCTCGCTCCCTCCACCAGAGCTTGGAGGGAGGGCTCATCGAAGCGTGGAGCACACTTTGGCCTACTGCTGGACATAGTTGATGAAGAAGGCGAAGACAGCAATGGCCATAAAGGTTGCAGTCTCCAGAAGAAGCAAGGATGTGGAGGAAGAGGTTGGCAAAGCTGAGTGCTGGTGAGGAGAGGCGATGGGGATCAGATTGAGGGTGATGGGAAAGTCATACTCACTTTTCCTGTGCGGAGAAGGTCATGAAACCTCTTCCTGCACTGCAGCCAAGTTCTGCGGTACATAGAGATTGAGTTGACCTCCTGGGCCACTTGCATCCACACAGCTTTAGTCTGCTGGGGAGGCTTTTTCCTCCCTGAGGAAGGGAAGAGCACCTCCTTATTTGATCTTGCTCCCTCCACCAGAGCTTGCAGGGCGGCGTCATCGAACCGTGGTGCAGACTTTGGCCGACTGGTGGACATATTTGCTGAATGAAGCGATCACAACAATGGCCATAAAGTTTGCAGTCTCCAGAAGAAGCAAGGCTGCTTGCAGGCCTTAAATCCAGCAGCACTGATGACGTCATCGGAGGCGACTTTCAGGATGGAAAGACTCATTGGGCCAGGGGTTCCCACACGCTGGAAATCAAGTGCCCAATAAGGGGAAAATCGCACTTTTTTCCCACTTCACACGAAAACCACCTGACACGCCCCCAGCCCGCCCCAATGGCAAAATCCAGCCCCTCAAGTCTCTTCGCCGGGAGCAAGCGGAAGCCAAGCGCAGGCAGCGCAAGGAGCGCACATCAACCCAAGCACCCCACCCACCCGCCCCTTCAACCACCCTCTGCCCCACCTGTGACAGAGACTGTAGGTCCCGCATTGGACTCATCAGTCACCTGCGAACTCATTCTTAATGTGGAAGCAAGTCATCCTCGGTTCCGAGGGACTGCCTAAGAAGAAGAAGAAGAAGAAGAAGACTCAGTACTCCAGATGTGGTCTCACCAGGGCTTCGTATAGCTGAAGAAAAACTTCCTCCCCTTTATATTCTAGCCCTCTAGTTATAATGCAGCACTCCATTAGTTACATGCTCAAGTCCGCAGTGGAACATGAACCCACAATCTTCCCACTCAGATGTGGGAATGCGACCAACTGAGCCATGTTGACATAAGATATCCCGCACATAAATACAATGAAGAATGAATGTGGGGCCTATATGGAGGTTTGACTCAAGTGGAAGAAAAACTAGATGAGAGAAAAATCACAAATGCTGTTACTCCTGGGATACCATTTACATATAGTCTTCTCTTAGTTTAACTCAGGTTTAGAAACATTCTGGAGCACCGACCTTCACATTCCAGGTTTGCTCCTTCCCACCGTCCCTGGACAGAGCAAACTAATGTGGCGTTTCCTGTCACACGCACATAGCCCATCAGGCACTGGTACACGACTGTACTTCCATAGGTTGTGTTAGCTGGTGGATATGGCACTGTGTTAAGTAAAGCTGGAGGTGATCCACAGTCAACAGCTGTGGAGACACAAACCCAAGTTAGTTTAAATTAATTTTGTGAGTACTGGTGAATTACTCATAAACAGAAACCGGATCCTCCAGACCAACTCTTCACCATACCAACCAATTTGCACAAAGCAAGACCCACAAAAAAACAATGGGATGAAAGTCCAGTTAATGTCCTTGGTTGGAGGAGAAATCATGGCCTGGAGGCTGGGAGAAACTCTCTATTTTTCTTTGAAAAGTATCAGGGGATTTTTAGTGTCCATCTGAACAAGTGGACAGGGCCTCGATTTAATGTCTCTGCTGAAAGATGGCATCTCCAACAATGCAGCACTCCATTAGACTATGTGCTCAAGTCCGCAGTGGGACTTGAACCCACAATTCTCCCACTCAGATGTGGGAGTGTGACCAACTGTGCCCTGTTGACATTAGGTATCCCGCACATAAATACAATCAAGAATTAATGTAATACAACAACAACAACTTATATTTATATAGAGCCTACAACAACAACAACAACAACTTGTATTTATATAGCGTTTTTAACATAGTAAAACGTCCCAAGGCGCTTCACAGGAGTATTATAAGACTAAAAATTTCACACCGAGCCACATAAGGAGAAATTAGGGCAGGTGACCAAAAGCTTGGTCAAAGAGGTAGGTTTTAACAACAACAACAACTTGCATTTATATATTTATTAAGGAGTGTCTTAAAGGAGGAAAGAGAAGTTGAGAGGCAGAGAGGTTTAGGGAGGGAATTCCAGAGCTTAGGGCCTAGGCAACAGAAGGCACGGCCACCAATGGTGGAGCGATTATAATCAGGGATGCTCAAGAGGGCAGAATTAGAGGAGTACAGATATCTCGTGGGGGTGGGGGGGTGGTTTGTGGGGCTGAAGGAGATTACAGAGGTAGGGAGGGGCGAGGCCATGGAGGGATTTGAAAACAAGGATGAGAATTCTGAAATCGAGGCTGTGCTTAACCAGGAGCCAATGTAGGTCAGCGAGCACAGGGGTGATGGACGAACGGGACTTGGTGCGAGTTAGGACTCGGGCAGCCGAGTTTTGGATGACCTCAATTTTATGTAGGGTAGAACGTGAGAGGCCAGCCAGGAGTGCGTTGGAATAGTCAAGTCTAGAGGTAACAAAGGCATGGATGAGGGTTTCAGCAGCGGATGAGCTGAGGCAAGGGCGGAGACGGGCGATGTTACGGAGGTGGAAGTAGGCGGTCTTTGTTATGTGGTCAGAAGCTCATTTCAGGGTCAAATATGACACCAAGGTTGCCAACGGTGTGGTTCAGCCTCAGACCGATGTTAGGGAGAGGGATGGAGTCAGTGGCTAGGGAATAGAGTTTGTGGCGGGGACCGAAAACAATGGCTTTTGTCTTCCCAATATTTAATTGGAGAAAATTTCTGTTCATCCAGAACTGGATGTTGGACAAGCAGTCTGACAATTTAGAGACCGTGGGAGGGGTCGAGAGAAGTAATGGTGAGGTAGAGCTGGGTGTCATCAGCATACATGTGGAAACTGACGCTGTGTTTTTGGATGATGTCATCAAGGGGCAGCATGTAGATGAGAAATAGGAGGGAGCCAAGGATAGATCCTTGGGGGACATCAGAGGTAACGATGCGGGAGCGGGAAGAGAAGCCATTGCAGGTGATTCTCTGGCTACGATTAGATAGATAAGAATGGAACCAGGCGAGTGCAGTCCCACCCTGCTGGATGATGGTGGAGAGGCGTTGGAGAAGGATGGAGTGGTCAACCGTGTCAAAGGCTGCAGACAAGTCAAGAAGGATGAGGAGGGATAGTTTACCTTTGTCACAGTCACAAAGGATGTCATTTGTGACTTTGATAAGAGCCGTTTTGGCACTATGGCACGAGCGGAAACCTGATTGGAGGAATTCAAACATGGAGTGGAAGGAAAGATGGGCATGGATTTGAGAGGCAACAACACGTTCAAGGACTTTGGAGAAGAAAGGGAGGTTGGAGATGGGGCGGTAGTTTGCAAGGACGGAGGGTTCAAGGGTTGTTTTTTTGAGGAGAGGGGTGATGACGGCAGATTTGAGGGAGATCGGGACAGTACCTGAGGAGAGAGAACCGTTAACAATCTCAGCTAACATGGGAGCCAGAAAAAGAAGTTGGGTGGTCAGCAGTTTGGTGGGAATCGGGTCGAGGGAGCAGGAAGTGGGTCTCATGGACAAGATGAGCGCGGAGAGGTCATGAGGGGAGATCGGAGAGAAACTGGAGAAAGATGTGAGTTCAGAGATAGGGCAGGGCGGAACCTTAGAGGAAGTTTGGCCCGGTGGGCTAGGGGAAGGAAGGGAAGTGGCAGAGGCAACTGAACGGATGGTCTCAATCTTAGAAACAAAGAACTCCATGAGCTCCTCACACTTGTTTTCAGAGGTGAGGGTGGAGGAGACAGGGGAGAGGGGTTTAAGAAGATGGTTAGCAGTGGAGAATAGAAGCCAGGGTTTATTTTTGCATTCCAGAATGATTCTGAAATAGTGAGCAATTTCGGCAGACGAGAGCAGGACCCAATAATGCTTTATGTGGTCCAGCCAGATCTGGCGGTGAATGGCTAAACCAGTTGTCTGCCATATCCATTCAAGTCTGCGTCCCTTGGACTTAAGGGAACGAAGATGAGGGCCATACCAGAGGGAACAGCCAGGGTGAGGGCGAGAAATTGTTTTAATAGGGACTAGGGCATCAAAGGTGGTGGTGAGGGTGTGGTTGAGCAGATCGGTAGCTGCAGAAATGTCATGTTGAATGGAGGGCCAAAGGCTGGACAGTTGGGATTTCATAAGTGCAGTTGTAAGAGAGTTGGGGAAGAGTTTTTTCCAGGGGCGGACACAGAAGGAAGTAGGGATGGTGGGGGTGGGGGGTAAGGGGGATGTGGGTGGAGAGCGATACGAGGAAGTGATCAGAGATGGCCTTATCTGCAATTGACACGATGGGAGTAGCGAGGCCACGAGAGATGGCAAGGTCGAGGGGGTGGCCGTGAATATGGGTTGGGAAGTTTACATGGAGGGAGAGATTAAGGGAGGATGGGAGGCTAGTGAACTCAGGAGAGAGAGCATGATGAATTGAGATGGAGATTGAAATCACCGAGGATGAGAAGTCGCTTGGTGCAGAGGCTGAGGGAGGAAAGCAGTTAAGATATCTTGGTAATAAAATTTTTATGGTACTAGGGCAACTAATGTAGCAAAGCGTCCCCAGGCATGTCACAGGAGCGATTATCAAACAAAATTTGACACCGAGCCACATACGGAGATATTAGGACAGGTGACCAAAAGCTTGTTCAAAGAGGTAGGTTTTAAGGAGCGTCTTAAAGGAGGAGAGAGAGGTAGAGAGGCGGAGAGGTTTAGGGAGGGAATTTTAGAGCTTAGGGCCTAGGCAGCTGAAGGCACGGCCGCCAATGGTGGAGTGACTAAAATCGGGGATGTAGGGTTTTATATGGAAGTTTAAGAAAAATTTGGTGAGAGAAAAATCACAGATGTAGAGTCATTGCTGGGACATTACTTGCCTATTATTTGTAAGGTTTCCAAAATTTGCAGATCCCCAAAACCTAAGGAAAAAGGACTTTGGAACTACCTCAGAGTGATAAAATGCATTTGGGCCTAACATAAGGAATTTAAGACCAAAAACCAAGTTTTGGCATTTTAAAAGACATGTCTGGACCTGTAAGGGAGAAAAGGCTGCACAGGAGGTGGGTTCGACATCTGTAAAAGCAGTTTTGGGTATTGCAGTTAAATTGCATTGTCTGGGGAATCGGGATGACCTCACTCAAGCCCCAGCAAGCATTAACATTTTGACAATAGACCCTGGGAGAAGGCAGCCCCACCCAAAACACAGGCCCCATTAAAACCTATCACAGACCCATCAAAACCATGCATAATTCAAATTGCTCAGGACCATTCTATAGAAAAACCCGAGTCCAGCCTAGAAACCCAAAACACGAAACCAATCACCTGTAATCAACCGAAGAGATCGACAGGACGCAAACCATTTGACACTTGGTAAAGTTGTTACTGTTAACGAGGTCTTACAATGACCGGGCTTTGATTTGGTTTTGATAAGGCCACTTCAATTTAGTATAATGGAAGGCCCATCAAGCAGTTACAACAGTTCAAGTTCTCCAGTAAAACAGTTCAAGTTCAACAGAATTGAAAGCCTGTGTTGAACAGAAGTCAGGGCTGCAGTTACAGAAGCAGGCAGAAGGCAGTTTCCACAGTTCTGCAAGAAGGCAGTTCCACAGCTCGGAAGAAGACAGTTTAAACAGAGGCAGAGTTACAGCAAGAAGTTAAACAAAGAAGGCCAACAGCTTCACAAGCAGACCGACACGCAAGAAGAAACCAGAGCGACCGCCTCAGTGACCATTGGACACCTCGCGACAACAAGGGCCTTACGAAACCTTTTACTCAAAAGACTCTAAACCCTAACTCTAAACTGTCAAGGATTCGTTTGGTGAGCATTATCCCTGGTTCTCCAGAGTCCAACCTAGCTAGTGAAGTGGGATTGGGAGGGGTGAAGTATTCTTCTAATGTTATTTCCCTCGCTTGTACCGAAGTGTTCCCCACCTTTAGAGTGATAAGAGTGTTTGTGTTGTGTTTTACTTCCTTGAATAAAAGTCAAAGTTCTTTCATCAAACCTGTTGTCTACTGCACCTTTGTTCACGACCCCTAAATAAGTCCAAGGTCTAGAACCAGGGGCGTGGGAGCGATTCGAACTGCTCACTGAGTCAAAGGTGAGGCTGACCCCCGCACACCACCCCCTACATATTTTAGCGTGAATTTCATTTAGAAAAATTCTGGAGCACCGACCTTCACATTCCAGGTTTGCTCCTTCCCACTGTCCCTGGGCAGAGCAGACTGATGTGACGTTTCCTCTCACACGCACATAGCCCACCAGGCACTGGTACACGACTGTACTTCCGTAGGTTGTGTTAGCTGGTGGATATCGCACTGTGTTCAGTAAAACTGGAGGTGATCCACAGTCAACAGCTGAGGAGAGACAAACCCAAGTTAGTTTTGAATATTTTTTGTTGATTATCTATATTATATCGAACTTCATCCATATTGAGCTCTTGGCGAAACTCTTCTCGACTTGTAGCCAACCCCTGGGAGAACAGGCATTTTGTTTTGTTGTAATGAACATACTAGAGGCTTGAGGTGATATAATTTATCTGGGTAGAACAACACCTACCAAACTCTGCCAACCAGCATCGTGACCGATATACTTCCACCCCACAGGGAAGAACATTGCAATAAATCTGGGTTCAGATTTCAGTTTGCTGGGTCCAAATTTCTCATCTACCAAATCCATAACAGGATATCTGAACTGTACAGGTATGGTATGGAAATCAAAGTACCAGATGTTATTTTATATTATTTCACCGGTATCTACACAGTGTGAAGATCTTGATTTCTCTCACACTAGTGTCACAAAACTTGACAAACATTCATGTCAGTGTGACACAAGTGAAAGGAAATGACAAAGTCAGAGTCACTCCTGGGACAGGGGTGGTGCGGGCAGTTCAATGGGGACATTATTTACATGTAGTCTTAGTTTAACTCAGATTTAGAAACATTCTGGAGCACCGACCTTCACATTCCAGGTTTGCTCCTTCCCACCGTCCCTGGGCAGAGCAGACTAATGTGGCGTTTCCTCTCACATGCACATAGCCCACCAGGCACTGGTACACGACTGTACTTCCGTAGGTTGTGTTAGCTGGTGGATATGGCACTGTGTTCGGTAAAGCTGGAGGTGATCCACAGTCAACAGCTGAGGAGAGACAAACCCAAGTTATTGTAGAATACTTTTGTGAGTACTGGTGAAAATCAGAAACTGGACCTCCATACCAGCTCCACTCTCCTAATGATGAAATAAGTACCAGCATTACTGTGATTATATGTTAAAGGGTATTAAGGGTTACGGAACCAAGATGGATAGATGGAGTTAAGATACAGGTCAGCCATGATCTAATTGAATGGCGAGACAGGCTCACGGGGCTGAGTGGCCTACTCCTGTTCCTATGTTCCTAGTAAGATGCTCAGGCCGCTCATGAGAGCGGCTGCCGCCACTAAACCTGAAAATATATCTACGGCAGAACCAAAGCTGTAACAAATAGTTTCGGGTTAATACTGCAGTGATCAAGCTATTCCTGGCATTTGAGTCTCTGTGGGGGCGATTTGAACCCTACTCGCTCATCAGAAACCTGGCGGGTGGGCAGTTAAAATCGCCCTGGCTCTTACCTGTCTGCAAGCCGCCATGATTACAACATCTGCAATTTTAACCTGCTCTCCTGAGCAGGCAGCAAGGACACGCCCCCGGAGCCAACAGGGTCCTTCTTTACATATGCATGTTGTGGGCCAATTACATCATTGCTACCCGACTGTAATTTTAACTCAGGCCTGAGCGGGGAATCCACCTGGAGTTAAAATCGAGGCCGCGTTTCTGTAATACAATCCACTCCTTTGAATTCAGAGTCATTGATTTAAATTAACCGATAATTTAATTTTTTAGCATTAAATTCCCACTTTCCTATGTTATTTATGTTGCTCAATTCAAATTACTGGTTAATTCACTTTCCAGCGCAATAAACGATTTTGAATTATCATTGGTAGACTGTTGTCATTTCTTTCACAGTGTCCCGGTATGTGAGCTGTAATGATAAATAAGAACAGTTGGCCTAGGAAGGAGTTTTCCTCAACCTGATGCCAGCGTAGAGGCTAATAGAAAGACTTGAAAAGAAAGATTTGCATTTATATAGCGCCTTTCATGACCTCAGGACGTCCCAAAGCGCTTCACAGCCAATGAAGTACTTTTTGAAGTGGAGTCACTGATGGAATGTGGGAAACACGGCAGCCAATCACGTACTGCAAGCTCCAACAAATAGCAATGTGATAATGACCAGATAATCTGTGTTAGTGATGTTGATTGAGGGATAAATATTGGCCAAGACACCGGGGAGAACTCCCCCTGCTCTTCTTCAAAATAGTGCCGTGGGATCTTTAACGTCCACCTGAGAGAGCAGAGGGGGCCTTGGTTTAACGTCTCATCCAAAAGACGGCACCTCCGACAGTGCAGCACCCCCTCAGCACTGCACTGGAATGTCAGCCTAGATTTTTGTGCTTAAGTCTCTGGAGTGATATTTACAGTATTAAAAAGTTGATACTGATTTCCCTCACGTTAGTGTCACACGATAAACTGAAACGTCAATGTAGGAGCTACAAGGGAGTTGACAAGAGTGAAATGAAATCGGAAATGTAGAGCAGTAACTTGACATTGGCCCAGAAATTGATCTCGCTCTGTTCCCGCGGGGGTAAGCCTTCCCCGCGATGTCTCACCTCGCTTATGCTTTTTCTGATCCAGCTCGCACGAACTTGATGTTCCAGACATCAGCTGTGCTGGGCTTGCGTATCCCAGCGGCGTAGTGAATTCGTGCGAGCTGTGGGATCACGTGACTCAGTTAGAGCCAATGGCAGCACACCATCTTCCATTCATAAGTCTCACAGCATGGCTGTGAGACTTATGAATCTTACACCCCCCCAAAATAACAGCTAAACCTCAATTAAATTAAAAAAAAAACCATCACATTAATAAAATAAGTATAGTTAATTAAATTAACCATTTTAAATAAAAAATTAAATTTTTGAAAAAATTTAAAATCTTTTAAAAAGTTATAAAAATAAACTTACCTGTCTTTAAAGTCTATAAAAAAGATATACCTGTAAAAAAAAATTCAAAAAAATACTTAATTCACTACTTACCTTCTTAAAAGCGGGTCTTACTCCTCCTTTTTACATTTCCAAAATCTTCCCTACTTACCTGCGCGTCCAAAGCATGAAGTGCACAGCGTGCGCGCAGCCTGTAGCGCGCACGCGATGCACTCAGGCCCCGCCCCCTTTTCGGAAGAGCAATTGCCGGTTTTCAGCGCATGCGCAGGGCATGCAGAAAACCGGCAATTGGAGTGGGAATACGCGAGAGTATGCAGTGTGTACTCTCGCGTCCCGGGATCAATTTTCGGCCCAATATTTATCCAGTGTCTTGAAAAACACCGACCTTCACATTCCAGGTTTGCTGCTTCCCACTGTCCCTGGGCAGAGCAGACTGATGTGGCGTTTCCTCTCACACGCGCATAGCCCATCAGGCATTGGTACATGACTGTACTTCCGTAGGTTGTATTAGCTGGTGGATATCGCATTGTGTTCAGTAAAACTGGAGGTGATCCACAGTCAACAGCTGAGAAGAGACAAAACACATCAGCCCTCTTTACAGAGTCAGCTCCAAACAGTTTGAGCAAATATACACATTGTTTAATTTTCCTTACTGGGGGTGGATTCAACAAGAGGCAGGTGACCCACTCCACCAGATTACCAAAAATTTCTTGTCGAATGAAACCAGTATCAGAGTTAGTGCATCTGTTAAACGATTGTTAACTCAAAGTCTGCCATTTTCTAATTGGTGTCAAGTCGACATAAAAATGACTATTTCTCCCCCTTTTCCTTTTCTCTCCAACCCTCCCTGACTGCTCTCTTCTATCGTCCTACCTTCTTTCATCTCTCCTCTCTCGGATACTCTGCCCTCCCAAATCCCTACCCCAATCCTTCATTACTCTTTGACCTTCCTACTCTCCTGCCACCGTCCAAGGCTTGACTCCCGCTCCCGCATCGTTACCTCTGGTGTTTCCCAAGGATCTATCCTTGGCCCCCTCCAATGTCTCATCTACATGCTGCACTTTGGCGACATCATCCAAAAACACAGCGTCAGTTTCCACATGTACGCTGACGACACCCAGCTCTACCTCACCACCACTTCTCTCGACTCCTCCACGGGCTCTAAATTGTCAGACTGCTTGTCCAACATCCAGTTCTGGATGAGCAGAAATTTTCTCCAATTAAATATTGGGAAGACCAAAGCTACTGTTTTCGGTCCCTGCCACAAACTCCGTTCCCTAGCCACTGACTCCATCCCTCTCCCTAACATCTGTCTGAGGCTGAACCACACTGTTGGCAACCTTGGTGTCATATTTGACCCTGAAATGAGCTTCCGACCACATATCCGCGCCATAACTAAGACCGCCTATTTCCACCTCCGTAACATTGCCCGTCTCCACCCCTGCCTCAGCTCATCCGCTGCTGAAACCCTCATCCATGCCTTTGTTACCTCTAGACTTGACTATTCCAATGCACTCCTGGCCAGCCTCTCACGTTCTACCCTACATAAACTTGAGGTCATCCAAAACTCTGCTGCCCGTGTCCTAACTCGCACCAAGTCCCGTTCGCCCATCACCCCTGTGCTCGCTGACCTACATTGGCTCCCGGTTAAGCAACGCCTCGATTTCAAAATTTTCATCCTTGTTTTCAAATCCCTCCTTGGCCTCGACCCCTCCCTATCTCTGTAATCTCCTTCAGCCCCACCACCCCCCGAGATATCTGCGCTCCTCTAATTCTGCCCTCTTGAGCATCCCTGATTATAATCACACTACCACTGGCGGCCGTGCCTTCTGTTGCCTGGGCCCTAAGCTCTGGAATTCCCTGCCTAAACCTCTCCGCCTCGCTACCTCTCTTTCCTCCTTTAAGACGCTCCTTAAAACCTACCTCTCTGACCAAGTTTTTGGTCACCTGCCCCAATTTCTCCTTATGTGGCTCGGTGTCAAATATTTTGTCTTATAATACTCCTGTGAAGCACCTTGGGACGTTTTACTACGTTAAAGGTGCTACATAAATACAAGTTGTTGTTATTACTATAAATCAAGGGCCCTGCAATTTACAATCTCTGGGGCATGAAGCCCTTCAGCAACTTGCTTGAGCATTGCACTCAGCACTTTATTATTTATTCCAAACGTGTTATGTTTGTGGTACCGAAACCCTGCTTTCGGACTTTGTTATCCTTCACCCTTCTTGTTGCAGCGGAAGCTGAAGGAGAGGTTGCTGGATATTATTCATAATCACAACATCAGCTGACTAATGCCTCAGGAGACTGACGCCAACGGGTTATGGTCAGTGTCACTGGTGGGGCACGATTCATATTCCACTGCATCTCACCACATTTATTCTGCTTAATTTAACTGCTTAATGCATAGCATTACAATAAACGAAAGTTTGAAATATACATAAATATGAATTATACTGGCGCACAGATTGCAGAGAATATTTCAGTGACAACATGTGAGTCCTATTTTTCTCACGGAGCCGCTGCTCCTCATTATAATTTTAAATACAAAAATTATTACTAGTCAATTTCTAGAAAATTAATTAGGTCCCAGTAAGCTCCCCCTAACATTTTATAAGTTAGGTTGATTCAGCTACTGTTGCACAGACTCAATCTGGATTCACCCGAGATTGTCCTGACACATGTAATAACTTAATTCCTGTGAATGAGTGTGTAAACGTGGATACTAATTTCCCTCATAGAGTGCCACACAGAGAGAAAGGAAACTTTTAAGTTATGTTTGACTCAAGTGGAAGAAATTCCAGAGTCGCTGCTGGGACATTATTTACATGTAGTCTTAGTTTAACTCAGAAATGTTCTGGAGCACCAACCTTCACATTCCAGGTTTGCTCCTTCCCACCGTCCCTGGGCAGAGCAGACTAATGTGGCGTTTCCTCTCACACGCGCACAGCCCACCAGGCACTGGTACACGACTGTACTTCTGTAGGTTGTGTTAGCTGGTGGATATCGCACTGTGTTCAGTAAAGCTGGAGGTGATCCACAGTCAATAGCTGAGGACAGACACAAAAAGATACCAGTTAAGATTATTTAACTGTATTAAAACAAAAAGCTATTGTTGGGGAATGGACCTGGGATCTTCCTGCTCGGTGCGACTTACTGCCACGTCACATGCTGCATTTACTCACTGACCCATTGTGGCAGCTGCTATCGGATTTTCTGAACTGTCAATTGTGGATACTGGCTGAACCAATAGACTTTACATTCTCGAGATGATATCTGTTCAGTTTCTACTTTGGAGGGAAGGGGAGGTGATGTCGCTCATACCCCACACACTACACACCCCTGTTGGTTCGTATGTCTATAACAGGCAATCTGGAGGGTGTAGAAAGCAATCAACACATTAATCATTTTGTATGATATCGTAAACTACAAAAGCTAAGCTCCAACAATTTTCCAACTTCATCTCAACACCAAATTGCTTTGCTGCCTCTGCAGATTATATAAAGTCACTTTCTGCACGGTTTTCTGTTTTTGTTGTACTTTGACCCTGTGCTCTCTGACCTATATTAGTTCCTGGTCCGGCAACGCCTCGATTTTAAAATTCTCATCCTTGTGTTCAAATCCCTCCATGGCTTCTCCCCGCTACCCATCTGTAACCTCCACCAGCCCTACAACCCTCCGAGATCTCTGCGCTCCTCCAATTCTGACCTCTTGCGCTTGCCTGATTTTCATCGCTCCACCATTGGTGGCCGTGCCTTCAGCTGCCTGGGCCCTAAGCTCTCGAATTCCCTCCCTAAACCTCTCCACCACATCTTCAACAATGCAGCACTCCATTAGACTATGTTCTCAAGTCCGCAGTGGGATTTGAACCCATAAACTCAGAAGTGCGAGTGCTACCAACTGAGCCACGTTGACATTAGACACCCCTCCCATAAATACAATCATAGAATCATAGTATGATACAGCGCAGAAGGAGGCCAGTCAGCCCATCGTGCCTGTGCTGGCTCTTTGAAAGAGCTGTTCAATTAGTCCCACTCCGCTGCTCTTTCCCCAGAGCCCTACAAATTTCCCCCCTTCAAGTATTTATCCAATTCCTTTCTGAAAGTTCCTTCCTCCACCCTTTCAGGCAGTGAATTCCAATCATAACAACTCGCTGTGTAAAAAAAATCTCCTCACGTCGCCTCTGATTCTTTTGTCAATCACCTTAAATCTGTGCCCTCTGGTTACTGGCCCTTCTGCCATTGGAAACAGTTTCTCTTTATTTACTCTGTCAAAACCCTTCATGACTTTGAACACCTCTATCAAATCTCCCCTTAACCTTCTCAGCTGTAAGGAGAACAAGCCCAGTTTCTCTATTTTCTGAAGTCCCTTGTCCCTGGTACCATTCTCCTCTGTACCCTCTCTACGGCCTTGACATCCTTCGTAAAGTGTGGTGCCCAGAATTGAAATTGGGGCCGGACCAGTGTTTTATATAGGTTTAGCATACCTTCCTTGCTTTTGTACTCTATGCCTCTATTTATAAGGATCCTGTATGTCTTTTTAACAGCCTTCTCAACTTGTCCTGCCACCTTCAAAGGCTTGTGTACGCACACCCCCAGGTCTCTCTGTTCCTGCAACCCTTTTAACATTGTACCATTTAGTTTATATTGCCTCTCCTCATTCTTCCTACCACAATGAAGAATTAATGTAGAGTTTATATGGAAGTCTGACTCAAGTGGAAGAAAAATTAGATAAGAGAAAAATCACAAATGTAGAGTCATTGCTGGGACATTATTTGCCTATTATTATTAGCGCGAATTTCATTTAGAAACATTCTGGAGCACCGACCTTCACATTTCAGGTTTGCTCCTTCCCACCGTCCCTGGGCAGAGCAGACTGATGTGGCGTTTCCTCTCACACGCACATAGCCCACCAGGCACTGGTACACGACTGTACTTCCGTAGGTTGTGTTAGCTGGTGGATATCGGACTATGTTCAGTAAAGCTGGAGGTGATCCACAGTCAACAGCTGAGGAGAGACAAACCCAAGTTAGTTTAGAATATTTTTTCTTGATTATCTATATTATGTACAGGATATGTTATTTCCCTGAAACATTTGTCGAAATAAGGCCGTATATATTAAAGTTAAGTCATGTGATAGAATGGGGTGTAAACTTGTTTCGGCCTGTTTCCGAGCCTGAAATCAGTGGCGTTTGCCAGAAGCCGGAGGCACGAGCCTTACCTGAAAGTGGGCCTGGGGCCTAATCATGGTATTGCCGTCGAGCTGCAGACGCCAATCAGGTGTCAAGTAGCAGCTCTCCAGTTCCACAAGGACAAAGTTGGGCACCTCAGCAGCGACCTTTTGATAAGACCTGGGGGGGGACGGGTAGAAGGCGATCAGGAGGGAGGAGGACGGTTGGGAGTAACGGAGGGGGCAATCGGGAAGAAGGCAATCGGGAGGGAGGGGGACGTTTGGGAGGGAGGGAGTGAGCAATCGGGAGGGGACAATCGGGAGGGAGGGAGGGAGGGGGTAATCGGGAGGGGGCAATGAGAGGGAGGGAGGCGATTAGAAGGAAGGCAATTGGGAGGGAGGGAGGGGGATAGTTGGGAGTGAGGAGGGGGCAATCGGGAGAGAGTAGGGTGATTGGGAGCTAGGCGATCGGGAAGGAGGTAGAATTGAGGGAAATCAGGAGGTGTCGATAGGGAGAGACTATCGGGAGCCATATATGGCACGTCGCCCGCCATATTGGATGCTTAGGCGTCCATTTTAAGCCAGTAAATTGATCGCGGCATCAATGAATTTCTAGGCCAATGTCTCTGTAATTTGATTCATGTTACACAATCCTGGGTGCCCACCATCAGGGAAATTACTAACCGACTCTATTGCTGATTAGAGCAAAAAGGTAAATACTTCTGTACATATAAAACAATCCTTGTAGGAGTATGGACATGCAGCAACATGTCTATTGATTCGTTGATTCATTGAATCAGGCAGCACAGAGGAGGCCATTCGGCCCATCGTACCTGTGCCTTCCCTTTGAAAGAGCGACCCAATTAGTCTCACGCCCCCCTTCTCTTTCCCCATCGCCCTGCAAACTTTTCCTTTTTAAGTATAAGAAGTCTATGGGCTGAAATGGCATTCCTTCATGGCTTATGACTTCAGCTAAAGCCCTGGACAGAGTACAGACAATATAACAAGAAGCTAACTCTGCACCAACTCATATATATAAATAACACTGAATTTAAAAACCGAACATTTCAGGATATTTTCGTGCAAAACATACTTCGGTGAGTCACAAGAGAGATTTCCTAATACCATTGCATTACAGAATCATAGAATGATATATAGAATCATACAGCACAGAAGGAGGCCATTCGGCCCATCGTGCCTGTGCTGGCTCTTTGAAAGAGCTATCCAGTTAGTCCCACTCCCCCTGCTCTTTCCCCACAGCCCTGCAATTTTTTCCCTTTCAAGTATTTATCCAATTCCCTTTTGAAAGTTATTATTGAATCTGCTTCCACCCCCTTTCAGGCAGTGCATTCCAGATCATAACAACTCGCTATATAAAAAAAAATTCTCCTCATCTCCCCCTCTGGTTCTTTTGCAAAATACCATAAATCTGTATTATTATGGACATCTTGTTTCACAGTAAATGGACTGACAAGTGTTGAGAAAAGGAAAATAGAAAGATCTGCAAAGGACTAGGGGGAACAGCATACTCAGCATATCAAACCATCAATGGAGACCAAAGTACAATTTGAGTCCACAGATAATCAATGCATAAATCAGTAAAGCCTTTCCAGGGCCCTTAATTGACCTCTGGGAAAAGGGCGTAAGGCCGATCTGCATTCAAGCAAAATAGGATAGCTCCCGAGATAAGTCCCAAATAACCTTGTACCTAAGCAAAATTGAGAGAGGAATTTAATTTGATTTTCCAATTCATGAAATTAATTGCATGCAGGCCATTGGTAATCCTTGACTATTATTAATAGATTTATTTCCTTTTGTCTCAGTATGAGTTTATGTTTAAATTAAGGTCATCGTATCATCTTACTCCAAAGTGGTCAAATAGGCAGCTGGGAAACCAAGTACTCCCTCCCCAAGAAATGATGCTAATCTACAGTAATGGCATAGAGCCACACCCTGACAACACTCATTCCTAACTTCTTGAGGCTTCTCCCTGTGGCTCAGTGGCTGAATGCACCACATGGCGTGGAACTGAGCCCCAGAGATCAGGAAGGCCCCAGATACTGTCCATTTCCTACATTACAACAGTGAAAAAAGTACTTAATTGGCTGGAAAGTGCTTTGGAACATCCTGAGGTCGTGAAAGGCGCTACATAAATGCTGAAGCAACCTTGGTGTCGTGTTTGACCCCGAGATGGGCTTCCAACCACATATCCTCTCCATCACCAAGACCGTCTACTTCCACTTTCGTAACATTGCCTGACTCCGACCCTGCTTCAGCTCATCTGCTGCTGAAACCCTCATCCATGCCTTTGTTACCTCTAGACTTGACTATTCCAACGCTCTCCTGGCTGGCCTCCCACATTCCACCCTACATAAACTTGAGCTCTTCCAAAACTCTGCTGCCCGTGTCTTAACTCGAACCAAGTCTCGTTCACCCATCACCCCTGTGCTTGCTGACCTACACTGGTTCCTGGTCCGACAACGCCTCAATTTTATAAACCTCATCCTTGTTTTCAAATCCCTCCATGGCCTCTCCCCTCCCTATCGCTGTAATCTCCTCCAGCCCTACAAGCCTTCAGGATCTCTGCACTCCTCCAATTCTGGCCTCTTGCGCATCCCCGATTTTAATCGCACCACCATTAGCGGCCGTGCCTTCAGCTGTCAAGGGCCTGAGCTCTGGAATTGCCTCCCTAAACCTCTCCGCCTCTCTACCTCTCTCTCCTCCATTAAGATGCTCCTTAAAAACTACCTCTTTGACCAAGCTTTTGGTCATCTGTCCTGATATCTCCTTCTGTGGCTCAGTGTCAAAATCTTTTATTGATAACGTTCTTGTTAAGCGCCTTGGGATGTTTTGCTATGTTAAGTGCGCTATATAAATGCAAGTTGTTGTTGTAATTGTTCTATCTAGCTATCTGTCTGTCTAATCCAGGGTGGTAATGGTGGCACTATGATTAGCCTCAGTGTTACTGGTTGGGGAGGCTGGGGGTGGGGGGAGGGCGGAGGAATAAATCAGATGGGGTTGTCTGTTCATATTTGTTATCCGGCGCCCCCTGCTGGAATGTGAACATGTGCGGGTGCCAAGTGAAACCAGGTTCAAGCTCCACTTTGAGATCACTCATGGTAACAGCCCACTGACACTCACACTCTCGGGCCACACAAGGAAAACGACCAGTTTAGCAAGGTATTGGCGAGCTGTTGGCACACATGGAGTCAGGAGAGAAGACTGAAGCCCAGACATCTCCACAGGGAGGAAGGCAAGACACCCCAGGCTAAAATTACATGCCTCCTGATAGCCAATTCATTTTTTTCCCTCTATCCTTCCACCATCTCCTCCTTTCATGAAGTCAGAGTGTCCTTACTGCGGGACAGTTACACATATAGAGGTACTGGAGAAGGTGCAAAAAAGATTTACAAGGATGATTCCAGAACTGTGAGGCTATAACTATCAGGAAAGACTGAACAGGCTGGGGCTCTTTTCTCTAGAAAAGAGAAGGCTGAGAGGTGACCTGACAGAGGTCTTTAAGATTATGAAAGGGCTTGCTAAGGTAGATGTAGAGAAGATGTTTCTACTTGTGGGGGAGACCAAAACTAGGAGCCATCAATATAAGATAGTCACTAATAAATCCAATAGGGAATTCAGGAGAATCTTCTTTACCCAGAGAGTGCTGAGAATGTGGAACTCACTACCACAAGGAATAGTTGAGACGAATAGTATAGATGCATTTAAGGGGAAGCTAGATAAACACAAGGGAGAAAGGAATAGAAGGATATGCTGATAGGTTTAGATGAAGAGGGGTGGGAGGAGGCTCATGTGGAGCATAAACACTGGCATGGACCTGTTGGGCCGAATGGCCTGTTGCTGTGCTGCACATTCTATGTAATTCTATGTAGTCACATTTCAGAACATGTCCAAGTAGCCATTATTTATGCATAAGGCTACACAGTGAAATGTTGGCAGTCTATTCAACTGTGGGGGCATCATAGCCAAGCTCAGCTCTGTCCTCACCCAACATTTACACAGCTTATTGTCTTTCCTCATACTCTCTGCTGTTGACATTGTTAACCATTCCATTCTCCTCCACAATCCATCTCTGAGGTACTGCTCTCTCAAGATTCCAATCCCTTGTCACAGCAAAAGCACAACACCTGCTCTAATGAATGCTCTTCCCATTCCTGTACAGCACAGACTGAGGCTCCAACTGGGATTCTCTCGTCTTCCTCATTGTCATGCTGGCCCTCATCCAAAAGCGTGGCGTCAGCTGCTCATGTACACTAATGGCCTCCCTTCAATCCTATCATTAACCCCAAGAAAAAAACAATCTTTATCTAAAAAGAATAATATGCCACCACAACATTGTCCTGTTTCCATTTCCTGTACCAGATATCCTTCGTTAGCTTCTCCCACATTAGTGGTAGTTTTATACCATGGGTTCATGCTGACTAGAACTGGATTGAGACTGCATAAATTAATTTTACACAGGACCCCTTCATCCGTTGGAGACCAAAGGCTTCCATCACATTAGTCTGGCATGGATTTGAGCCCAGCTCTCAAGCAGAAAGGCCAGCGGTTGGTTCAGTCCACCAAGCAGTCTCTCCAGTCTTAATATTTCACATGCATATAGGCAGATAGGGACACAAACATCCACAAATATATGGGCATTACTAAAAACTATCTAAGTCCACTTTTGCCAAAATTGGTTTAAAGTTTGAAACGGTACTTTGACCATCCAAATTTTCCAATGGACAGCTAACATCCCAATGGACTTTGCTTTTCTTTCCTGCAAATCAAAACACAAATTCCCCCAAAATGAAATTGATTGACGATCAACATATTTACGTCTGCAGTGGGTTCCATCATTAGGAGTGAACGACTCCATGTTGTTGGATGATCTGTATCCTTCATTACACATACAGTAATAGCTGCCATGTGTGTTGTAACAAGTCGTATAGTACCCACAGATCTTTTCAGCCCCAATATTGCATTCATCTTTATCTAAAAAGAACACATTCAAAAAAATATATTAATCTGTCATATCTTAATAGACAAAACGTGCACCACATCAGCATACTGATTGAGCCAAACCATAGATTTTCTATTACTCTGTTTTTCTGGCTGCTTGCATGATAACAAGAGCTATGAGTGAATTATATGGTCATATATTTCCCAAATGGAAATGTGGTGAAACAAACTTGAGTGGCTGTACAGGTGTCAGCCGTGGCTCAGTGGATAACACTCTTGCCCCTAAATCAAAAGGTTGTGGGCTCAAGTCCCGCTCCAGAGACTTGAGCATAGAATCTAGGCTGACACTCCCAGTGCAGTACTGAGGGAGTGCTGCACTGTCAGAGGTGCCGTCTTTCAGGTGAGACGTTAAACCGAGGCCCCGTCTGCCCTCTCAGGTGGATGTAAAAGATCCCATGACAATATTTATCCCTCAACCAACATCACTAAAAGAGATTATCTGGTCATTATCACATTTGTGGGAGCTTGCTGTGTGCAAATTGGTGTTATTCCCGGTGTCCTGGCCAATACTTATCCCTCAACCAACATCACTAAAACAGATTATCTGGTCATTTATCTCATTACTGTCGATGTGACCTTGCTGTGTGCAAATTGGCTGCTGTGCTTCCTACATTACAACAGTTCAAAAAGTGCTTCATTGGCTGTAACACGCTTTGGGCCGTCCTGAGGTTGTGAAAGGAGCTATATAAATGCAAGACTTTCTTTCCTTCAGTTTTTAGCAATCCCCATCAGTTGGGTGCAGAGTTGGGTCGGCAATAGCCTGGGAGCAGATCTCCTGCTTGCCCTTGAGCGCATAAACTAAGCTGGCACTCCAGTGGTAACACCGAGGGAGTGCTGCACTGTCAGAGGTGCCATCTTTCGAATGCCCCAAAGCGATCTCAGAAAGTGGAAAGAGCAGATATTATTGCAACTTTTAGAGGGAAAGTGAACAACCAGGAATCTCGAATGATACTCCCAATCGGCCGTCGTAACTTCAGCCGAAGACAAGTGAAAACTCCGGATGCGGGTGGAGATGAGTTTCCCGCTCGAAGTTGCTGCAGCCGATTGGGAGGAGCCCTGAGGAAAATCCCGGCGAATAAGTATCTAAAGCAGAGAAAGATACAGGAGAGAGCATGGCAATGGCATTCATTTTGGATTGCTCCAGCAAATAACCTGCAAGGATACAATGGGCCAACTAGCCCAACTATGCTGTAAACTTCTACGATTCTACAGTAATGTTAAATACCTTACAAAACAAACAACAAAAAAGTATGTCAGCAGAATAATAAACCTGACTTCAAATTTCTTTCATTGTTCCCCTGCCTCAAAAAAATGAAGTAAAACTGTCATGTCTGATCGTGTGACCTAATCTAAAACGCAGCAGCCATTTACATGGACATGTTCACCACTGGTAACACTAAAAGAAAATAAAGACTTGCATTTATATAGCGCCTCTCACCACCTCAGGACACCCCAAAGCGCTTTACAGCCAGTGAAGTAATTTTTTGAAGTATAGTCACTGTTGTAATGTAGGAAACGCGGCAGCCAATTTGCGCACAGCAAGCTCCCACAGACAGCAACGTGAGAATGACCAGATAATTTGTTTTAGTGATGTTGGTCGAGAGATAAATATTGGCCAGGACACCAGGGGAGAACTCTCCTGCGCTTCTTCGAAATAATGCCATGGGATCTTTTACGTCCACCTGAGAGAGCAGACGGCGCCTTGATTTAACGTTTCATTCGAAAGATGGCACCTCTGACAGTGCAGCACTCCCTCGGTGTTACCACTGGAGTGCCAGCCTAGATTTTGTGCTCAAGTCTCTGGAGTGGGGTTTGAACCCACAACCTTCTGACTCAGAGGCAGACACCCAAGATAAAATAAAGTTAATGAGATCATGGAGCATGGCTTAACATGGCTTAGCTTCAGCAGTAGTAATCCAATGCTGCTGTATTAATCCACTTGTTAGACAGCGTGATGTGATGACAATATACTAAACTAACTTCCAGCAAAACAGCCATCTTCCACTAGGCAGTAAGTAGAGTTAAGGCACACATGCGAAAACCTCTCCATAACTGAACACACCTGTGCTATGTAGATATTGGCAACTTGAATGTTAATCGTGTACTATTGTCATAGTGCAAGCTCAGCTTTGTGTTATCAAGATCTGCCATTGCTAGATCGTAACATTAGACTAAAGGCCTGACAGACAGAGCGCTTTGTCTAGCTTCAGCCTTCAAGCTTCTGTCGTGCATAGGCCTTAAATGTATCGATTATTATTTTCCCAAATGTCTTACCTTGGCACAAAGTAATTCCATTTCCAAAGAATCCATAGTTACAGGTGCAAGTTTGCGAGCCATCCTTGATAGTGCAAGAAGCTTCATGGTGACAGGTGGAACAAACATCCGGCTTTGCTCCTAATGCTGCAGCTGCTGCATAGAGAGAAAATCCAGTCACTCAACACTAAATTGTACTTGACCCCTCACTTTTCTCCTCCTGAAGGCAATGACTCCTACTGCTCTACAATTCCACTTCACCCAAGAGCTCACTCTATGTATGTTGGACCGATTTTAACTTCAGGAGGACATTCGCGCTCCTCCTGGCCCCGCAAACACCTTTTTCAACAAAAATAAATCTTACCTGTGTTAGAGTTTCGGAGTTCTGGCCAATTAACCCTTTCACTCTTAAGTTCCGAAAGATTTGACTTGAGACGTATTGGTGACAGTGATTATATTTTATTCAGCGTAAGCGAGACTTGATATATTACAGTATCTGAACAGTAGCTAAACAAGGCACAATCATGCGTTATATTACCCATTGTGCCCTGGGTAGAAGGTGGCGATCTCCACGACTCCACCCCGCCGGCCCATGCCCCCAGGCTTCTTCGTCCGGTCAGTGTGACACATGTGGCTCCTCCACCAGCCCGTCCCACCTTGGCCCGTCTGTTGGATTGTCCCAAGCGCTCGGCCGAATACCTCTACACTCTTTGCGCCTGAGGGAGCCCTTCCTCTACCTCTTCTACACAGCAAGATCGACGGAGACCAGTTAACCCAATCATTGACTTACACCTGAATTCCACTATCCAATTACAGAGCTGCCACGTACCCACTGATCCGCCTGTCCACCCCAGGTCATCACCTCATGACCCCCTGACATCATCTGTTTCTCACTCCTAGACACTTATCAGCTCGTTACCATATCGATGGCAGTGCCTGGCTCAAACGAGACTTGATGTCCTTGGTAATTAGCTACCTTGTCTGAGAATGAAGAAGTTTCCTTTGTCTCTTATCTTGGTCTCTGGAATCCTACCAATTAGCCTTGGGGTCTCTTGAGCAGCTGCTCTGCTGTTTTGTTCTGTTAAGAATATGCTGAGGCCTGTCTTTTAATTTTGGTCAAGGAAGGCCCATAAGCCTTGGTTCCCTCCATCTTACCTCCCAACTGGGTCTGCCCAGAGCATTTCACAACAAGGTTAAAAGTATGATTATAATCGTACAGCGATTACATAATAAAATCTTTAACCTACAATTAATAATAGTATCATTTGATTTAGCCCCCCATGTTAATTGGTAGGAGAATCCGAAGTGGGGAGTTCCCGGCTTTCTCTGAGCAGCCTGCAGCGGTTCCTTTAAGAACTGCTCGTTAGTCAATGCACACCTGGTACCAATATGTGGAACCTGCGAGGTGCACAGGAGGGCACCTGGGTCGTCCAGGTGTAGATTCCGACCAACATGGCAGTAGGGAGTGGGAATAGAGCAGAAGCTTCAGCCACTTGTAGCAAAATTTGACCCGTGAGTTTTTTTTAATTCGTTCACGCGATGTGGGCGTCGCTGGCAAGGCCAGCATTTATTGCCCATCCCTAATTGCCCTTGAGAAGGTGGTGGTGAGCCGCCTTCTTGAACGGCTGCAGTCTGTGTGATGAAAGTACTCCCACAGTGTAGTTAAGTAAGGAGTTCCAGGATTTTGACCCAGTAATGATGAAGGAACGGCGATATATTTCCAAGTCAGGATGGTGTGTGACTTGGAGGTGGTAGTGTTCCCATGCGCCTGCTGCCCTTGTCCTTCTAGGCGGTACAGATTGCGGGTTTGAAAGGTGCTGTCAAAGAAGCCTTGGCAAGTTGCTGCAGTGTATCTTGTAGATATTACACACTACAGACACGGTGAACTGGTGGTGGAGCGAGTGAATGTTGAACGTAAGAACATATGAATTAGCAGCAGGAGTTGGCCATACGGCCCTTCGTGCCTGCTCCACCATTCAATAAGTTCATGGCTGATTTTTGACTTCAATTCCACTTTCCTGCCCAATCTTCATATCCCTTGATTCCCCATGAGTCCAAAAATCTAGCGATCTCAGCCTTGAATATACTCGCACAACACCAGGTTATAGTCCAACAGTTTTATTTGAAATCACGAGCTTTCGGAGCGCTGCTCCTTCGTCAGGTAAAGTGACTTCACCTGACGAAGGAGCAGCGCTCTGAAAGCTCGTGATTTCAAATAAAACTGTTGGACTATAACCTGGTATTGTGCGACTTCTCATTTTTGTCCACCCCAGTCCAACACCAGCATCTCCGCATCTTGAATATACTCAACAGTTCAGCATCCACAGCACTTTGGGGTAGAGAATTCCAAAGATTCACAACCCTTTGAGTTAAGAAATTCCTCCTCATCTCAGTCTTAAATGGCAAACCCCTTATCTTGAGACTATGCCCCCTAGTTCTAGACTCTCCCGCCAAGGGAAACAACCTCGCAGCATCTAACTTGTTAATCCCCCTCTGAGTCTTATACGTTTTAATGAGATCACCTCTCATTCTTCTAAACTCTAGAGAGTATAGGACCAATCTACTAAATCTCTCCTCATAGGACAACCCTCTCATCCCAGGAATCAATCTAGTGAACCTTTGTTGCACCACCTCCAAGGCAAGTATATCTTTCCTCAGATAAGGAGACCAAAACTGCACAGTACTCCAGGTGTGGTCTCACCAAAGCCCTGTACAATTGTAGCAAGACTTCCTTACTCTTGTACTCCAACCGCCTTGTAATAAAGGCCAACATGCTATTTGCCTTCCTAATTGCTTGCTGTACCTGCATGCTAACTTTGTGTGTCTCCTGTACGAAGACACCTAAATCTCTCTGAACACCAACATTTAATAGTTCCTCACCATTTAAAAAATATTCTGTTTTTCTATTCTTCCGACCAAAGTGAATAACCTCACATTTCCCCACATTATACTCCATCTGCCACCTTATTGCCCACTCACTTAACCTGTCTATATCCCTTTGCAGCCTCTTTGCTTCCTCCTCACAGCTTACTTTCCCACCTAGCTTTGTATCGTCAGCAAACGTAGATACATTACACTCGGTCCCTTCATCTAATTCATTAATATAAATTGTAAATAGCTGATGCCCAAGCACTGATCCTTGTGACATCCCACTAGTTACAGCCTGCCAATCTGAAAATGACCTGTTTATCCCTACTCTCTATTTTCTGTCTGTTAACCAATCCTCTATCCATGCTAATATATTACCGCCAACCCCATGAGCCCTTATCTTGCACAACAACCTTTATGTGGCACCTTATCGAATGTCTTTTGGAAATCCGAATATACTACATCCACTGGTTCCCCTTTATCTACCCTGCTAGTTACATCCTCAAAAAATTCTAATAAATTTGTTAAACACGATTCCCCTTTCATAATACCATGTTGACTCTGCCTAATCATATTGTGATTTTCCAAGTTACCACTTCCTTAATAATGGATGCCAGCATTTTCCCGACAACTGATATCAGGCTAACTGGCCTGTAGTTCCCTGTTTTCTCTCTCCCTCCTTTCTCCTTCTTGAAGGGGGTGGATGGGGTGCCAATCAAGCGGGCTGCTTTGTCCTGGATGGTGTCGAGCTTCTTGAGTGTTGTTGGAGCTGCACTCATCCAGGCAAGTGGCGAGTATTCCATTACACTCCTGACTTGTGCCTTGTCGATGGTGGAAAGGCTTTGGGGAGTCAGGACGTGAGTCACTCATCGCAGAATACCCAGCCTCTGACCTGCTCTTGTAGCCACGGTATTTATGTGGCTGGTCCAGTCAATGGTGGCCTCCAGGATTTTGATGGTGGGGGATTCAGCGATGGTAACGCCGTTGAATGTCAAGGGGAGTGTGAGATTATACATGCTATTTTAACGCAGTAATGTAAAGAGAATAAATATCCAACACATTGGAAACCAGAAAGTCTTGTAAGCACAGCCTGAGCTGACTCTTTATCCCTGTGATTCCTCTCTGTGCCTGCATGGCATAATGTCCCTATTTTTCTTATCTAGGCAACTGTGGCAATTATCCCCTGCTCTCCAAATGCACTTCAGCTGAAGACTGCACCTGGTCTTGATTCCCCATGTGGTTAGGATTTGGAATGCACTGCCTGATAGGGTGGTGGATACAGATTCAATAGTGGCCTTCAAAAGGGAATGGGATAAATACTTGAAGGAGAAAAAATTGCAGAGCTATGGGGAACGAGCGGGGGAGTGGGACTAACTGGATTGTTCTGCGAAAGAGCCGGCGCAGATTCGATGGGCCGAATGGCCTACTTCTGTGCTGTACTATTCTATGATTCTATGAAACGCTGCTGGAGATCGACGAGAGCATTTATCTCATATATACAATTATCATAGGCTTGTGGCACTTGAGAGCCAGTCTGCAGTGGCTTCACTGGGAAAGTTTTCAATAGTTGGAATAATTTATCAAGCAAAGCAATAGTGCTGAAAGCATTGAGGTTGTTCAAAATAAAATGAGATGCCATGATGGGAGAGTTGTGTACTGACAATGATCTTCAATGCCCTTTACTCATCCCGGACTTGTATGTTTTGTATTGTTCAAACAACAAAAAACTTATTTGTAAATGTTTGACTAAAGCTTCAATAGTCTTTATTGTTGATAGCCCTCCATTCATAAAATGCCTCATTCCATCACGTTGCAGTTGCTGCGACTACAACTTGTATTTATGTAGCCCCTTCAATGTACAAAAATGTCCCAAGATGCTCCACAGAGGCATGAGGAACAAAACCAGACACAGAGCCAAAGAAGGAGATATTAGGAGGGGTGGAAAAAGCTTGGTTAAAGAGGGTTTTAAGGATGGTCTTAAAGGAGGAGAGGGAGTTGGAGAAATGGCGGGCTTTAGGAAGGGAACTCCAGCGAGTGAGACATTAAGTGGCTGACGGCACGGTCACCAATGGTGGGGTGAAGCGGCCGGAGTCATAAATGGAGAGTTCAGGTGGTGGGAGTGGGGGGAGGGGAACTGCAGTGCTTCAAGAGGTTACAAGAAAGACAGGACGGGGAGAGGGATTTAAACACAAGGTTAAGACGTTGAGGTACTCGAAGCCAATATAAGCCAGCAAGAATGGATTTTGATGGGGTGAGCGAGACTTGGTGTGGGTTTGGATACGGGCAGCAGAATTTTGGATGAGCTGAAGTTTATGGAGGGTGGAGGAAGGGAAGCCGACTATGAAAGCATTGGAATAGTCGATTCTGGGGGGTTATAAAGGCTTAGATGAGGGTTTCAATGGCAGATGGGCTGAGGTGGTGGGGAAATGGATGATGTTACAGAGGTGAACGTAGGCGGTCTTTCCAATGAACAGGATATGGGGTCAGAATCTCAGCTTGTGGTACAATAGGACACAGAGGTTACAAACAGCTAGTGCAAGCTGAGCCAGTGGGTAGGAAGGGGGATGGAGTCAACGATGAGGATTTGGAGTTTATATCAGGGCCCCAAGACAATCGCTCTGGTCTTCCCAATATTTAGCTGAAAGAAGTTTGAGCTCATCCAAGACTGTGTCAGGCAGGCAGTCTGACAACACAGAGGTAGTGCAGAGGTCGAGACAGGGGGTGGAGGGGTCAAGAGAGGGGCTGGGGAGGGGTCGAGAGAGGGGGTGGAGGGGTCGAGAGAGGGGGTGGAGGGGTCGAGAGAGGGGGTGGAGGGGTCGAGAGAGGGGGTGGAGGGGTCGAGAGAGTGGGTGGAGGGGTTGAGAAAGGTGTGGGAGGGGTCGGGAGACAGGGTGGAGGGGTCGAGAGACGGGGTTGAGGGGTGGAGAGAGGTGTGGGGAGGGGTCGAGAGAGGGGTGGGGAGGGCTCGAGAGAGAGGGGGTGGAGGGGTCGAGAGAGGGGGTGGAGGGGTTGAGAGACGGGGTTGAGGGGTGGAGAGAGGTGTGGGGGGGGTCGAGAGAGGGGGTGGGGGGGTCGAGAGAGGGGGTGGAGGGGTCGAGAGAGAGGGTGGAGAGGTAGAGAGAGGGGGTGGAGGGGTAGAGAGAGGGGGTGGAGGGGTCGAGAGAGGGGGTGGGGACGGTTCAAGAGAGGGGGTGGAGTGGTCGAGTGACGGGGTGGAGGGGTCGAGTGACGGGGTGGAGGGGTGGAGAGAGGGGGTGGAGGGGTGGAGAGAGAGGGTGGAGGGGTAGAGAGAGGGGGTGGAGGGGTAGAGAGAGGGGTTGGAGAGGTAGAGAGAGAGGGTGGAGGGGTCGAGTGACGGGGTGGAGGGGTGGAGAGAGGGGGTGGAGGGTGGAGAGAGGGGGTGGAGGGGTAGAGAGAGAGGGTGGAGGGGTAGAGAGAGGGGGTGGAGGGGTAGAGAGAGGGGTTGGAGAGGTAGAGAGAGAGGGTGGAGGGGTAGAGAGAGAGGGTGGAGGGGTCGAGAGAGGGGGTGGAGAGGTAGAGAGAGGGGATAGAGAGAGGGGGTGGAGGGGTCAAGAGAGGGGATGGAGGGGTAGAGAGAGGGGGTGGAGGGGTAGAGAGAGGGGATGGAGGGGTAGAGAGAGGGGGTGGAGGGGTAGAGAGAGGGTATGGAGGGGTAGAGAGAGGGGGTGGAGGGGTAGAGAGAGGGGGTGGAGGGGTAGAGAGAGGGGATGGAGGGGTTGAGAGACGGGGTTGAGGGGTGGAGAGAGGTGTGGGGGGTCGAGAGAGGGGGTTGAGGAGTCGAGAGAGGGGGTGGGGAGAGGTCGAAAGAGGGGGTGGAGGGGTCGAGAGAGGGGGTGGAGGGGTCGAGTGACGGGGTGGAGGGGTAGAGAGAGGGTGGAGGGGTCGAGAGAGGGGGTGGAGGGGTCGAGAGAGGGGGTGGAGGGGTCAAGAGACGGGGTTGAGGGGTGGAGAGAGGTGTGGGGGGGTCGAGAGAGGAGGTGGAGGGGTAGAGAGAGGGGGTGGGGAGGGGTCGAGAGAGGGGGTGGGGAGGGGTCGGGAGAGGGGGTGGAGGGGTCGAGAGAGGGGGTGGAGGGGTCGAGAGAGGGGGTGGAGGGGTAGAGAGAGGGGGTGGAGGGGTCGAGAGAGGGTGGAGGGGTCGAGAGAGGGTGGAGGGGTCGAGTGACGGGGTGGAGGGGTGGAGAGAGGGGGTGGAGGGGTGGAGAGAGGGGGTGGAGGGGTAGAGAGAGGGGGTGGAGGGGTAGAGAGAGGGGGTGGAGGGGTAGAGAGAGGGGGTGGAGGAGTCGAGAGAGGGGATGGAAGGGTAGAGAGAGGGGATGGAGGGGTAGAGAGAGGGGATGGAGGGGTAGAGAGAGGGGGTGGAGGGGTAGAGAGAGGGGATGGAGGGGTCGAGAGAGGGGTGGAGGGGTAGAATGAGGGGATGGAGGGGTAGAGAGAGGGGATGGAGGGGTAGAGAGAGGGGGTGGAGGGGTAGAATGAGGGGGTGGAGGGGTAGAGAGAGGGGGTGGAGGGGTAGAGAGAGGGGGTGGAAGGGTAGAGAGAGGGGGTGGAGGGGTAGAGAGAGGGGGTGGAGGGGTAGAGAGAGGGGGTGGAGGGGTAGAATGGGGATGGAGGGGTAGAGAGAGGGGATGGAGGGGTAGAGAGAGGGGATGGAGTGGTAGAGAGAGGGGGTGGAGGGGTAGAGAGAGGGGGTGGAGGGGTAGAGAGAGGGGGTGGAGGGGTAGAGAGAGGGGGTGGAGGGGTAGACAGCGAAGGGGTGGTAGAGAGAGGTCGGGGGGAGGTAGAGCTGGCCATCATCGGCGAGCATGTGAAAGCTAATCCTACAGCTTCGGCTGATGTTGCCAAGAAGCAGCAAGTAGATGAAAAAGAAAAGACAGACTTGCATTTATATAGCAGCTTTCCCGACCACCGTACGTCCCAAAGCTCTTTACAGCCAATGAAGTACTTTTTTGAAGTGTAATCACTGTTGTGATGTAGGAAACGTGGCAGCCAATTAGCGCACAGCAAGCTCCCACAAACAGCAATGTGATAATGACCAGATAATCTGCTTTTTAGTGATGTTGATTGAGCGATAAATATTGGGTAGGACCCCAGGGATAACTCGCCTGCTTTTCTTCAAAATAGTGCCATAAGATCTTTTACGTCCACCTGAGAGGGCAGACGGGGGCCTCGGTTTAATGTCTCATCCGAAAGACGGCACCTCCGACAGTGCAGCACTCCCTCAGCACTGCACTGGAGTGTCAGCCTAGATTTTTGTGCTCAAGTCTCTGGAGTGGGACTTGAACCCACAACCTTCGGACTCAGGGTGCTACCAACTGAGCCACAGCTGACACTGATGAGGAGGAGGTGGGGCCAAGGGTGGATCCTTGCGGGGATTCGGTAGGTGATGGGCTGAGAAGCAATTGCTGGAGATGTTGTGGCTACAACTGGATAGGTAGGAGTGGAAACAAGAAAAGAACTGGTCAGGAGTAGAGAGAATTTGGAAGAGGATGGTGTGATCAACTGTATTGAAGGCTGCAGAGTTGTAATACAATGTTACTCTATATTATAAGGTTTTCTTTTTTAAGATCTAAAGAAACATGTTTAAAGCCGTGCAAATCTCTTTTGGACTCAGACCAAGTATATGCATGTTATTTACACACAGAAACAGGCCATTCGGCCCGACTGGTCCGCGCCGGTGTTTATGCTCCACACGAGCCTCCTCCCGCCCCTTACTTCATCTCAGCCTATCAACATATCCTTCTATTCCTTTCTCCCTCATGTGTTTATCTAGCTTCTCCTTAAATGCATCAATGCTATTCGCCTCAACCACTCCCTGTGGTAGCGAGTTCCACATTCTCACCACTCTTTGGCTAAAGAAGTTTCTCCTGAATTCCCTATTGGATTTATTAGTGACTATCTTATATTTATGGCCCCTAGTTTTGATCTCCCCCACAATTGGAAACATCTTCTCTACGTCTATCCTATCGAACCCCTTCATAATCTTAAAGACCTCCATCAGGTTACCCCTCAGCCTTTTCTTGAACCATAATATTCACTTGAGCCATAAAGTTGTGAATAAATATTGGTTTGGTTTTTTTTAATAGAATTGCCCATAACCTCCCCTGAAGAAATAAAAAAATGAAGACAAGGTATTTCCACTCAGAGAGTTGTCAGGATCTGGAACGCTCGACCTGAAAAGGTGGTGGAAGCTGATTCCATAAATAATTTTAAAAGGGAGTTGTCCGGTACTGGAGGATGAGGAACTTACAGGGTTACGGACAAAAAGCGGGGATGTGGGACTAAGCACGACTGCTCTTTCAAAGAGCCAGCACAGGCACGACGGGCCGAATGGCCTCCTGTGCTGTAAGTTTCTATGATTCTATGATTCATTTTCTGTAAACTTATTGGCAAGGCTTGACACTCGCCCCCCCCCCCCCCCAGAATTGCAATAGATATCTGAAGTTGATTTTTTCCCCAAGATTTCAACTGATCAAACATGAGTTTCTGTGCGTCACAGGATACACAAGTATGGTTTCAGTAGGATTATTTCACAGGGAGCACTCATGACCAGGAAACCTTATGGTGAGGACAAGATGAGATATCACCCCTCGGGTAACAAAACGGTAACTGTCTACGAGTACAGCCAAGACAAAGGTGGCTCCTGTAGGCTTAAAGACGATTAATGCCCAAAAATAGGCAAGCAAAAACTATTAGGAACAGACACCTTACCATTACACTTTCAAAATGACGGTGGGAGAACTCCTGAAATTAAATGTGCCACTTTACTTTTATGTAAATAACTTTTGTGCGTCGAGGTATGTATAATATTTTTAAATTATTTAGTTACCCAAATAAACTCAGTTGTTCTCCTACCCCCACGCACACACACACACACGTCCGTGTAGATGATAATTCTTTGGGTGGAAAAGTGAAGTTGAATTAATTTAAATGAATAAAATTAGCACTCACCGGGGAGGTGCAGGAAGCCAGAGTACAAGAGCCCGGTATACAGGATCAGGACAGGAGCAGCGCGGCTCCAGCCCCGGCTCTTGCCTGTGGTCAGCTCGGTCTTCATGGCCAGCACAAACACTCTGAGTTTAACAAGAGGACCCCCCGCTTGTCCTTATATCCCTGGCAGCAGGGTCTTTTCCTGTCAGTGCCGCCGGCTCCCACTGTTATCTGGTTACCTTTGATAAGTGTGTCTTTACTAGATTAAAAAGTCGGTTTTTTTACATTTATAAATGGCTATTCCTATTCTGACAGAAATAACCAGCAAGGGCTGTCTCGGGTGGTGACCTTTACTGACTTCTGGATTTTTGCAAAGTCATTTCCATTTCGCTATTAATTGCTACTGTTATATTCAGCCGTTGTTATATTAGGGTGAAAGGATTACTAACTAATGCTTGTAGTCTATTCACTATCAAGATATCATCTTATTTATTCAAGTATTGGGACTACCCCAATATCAATATTCCATCTTATTTATTCAAGTATTGGGACTACCCCAATATCAATACTGTATACCATCTTATGATTGACACCGTACCCATTGCTAATACTGTAGAGATATAGCTAGCAGGGTGGAGAGGAAATGGTCAAAGCCCAGGGAGCTGTGACATTGCCCACCACAAGGATTCCAACTAATCGAAAGGAGGGTCGTTCGCACATGTGGAGCTGGGAGTTGGCCAAGTACAGATAAACATTTTATTTAAAGGGACACCGCCTTGGTAAAAACGTTTTTGAGCTAGCCTATATTGAGGTGGGGAAAACAAGATGATGACCGGGATCAATTTTGTTTTGATGATTTCACCCCCAGTGTTGCCATACATTATAATTACAGTGTATACAATTACACTGTAATTACATCCTCCCACCAGTGATGGCACTGCAGTGTTTCCATGGCCAGGAGCGTGTAATTAGTGGGATAAGTTTACACAGGCTCCCTGCATTATAAATGTGGCCATACGAATTTATAATGGTAATTGTCAGGAGTATGTGTAGATACAAGATTTTTAATACGCTATATAATGAGCCTGCACTGTAAATTATTGTATCTGTTCCTCATTTACATGCATTTTTTTACTTCTCCATTGCACAAGTTTCTAATAATTTTAGCACCCTTCCAAAATGTATATATTTAGATGAAAAACTGTTTGCAAATTTGTCAATTTATTTGTATTGAAGGAATATGGACTGCAGTGCCCGACTGTAAATTTATCTTTTGAAGCTTTTTAAAAAAACAAGAAATTGTGATGAAGTTTTCTCCACTCCTTTTTTGCCCGTCATGAGCCTCTTGCACCAGATAAACCATTAAAATTGTATTAACTTTACAACAACAACTTGCATTTATACAGCACCTTTAACATAGTAAAACATTCCAAGGCACTTCGCAGGAGTAATTATCAAACAAAATTTGACACTGAGCCACATAAGGAGATATTAGAACAGATGACCAAAAGCTTGGTCAAAGAGGTAGGTTTTAAGGAGCGTCTTAAGGAGGAGAGAGAGGTAGAGAGGCGGAGAGGATTAAGGAGGGAATTCCAGAGCTTAGGGCCTGGGCAGCTGAAGGCAGGGCCATCAAAGGTGGAGCGATTCAAATCGGGGATGCGCAAGAGGCCAGAATTGGAGGAGCGCAGAGATCTCGGAGGGTTGTAGGGCTGGAGGCGGTTACAGAAATAGTGGAGGGGATGGGGGTGAGGGCTGGGTGGCATGGAGGGATTTGAACACAAGATGAGAATTTTAAATCTGAGGCGTTGCCGGACCGGGAGCCAATTTAGGTCAGCAAGCACAAGGGTTAACTTTACAACAAACAACTGCAGTACATGAAAAGAGATGAACAGAGGTGGATCTGCAACATGGGAATTCCAGGTCCATCAAAAGGGATTCTGTCTCTAAGTGATTACAAGAATATTTCACGCCAAACCGTTTATACAGTTATGAGAAGTTGACAGTATCTTGCGCTATGTCAGTCACAAATAGTTGTTTATCATTTAAAGTGGTTTCAAGACATTCCCTGCCTGTGGAGGTAGAATTATTTTTGAGCAACTTCGAATGGAGTGCTCTCAAACTGCAGATGTGAGATATACGTGGCATGGATGATTTAGTAAAAAACAGTACACAGTAGGCAGGGATAATGAAAGGTCTGATTTCCTGTTTAGTGAGTTTTTCTAAGTGCAGTACTGACGGGTAATTTGAAAGCTGATAAGAGATTCCTGCCCACACTATCGCTTGTGTTGTGCCCCTCCCTTTTTCCATAAACAAGGCATGCTGTGAATGAGAGATTAAAGAGACTTAGCCTATCAGAGAGAATGTCTAGCTTTCAAGCCCTTAAACTGAATATATGCAAGTAATTTATAGTGCTCCAACATTCTGGTCACCATTCTTTAATTCAGGCTTGTACATTTGGTTATATATAAACATATTTTGCATCTCTGTCTGGATTGTTTTTGGTGAAGTAGCAGAGCCCCAGGGAGGCATGGCCACTCACCCTTGCAGTAGATACAGGGCCATTTTGTGGTCTGGCTAGAGAGGGGCAAAAAATAGCTCGCGTTCCCACTTCTGATTGTTCTCAATGACCTCTGGATGATGGGGGAGGACAGGATTATGCTCAGCTGTGATGCCACTTACAGTAGAATGGCCTATCTACCCTCACACATTAAAAATGGCTAGTTGAGTGAGTTAGCAAAGGGAAATCCTTTGAATGAGATATTAAACCGAGGCCCCGTCTGCCCTCTCAGGTGGATGTAAAAGATCCCATGGCACTAGAAAGAAAGACTTGCATTTCTATAGTGCCCTTCACGACCACCAGACGTCCCAAAGCGCTTTACAGCCAATGACGTACTTGTGAAGTGTAGTCACGGTTGTAATATAGGAAATGCAGCAGCCAATTTGTGCAGAGCAAACCCCCACAAACAGCAATGTGATAATGACCAGATAATCTGTTTTAGTGATGTTGATTGAGGGATAAATATTGGCTAGGACACCGGGGAGAACTCCCCTGCTCTTCTACAAAATAGTGCCATAGGATCTTTTACGTCCACCTGAGAGAGCAGACGGAGCCTCAGTTTAATGTCTCACCTGAAAGACAGCACCTCAGATAGTGCAGCACTCCCTCAGCACTGCACTGGAGTGTCAGCCTAGATTTTTGTGCACAAGTCCCTGAACCCAGAACCTTCTGACTCAGAGGCAAGAGGGCTACCCACTGAGCCATGACTGACACTACTTTGAAGAAAAGCAGAGGAGTTCTCCCCGCTGTCCTGGCCAATATTCATCCCTCACCCAACATCAGTAAAACAGATTATCTGGTCATTATCACATTGCTGTTTGCGGGAGCTTGCTGTGCGCAAATTGGCTGCCACGTTTCCTACATTACAACAGTGACTACACTTCAAAAGTACTTCACTGGCTGTAAAGTGCTTTGGGACATCCTGAGGTAATGAAAGGTGCTATATAAATGCATGTTCTTTCTTTCTTGGTTCTGAAGTCTAGTACTGCAATGAGAGTCAGCATCTTCAGGAGGGGGAGAAAAACAGATGAATGAAAGGTTCTTCAGTGGGGATGGAGCGCTCGTGCTCCACTTTTCTTTGAAGCCTCAGAAATAATTGAAAGTAATGATGTTGTATCTCTGAGTAAACGGTGGATATTAACTTGATTAAATGCACAAACGTTTATTTTATGTTGTTTCCCAAGTCTAGACCTTTCAAACGCATTGGGGTGAATTTCCTCACGGGTTCTCCCGATTGGAAGCCGTAACTTCGGCGGAAGCCCGCTTTACGTGTGTAAGTGGGGGGTGGAAGTTATGCTGCAGCCCTGGTTAGACCACTCCTGGAGGACTGTGAGCAGTTCTGGGCACCACACCTTAGGAAGGATAAACTGGCCTTGAAGGGAATGCAGCATAGATTTACCAGAATTATACTAGGACTCCAAGGGTTAAATTATGAGGAGAGATTACACAAACTAGGGTTGTATTCCCTAGAATTTAGAAGTTTAAAGGGTGATTTGATCAAAGTTTTCAAGATATTAAGGGCAACTGATAAGGTAGATAGAGAGAAATTATTTTTGCTGGTTGGGGATTCTAGGACTAGGGGGCATTGCCTAAAAATTAGAGCCAGGCCTTTCAGGAGTGAAGTTAGGAAACACTTCTACACACAAAGGGTGGTAGAAGTTTGGAACTCACTTCTGCAAATGGCAATTGATGCAAGGTCAATTGTTAATTCTAAATCTGAGATTGATAGATTTTTGTTAACCAAAGGGTAAAGGGATATGGGGCAAAGGCGGGTACATGGAGTTAGGTCACAGATCAGCCACGATCTCATTGAATGGCAGAACAGGCTTGAGGGGCTAAATGGCCTACGCCTGTTCCTATGTTCCGTTGAAGTTACGGTGGCCGATCGGGAGGACCGCCGAGGAAATTCCCGGCGAATGTTCCGATAATGTATTTGATATGAGATTCCTATTGCGTTTTGGGACAACGAGTATTGTTTTGGTAATGATGGATCATTTTGCCAAGTTATACCCCATTAAAGGTTATGGTGGCAAACAGGAATCAAATTTGCCAAAAATCCAACTCCTGCAATAGCTTCAAGGTTAACAAAATGCACGGGAAAGTGTTGGAACTCCACTCAGGACAATTCAATGTCATGTGGAAATCCAACAATTATTAACATCAAGCTGCATGGGTGCAAGTGCAGTATATATATTTTTTTTTTAATGTACCTCGTTTCTTAGTTTATACCTATCTTGCCAAAGAAGAGCCAATGAAGTAGGTAAATTAGAGAATACCTTCTGCTTGGGATAGTGAAGTGATAGTTAGACAGTGGCAATTAAGGATCGAACCCTAAGATCCACAGGCTGAGTCGAAGACACCCCATCATTAAACCATTGCCCCAATGCCCAATGTTGTATTCAGCCTGGTGGAAAGTTGCTACACTGGATTAAGAATTGGCCATAGGCAGAAAGTTGTTATTAATGGCTGTGGATCTGCTTGGTGACCGGTTAGCAGTGGTGTCCCACAGGGATCGGTGTTACCAGAACTGATGTTGTCACCAACAACTTGGATTAATATAGCACCTTTAATGAAGAAAAACATCTCAAGGCGCTTCACAGGAACGTTATCAGACAAAATTAGACACTGAGCCACATAAAGAGACAGGTGGTCAAAGAGGTAAGTTTTAAGGAGCATCTTAAAGGACTAGAGAGAGGTAGAGAGGTTTAGGGAGGGAACTCCTAGAGCTTAGGCCCGAGGCAGCTGAAAGCACGGCCACCAATGGTGGAGTGAACGAAATCAGGGATTGGAGGAGCGCAGAGATCTCGGAGGGTTGTAGGGCTAGAGGAGGTTACAGAGATAGGGATCATGACTGTCCTGGGCACGCTTGATGGACCAGATGGCATTTTCCTGCCCATCATTTTTGTATGTTTGTAGGTCTTCAAAAAAGCTGGAAAGAGCTGAAAAAGTGCTGGATGCTACATAAAGATTATCTTAGTCAGACAGTAAAAATGCAGAAGACAGACAAAAGGGAGTGAAAAGCTCCAAATTGGAAGGGAAATGGAATGGAAGGAGGATGGAAGGAACTGGTGGAACAAAAAGCAAAAAAAAACCCCAGCAGATGCCAATTGCTCGTTCAGACCGCGCAATATTATGACTCTGCTCTTTACAATGAAATTGGGTTCATGGGAGTCTGTGTGACAGGAAAAAGATAATCAAAGGACAAACTGCCCCAAGCTGCTCGCACACATTTCCTGTCGGCTAGTGAATTACCAGCACAAGCAGAGGCCAGAGACGCAGATTGTCAGCCTTATTGGCTTAACTTGGGAGAGAAGACATAAAACAGCATTGAAGATGTCACACAGAAAATAACTTTGGAGGAAGGTTGCTTTGTTACAACATACTATTTTTTATTGACCACATTAAAAAAAAAATCAATTGCCCTGACACAGAGACAAACCTTGCTGGCAAAATAATGGTGCGTTAACAACGGTCAGTTACTAATGCACAAATCGGCCAGCAAGTTCAGGGGCTAAAGAGATACGCTGCGAATCTCCAGAACTTGCTGGTTGATTTACGCCACTCCGCCAATTGCTTTGTACAAATGGCATCTCGCCCTTAGCCTCCCCGCTATTTTTAAGAACTTGCTGGATTTGCACATTAATTGCCCATTAAACTCGCCGAAGAAAGTTGGGGCTGGTGATTAAGAGCCTAAGTACCCTTTTAACGACGTGATAATTGTTAGTGCAATGTCAAATCAACCTCTCTAGCCCAGAAAGGGAACAATTTAAACTGTTTAATCTCATTCCTGCATGTAGTAAATTCTTTAGTGATTTAAAAAAATTCAAATTTTTCTCTTACTTTTTCGGTCTCTTTTTCCCCCTTTATTTAGGAACACAGGAGTCGGCCATTTAGCCCCTTGAGCCTGTTCCACCATTCAATGAGATCATGGCTGATCTATGACCTAACTCCATATAACTGCCTTTACCACATATCCCTTAATACCTTTGGTTAACAAACTTCCATCAATCTCAGCTTTAAATTTAACAATTGACCTTGCATCAATTGCCGTTTGCGGAAAAGTGTTTTCCAAACTTCTACCACCCTCTTTCTGCACCTAATTTGACTTTAATTCACCTAGAACTGGCCCAATAGATTACCATACCTTTGATTTCATGGTACAGTGCAAGAGGTAATGTGTTGGAGTGGCTTGTGGCTGATCCTGGCACTTACCTCTGGTTAAGTAGTAAACCTGCTTGGGTATTAATCCCTCGTTACAAGTTTTTGGCTTTCTTCAATCGGACAGTTTCCACTTGTGCTGGGCAAGGTTGGGAGGGGATTGGGGGGCGGGGAGGGGTGGTGGCGGGGAGGTTGCGACTAACCAGGTTTTGAAAGCTTCATTGACACAAGCAGCAATGTACCGGAATATTTGAAGACTAGAATCAGATAGAGGAGGGAGCAGTGAAACAATTTAAAACCGCTTTGGGAACTAGGAAGTTGCTCAGACTTTTGCTTCACAACAATTCCACCACAAGGTGCTGAGTAACTGGTGTCCATTCTGAAACATTGTAATTAAACTTCTCAAGCCCAATTGGCAAACAACTTATTATATATTTCTATAGGTGGGCCACCACATTCCTTATTCCAAATACTCCTAAATCAACCAATCTCAATTAGATAAAGTGCACATATTTACCTGCACTACCTATGGGCGGTGCTATAAATGGGCTGTATAATGGTAAAAATCACAATATCCCAAACTGTAACGCCTACTGCCTATTGGCTTTGTGAGTTAGCATGCATTTACACAATTATTTGTTTAACCTGAATACTGCAGTTGGTCAGTGTCCTTCATATGTGACACCATAAGGGATCAGTGTACAAGTATGGAACAATGTACATTCTTGCTGGAAGTGCGAGCTGATAATGGGGCATCTGGGACCTTGGTGAACGGCAGGACAAACAGTCTATCTCCTTAACCAATGAGATTTAAGGATTGAAAAAGAAAGAGAGGAGCGACGGAGAAAGAGGGTGAATTAAAGTCAAATCAGGTAAAGAAAGAGAAAGAGAGGGACGAAAGAGACAGAAAGGAAATTTTCAAAACTGACATGGAAGATTTTTGGTAGGCAAGGGTATTAAGGGTTACGGAACCATGGCGGGTAGATGGAGTTAAGATACAGTTCAGTTGTGATCTAATTGAATGGTGGAACAGGTTCGAGGGGCTGAATGGCCTACTCCTATTCCTATGTAGTACTTGGTGGGAATTGTCCAGTTAAATGGGTTAAAATTAACAATTTCTATACAAGGCATTATAAAAAATTACAAACATTTCCATTGCATACAATTTGAAATTGTAAATAGAAAATAGGTATAATATGCAATTCTTAAGCATTCAATTTTTAAAAAATCAACTGTTTGATACTTATTTGTCTATTATGTCAGAGTTTTAATTGATAAAAGCAGAACAAAATTGAACAACAAATGTTGTTTCACCCCTGGTTAGGAAGTTTCAGGATTATTTGATAAAGACGGAATACTTCCTCTTATTTTAGAGAAAGTATCACACATTTAACACAAACCATAAGCACTTGCAGCTGAGGTTCCTCACCCCACCTTTACTGATGTAACAACAGGCAACTTCAAAATGTTATGGCGACGGAAGAGAGGGGTGAACATTTAATCAGATCTGAAGTTGAATTGGGATACATTTATTCACCATATACCGATTATTTTTGCTTTTCTCTTGCGCATCCCAGATTTCCTTCACTCCACCATTGGCGGCCGTGCCTTCAGCTACCGAGACCCTAATCTCTGGAATTCCCTCCCTAAACCTCTCCACCTTTAAGAAGCTCCTTTAAACCTACCTCTTTGACCAAGCTTTTGGTCACCTGTCCTAATACCTCCTTATGTGGCTGAGAAATCTTGTCTGGTAACACTCCTGTGAAGCGCCTTGGAATGTTTTATTACATTAAAGGCAAGTTGTTGTTGATCGAGTTGGTCATTTTATTTGTTAAGCACCTTACCATTTCGATGGCTCATCCCCACTTTATCTGAATATTTCTATTTTAAAGTGAGAACACTTGTCAACTTTTCAGTTTGACCTTGGCCTAGTCATCTCTCTGCTGTGATAATCTGAGGATCTGCAATCCTAGTGGCTCTCTATGGACACAAACAGAATTGCGGCAGCCAATAGCACTTTGGAAGAGGTTCCAACATCAGTTCTGGTGGCACATCTATTCTTGATGTCTGGCAAGACTGCTCAAGCACCCTATAGCAAGATCAATTTTTTACTTAACAGCACAGAAACAGGCCATTCGTCCCAACTGGTCTATGCCCAGTATTTGTGCCCCACACGAGCCTCCTCCCACCCTACTTCATCTAACCCGATCAACACAACCTATTCCTTTCTCCCTCATGCACTTATTGTAGCTTCCGCTTAAAGGGATCTATATAAAGGCCTCAACTACTCCCATGTGGCAGCAAATTTCACATTCTAACCACTCTCTGGGTAAAGAAGTTTCTCCTGAATTCCTGATTGGATTTTTTTTTTTTTTAAACATAAGAAATAGGAGCAGGAATAGGCCACTTGGCCCCTCGAGCCTGCTCCGCCATTCAATAAGATCATGGCTGATCTAGGACTCAAAGCCACTTCCCAGCCCGCTCCGCATAACCCTTCACTCCCTTATCTTGCAAAAATTTGTCTATCTCCACTTTAAATGTATTTAATGACCCAGCCTCCACAGCTCTCTGGGGCAGAGAATTCCACAAATTTACGACCCTCTGAGAGAAGTTGTTCCTCCTCATCTCAGTTCTAAAAGGGCGACCCTTTATTCTCAGACTGTGCCTCCGAGTTCTAGATTTCCCCGAGGGGAAACATCCTCTCTGCATCTACCCTTTCGAGCCCCCTCAGTATTTTATGTTTCGATAAGATCACCTCTCAATCTTCTAAATTCCAGTGAGTATAGGCCCAGCCTGCTCAACCTTTCCTCATAAGTCAAACCCCTCATCTCAGAATTAACCTAGTGAATCGTCTCTGAACTGCCTCCAATGCAAGTATATCCTTCCTTAAATAAGGAGACCAAAACTACGCAGTACTCAAGGTGTGGTCTCACCAATACCTTGTACAGTTGCAGCAGGACTTCCCTGCTTTTATACTCCAACCCCCTTGCAATAAAGGCCAACATTCCAATTGCGTTTTTGATTACTTGCTGTACCTGCATGCTAACTTTGTGTTTCATGCACAAGGACCCCCAGGTCCCTCTGAACTGTAGCATTTTGTAATCTCTCTCAATTTAAATAATAGTTTGCTTTTTTATTTTTCCTGCCAAAGTGGATAACCTTGCACTTTCCTACATTATAATCCATCTGCCAAATGTTTGCCCACTCACCTAGCCTGTCTGTATCCCTTCGCAGATTCATAGAATGTACAGCACAGAAACAGATCATTCTGCCCAACTGGTCTATGCTGGTGTTTATGCTCATGAGCCACCCCTCTTCATCTAACCCCAGCAGTATAACCTTCAATTCCTTTCTCCCTCATATTTATCTAGCTGCCCCTTAAATGCATCTATGCTATTTGCCTCAACTATTCCCTGTAGTAGAGAGTTCCACATTCTAACTGCTCTCTGGGTAAAGATTCATTAGTGACTATTTTATATGTCTGGGCCCTAGTTTTGGATTTCCCCACAAGCGGAAACATTTTCTCAGTCATTTTCTACTATATTTAAGATTTTCATCCCAACAAGATAGCGTACTCTCACAACAGTGATTGTATAACAAATGGCACAACACCGTATCACCATCAGTAAATTACTGCAGTGACAGGAATTAAGCATTTATTGCAGGACCTCGCAAATATTTCATTAACCATTTGACTTATTGCACACTATTCAAGCACCAGAGGCAACCTTGTATGGAAATCAGGGGCAGAAGAAAATGCTAAGCGCATTAAAAATTAACATTGTCTTTGTCTTTTGGGCAACATGTTATGACCGTCAGTAACTACAAGTTCAGCTTCAACGAATGCTTCTAAACTTGATGTTCTATTGGAGGTCTTTTTGGCTACACATTATTGACATCATTAAAAGGGCCGGCAGGCGACGTGTATTTCCAGTAGTTCTGCTTTCATCTACACCAATCAATACAATTGTTGCACCAGGCATTAGACAAGGGTAGAAAGTCTTGGGGATAGTGCCACTTTCTGATTTTCTCTGAGAAAGTGAGCGTGACCTCAATGCAAAGGTTGTGGTGAGGTACCAAATCCGGGTTCTATTGCACAATGCTACGCCACCCTCCTTCACTTCTCTTTAAATATGAGAATGAAGAAAAAGAAACCAACCAATGAAAGAGGAAGTAAAGCAGGCAAGAGGTGAAAGAAAAACAGTAAAGACTCCGGATTATATAAACTGTGCAATTATGAAAATGCCACTTCTGTTACAATACAAACATATGCAAGTGTTTGTGAAAGTAATGCAATTTTTTTTTTAAAAACATTTAAATGTGGTCTCCTGCTTCCATAATAAGAACCCTGACTGCAAGTTACAACATAATTATAAATCTATTTAAGCTTTGGCAGTGGGTTTAAAAATTATGAAGCAAAATTTAGGTATTTCTACTGTGCTTCCTGTTCTCCATCACCCCCAGACCAATTATGAAATGAGAACGCTACTGTACTTTAGTGATGTTTCACTGGATGCTTGTCAGCATCCCAACACACTGCCTAGCAGAATATGTGGGCTGTAATATAGAATTTTGTCAGTCATTGGTTAAGTATAATTTAAACTAGAATGCCTGATACTGTCAATTAACAGGCACTAGAGGAAAATAATGTGGTATTTAGCAATCATGTTACTTTAATGGAAAAAACCCCCACACACAAATGGCTGAAACTTTACTTCTATTCAGTGGGAAAATTCTGCCTCATTACCCTCAACATGCATGAGTGGCACCTTCTTACTGGCCACCAGGTTGTAGGGGGACTGCAGCAATGTTTTAATAAATTTCCTATGCACTCGTGCAAGATTGGATTTTGAGAATAAACAGCAGCTCTGACTTAGCAAACAAAAAGGATTTTGAGCCACGTATTTGTTGACTTAAGACAATGGTTGACGCAAGTTGTGAACGGGCCCTTTATCAACAAGAAAATCCAGGCATCTCTGGAGCTCAAGCAGAAATCTGAAGATTTACTAAGTACAGGTGCTAATTTAAAACAAGATGCACAAGACTGGAGACAAGTGTTTTAAATACAGTACCTTTCTTACTGCCTGCGTGATCAATGTCATGTTGGATATTCCCAAGGGCTTATCAGTTTCATGCAAAATTAGTTATAATTTAGAATATTCTGGCACGAGTCCTTACTGCCTAAAATAATTCCTTTACTATTTTCAGAGTTCTAATATGATTGGACCAAGTATATTTTTACATTTTATATAAATAGACTACTTTCCTACTAGTTCATCAATAGTAGTCCAACCTTACAACCTGATGCACAGAACTGAAATGTTAAATGCAAATCTTCAGTAGAGTGCCAGGTGATTTACATCAAGCTATGACACCAAAATTTTGAAATATACTAATTCAATATTGAAACTAGCTTCCACTGGAGTGGCAATGGTCGAGGTTTCTGCTTCTTTCCCCAATTCCAGTCTTCAAAATGGCGACCAAGCATTCCTTGGGAGTCAACTCTCAAGACATGATGCGGAATAGGTAGAAGTGTCTGTATGAAAGCACCATCAATTAATTTAACCAAAAAAAACCCTCAAACCATGCTTTTCCCCACTTAATGTTCTTAATTTCATCTGGGTTGTTTTGGACAAATTGAGGATTGAGACAGTTCCCCAAAAAGCAAATTAAAATTAAGTCACCAGGCTATTCTTGCGACCTTCAAGCAACTAGATATATGAAAACACCAGCTTATGTCTGGGAACAAGCTCAACTGGTTAGGAATAATACAGAAAAAGAATACTTTAGAAGTGGGTAAAAGGCTTGTTACAAAGTTTTTAATTCATCTTTAAAAAAATGTTTTTACATTCATTCTCAGGCTGTGGGCATGGCTGGCAAGGCAGACATTTATCACCCATCCCTAGTTGCCTTGAGAAGGTAGTGGTGAGCCTCCTTGAACTTCTGGCAGTAGTTTGATACAACCAAGTGGCTTGCTAGGCCACAGAGGGCAGTTAAGAGTCAACCAGGTTGGTGTTAGACTGCAGTCACATATAGGCTGACTGGTTAAGGATGGCAGGTTTTCTTCACTAAAAAAGGCTATTAGCAAACCAGTTGTGTTTTTTTTTTCGACAATCCAACAGCTTCATTGTATTTCCAGCTTTTAAAAAAAATTCAAACAATTAAAATTTTCAAAATGCCATGGCAGGATTTGAACTAGTGTTTCTCTGGGTTATCTGTCCAGCCCTCAGGGTTACTAGTTCAGTAAAACAACTACACTACCGTGCCCCTATAAAGTGGTAAACACCAATGACCTGCTCTGGCTCTCCTCTCCGAACACCTCACTGAATTTCCAATCTCACCCATATCACTGGGGGACACAGAGCCAGATGCTTGACCATAGGGAAATGAGATCTGAAGGACAGATTTTATTTGCCTTCTCTTACACACCTATCAGACAGCTTGGAGCTGAATTGGCAGACTCTTGTCAGGACCTTGTTGAACTACTTACTTGGCCACAGTTGGCATATGGCGTGATCAAGTTTGCTTGGGAGTCCCTGTGATTAGGAAGATTTCCGCTACTCATGACCTGTGGCAACCTGCAGGTTGTCCATCTTCAGAGCATCAGCCAAGGGACATTAAAGAAAATGATGGGGTTGGGGCTGTCCAGCTCATGCAATTACAACAGGATGATAGCAAAGTCTCAAAAGCAACCCTTTATAAACATCTTTCTAACCATCATTAGTGTGTGCATTGTGTGTGTACACACCCGTTTAAGGATGTACAATCAAGCCCATGAAGTGGCCAATTTTTCCAAGACTCAAAAACGCTGTCCTGCAACGAGTCCTAATGACGTCCTTCTCCCAAAAAAGGTGGTTATATTACCTTTTTCCAAAGATGGTGCTCGACAGAATGGAGCATCTCAAACACAGTACAGTTGCAAAGGGCAAAACAATGGCATACTAGTGCTTTTAATAAAATATTTAAAAATGTTAAGAATGTTATTTCAGCAAGAAAGACTGCAAGTTGTGAGGTAAAGGTTAACAAAAAAAAAGGAACAAGTTAATAGATCTAGAACGGAGATTCCCAAACTTTTTTTTTGCCGAGCCTCCTCTTTGGAGATTCACATCCCTTGTGCGCACACCCCTCATTCTAAGAAACCGTATTTCGCATAGAACAAAAGGATTTTATTTTCTCAGTAACATAACAAACCACTCGAGACAAAAATATAAATCGCACAGCACGGCTACTATACAACTAAACGTAAAAGAGCACTTGATGACCTGCCCTCATCTCAGTGGAGTAGGATGAGCCTGAGATTTGAGGAATCAGAGTTTCAACTGCAAATCAGTCTTTACATTCAAGCGGCTTCTAAACCCTCTGGGTGCCTTTCTAGACCTCAACAAGTTCATAACTGAATTGCACAAAAATTAGATTGAGAGAAACTGACCGTTCCACACTTAATAAAAATCAGGCTTTTAGTATTGCCCTGAAATGAAAAGCACCGATGGTAGTGTTTGCAACTCTATCATCCCATTTTAATATTCATAAAAGGAATGAATAGTAATACATATTGAGCCCATATTGGTGTAGAATTAATAAAATCTCTGGTTTCACGTTAAGACTATCACCTGCATTATATATATTTTCTCATTCTAAATTCTCTGGCATGGCCTTTTGCTCCAAGCATGACATATTCCACTTACTGCGGTGTGGAGAACAGTGAAAGGAGGTGGATCGGGTTCACCTCGGCTTTGCTCTTATTGGATAATTATATTATCTGATTAACAGCAAAGTGGTGAAGCCCACCTGCTCCGTTTGGAATATGAAGTCGCCCCTGGAACCTCACACTCACACCATCGCCCACAGCAGTGGACTGTCCACACAGCAAGAGTTCTCACTCCTTGGGGGGGGGGGGGGGGGGGGTTGCGTTAATCCCAGCTCTAATGGAAACCGGGAAGAACATGGAAAGTGACCGAAAGCCCACTGAAGAGCAAGTGTGATTCAGCCGGCAACCCAAGAGTGGGTGAACAGGACAGACAGGAGCTAGTGACTGTCAATGTTCCCCTAATTTTTTTGGGTGCGCAGTCCCTTTAATGGGCTGCACTGCCCATTCCAAATTTCACACATGCGCAAAATCGCTCGAGAAGCCGGTAAGCGGCCTGCGCGGGGCCTCCAGATGGCTGCGCAGCTCAGCAGGAACATTGGCGGCTGCCCGGCTAAATATTCCAACTCCTCAAGCCCCACACATAATTTCAGCATACCCCCTCACCCCCCCAGTTTGGGAACCTCTGATCCAGAATAAAGAAAAAACAAAGAGAAAGTTAAAAGTGCTAGACAAAGAGGCAGGAAGATCAAGAGGTGTCATGACATTTATTGAAAGCATGCTACAATTAGAGGAAAGATTATCAAGGCCATACAAGCAAGTACACACAATGAAAGAAATGGAACACTGTATACAGAAACATGCAATAGACAATTAGAAAATATTTTTTTTTAATATTTCATTATCTCTGCATTAAAAACAAATCATCTTAACAGAAATGGAATCCATTTTGTTTCTTCCACATTGACACAAACTGCTTTACAAATGAAACCTGGTACTGTTGCTTATCAAAATATACAAGACAATCAATGTTTTCATATAAAAACCAGTTTGTACTTTTTCTTGTTCCCAAAAAACCTCATCAGATTAAAAAAAAGTTGTTACAAATATTTACAGCATTTTCATTTTGTCAGCTGAACATTCTTACAAACTCAAGAAAGCAGGAATTTTAAGAACAGACCAAGTACATGAATGAACGGGGAGGAAAGCACTACACACCTGCCAACACCTCAATGCTAGAAGGGCAAGATTTATTAAGAAAAGCAGCTTGAAAGAGAGGTTTAGGGATTCCACGTAAATGTTACAACCCTTGCCTGATCTGCACAGGTGTGAGCATCCTGATTACAATGCACGTCTCAAGCGTAGTTATACTACATGCTGAATGCAGACGTCACCCCACTGACTGAAGGCGTGCGTTTACAAATCTCTCTAACTGGCATCACCTCGGAGTTTGTGGTTAGTCTGGACATACCACTTGGGATAGTTCTCCACTGTTGGTGCTGCACAAACATCAGTTTAGTTTTTAAAATTCCAGAAACAAAATTTGGGTAGCCCACCATGTCACTCAATTTAAGCCAGAGGTGACTTATCCTTTGTCAGAAATTTCACCAGCAGTTAGAAGCTGGTGTGACTATATTTGCATGTGAATGGAAGACCTCTGTCTCTAACCCACTCAACAGACAGTACAACAGCTTTGCTTAGATCACTGTTGAGAATGCTACACCACGCTGCTTGGTGTTATAGAACAAAGGAATTACACACCAACGTTTTAGGCTTTGTACGTGTGGAATGGTGAATGAAAACACAATTGCTACTTTGGGAGAGTTCTGGCTCAGGGCACCACATACGTTGGTAAGGAAATTACTGTGCGATTCCTAACAACTGTTTTAAGATGCTTCTTTTACGAAGTGAACCTCTGGTTCCATGCTCAGCATGCGAGAGTGGACAGATCTGATTCCACGTAAATTAGTGACTTAAGGTATTCTCTCGCTCCTTAGAGCTCGGTGCAATCAAACGAAGCACCTCATAACAAAAACAAAAAAAAAGTTATTCTTCTATTACTCACAATCTCCCTCCTTTTATACTTGAAACTACATTCATAATAGTTTTCTATTTTAGGCCTAAAACAATAATAAAAAGAAAAGATTAAATTGGAGGGAAGAGAAGAAAAAAACTGATTAAGACTACTGAAGGCACATAAACTTTGGTCCTGTTTTGGTTTTTCTCTGAAACCCTGAAATAAAAGCTCCTGTTTTCTCTACCTTATCATTCACTAATATTTAATTTTTTCCTTTTCTGTTAAGTGTCTATTCCTCTTAGAATTCCATCTGAATAGTATTAAAGAGTCTTGTATTTAATAAATGAGTACAGTTCTAACCATGGTTTAGTTGCAGCTTCGCAAAGTCTGTGCGGCTCTGAAGAGTTCTTTCAGAATGGATGGAAGAGTTAAGGACATGTTTTCCAGACTGGCAGTTAGTCCAGCGAGCATTCAATAAAACATGAAAGGCAAACACAAAATGCTGGATATTTAGCTAAAGACTCTAACGAAACAAAGGAAAAAACCCCATCAGAGAGGACTTTAAAAAAAAAAAGTACCTGCACTGAAACATTCAAAAGCCTAAATTCCCTCAAAACAACAGCCAATAACAACAATTAAACATTCGTAAAATTAACAGGTAATTTCACACTACAGAACATCAAAATAAATGAAATATTTAAGATAACATATCACAAACCATTAGCACACAGATTGGATATTTAAACCATTTAGAATCTTGCAGATACTTAAGCGAAAAACAAAATCAACCTCGGGCATTGCGGTTTTGAATTGGTCATCTTACTTAATTTTCAATCATATCAGCAGCAGAGGCTTTTATGTAGCACTTCTGCAGCTCGTGGATGGTACGGAGACAGAATACAGATTTGCAGTTTGCCCGAGGAGAGGAAGGAAGTTTGGACTTTCATTCCCATCTGTGTACTAAATCGTAATATAAATCAAATCAGTTAGCAACTGTTGCAATGCTGCAAAATACACAAAAGAAAATTCACCTAAAATCTACAAAGGAGAAAGACTCCCTTTAAAAGAACCCACAATAACATGTACTGAAGAAACCAAGAAAAGCCTCTAATCTATTTGATTATAAGCACATAATAAGGCACATGATAATTAAACAAGTACACAGTAAATATGAAACTGATAATTTCTTTTAGATTATATTTTTAGTGGTATGAAAACCCATGATGTTTAATTCTGTTTTTCCAAAAAAAATTACCAAAATAATTTTGTTTAAAGTGTGTCAAACTTTTAGATCTAAACCTGATTTTTTTCCTCTCCCCCCAAGATTGTAAACTTCTAAAAAAAATTCTCTCAATCACTGAACCAGCTGTTAATAGCAGGTGAATGAACATCAATTTATAGCTGCTGATTGCTTGCAACAAACCCGCCCCTTTCAAAATTTAGAGATAAAGAAAATTGGTTTCTATTGAAGTTTAAATTGACTGCTAAACAAAAGGAAGAGTGACTGAAGACAGGATGAATCCCATCATCACTGTTGTGTGTTCCACTTAAAACATCATTAATCTAAGCATCTCTTGCAGGCATAGTTGGTCATTGGTATTTCAGTCTCTGTCTGAATGCTAGTTTACCACATTGTGTGGTCCCAGTCTATAGGGAAAACATGAGGAGCGGAATTAAATTGTAGATTTAGAAAAGGAAACTCTGAGATGGTGGTTTTCTCCAAGGTCGTGGTTGTGAAGGTCAATGAGAGCCTGGATTGCTTCTTCAAGACTGTCTAACTGGATAAGGGCCATCTTACGGTCCTTCCTGCAATGCAGAGAACAAAATATATATGTTGTAAAACAATTCAACTGAAAGATAGATATATAGATTTTATTTAAATTAATCAGCGACTTATTTGTTGGAATGAAAACTAGAAATGGGCAGGACTCCACACGTTACTGAATATTCCCTAGCCAAGAGGGTAGACAATTGACTTGCCCACAATCTCTGCCAATGATGCTCTTGGGCCCAACTGCTAAGAGGTGTGAAAAATGCACAGAACAACAGTTTCCAGCCATGTGGCTTCCCATACTTTGGTACCTCTCCCATAACACTGCAAGATTGGAAACTCATTGTGCAGGGAATTACAGGTGCAAACGTGTATCCTATGAATCCATGGATCTTCAAACTACTGGATGCTGTGCTGCCCAGTAACCAGATATTTTACAGTGCAATACTTCATGCAGGATTACTACACGACTTCACTTCGGACCACTGAAAAATCAAACCCGCAAGCACTCAATCACTGCGGGTTACAGAATGAGAGTTTGAAAGTGGATTCCAGAGTCATTTTGGGCATGGAAGAATCACACAAATGGAAAGAGAAATAGTTTCAATCTATAATTCCTACTGACTTTACATTATGGTTTGCTTCCCAAGGCACAAATATTTTATAAAAACGCAATGCGTCTCTCTCTCGTCAAGACCATCGGCTTTTTCCTTCAGCAAGGAGGGTATAAAACTGGACAGGCAACAGTTCTTCTGCATGCGATATAGTTTCTGGGGAGAATTAAACTACTTTAAGATCTTGCTTATTCTTTAATTGAAGTTCACACAATAGAACATAGGGCGTCATCCTAAGAAAAACAAAATGAAGGAAATCACTTGGGGCATTGCTACTTTAAGAATACTCGCTTCGGGTATTCCCATTAACCTCCCCTGCTCCACACCCTGGTTCTCTTTCTGCAGGAGGCAGCACAGAGATCCTGCCAACGTGAGATGATGTCGAAGATCAAATGGATTACTTCTGGGTGGAGGCCACTGCTCGAGTTGAGAGCATCTTTCTTTGTACTGCAAACTTGTCAAATACTGGACTGACAGATCCAGACTTGATGTGCCAATTCTGCATGACTTCAGTACAGAAGGCCAAGCAGCAAGTTCTGAGCTGCTCATTGTTGCAGCAGACCAAAGATGATGTTGTCAATCCATACCCTCACTGCTCAAGACAAATGACTAAACTTGAAATGCTAATCCTTTCTGCGCCAAGAGTTACACAGGCAGTGAGGAGTGAGCTCGGGCTCCCGTAAATCTGGGCTACCTCCCTCAGCAATAGTGGCATTGGTCATCAAGACTGTTAAATGAGCTGCAACAGGAAGTCTGGCAGCAAAGTTCAGTCTGACAATCACTACTCAAGCAGGTCTAGTCCATCTCTGGGTAACGATCCTCTGGAACACAGAGGGGAATATGCCGTGGTTAACTGCAACTCAGATAAACTCAGCTTCAAACTTTTTCTGGTACGGGACACAACAGTGATCTGCTGCTGACGACAAAAGACGACTCGAGAGCATGGTCAGTTAAACAATGGAAGAGAAAATATTACACAACACTTCAAAAAGGAGCAATGTCAGGGTTCAGTTCTCCACGGTGCAGGGGAACTGAACTCTTAACATTGCTTTATTTTTTGAACAATGTATTGTATGTGGAGAACGAAGGAATGAGGGATGACAAACTGTCCGTTCCTCCTCTTCATTCAGAAGAGCACTCCATGGGGCATGCTACCTAAATAGAATCATAGAATGGTTACAGCACAGAAGGAGGCCATTCAGCCCGTGCATGGCCGATAACTCATTGCACTAATAGCTAAAAGGAGTAACAATGCACATTAGAAATCTTTCCATGGTATAATTTGATAGCAAGAAGTGAAACAATCCAAGTGTACACTGTCACTACTTTTACAAAGTGTATCTAGAGAGGGAGAGAAATTAATATTCAACGTACACTTTTGAACCACACAATTTTGGGAGGGGACAAGAACAAAAAGTCTTTTACACTCTTGAAAAGATAATCTTCGATGGTGGCAACTTGACGCTTGAAATTAGCATGCCATCTGAGCAGCTTCCTCTATTTTTCATCTCAAGTTAGATAAAAGATTAAAACAAGATCAGAATTTTAACTGTGATTTTTGCAAAATCAATGCTCCATGGCCTTCTACAAGTCTCCATTATATTCCATACTTGAGCTTAGGAACAGGAGAAGGTCATTTCCCCCTCTTGTGTCTGTTCTATTAGATTATGGCAAATCTGCATCTCAACTCTATTTGCACAACATTGCTCCATAATCCCTTGATAAGCTTACCTAACAAAAAAATCTATTAACCTCAGACTGATTGCCCAATATCTATAATCAGGGAACAGATCTAATTACACCATGCATTCTTCACAAATTTTCTTCCTTTACCCATATGTGTTATATGGTCAGGAGACAGCATTTTTTCATACAAACAGATGCATTTTTCAATTTACCTTTTGGGGCATTCCAAGAAAATCTAGCAACAATATATATATATATTATATATTTTTTTAAAAGCCTAGAGCCTGAAATTTACAAGCAGTTACAACTGCCCCCTCACTGACATGAGGTTTATAGTTAGCTACAATGTGGCTCACGGTTTTGTCTAATTAGAACAGTGTCCTTAAGGGCACAGTAAAGGTTAGCATCAATACATGACAGAGACTACTTGTGTACAGCATCATAGATAATCTGCTAGCATTATGTAGTAGAAATAGTGATATTTGGAGTAGCAAATTACATCACAGTACAAAATGGCTTATAACAGCAACAACCAACTGGCCGACTTTTTTTTTTAAAACAACTATCGTTATGCAACGTCAAACAGTAGCTAGAGATATAACTCAACAAAAGTGGACTTACAGGAAAAACTTGAAGGCTTTCACTGAGGATCCAGTGCTTTCAAACAGATTCTTCAGATCCTCTTCTGTGATCGAAGGTCTGCAAACAGACAAAAACAGCTCTTCACAAACAGCACAGAAGGCAGAAAGTAGGCAATTCATGACCAACATATCAAATGCATAAGCTCATCAGACTATCTACAATACTCTTGGGAAATTATACAAAATGCATATTACAAGTGAGAAGAACGTAATAAAAAGGGTGTTTTATATGTTCTTTCAACTAATAAATGAATTACAATCTGAGCTCATGACTACACAACAATGCTGCTGGTGTTGCTCAGATTTTACATGCAGACTCTACAAAATGAATCATGCCATAAACCTCAACTAGTCTGAGACACAATACTATAATCTGCTCGGAGAAAAATAATCACAGCGGTATTTAGTAGAGGTGTCCCAATTACATTGGATATTGTTAGCAGTGCAACCCACCACTAAACTCTGACACAAACACACGTGATGAATGAATCTCACGGCACAAGGAGTGATAGAGGGTCAAATGATGCCAATTCCGTTTCATTTTCACAATTTATCAGAGTATGGTCTGCAAGCATGAAACCAATCCAGAAGGCAGGCCTGCTTTTCACTGGCACCAACTCGACACCGAAATCTAACTGGGTTATACTGCATCCCAGGTCAGGCTGTTCTGATACAACCTGATCATCTCACAACAGGAAAAACAGCAAGGCACTGACATTTTTCATCTGTTTAAAAAAAACTTTTCAAAAGGCGGCATAAATTTCTTTTAATTGCCAACTGCACAACGTATTGGTATAAGCAGCCAGGTTAATGCATGATTTACTAGAACTATTCCTCAATCAGCCCCATACTCCAATTGATTCTCCTCCTGTGTTTAGTATGCTCTTGATTTGATTTTTTTTAAAAAGGGGCTCTGCTGCCTTCGAGTCCTCGACGAGACATCCTATTTTCATGAAGCTACTCACGGAATGTTGGAGAGATGTAGGGTGGACGACGGAGGGAAAATATTCTGGAAATTCTTGGACCCTGGTTTCTTGAAGCGATGAAGTGGGGAGCTGCTGTAGTCCTTGGTCAGACCCTGGTCTTCCTGTCCTTCCCGAGGAAGTTGAACCATCTGATGCTTTGACAAAGTCACGCGCAATACCCGGCCATATACCTTTTGCCCATTAAGATGGCTCATGGCTAAGGAGAAAAGAACATTTGTACTTGTAAGTCAACATGCAGAAAATTCAAGTATTCTGAAAGTGACTGCACCCTTGCATCATTTCTCAATTCAAGAGTACAGGCAAGTGATCTGCTCCCGGGCATCAAACATTTTATTCAACTCGAGAACTGATCCCCACTTATTGTAATGGATTTTTGAAACATCTTTACCAGAAATCTTTTATATAAACTGAACGCATCGATACATTCATCTATATTTTGATTTGCCAGTTACTACCTATAGTGGAAGGAAGGAATGGAGCTTGCATTTATATAGCACCTTTTGCCTCGGTTGGTAAAGTCAGTCACCCTGACCACAAGATCCCAGATTTAATTCACTGCTCCTACCTTATCTATTCAAAATGCAGGGGATGACTTGCACACAGTGTGAAAAGACAGAGAAAACATGGCTGATTCGATCTGAAAATGATCTTAGTCAGGGCAGCAATTAAGGCATTACAATTGCCCTTGCAGCTCCCAGATTAGGGAAGAGAACACTGGCAAAAGTTGGTGTTCACAAATGTTACCTAATGACCTCTGTTGGATGTGCATGTGTCTGCAGGCCAAGTGAAGACACAACTGACCTCAGCTGTGGTGCGCAGGTCAAATAACCTACCAACAATATCAAGGTTTACCCATCAACAGTGGGCACTGAGGGGATCCAGGTATTTTTTGGGGGCATACCCCAATAAATATATATATATATAAATAAATAAGAGAGAGAGAGAGAGAGAGGGAAAATTGGCAAGCAACACAAATTGTTAACTATTCAGAAAAGATGTTAATAAAAAAGTTTATGAACCTTACCCAGCTGAGCTTGGTTTGCATCTGCCATCTGTATTAAGGCATTTTCTTTTTTATTGAACAAGATCTTCACACGATGTACATCACCATAAACTCCTTCAGGACGATCAAAAATAAAAAGTTTCAATTTCACCAGAAGTATGAGACAGAGATTCAGTGACAATTTAAAACAAAGCAGAGTATAGACAGGAGACGGAATCAGAGCAGGAAGAAAGGAAAATAATTTTTTTAATTATTTAAACACTTTAAAAAAAAACATGTGCACATATTAACAAATGCTACACTGCAAAAATAAAATGTTGCATGCATTTTAATATTTAACATAAAATTCATTGATCGCATAGATGTGAGATTCAGTTGAATGAAGCACCAAAGTACCAACTTAAAACAAAAACAAAAAAATTCATAGTAAAATAGCAGTGGAAATGACAACATACCAAAGAGGATGAACAGCCAGTGAGGTGAAACCTTCTGTAGTAGGGGGAACAAAACAAGTCAGCACAAGATGGACCGGAGACAAACATCATCAAATCGCCCATATCGAAGAGTGTTTCAGCATTACAGTTGAAGGCCAGTTTGATCCATAGAGAATTCGATTTGATCACAAAAAAAAGGTATAGAAGGTTCAAATGCAGTAGAAGTGTCGTTTTGGGGACGTTTGTTGATATGGCAAAGATTGGGAAAAATGATGGAATAGCGAAGCAGGACAGTGAGGGGAAAAGAAAGAAACATTATAAAGTCAGTAAAATAAATGTTCAAAACTTTTTTTTTATAAACATAGGTATTTCACCTATCCCTTTATTTTCATCCCTCCACAGGCACCTCTGTGGATGCAATCAACACCTTTCCTTAGTCAACCCATTAAAAGACACTAATGGTGCAAAAAATGGCCCAACCCAACCCAGTTGCTGCTCTTTGCTTTCACTCTAGGCACAACCATATTTCACTACGTAGCAGAAATCTAAAGGCCAGACAGGTGTGTGTATAATCTACCTCATGCATTTAATGTGTTTTTATTGGTGTTCCATTCAGAAAAACTACTGCTGATGAAAACAGTAGGTAGCATATTTTTGAAGACTAGTGAGCCTTTATTCTGCAAAAAGATTACCAGGGTATGGAGACAAATCTAAATATAATAGAAATATGGGAAACACAACTTCTCTCACCACCTACCACACAAGACATGTTGGGCAGAAATGCTTCATATCTCAAAAGCCTAATAATGCTATTCTGACATGGAGAAAGATATTTTTGATTGCAGTTGCTTTCCTCAGGAGTATTAAAATTCATCAGCTAGAGTTTTTCTAATATATTGCAAAAAAGTTTGTTGACCACAATAATTTTACTGAACTGTTAATTTTGGTGGGAAATATTTGGTTGAAACGACTACAGTGCAGAAAGTGCATATGGACATATTACATGAAATCAATTTCCTTTAAACTGCTCAGCCACATAATATATGCTCATGGACATTCAATGAGTGTTGTAGAAAAATCGAATGCGTGGATTAGAACAAATGATCGCTCTGTGAATACGCAATTGTTTTACTAATGGTATGGTTTCATTTAAATTTCAAAATAGAAAAAATACTGACAGTAATGCAGCAAATCTTTGTTATTACAAACTTGCATAGACCAGTTAAACAGATTGTTGTTGCTTTAAGCATAGACTTTATTGATGTTTGACCTCTTTTTTCCCCCAAACAGAATGCATCCTCTGCCAAGCCCAAGGGAAATAGCTACTATAAAAAGGAAGCTTGTAATAACAAAGGCTAATTACAATTAGGCTTGAGTGTAATGGGAAGCTAACACACTAGTAGAATGGAAATAAAAATTGTATGTACCATGGATGTAACATACATCAAAACTCCAAAGACAGAAAATACCATCACAGAATATGAAATTACACAAGCATGCACACACTTGGGTAATGACCACTTACTGAAGAGAAGGAGCATGAAGGGGATCAACCACAGCTACAGTTATTTATGGAATAACCAGGAATTTTCAATGGTAATCTACATCATTAGCTTGAGGGGGGGGGGGGGGGTGAAGTTATTTATTACAGAATCTTAATGTTTACTTCTAGTAAACTCTTAACCTCAGTTTCCTTTTATTTGTTTAAAATAAAAATTCAGGATCAGTAAATAAGTGAGAAAAAACATAATTTTACTTGTATTAGAGATTCACTAATGTAAGCATTATGCTACTGGGGTGGTCTACAATCAACATGGGAATTCCCAATAGCATTAAGACCAGAGAGGAAAGATCCATTTTCAGAAGGCATTAAATACTTCTATTTGACTGGCATTCTGGCACCACATTCACAGACGAAACTTTCCTTTATACAGTTGCCAGTCCCTTGGGTCACTGATTGTGGTGCTTTGAGCTGTTGGTCTGGCAGTGGATTTGCATTGTGTATGCTCCAGTATGACACAAGGAGCTGCATAATGCTCCAAGATCCACTGAGCACCAGGACTTGGATCAATGCTACCATTATACTTGGCCACCAGCAAGAGCCCAACACCTTCAGTCAACAGATGATGCGCTATTAGGCACCTATAACCAGTGTGTACCTGCGAATTATGTCCATACACTAGATAACCTGGCTTCCTCTGGACTGCAGAGTATTACCACTGTAAATGTGTGCAATTATCTAAGGCATTGGAACATCATGCATCACACACATTTGTATACAGTGCTGTGCCACAGATTAGAGGAAGGTGGGCACTCGACAAATATAACTTGGTCAGCACCAGAGCCACATTCAGAACATGGATGCGAGGCACTGGAACTTGTAATGGTTAATGGTAATTTATGTGAGCTCAAAGCTTGGAGCCAAAATGAGACTATACTTCAGCAGCCCACATGGCACATTACTGTAATATGTACTAAATGCAGAGTACAGGAGTATGTGTTAGCACAAAGTCTCAAGTATGTGCTAACAGCCTTGTATCTCTCCTTCAGTTTGAGAACATAACATAAGAAATAGGAGCAGGAGTAAGAGTAGGCCATACGGCCACTCAAGCCTGCTCTGCCATTCAATAAGATCATGGCTGATATTTGACCTCAATGATTCAACCAGAGAACCCATTAATCCTCAGCTTCTGAGCGGTGTAGATTTTATTCTGTATTAATCGGAGGCTTTGGAAGGCTGGTTTCTGTATACTGGGATGTTACAGATTACTGGCTGTACATGCACAAATCTAAAACTAAATCACTGCCTTCCCAAAAATCATAAAGGTACTTAAGAGCTCGAATATGTATATAACAATGTATTCTATGAAAAAGTGGAGAGAAGTAGGCAGGACTCGGAGACATTGCAGTTCTTCATGATATCACCAACCTCAGGGTTTAGGTTGCTGACCAGCAGGACAGAGTTTACTGCTGGGCCAACACCATGCATTGCTAGACGACCACCAACTGCACCATGTGGAAGGCCAAGATGCCCGAGCCCTCCTGGGATTCCTTGGACAGACAGACCTGGAGACAGTAAAGACTTTGACGTTAACTTCCTTCATACAATGAACCATTCCCTTCAGAAATTTAAAGACGACTGTGTCGGAGATGGCCAGAATATATGTAAATACCACAAGGGCAATTACATTTTTTTTGTAATTAAAACAATTCAGAAAGGTTTCACAGGGTCCTGTCACTAGATAATAAAATATATAGATGTTAAATTAAAATCACAGTGCAGCATGCATGACCACTATATTTACAACACATACGCTTTTATGTTCTCTCCCTAACACTAATTCTCCATGCTTTCTTCCTTCCGCTCTCCTGAAGCGGTTGACCCTCATTGGAATGAGTACCCTCTAGCACCTTGCACATAGGACTAGACAACGAGCACTGAAGGCTTTTTACTGTGGGGAAGTGAGGGGGGAAACACATCTAAAACCAATTTTGTCCCCAGCATGCACTTTCCAGTAGGGGATCAATGGACAATGATCGGAAGAGGCTGATATTGCCCATGCTCAAGTCCAATGAGCTACCACTATCTCCCCGGCTCCACCGCCCCCCACCCACAAGTTAAGATCAGCTAACTTAGCGCACACTGAAGATTAACTTGGGACCTTCTGGTCTGCACAGCTGTAACACGCTTATCATTGACGGAATTGCTTTATTTAAAAAGGAATTATAAACCAACTCTAGTATAACAATCTGCTAAAGCATTAAAAAAATCTAACGTTACAAGTGACAGTCCTGAGCACGCTAACCTGCAGTTTGCGGAAAGCCAAGAGCAGGGCCAAATCCGCCAGCCCCATAGGGATTGGAGATGATACCCGGTGCACCTATCAAAAGAAAAAGAAACAGAAATGTTCATTTAATATAAAGTTAGTTATTCAACCGCATTTCCTACTCTCCCTCCCAACAGTGCAGTTTTCTTTTGTTCGAATTAATGCCTCACTGATGTTCAAAAAAATACTTGGGTTTGAATTTCCCCCTGGTGCAATCACTAGTTGTGCTTGGCTATTTTTAAGCATGTGCAAACAAGTGTTGCCCACTTCGAGCTGCGAGGCTATTAGTAGAGTAACAATTTGGAGGATTTATTTAATATGCAAACGACCATGAGAGGGGTGATGTAGAAAGTTCGAGTGTAGCAAGGAGTTTTGCACTCGATTAGATGTAAATTTACATTGCATCTGGCCTATGGTGAACCTGCCTTTGGAGCAGTTATTGGTAACACCAGATGCAAACAGCAGGAAAACTCTCATTCCAAAGCACCAACATTCTTCGCTTTGATAAGCACACAAATTCACTCCAAAAATAAGGTTTTTAAATGGATACCACCTTGGACAATCCTTGTCCTTCTGCCCACAGATGCCAACTTGCATGCAATACTGAGATAGCAGCACTGCCAGCTAGCTGCGTGTCTCAGGCAGCTTTCCCCTCTTTCCTCAGCAAACGCAGTTCAGGTGTACAGCCCCAAATAAAGGGTCAGGTCACAGGGGACATGACTGCAGGTTTGTGAGCAGGTAACTTTTCATGGGGTGGGGATAAAAATAATTGATTCTATATGGATTGCTGTGCTGAGTTTACATTATGCCATCAGGATTGCCACTGAGCTTGCAGTTGCTTCCCAAATCCCTTAAGTCGGTATTCCCTTTGTCCTTTTATTGAGATTTGTTCACAGATGCAAAATATTCTTTTACTCCACTTCAATGCTTTGCAAAAGAGTTTCTTTGATGGCTTTGATAAGTGAAGAAAGCAATAGAACTAGTGACCACTGATGTACAAATTTACCAATAACTCAAGTACAAGCAGGTATCTCCAATCAATTGTCCATAACTAAAAACTGTAATCATGAAATATCCAATTACACTTACGAAAATGAACAAGTACACAGTTCAAGTACACCAAAAATATGTATAAATCACAATCACAATGGAAAACCTACAAAACTAGCAAGTTTGATTTGTGTTTCGTTTGCTGTTAATACATGAACTGACTTCTCTGACTAATAAACCACCTAAGGAGTGAGATTCTCTAAATCGGAGTTCCTTCCAGTATTAAACTTTTGACCACCTATGGATGATCTGGGCTGCTGACTGGTCCAGCAAGGTTATCCTAGACAAATAATCCTTGGGGTAATCGCCCCATATCCTATCAAAAGATCCTGCCCAAAGGCTCTCGTGGCAATTTGGAAATGAAGTTCTCAATTGCCACCCTACATAAACCCTTTGTGGAATACAACAAATTTTCTGTTGAAAACAAATCTCAAGACTGTACATATTTAAAAGAACCTTCAAAAACCCTGTAAATATAAAAACACCAAACTCTGGTCTTCCAAAATGACACATTCTCTAAATATTCTTGTGGCGCAAAACTCCTTCAGTGACAGGAAAAACTGGCAGTTGCAAATACCCAAAATGGGGCCCCAAATATGTTTTAGTCCCCTTTGTCCGATATCTTTTGTAAAAGGATACGACTAATTCATGGCATTTATGCTGCAATCACATTCTCGCCACAATCTCACAATGGTACCTCTCGTTAAGACAGTCTTTTTCACTTAGGATATTAAACACTGGTTCAAAGAACCCATTCTTTGTAGTCATTGATGCATTGAAGCTTGAGTAATAAAAAGAACTTTACAGTTACTGTCCCTATTTGAACTATGGAGTGAATTGGATATGTGCCCTAGATCAAACGGTCTAGTATGTAAATGCTATAGCCACCAATGCTCAAAAAAGCAGATACGACAACCATTAAACAAGTCTTTGCCATGTGGATCATTTATATTGGCATCCTACAAGTAACACAAAACAATGCATGGTTTTTCAGATTTGTGACATTGCTATCATTGAACAGAATTGTACAGTCCCTCAAGACACCAGAGGTAGCTTTCGACACACCTGAAATGTCTCTGGGAAACAGTGCAATGACTTAACTGAACCGATATTCTCTTTGTACCAGGCTAGATTTTAAAAAAAGCCACAGACACTTGCGTGAAGACTGCAGACATTTGGTGGATACCGAAAGTGTGCCCACTAGTGCTATTCTCGATAAAGTAAACACAAACCTATCCACTAATATGCAATTAATCTAAATACTACCCTTAAGTTAGAATATCTTAGCTGATGTGAAGCACAGTGGCAGTTGATAGTAGCCAAGCTGTGGTGTGTAATGTCATTTCTATGGCAACAGCCTTTGGTGGTCTGTAAAACCTCAACTTAATTGGAGTTGAATGTTTCTTTTGGTAAAAGGAAGATAACTTCCTACCGACCAATCCATGCAGCAAATGCTAAGTCAATTTAAATCTAGTTTTTAAAAAGACCTTGGAATTCTTTAATTTAGTCCCCAGGATCCCCTGTACAGTACAATAGCAAAATAAAGTTTAAAAAAAGAGACGTTCCAACTTCTCCAACAGGCACATCAAGTTTACTAACGATGAATTTTCCTTCTGGCCAGTTCATCGAAATTGTAACTTTCAAGTCTCCTTATCCGGCTAAAAGAGCAGCATCATCTGTGCCAGCTCCAAACCGCAAAGTTGCAGACACAGCTTCTGAACACACAGCTCCATTGACCTGCTTAGAAAATAGTGCAGTGGAGAGGTTTGTGAGCTGGCACAGACACTTCATGATCCACCAGGATGACTTGAATCATCCACAACACAGAGTTTACAACAATCTAGTGCAGTTTGAAGTTAAGTTAGCGGACAGCTGGGCAGATTCATTGAATACAGCACAGAAGGAGGCCATTCGGCCCATTGTGCCTGTGCATTCTCTTTGAAAGAGCTATCTAAGTAGTCCCATGGCCCCCCTTCTCTTTCCCCGTAGGCCTGCAAACTTTTCCCTTTTTAAGTATAAAAACACAAGAAATAGGAGCAGGAGTAGGCCACTCGGTCCTTCGAGCCTGCTCCGCCATTCAATAAAGTCATGGCTGATCTTCTACCTCATCTCCACTTTCCAGCCCTATCCCTTGATTCCCTTAGATTCCAAAAATCTATCGATCTCAGCCTTGAATACACTCAACAACTGAGCATCCACAGCCCTCTGGGGGTAGAGAATTCCAAAGATTCACAACCCTTTGAGTGATATATACAGCCGCTCCCCTTTTCAAAGTTACTATTGAATTTGCTTCCATCATCCTTTCAGGCAGTGCATTCCCAGATCATCATAACCCCATGCAAAAAAAAAAAAATCTCCTTGAATTTCTTGGCCAAATAACTTAAATTCTGTGCGCTCTGGTTACCAACCCTCCTACCAGTTGGAAATAGTTGTTCCCTATCTACTTGGTTATTGATGAAAAGAATACGGTAAGCTAATGATCTAACACAATTAGCTGTTGTGGGCACAGTAGAGAGGGTTTGAGGAACAGAACGGAATGAATAGAGTCAACAAGCAACAAAACAAAAATTTACCTGTCATTATGTATTTACCTAGAAGTGAGGTTTCCTTACCAAAAGCGGCGGCCACAGAAGGGTCAATGGTCGGCTGGCCGTCGCCGGAAGGAAGATCAAGGCGCGTAAAGTCTCTGCTTTTGTCATTGTTGTATTTAACATTAAGGCTAGTCAGCTTTGAGAACTCTATACGTAAAGTACAGCAAGCATTGTAGATATTCTGGCCATCCAAAGCCTGGAGAAAGTCAAGTAGAAACAGTATTATACACCAATCCATGGATCTTTGAAGCAACAGATGATGTTCCAGAGTCAGGTAAAAGCTTACCATACACCATTATGAAGGTATGAACCACAACTCTACTCTTCAAATCTTGGGATGAGCAAACAGTGAGGTATGCATGATATTTGCAATAATTTCTAAAGGGCTCTGCACTCGTTATGGCTACTGTTTAAAAACATAATTGTGGTAGTTCCACGCTACGCTGCAAGTGCTTCTGGGAAAGTTGGGTGTCAATACACAGCACGGAATTTACTGGAGTCAAAAACACTTACCACACAAAAGATCATCTTGCTGATGGTGCAATTTAAGACTTGTAAAAATTCTTCCCTTCCCCTCGAAGTATGTCCACACACACTATGCCATCCCTGGTTAAGAGCACAAGCATTCAACCAGCTCCCAGACCTCCTATGCTGCCCTACCACTGACATGTGACAGTATAAGAACAGTCCATGGATTTTTCCTCCCTCCCTGTTGCCATCTCCTCACACCACCACTTCGGTAGCTCATTACATAGGGTTTAGACCCAAGCCTTATTGATCTGTTGCATAACAATGAAGTTCGAATGTGCTACCATCCCAGTTTTTTCCACCCCAAATTAAAATTTTCCTCTTTACACTATATTACATTCAGGGGTTCCATACATTGCATCGCCAACTTCATTTAAAAAGAGATGTTGCTGGATGGAGAGAAGGAAAATCAGCATTCCCCGACTGCCGACTGGGGATGAGCTCAAGACTGCTATTGGATAAGAGACCGAGGATAAGTCTTCCTGTTCAGAAATGCATTTTTGCTTTGGAAGAACATAAAGTAAAGCTGCAGAAATGCAAGATGGGAAGGAAGAAAAATGATGCCACCACTTTATTCTGGTACTTACTGGTGAGAAATTTAACTGCAGTACATTTAAAATAAAATGCAAAGAGGATGCTATTGAATGGTGGAATACAGGGTTCATGCTTATGATCTGCTAAGTAATAAGGCACTATTTTCAGCTAAGCCATCATGGGGAGGTGCAAGACGGAAGGGATCATTCCAAGACTGCTCTCAGGCACCTGCTCGGAGCATGTTACAGAGCAGCATTGGTGGAAGCCTTTGAGTAGGGTACCTATTCAACATCTTGGATGGGTTTGGTATGCTCTATGGGGAGTTCCAACACAAAGGGATTACCTTTAAAAAGCAATGAACAGGTTAGTAGTATATACTTTCAGATTTGCTTTGTATTAATGTTGAGAGAAATTCTGTGCACCAACTAGAAATAGAATAAGCAACAGCTCAGCCTATGAACAGAAGTTATATTGAAAAGACAACTTGCCCTGGAGAGTCATTTAAAAATGCAGATGAACTAGTTTTAACAGAAATACTGCAGCTAACAACTATAAATGGACTTCCTGTTCTACCCAACACTAACCAGTTTAGCGTGATGTGCGTGCATCGGATCAGCATACTGAAGCAGCGCCTGGAACTGATTGTTCTTTGTGAAGGTGATGATTTTCAGCACGGTTCCATACTTGGTGAAAATCTGTTGGGAGTAATATGTATCAGAATAAAAAAAAAAAGAGGCTGCACTATTAAAATGGCAAGTTAATTTGTTAGCAGCCATTGAAATGGAAGGAGCATCAGGCCTCAACACACAAATCTCAATTAAAAATACAGAGCACGTACTGACACCACTGCGTCAGCCAATGAGTTGGAGATGAACCAGGGCTTCCATCAGTCTATTTTACAGCAGAGTCTAAGTGCTCAATAAACAGTGTTGATTTAGCAGAGACTCTACGAACTACAGAACTCATGACTGAAACTACAGCTTCCCAATAAAAGCAGGATTATTTCTAAAGTAAAATGCAGAGACTGGAGGATAGTTACATAATACAAATTGTGCGTGGAAAGTCAATCCAAGTCACACAGCAGGCATGACTGACGGGAGGAATTACCCAATCATCTCCATTCTGGTCAGGACTTGTGGAGTCGCCATGTGCAGCCGTAAAAATATATTGTACTGACTAGCAAATAAGTTTAGGTCCACAAGCAATGTATTATTGGTAGACATTTCTGGCACTGTGGTGGACCAGTGTGTTTGTCCTGTGATGCACTGTCACAGATGTGCTGGAGACATCGGTTGACACGCACAAAACTTGTGGAAGTGTCAAACATAGCCCAGGCGTTTGCCCACAGGACAGAAATGGAGAAAAATATTTTAAAATATATGGGCATGGATGGCACTCAGCTAAACTTCCAAGCAATGAGATCAATAGTGATACTAAGGCCCAAGAGCAGATTGCTTCAATGCGGTCACAATTGGAGAATGGCACACGGTAAAAGTTATCCAAAGCAGAAGGCAGGAAGATGTTTGAAGGGGAGGAACTAGGACACCATATTACACAATTTTAAAAAAATCAGGGAGCAGTTTTTCCCCCCCCCACATTTGATACATTAGGTTTACATATTCAGAATGCTGAAATGCAATTCAATTAATGCCATTAACATCTTACTTGAATCTATGCTGCTCTAAATAGCCATTTTTCACCCCCAAATCTGGTCAATCCTTACCTGGTGCAAGACCTCCAGAGTGACAGGATAAAAGAGGTTCTCCACAATGATGCGCAGGACCGAACTTTGACCAGCTAGTAGCGCCCCCTCGTTAACAGTGCTGCCTGTCATAGACATGTTACCGGTGTGCATTGCATTTACTGCCTGCAAAGCAGCCTGGGCTCGCTGTGGAGAGACACAAACATTTCTTAAGACAGCGTTTTCATTTCATGGGGTAATTTATTGAAATACATACATTGAGAATTGATTTTTTAAACATATGTGCAGTTTGCAACAGTGGACACAAATTCCTCAGCATTTCTGGAGCATCAGGTTCCTACAGTGTGAAACGGCATTCAGTTTAAGAAATGTGCACAACTATAAATTCCCAGCAGGACAGAAAGGAGAATGCCTGCCTCCAAACCAAATGGAAATGGCTTTAATTTCTCTGATCTTCACGCCACTAATTGGGATAGAACAAAAACAACCACCACCTGCATTTATATAGCAACTTTAATGTAGTAAAACATCCCACGGCGCTTCATAGGAACGTCCTGACAAAATTTGACACTGAGCCACATAAGGAGATATTAGGACAGGTGACCAAAAGCTTGCTCAAAGGAGGTAGATTTTAAGGAGCGTCTTAAAAGGAGGAGTGCGTCTGTTTAGGGAGGGAATTCCAGAGTTTAGGGCCTAAGCAGCTGAAGGCACAGCCGCCAATGGTGGAGCGATGGAAATCGGGGATACGCAAGAGACCAAAATTGGAGGCGCGTAGTGGGTCAATATGGTTCTGCTGGTATATCAAATGAAGTGCCACAGTGTGATTGGTGGTTGGGGAAGAGGAAGAGAAGGGATGCAGAAAATACCTCCCGTCAGATATACAAGAAGTGGATTCAATGACAGTAGAGATGGACAAAAAGAGGCACTAACACATCAGCTGAGGAAGCTGCACTGGTGGCAAAAGGCTTTCACATTGACATGCGCAGCAGAAAAATCTCACACACACACCTTTCTTGCAAATCAAACTAGAAAGCACAACCGCATGGCAAAAAAATGATACAGCTCATGAAAGACACTTCATAGCAAATGATTCAAGCTATCAGTTAAAAATGACATGGAGGGTAATGGATATCCGAGGATGAACATAGTCAGCTAGCCTTCGAAGAATTCAAATATCACACTAAAATCAAAGTTTGTGTGGTTTTCAACTGCTAGCTGCACAAAATATTATGCTATACTCAAGCACACTTAAAATTCTGCCAGTTCAAGGCCAATTAGGAACAGAGGAAGATACAGGAGTAGGCTATTCAGCCCCTCAAGCCTGTTTCGCCATTTAATTAGATCATGACTGATGTGTCTCTCAACTCCAGCCTTGGTTCCATATCCCTTAATACCCTTACCTAACTAGTCTATGCAACCTGTCCTCATAATTTAGCCCTTTTAGCCCTAGCATCATTCTGGTGCCGCAAGAGAATGTGGATTTTGTGCCTGGTCTGTTCAGTTTCTGTGGCACATTACCAAGTGGGCTACGCATACTTGGCTAAAGAAAAGTGCAAGAACAATTTTTAAATTAAAAAATCATGAGAGGGGCACTCGAATTCTAATAGTCAGCATGTTTGTTTGGACACTAGATGTCTTGTGTACTGCCATGGTGCCTCCTTCTGTGCAGTACGATTCTGGGGGACAAAGGTATTTTGACATGCTAATGTTTTGAGTGCCAAGTTATTGAGGGATGATGATCCACAATAACAGTTGCCACAATCCCATCAGAAAGAAGGGCGCTTGCTTTTGATCAGAAAAAATTAAGTTAAAAGGTGTTTGAACTAAGCATGAATGGATTGCGTTTGATGTCTGTTGTGGATTGAAATGTCAAATTACCCTAAATCCAGATGTGTGATATGGGATGCTTTCAATTCAGTCATGAATGATGTACCTTCCATTCACTGGTACTAATTGAGGTGGTGCCATTACTAGCTGAGCTGATCCTATGAACTCCCCAACTCCATATGCCTTTCACCACCACCTGGTATCTGCAAACATCCTTGATGGAAGGATTTGTACTTGGGAATCCTTCCAGACACTGCTGGGAGAATGCAATTCAGCAACTTTATGGATGCCCTGGCTGCATGTGCATTCTGCAGCGAGGACAAGACCAAATTCCATTGTCTATATCTGCAGTCCCAGAGGCTGCTACTGCAGACACGCATCCATGTTAGATCATAACCTGCATCCCAACAGAAGACCAAGGGGAGGATTTAGTATAACAATTAAAAGCTAGAACTGGATACTGAGTTGAAATACACAAGAGTTTTAGCAGTAGGAAATCAACAGTCAGCTGGTTCAAAGCAACTAAGGCAAGCAGCAGCAACATGAGAATTAACAGAAATGCATTCACTTCCTTTGGGTCAAAAACTGAAGAATATTTAAGAGGCGTGATAAGGGGAAACTTGGGTTTCAGTAAAAATGATGAGGGCAAGAAATTGGAAGAGAATTAAGATTTGAGGAGATACTACCAATACTACAGAAGAACAGGTTGAAGAAGAGGATGCTATGGATATGGTATTGGGCATTAATCCTTAAAGTTGTATATTGATAATGGACTGTCAGCACAAATTCCAACGATGCACTGGGGAAACAATGGCAATTCTCCCAAGGATTAATAAAAATATATATTTTTAAAACAGATTTTATGTATACCCTCAACAGTAGACAGGGAAGCAGAGCATTATGTAGCAAGCTGGCCTCGACAACCATGCTGCATTTAAAACAGGTTTTAATTTTTAATTAATTTAAATGGTCTGCTAAATCAGCCTCTATATTCTCTTTGGAGATCTACGACAAAAAAAGGTGCTGGAGGAAAATACGGGGACGGAGGGAGGGGGGAAATTTCCTTTGGAACAAAACAAAAAAGCAAAATAATACAAATCTGAAACAAAAACAGAAACACTCACCATGTCAGGCATCTGTGGAGAGAATAGACAAGTTAAAAAGCATTTCAAAAAGGAAGAGAACAAGGGAAGGAAACACACCACACAGGAAAAAGAAATAGAATAACTAGTGATGTGCTTAAGGGGAGAATAGAAGATGGTGAAATGGCAACAGTGATATTACCAGGAGACAGAGCGAGAAAGACAAGTACGAGACACAGAACGCCTGAATAGCTTAGAGGTGGGCGATAGGTAGGTAGAAAACGAGCATAAAAAGGAGGCAAAGCAGGCTCCAATGCCCAGCAGCCTGGTAGAGGAGAAGAAAGCAGGTTGGCACTAGGCATGCAGACGACCTTGCCAGCATGGTGTTCGGACACAGGCTCCCTACCCCAAGCTCCAACTAGCTTCTTTCCTCACCCATCCACAACACTCGGCAGCCCTCTGTCTTATTACATAGAATTTACAGCACACAAACAGGCCACTCGGCCCAACTGGTCCATGCCGGTGTTTATGCTCCACATGAGCCTCCTCCCACATCTCTTCATCTAACCCCATCTGCATATCCTTCTATTCCATTCGCCCTCCTGTGTTTATCCAGCTTCTCCTCAAATGTATCTGTGCTAATCACCTCAACCATTCCTTGGGTAGCGAGTTCCACATTCTCACCAGTCTCTGGGTAAAGATGTTTCTCCTGAATTCCCTATTGGATTTATTAGTGACCGTCTTATATTAATGGCTCCTAGTTTTGTCTCCCCCCCCGCAAGTGGAAACATTTTCTCTACGTCTACCCCATCATAATCTTAAAGACCCCCATCAGGTCACCCCTCTGTCTTCTCTTTCCTAGAGAAAAAGAGAGCCCCAGCCTGTTCAATCTTCTCTGATTGGTACAACCTCCCACAACGTCAGACCTCAATTATAGCTCCCATTTTCTTTGTGTAAGCAGTGCTGGCAATGTGGGCTAGGTGTGAGTGTGTTGCCAAGGATTGTGGGGGCGGGAAGGAGCACTCTTGCCAGATAGCCATCTCCTGTTCTCCACTTTACAAGTCATTCTGCTTCTGTATACACGCGCACACACCCGTTTACTGTTCCTCTTCCCCTTGTTACATTCCTTTTTAAGCGCTGTACATCAGTTACATCTTCCAGTTCTGACAAACAGTCTGCACCTGAAACATCATCTCGTCAGCTCCCTTCACAGGTGCTGCTTGACCCAAGAAAGAATTTGGATACGATGCAAACTCAACATAACTTAGCCTTTAGACTACAGCACTTCATTTTTAAAAAGGCTCTTGATCATTTTAATGTCGAAAGTCAACCAATCCAGTGATTTTGGTGTAATTAAGAGGTGGTTAGAATCACATGACACTGTAGCAGATGTTTATAAAACAACCAAAGTATCGTAATGTCTGCTGCCATCTGGTGGTCCAAACAGGAACTGCAAACAAACATCAGCTTTAAAAGTGTGAGAACACAAAACTTTAAAAAGGCACAATTGTATCTTTGGGTAGGTTCAGTTCCTAAAACACTGGTTTGAAAAAAAGGTTTCCACAACGAGCATTGTGGCTTCTGGGAAAGTCTGCGTCGCAGCACAAACTATTCCAACGTGATTCGGCAGTCATGGTATATTTGTTCTCTGGAGACGTGGGAAAAAGAAACCAGTGACTTGTGTTGCAACACTGCTTCCAAAACCCTGACAGCTTAGATACCTCACGCAACTGACCACTCTTAATTGTAGACCCTAGACAGCGAGTGTCATCAGGCTCTTGGTTGCAGAGGGTATCATTGCCAGATCCGATACCATCCTCACCCATGAGCTTTTTCTGGTGTGAAGAGCATGGCTGATATTTTTCTCTCCGCCACCACCTCCACCTCCTCAGGGACACACAGACCACTTGCAGAGTCACACTGATCGCCTCAGCTGTGGTCAGGTAATTCAGCAGAGAAAAAGGATCGAACCTGGGACATTCTTAGTCTATGCGGTTCTGTAACCATACCACATGGTGCACTTATCCACTTAGTTATTGGAAAGAATCAACGTTTCTAATTAGGTTTCTAGTATTATCTGCCAGTGCATTTTAGAAGGATGTATCTATTATTTGGCACTACTGTCTTGGTACACACATTAATTTGCATTAAGGTAGCACTTGTGCGCAGTGCTTCACATTAAGTGTGCTTGAAAAGTGGAGCTGTCATGATGGCTAATCCTGGATTATACAGTGAAGAGTTGAGCCCCAAGAACCCTGGTCTGTGCAGAAATAGCTGATTTCAATCAGGAAGGCTGCAATTGATCGGTAAGTCCCAGTTTAGGGACTGGGTGTTGGCAGGGGAGAGGGGGGGGGGGGAAGGAAAGAGGAGAGAGAGAAAAAAATTGGCACGGTTTCAACACCTGACTGCTTTCCAGTGATCTTCGCTGGAACTAATTAGGCGTTGAAGGACGGGATCAGGTTCCACGGTGATGTCTGGTAACTGAATACTTGGGTGACTGCAATTTGCACCTATGGAACAATACCCTCAGCAAGTAATCAACGTGTTTAGGAAAGGAGGAAAGGGGAGAAGAGATAATTGGGGACCAAAAAAAAAAAAACTGTTCTTGACTGGCCTGGAAACTAATCAGACTATTCTCCGGCTATTGGCTGAGCAACAGAAACTGTTCTGATTTAGGCGCTGTTGTTTTAGGTGGCCATTGACATTGTGTGTCCTGATTTGTTGAAGTACAATTAATACGAGGAAAAAGTAATCAAAGAAAATGTGAGCAAGTTTAGATAGTTAATTTTATAACAATGCCAGTCTCATTAAGCTTGCATGTTCAACTATTGCATTCAGGCAACTATTGCATATGGACACTGCTAAAATTGGTTGTGGTGGTTGGAGGTCAATCATCACAGCCCCAGGAGTTCCTCAGGGCAGTATCCTCGGCCCAACCATCTTCAGCTGCTTCATCAATGACCTTCCCTCCAACATAAGGTCAGAAATGGGGATGTTTGCTGATGACTGCAGTGTTCAGTGCCATTCACAACTCCACAGATAATGAAGCAGTCCATGCCCGCATGCAACAAAACCTGGATGATGTTCAGGCTTGGGCTGATAAGTGGCCGGTAACATTCGTGCTACACAAGTGCCAGGCAATGACCATCTCCAACAAGCAAGCGTTTAACCACTGCCCCTTGACATTCAACGGCATTACCATCGCCGAATCCCCCACCATCAATATCCTGCAGGGGGGGGGCCACCATTGATCAGAAACTGGACCAGCCACATAAATACTGTGGCAACAAGAGCAGGTCAGAGGCTGGGTATTCTGTGGCGAGTGTCTCACCTCCTGACTCCCCAAAGCCTTTCCACCATCTACAAGGCACACGTAAGGAGTGTGATGGAATACTCTCCACTTGCCTGGATGAGTGCAGCTCCAACAACACTCAAGAAGCTCGACACCATCCAAGACAAAGCAGCCCGTTTGATTGGCACCTCATCCACCACCGGCGTACCGTGGCTGCAGTGTACTATCTACAAGATGCAATGCAGCAACTCGCCAAGGCTTCTTCAGCAGCACCTCCCAAACCCGCGACCTCTACTGCCTAGAACGACAAGGGCAGGAGGTGCATAGGAACACCACCACCTCCAAGTCACACACCCTCCTGACCTGGAAATATATCGCCGTTCCTTCATTGTCGCTGGGTCAAAATCCTGGAGCTCCCTCCCCAACAGCACTGTGGGAGTACCTACACCACACAGACTGCAGCGGTTCAAGGCAGCTCACCACCACCTTCTCAAGGGCAACTAGGGATGGGCAATAAATGCTGGCCTTGCCAGCGACACCCACATCCCATGAACAAATTTAAAAAAATTACAACAGTGCACTTAAAGTAGCAAATGTTTTAGATAGCAGCACTGCTGGGCACAGCCATTCAAAAGGCCCAAGTTCAAAATGCAAGTGATAACTAACATTTGAACAACGGTTTTGCTGGTTCCCACTGGTTTTGCAAACTGATCCATCATGGAGAAGAGCTCCAACTGAGGATGGAATAACAGAAGTGTCAGGAAGATTTATCTTGTCTCAATCGCCTGAGAGGGTTGGAGAGGAATTATCCCATTTATTTTTTTTCCCTTATTGGCCATGAGTTTTTCACTGGTTGATTGCCTCTCCTAGGATTTAAAGGGGCCGGGGGGGTGGGGTGAAGAAAAGGAAGTGTTTAGTCATGAAGATCCAACCAGCATGGTGTGGGGCAGGCTTGATGAACAGTTGGTCTTTTCCTGTCCGTCAATTTTGTATAATTAGGATAATATCCTAATTAATTTCCATTTGTGCCATATTTCAAACAGTAGATACCACTGAATGACAAAGCGTGTGTGCTATACTATTAATGAGATAAATGAAAGGGATAAGGTGGTGTTTATGCATTGCATGGGGTGCTGCCATTCAAACTGCTCACGGTTGAAGAAAGGCACGGGCTGTGGCCTCGGGACAGTATTACAATAATTCAGTAGTATACAATAGGGCACAGGCACAATTTACTAAGTTTTCCTGCAAACTCCCAGACTATCAGAGTCTCAAAGCTTTGGGGCCATTCGGCAAAAAATGCAACGGGTAGAGTCTTGTATGGGAGTAAAATCGATCATCTCATGGACACAGGCTGCTCCTCCATGTCCATGACCACATATTAACGCAAAGCAAGAAAATCTGGCATGGCCAGTGTTCATAAACACCCCAAAAAAAACAAAAAAAAGTGAGCTATATAAAAAGGATATGTCTCCTTATATTTTAGCCTGACTAGGAAAGTATTTGGAAACAAACTGAAGCCCCTAAAACTTGTGCCTCATTTAAGCCACCAATGCAGAATTCTGAGTTTGTCAATTATACAATTTAAAATACTGATTTCAAAAACAGATAGTGAAAGAACACTAAAAAAGATCAAAAACCAAGATCCTTTAAATCTCATTTTTAGTTTCTTCCGAAGCTTAGATGCCCATTGCTGAAACAACTTTCTTAGCACAGCTGCACATGAAAACACATTTCACAAGACAAAGATTAAATACAGATGAAGTGGGGTGGGAGGAGGCTCGTGTAATGGTTTTAACGATGAAGACAAATTGAATTAATCTCGATGTCAGCTAATTCCCGTCATGTGAGCAACTTCCTGATTTAGAGGAGTCAAACAGAATACGACATTTTTTGTGTAACAGTTAGTGTGCATTATATTAGTTTACAAAGCACTACAGTAGAGCTTGCTTGAAACCAGCTCGACCTACTGAAGTTTTATTCTTGGTCCAATGTGACTCCATTTTAAGACCAACGTACTCATTGCACATGTCGAGCCTTATTTCCTGGGCCACTCCCAGGGCACCGACCCAAGAATTAATCAGCAACCAGTCTTGTTAATTTTCTAATTGACTCCAACCCATCAGCTGTTACCAAAGGCAAATCAGATTTGTTAGCATTCCACAAACATACAGACAAGCAACAGTTCCACTAAATAAAAACTACAAACTTACAGCACTCAAATTCTGCTTTGTTTTCAGGGTTGTCACTGTGCAGCAAAAGTAGTTTCACTTTCATGTTTTTTTTTCCTTGCCCGAGGTTTCCAACTTGGCTAAGTGTCAACTGTTTGTTGCGAATTCAGATGGCAACTGAGAACCAGCTCGATTTGTTTTAACCCTTACAGCATCAGTATAATACAAGGATATAGAAATTATAGAATCTACAGCACAGAATGAGTCCATGCAGCCCAACTGGTCGATGACGGTGTTTATGCTCCACACGAGCCTCCTCCCACCCCACCATCTAAAACCTTGTTAGCATAACCTATTTCCATCTCCCTCATGTGTTTATCTAGCCTCCCCTTAAATATATCTATGCTAGTCGCCTCAACTACTCCAACATGGTAGCGAGTTCCACATTCTCACCACTTTGAGTGAAGATTCTTTTGAATTCCCCATTAGATTTATTAGTGACTATCTTGTATTTATGGCCCCTAGTTTTGGACTACCCCACAAGTGGAAACATCTTCGACGTCTACCCTATTACATAATCAGGATCTGGCTGGTCACAAAAGACAAAGACCAACACCTCAAGCTCAAGGCCAGTACGAGGTTCTGATGATGGATCTATGTTCGCGTCAATCCACCTCTCCCCTAAAGTCCACTGCTCCAAGAAAACGGAAGAGACAACCAAGGCACAAAGTTATTAAATTCACTCTTCAGGCCAGAGGACTGCAAGACAAACAGCAGCAGCAGAATGGGATGCATTTCTGAAGCTCGCCTTCAGTTTGGTTACAACAGTGCAGGAGGCCAAGTACAGAAAGGCAAAACTGGGAATGGGAGGTGAGTGGAGCCGACGTGGCAAACCACAAGAAGTCAGAACACAAGTCGCTGACAAAGCAGTCTATACGGTGTTTGGTCTATCCAACATAGAGCAGATTCCACCCTGTACAATGAATACCGTAGACCGGAAGTACAAGCAAGTTGCTGTCTCGCACGCGAAGCCCGTGTACAGTCTCCGATTGTGCTGAAATATTAGGCCAAGTACTCGATGGGATAAATTGTCTCCCTCGCACTCAATTTAATTCATCAATTAAATAGACACGCGTCTTAGCAACAGCTCAACAAACATGGAGTACAAGGTCTTCAGTTACACGTCAAGGTTTCCCTTCTGCCAATATCCAGCTTCCCTTAAAGTAAAAGTGTCAGAGGCATAGCTTTCCCCTTTTTAAGAAAGGTGATCCTGTTTTCTTGTTTTACCCTGCAAATCATGCTGCAATTTTTACATTTTTTAAATTTATGGTGAAAAAAATTTAGCAGGATGAGCCACATTTTATTTCAGAAGCGCTGCAACATTCCTCCAAAATGCACACACAATGCCGAGATACACTTACAGCTTGGTTGGGCAAGTTGTCGGTCTTCAATTCCCGGTGGTTAGAATACTGGATGTAGATGGGCTGATTGCGGAGGTGTGGAGTGACTGTGGTGTAATAGTTCACCATAGTAACAGCTGCTTCTTCTGAAGCCATTTCAAGGAAAGCCTGCAGCAGGAGGAGCAGGGAAAAGCACTCAATGAGAAAATTAATAGCCCGCAAAACAACACAGTTTGTCTTTTTTTTTTAAAAAACAACAATCATAGAAGTGAACCTCCACATTGGAGCATTGTACTTTAGAGAATTCTGATCAGTACCGTTGCTGATTATTCGGATACTGTACCTTAAAATGTTGTTTAATATTGCGTTGGCCCCTCATCTAAAATGAGCTATTCCAGTAGATGATGTCATAATTCAAGTTTAGCAGCTAATGCGAGGGACATGGTTGCGATTCAATTTGAGATGTTACAGAAACGGTCTGTTGAGAACCAGGAGCCGCAGCAAATTGTACAGCCAAAAACACACACATCTCCTTGAGAACTGTTCATACAAAAAGCATAAACAAGCTGCTCTCTCATGTCCACATTGTCAATGAATCACAGTCATCTTTTGCAAGTAGAATTTCCCAAAAAGACTCCACTTGCTGACAACAGGCCTCCTGATAAGTAGGGTTTAAAATGCTACACAATCATCAGTGTTAGTGCATAATTGCATGACAAGGGCACATGGAATATCAAAAGAAATTTCACATGCAAAAACAGGATATTTAATCCATCTACCCATAATCTGTTGAGGGGAGTGGAGTGAAAAATTACCGCAAAAAAGCAGCGTACCGAGAAGCATTTTACCGCTACGACCCATTTTCACATTCAGCTTCCCTTCACGCAAAATAAGACCTGGTGTGCTAAAGCCAATAAACCGTCTGGCCGATCACAATAAGATCAAAACTGAAGGCCTGGGGAAATGAGGCATGATATCGGACAGGACAAAACAGCAAGCCTTTGCCCTCGGAGAGGGGAGGGCCTGTGAAGGTAAAAGTTTAAGTTGTTTTCAAATTGGATGTGTGACTGAACAAGTAAATACTGTGGTTTCTTTTGAGAAGTGTTGATTTTTGTGTTAAATAAATATATTATCTTAACATTTTGAAACATACAAAATTCTTACAGGGCTGATGCAGGGAGGATGTTTCCCCTGGCTGGGGAGTCGAGAACCAGGGGTCACAGTCTCAGAATAAGGGGTCAGCCATTTAGGACTGAGATGAGAAAACATTTCTTCACTCAGAGGGTGGTGAATCTTTGGAATTCTCTACCCCAGAGGGCTGTGGAGGCTCAGTCATTGAGTATATTCAAGACAGAGATCGATAGATTTTTGAATATTAAGGGAATCAAGGGATATGGGGATAGTGCAGGAAAGTGGAGATGAGGTAGATGAGCCATGATCTTACTGAATGGCAGAGCAGGCTCGAAGGGCCAAATGGCCTACTCCTCCCCTGTTTATGTTCTTAAGTTTTATATCGCGGGGAGGGTGAGAAAGCAATTTGGGCACCGAAAGGACTTGGAAAGAACCTAGGGAGAGAGATTGTGAAATAAGTATAGACGTGTTTGTTGACTGACTCAGAGCCAAAGCAGAGATTTTTCTCTACAAAGTGAGACACACCCTATAAGGAATTTAAAAAAAAAATTACGAGCTGTCCCGTGGCACTCCTCACAGCAGTAAGAGGCTATGCTGATTGAAAACAACAGGGGTGTTATGCCATGCCATGAATCAGGGATAAGAATCTTTTAATTGCCTTATGTGCCTGGGATTTTTACCAGTGCTTTGGTGATTAAAATCTGCAACAAGGTCCATTATTCTGTGAAAACTGTAAATGAGTGGAGTGGCCTCCATTTTGAGAGATCTAATCTCTTCCTCACTTTTTAAAAAGTTGAGCATACACAGCAAAATGATACGCAAGGTGCACTAGTCACAGGTACATATTTAGCAGTGTTGGGGTTTAGTTGCACTTTGGCAGCAGTGAGGTGGTGGAGGCTATAACATTGTGGGGTCCGGCCCTGCTGTGGAGGGGGGGAAGCTTGGGCAGAACTTGAGGAAATTGTGGGGTTTGGTTCATTGGTGGATTCTGAGTCCAGAACGGCGAGGGAGGGCAAAGGCCACATTTTCTCTGCCTGATTTTCACACTGCATTGCAAACCCAGTAGAGGTTTATTTCAGCATTCAGGGAGTCGTGGGAAGTGCAACAACACCACCTGACGCCTGCAACTACACCGCTAAAAATACCGATATAGGGTTTTTCCTATGACAGCATGTTGGTATAGCTATTTCCCATTGTAAATGTTGACATACAATGCATGACTCAAATCAGGACACAGAAAATGATTATGTGGACAGGAAATGCACACCATGTGAGAGACTTAATAAAAAAGTTAATCTCCAACTGGAATTGCAGAGTCAAGACCAAGTGTAATCTTCGTGAAGCAGGGTTAAAGGGCAGGGGAGAATTGAACCAGGGCACACAGACGTAACTCAGCCCCCAATTTTGAAGTCCTGCACTCTGTCCTTATTTTAATATGATGCTATGTTCCTTTTTTAAATTGTAGTTAAGTAGGAAAGGTTACAGCAATTTGGGAAGCCAAGTTGGTTGGAGCACAGCCCAAGGATCTGGGAAGATGCAAAACTAAGATGCTATAGCACCATCACTGGTGGGAGGGTATAATTATACTATGACAAGTTTGCATAGGCAATTTTCATTATAAATGTGGACAGTCAATGCCCACACACTTGCATTTTCAGACTGAAGTCAACAAAAACCACTTTGGCAGATATTCAATGCACGAGCTGAGTTTTTTTTTAAAAAATGCAGCAAGTTTATGATAATCTGGAATTCACTGCCTGAAAGGACGGTGGAAGCAGATTCAATAGGGAATTGGATAAATACTTGAAGGGAAAACAATTACAGGGCTATGGGGAAAGGGCAGGTGAGTGGGACTAGTTGGATAGCTCTTTCAAATAGCCGGTACATGCACAATGGGCCGAATGGCCTCCTTCTGTGCTATATGATTCTACAGGATTTTACAATAGAAGAAAAGTTGACAAAAAAGGAAGTTTTGCAGATAATAACTAATGGATCTCTGGTCATGTTGCTTATATTAAGTAGGATGTACTGTTTTATAAGGATAAAAGTGTTGTGCCATGTTGCATTATTCTACCGCTAATTTGGAGCTCTATCTCCGAGGCCACAAAGGCTAATCCCGCAGGCAGAGTTTGTTGTTTGATGAGAATTTTGCAGATTCATCCCAAGCATTGTTGGCTCAAATCCAATTTCACACTCGTGCATCTCAGCAGTTTGTAAATGTTCTGCCTGGGTCACAGTAAACTCTGGGTACTGCAGTAAGTCAGGAGCAGGGCAAAAACTAACTCCCATCATGCATACACGCAGGGATTGGATCTCTCGTTTCTTCCTAGAGTTGTGATACGACAAGCATTATCCTCCTGCTGAAATGCATTTCCACAAGAGTAAAAGGAACACCCACAATGTATCGCTCACATAATTCATCAACATCAGTTGTAAATTCCAGCTCCCAAATCCACATCAGATTTCAAACAAACCAGAGGCTCCACATAGAAGGGTATGCCTAGCAAAGGCAAACATTTTTTGCAGGCATTTCTAACAATCAATCACCTTTTATGGGTGTGTTTAGCAATCTCAACCCCCCCCCCCCCCCCCCACCCCCCCCACCACCCCCCCTCAAACAAAGGTATGGGCTATTTTTGTGTCTACTATTCCAAGAATTGAGACAGACAACAATTATATAGATTGCCTGATTTTCCTAAATTTAGTTACGAAAGCATTGCTTAAAAATCATTTATTTCACTTTGTTCACCATGTACATTTTGACCAGTATCTCAGGGACCAAATCAGGCTTCCATTTAGAGAGTGAGAAACATTAGATATGCAACCTGCTGCAGGCTGTAATAGTATCTGCCTGGTCAACAACTCAATTGTAGTGGGGATTACTATAAACAAGGTTAATATCCAGTATAGGGAAAGGAAGCTATTAAAATGGCAGTCCTTTTTTCTCCTGTGCTAGCTTATGTTTAAAGCAGAAGATCGACAAGCAAACCACCTTCATCTCAAATAGTCTGCATTATATGCAAAGTTTTCCACCAGTAAAGGCAACAACCTGCATTTCTGGAAGGCTCATTAGTGTTATGGCTCAATACATCTTTTATTCAGGGGGGCAGATAGAGTTACAACTGAAGGCCAAAATCTGTGTGTGCATATGCAGTCAGGATTTGCATGTAGAACATGGTAACCAGAAACAGGAATACAAGGTAGAACATTGGAATCCAACTGCAAGCTCATGAGGCTTACATAAACAAAGAGGGTTTTTTTGCTTCCAACCCTCCCCTTTCCCTTCTCATACTATGCACCATCCTTGGTTAAGGGGCCAGATCGGCCACCTTCTCTCTGAAAACTGCCTATGCTACTCTTCATGGGCTGTCCAGAGATAGGTGAAAGCAGCCTTGGGAAAAGACCCAGGCCATTTCCAATCTCTGCAGGAAAGAGCCTCACCTTTGCTCAAGTGTATCCCCACCCTACAGCAGCATAGCCAAGATTGTTAACTTTCAAAATAGGAGGACCTGCAGTCACAAACCCAGATTCTAGCACCCTGTAATGCAGTGCTCCAATACACATCAAGACAATGCCACCTAGTTTATTGTATTAAAGAGATCAGTTTGTCACAAGGCATAGTGGAATAGACATGTACCCTCCGATATTTATTCTTGCACTAATTTAGGAAAAAAAGTCTGTTGTCTGATTATCTTCCTTTCACAGTAGCAAGATTCCTGGGATGAGAGGGTTGTTCTTTGAGGAGAGATTGAGTAGAGTTTAGAAGAGAGGTGATCTCATTGAAACATACAAGATTCTGAGGGAGATTGACAGGGTAGATGCTGAGAGGTTGTTTGACCTGGCTGGAGAGTCTAGAACTAGGGGGCAGTCTCAGGATAAGGGGTAGGCCATTTAAGAAGGGGATGAGAAGGAATTTCTTCACTTGGAAGGTTGTGAATCTGTGGAATTCTCTACCCCAAAGGGCTGTGGATGTTCAGTTCTGGAGTATATTCAAGATTTAGAGATTGATAGATTTTTGGACTCTAAGGGAATCAAGGGATATGGAGATCAGGCAGGAAAGTGGAGTCGAGGTGGAAGATCAGCCATGATCTTACTGAATGGCGGAGTAGGCTCGAGAGGCCATGTGGCCTACTCCTGTTTCTAATTCTTATGCTCTTATGCAAGTATTTATTTAATTAAATAACGGTTTACAAACAATTCAAATATCTCATTCTTATCCAAATAAAGCAACATCCCTAGCCCATGACCAGCCCACACCAAGCACTTGATGGCCATTTTAAGCTAATCTCAAAATACAAATTTGAAAAAATGTACAATGAATTAAATGATGTGTAATTGTTTGGTATATTTCTCCAATTACAAGAAATTTGCAGAAAAATGATTAAACACCTGATTAAAAATTGTGAAACATACATAAAGGACATTTATCACTCAGACATTTCAGTGAAGTACTGTGTCAAAAACCTGCAGTCCTACTGACATATTGCATTTCAGTTGAGAGAAAAAAATTTTTTACATACCTGATTTTTCCCTTTTAACATCAATAGGTTAGTGACTTTGCCGAACGGTAAACCTAGTGAAAGGACCTCTGCTTCTGAAACCTCATTTGGAATCTTACGAATATGAAGAACACGAGAGGGAGAGCTGGGAGATCCGTCTCCTTTAAACTTTTTGGTGTCGTTTCCATTAGCTTAAAAAAGAGGGGAAAGTACCATTACTTGGTTGTGCTATTTCCTCTTATTAACACTGCACTGAATTCCCCCATATACAGAACACGTGACAGGAAGGCCACAACATGTTCAAAGAGCTATGTAATTGTGCAATATACACACACAAGACAATGAATCATCTTGCATTTGTGCATGCACTGAACACCTGTTGAATTTTGCTGTTTTTATCTAATCATGCAACCCTGACAGGAAGTGAGAATGCGCAGTCCATCACAGCTTCAATTCCCAACCCGAACTAAATTAGCTGACCTCAGCGAGTGGGGAAACTCAATTCTTGATCAAAACCTCTAGACTGGGGCAAGAATTCACGTTCCTGATTATCCAGTGACACTCAGATAGCAACATGTGGATATCAGTTGAAAACAGGATTAAGAGTACAGCTCAACCCTGTTCACTCACTATCCATACACACTTCCATCAACAATACAATAGAGGAGAAACCCTGGCCAATCTTGCCTTCCCTGCAGCCAACTGTAGTACCATGGTAGTGCCCCGACCACTGGTCCAGTTGACAGCAGCTAACTCAACACAGAGTTTTCTACAGTTCAGCTAATCATGGGATAAATGGAGTGCTCAATCCCACTCTTAACCTGGGGGCAGGATGTCCTCTTAATCTCTTGTTTGAGGTTTTTTTTTAAAACTCATCTCCTCTAGTTTTGTGAGCACAGTTTAAAGTCAAGAGCCTGCTTACATCCATATCCATCATACCTTGCAACATTTGAGAGATCGAAACTACATCCCTCACTTTAAAAAAAAAACTTCAAGTCCAGAATTAGCCTCACGGCTTTTCTACAAATCCTCTCGAATACCCAAAAAATGCAAACAATTATTCAATAGGTGGCCTGATGAGGCTAAAATGACCAGTTTTAACTTATCAACTGTCTTTGTACCTCGATGAGCCTTGATGGTGACCGCTTTTGCATTCCCAGTTAATGGGGGATCATACACCCACCCCCCCATTACTTTTCCATCTTGACCAATAAATACCTATCTAATGCATTGTACCAGTTTCTTGCAACAGTGTGCATTTCCGTGGAGCCTTGCATTTTCAACAAAGGCGTGGAAAAAATAAATCACATCAAAAACATTAGTGTGAAATCTCAGCTTCAAAACCAAATCAGTTGTAAGCACAAGTGACTAAACTTGAAAATGGAAAATGAACTGGAATCCAGTCAATAGTAAAATTACAGAAGGCATGTCAGAGTGTATTTCAGCCCACGGTGCTCTGAAGCTGATCTTTCAGTTTTTAAATAGTCACCAGAAATCGCTCTTACTCAACTCTCTGCACTATATTGAACCAAAGCAGGAGCTAATGTAAATATAGTCACAAGGCAACAGTTACACATCAAAATCTCTGGAGTATTTAACAAATCTGAGGTTTTAAATCCTAACCATATCAGTTATGAACCTGTCAATTTTTGTTGAAAAGGATGGAAATTATTTGACTTGGAGGTTTTGTTTATGAATACGTTTATGCACGTTCCAAGAATACAGGCCTAAAACTTTCAAATGAGGCAGCAACACCCCTTGAATCTTTAACCTTAAATTTGCAGGGTGGGGTTGAGGAAGGAGTTTTCTACACACTTTCTAATTCTACTTTGCCATTTGAAATATACGCAAGGTTAATTTTGTAGAAGTTCGTGTTAGAAAAATGATTGCACCATTCTAAAATCGGGGAAAAATGTTTGAGTGTCAAGCAAAGTAAACCCATAAAGGCACACATGTAACCAAAACCCAGAATTTGGCTTTCCTCTCGAAGAGTCCAGCTACTTTGAAAATACAAAACTTATCAGAATAACCAGAGATACAGCAGCTGTTTTGCTGGTCTCTATGTTTTCAGAGTTTATCGTGAACGTTTCCTACATTACAACAGTGACGACACTTCAAAAAGTACTTCATTGGCTGTAAAGCACTTTGGGACATCCGGTGGTCATGAAAGGTGCTATATAAATGCAAGTCTCTTTCTTTCTTTGGGGTCTCCCTAAAGGACAATTGTAACTCTCCCCCACAGATCATTCTCAAACCAGAAGAGTTTGATAAGAGCAAAAAAATGTTTTTAAACCTTCAGTAACAAGGATTCATTACTTATGTTACCAAGTCGGTGTCACGTTCTGCTGCAACATCTTGTGTATACTATAGTTGGCAAGTAACACTATAGTTGGCAAGTAATAAGAGTTGAATGGTCAGTGGTAATGTATGGCAAAGATTTGAGATTTCAATTGTCCACTATACTTTTACATTGAATCATGGGGTGCGTTTTTGAATGCGGAGCTGTGTTTACACTGCTGCCCATATCAATGTAAACTTGGGAAAGTTAGAGCTCTGCATGTGCATGCACTCAAATGTCAGCAGTGCCAGCGTTCGATCAGTCAGTCAAATTTTCACTGAATGGAAGTAGGTGAAGAGAAAGTTGTACAAATGCGAATATCTTAAAAAAAAAATATTTACCTTTTAGACAGGCCTTCATACTAGCTGCTTTATATACAGCTGAAGTGCATTGTTACCAGTAAAAGACCATCACTAACAGCACATCAAAGTGCACTTGAGTGTTACTCTGCGGCTTGGGTGTCAGGTTGAAGCCCAATACCCTGCTGCTCCGACACCAAAGCTGATGTGTTAGCCAGTGCTTTTTGTGAGCATTTAACCCATATGCCATAAAAAAAAGCTATCTATCCTGATCCATTATATTTTAAAAAGACTTATTTCAGAATCTGTTTCAGTACTCCCTATCTCAAGATCAAGTATCTCAGTTAAGACGAAACACTATGAAGGATTTGCACTGAACAGGAACATGGTGGTCTCAGTCAGACAATCTAATGGATTTTAACTTGACTGAAGTTACAATATTTAAAATGACATCTTGCTGTCAAAGCACAACACACACGAGAGTGCTACTTTCCTAGAAGGCAATTTCTTCAAAAAGTGACACTTTAAAATGTTGAATCTTCCCATATTATAAAATGATGAACTATACAGGGGTAATTTTAACCTTACCCACCATGTGGGAAACAAACATGATCCAACTGTCCTCCCTTTTTACACCCCTCCTGAAAATCAGGCCATTAAAATTATCCCCATGGTCGTTGGTTGCCAAAAATTTACATACATTTTTAAACAGCTGATACAAAATTTTCAACAAAGGTGGTGGTGGTGTGGAAATCAAAAATCGATACCACTGACAAAGCATAAAAACAAATCTGCAAACACCAAAATACCTTGGAAAATAGTTTTTTTTAAACAAAATTGCATACCTATTAACTTGGCAGCTCAATTGACCAAGTTTTCAATTCCTTTTACAAATGAATTTAGGATCTTAGGAAACATAATCGATCTTGCCTGACCAACCTCCTCACACAACCCAAGTGGGTTGTGGAAAAGCCTAGAATTCCAAAAGACTTGTGACGAAGTTCCACATAAAACACAATTATAGCTTAAGCTCAAAGTTGGAGATTAAGAACATTTTGGAAATTGATGAGAAATTGGCTAACTGGTAGAATACAGACGGTATTGGTTAGAGGTTCTCCCAGAATGGGGGTGGGGAATTACAAAATGGGGTGCCCCAGTGCTTCGTGTTGGGACCATGACTTGCGAATTTAGATCAATGACTTAGATTCCGAAACACAACACAAATTGGTCAAATTTGCACATTACACAACTAGGATGGGCAGCAGAACTGAAGTGGCAGCTTCGAAATTACAGAATCAGCTGCATAAAAAATACATGGACAGAAAATGGCAAATGAAATTCAATGCACAGTGTTAAATACTGCAATTCAGAAGGAAAACGAGTGACTCAAGTACCCCAAGAATGATATTGAAACAGCCATGATTTAAAAAAAAGACCCTCAATGGCCTTCCTCATACATGATTATCTTGTCAGCTTGCTACAGCAGTTTATAAAAACATAATTCAGGGGATTACACTATGAAGGCACTCAGGTCAGGTGAAAATATCAAAAATTAGCTTTTTCCAATTACGGCAACACACTTCTTTGTAGGTACAAGGAAGAGACAATGATTCGGAATGTGCCAGTTTTAGAAAGTGCAGTCAGAAGAGGGCACCAGTGTCTGACAGCATGTTGTTTTTAATTATTAGTGACATACTGCTTCTCATCAATGTGCAAGTATATATGAATGACCTAAAAGTGGGTCTTTGAAAAGCTAACCAGTGCCCAATTAGAATGCTTTAAAATGTAGGTGAAATATAAATAAATGGTCAAGTTAGAGGTGACAAGTTAGTGCTCAAAGATGCAGGAGATAAAACCATAATATGATTGAATTTTGCATTAAGTTTGAGTGATGTAGTCCAATCTGAAACTAAGGTCTTCAACCTAAACAGAGGAAACTACAAGGGTATGAGGGACAAGTTGGCCATGGTTGATTGGGAGACTACACTAAAAAGGTATGAAGGTGGACATACAATGGCTAACATTCAAGGAAATGATGCATAATTTGCAACAAACATATATTCGTCTCGGGCATAAAAACCCAAAAGGAAAAGTGATCCAACTGTGGCTAACAAAAGAAATTAAAGCTAGTATTAAGTCAAAGGAGGAAGCTTATAAAGTTACCAGAAAAAGCGGTCAGCCTGAGGATTGGAATCTTTTTAGAAATCAACAAAGGGGGACCAAGAAATTAATAAAGAAAGGGAAAATGGAATATGAGCACAAACTAGTGAAAAATATCGAAGCGGATTGTAAAAGCTTCTACAGGTATGTGAAAAGTAAAAGACTGGCGAAGGTAAATGTAGGTCCTTTACAGTCAGAGACGGGAGAATTTATCATGGGGAATGAGGAAATGGTAGAGAAATTAAATAAATACTTTGTGTTCACGGAGGAAGACATTAAAAACCTCCCAGAAATAAGAGAAAACCAAGGGTGTGACGAGAATAAGGAACTTAAAGAAATTATTTAGTAAAAAAAAACAGTACTAGCAAAATTAATGGGACTAAAAGTTGATAAATCTCAAGGACCGGATGACTGACATCATAGGGTTTTGAAAGAGGTGGCCATTGGGATAGTGGACGCATTGTTTGTCATCTTCCAAAATTCTATAGATTCTGGAACGGTTCCTGCAGATTGGAGGATAGCAAATGTAACCACGCTATTTAAGAAAGGAGGAAGAGAGAAAACGGGGAACTACAGACCAGTTAGCCTCACATCAGTAGTTGGGAAAATGATGGAATCTATTATAAAGGATGCAATAACTGGGCACTTAGAAACTAATAGTAAGTGTGGGCAGAGTCAATATCGATTTATGAAAGGGAAGTCCTGTTTGACAAACCTATTGGAGTTCTTTGAGGATGTAACTAGTGGAGCAGACAAAGGGGAACTGGTAGATGTGGTGTATTTGGATTTTTAGAAGGCCTTCGATAAGGTCCCACACAAGAGGTTGGTGAACAAAATTAGGGCACATGGAATTGGGGGTAATATTCTAGCATGGATTGAGAATTGGTTAACAGACAGAAAACAAAGAGTAGGGATAAACGGGTCGTTTTCAGGATGGCAGGCTGTGACTAGTGGGGTACCGCAAGGATCGGTGCTTGGGCCCCAGCTATTCACAATCTATATCGATGATTTGGATGAGGGGACTAAATGTAACATTTCCAAATTTGCTGATGATACAAAGCTAGGTGGCAATGTCAGTTGCGATGTGAAGAGGCTTCAAGGGGATCTCGACAGGCTCAGTGAGTGGGTGAGAACATGGCAGATGGAATATAATGTGGATAAATGTGAAGTTATCCACTTTGGTAGAAAAAACAAAGGCAGAGTATTTCCTGATTGGGGAATGCAGATGCTCAAAGGGACCTGGGTGTCCTTGTACATGAGTCACTGAAAGTGAATGTGCAGGTGCAGCAAGCAATTAGGAAGACAAATGGTATGTTGGCCTTCATTGCAAGAGGATGAGAGTACAGGATTAAAGAAGTCTTACTCCAATTATATAGGGCCTTGGTGAGACCACACCTGGAGTACTGTGTACAATTTTGGTTCTCCTTACCTAAGGAAGGATATACTTGCCATAGAGGGGGTGCAACGAAGGTTCACGAGATTGATTCCTGGGATGGTGGGATTGTCGTATGAGAAGAGATTGAGTAAACTCGGCCTGTATTCTCTTGAATTCAGAAGAATGAGGGGGTCTCATTGAAGCATACAAAATTACTACAGGGCTTGATAGGGTGAATGCTGGGAGAATGTTTCCCTTGGCTGGGGAGTCTAGAACCAGGGGCCACAGCCTCAGGATAAAGGGTAGGCCATTCAGGACTGTGATGAGAAGAAATTTCTTCAGAGGGTGGTGAATCTTTGGAATTCTCTACCCCAGAGGGCTGTGGAGCCTCAGTCATTGGGTATATTCAAAACAGAAGTCGATAGATTTCTGACTAGTAAGGGCATCAAGGGATATGGCGATAGGGCCGGTGAGTGGAGTTGAGGCAGAAGATCAGCCATGATCTCGTTGAATGGCGGAGCAAGCTCGAAGGGCCGAATGGCCTACTCCTGCTCTTATGTTCTAATGTTATGTTCTTAAATCCTCTTGGCCCACTCCAATCAGAATGGAGAGATTTTAGGACCAATATACTCAAACCTCAATGGGAGCATACTGTGCAGTTTAAAACCAGTCATAGTTGACCTGGTGCACCTCCAATCTCACGTGCTTTTAGAGCAGCAGAAATGAGGCACAATAATAAGCCTGTTGTGTACCACAAGCCCACTGCTATATAGGGCAGTGATGCAAGTAGTTAGTAACATGCTGTTATGGTTATTCAACAGAACCAATATTAAAATGCCAGCTACGTTAGGAAGTATGTTGCCAGCTCGGTCATCTCTCGCATTGCTTTTTTAAATTATGGTGGTAGTGGGGGGGGGGGGGGGGGGGGAAGAAGGAGAGTGAGGAGAGAGAGAGATGAGATGAGAGATAGAGAGAGAGAGAGAGAGAAGGAGGAGAGGAAGGAGAGAGAGAGAGACACAGAGAGAGAGAGAGGAGAGAGAGAGGGGGAGAGAGAGAGAGAGAAGAAAAAGAGAGAGAGAGAGAGAAGACAGAGAGAGAGACACACGAGAGAGAGGAGAGAGACAAGAGAGAACACCCCCCCCAGAGGAGAGAAGAAACACGCAGAGGAGAGACACACACACACACACACGCACCCCCCCCCAGAGGGAGAGACACACACACGCACCCCCCCCAGAGGGAGAGACCACGCACCCCCCCCCAGAGGGAGAGACACACGCACCCCCCCCAGAGGGAGAGACACACACACGCACCCCCCCCAGAGGGAGAGACACACACACACACCCCCCCCAGAGGGAGAGACACACACACACACACCCCCCCCAGAGGGAGAGACACACACACACACACCCCCCCCAGAGGGAGAGACACACACACACACACACCCCCCAGAGGGAGAGACACACACACACACCAGAGGGAGACACACACACACACACCAGAGGGAGAGACACACACACACACATTGTGAGAATGGAAAAGTTAGCAATGAGGCATCTGTATTTTCATTTCCTCGCTTAAATATCTCTGACAATCTCAACCCAACCTTGCTGGTGTCCACCCACCTCCTTTCTTGGCAGTTATCACTTTCCTTAACCTTATCTTGTGGAGCTTTTTATTTTTAATTCTGATGTTACATTTAGAATGCCCAGGACAGCCTGCTGCATTCAGTATCCCACCTACAACAAACACTGTTAAGCGTAGCTTGGTTTCACAGAAGTCTGATCCCAATGCAGTTCTGGTACACAGACCACCTTCACATTTGGGTGTCTTGATGATGGCCTACATTTTTTTTTTCCCCACTCCACGACTTAGAAACCAAACTTGGTCTAGATTCTATTTTATTTCATGGTTTCTCCCCATTGAGTTTTTAAAAAAAAATAAAAAGCAACAAATACGTTTTTTCTAAAGCATTTCATGCTTAAGCCTTCTGTATCTTCTACCTTTGTAATTTGCACTGACATTTATGGAGTGTACTGGCTACTGCCTGCCATGAATGCTGACAAAAAGTGAACAACCCTGTAACTACACGGTGCTTAAAATGAACAGATACATGGGAGTGATTCCAAAGTTTTAACGTTCGGGTTCAAATGTTTACCTGCTTTTTGAGCATCGCTCTCCTGTTTAAATATCATCTGTAAATGCCTGGTTAAAACGATCCCATCACTAGTGCTAAGTACCTGAATATCATTCTCCAGGGGCCATTTGCTGACAGCTTGACTGCAATATCAGCATTTTTTAATTGAACCACCAATGTATAAGCAGTTTTGTCTCAAGACTCGACCAGTGGGAAACATAACCGCCAAACTCACTTCATTTGAGTTTTTCTTCTCCCCACCTCTGCTGAAGGTGGTGATTCATGCTGTGGTACAGTTCCACAGGCACTTACAGCCTTTCAGGACTAATCCCAAGTGGCCACATTTCATGTACAAGCCTGGACAATGGGTATTGATAAACCTATTCAAATTTATGGGACATCAGAGCAGAGCCTAATCCTGTTCACACCCGACATCCACGTGGGTGAGCTTCATAATAAGCCACTGTAAAGCAGTTGGATGTCAGAGTAGTACCCAATTGTTCCCTCTTCTGGCCCAAAACTTAAGGTTTCTGGATCTCATGAGGCTGCCAAAATGTTACATTTCTACCCATTTTATCAGATCTCTGATGTTTTTTCCCCATTAGCAAATGATTTCTGCTGTTATAAGACACTTTTGCTGCAATGATCACACTCTAGGGGGTCCCCAATACAAAAGTTTGAAAGTTACATAGCACAAAAGCATCCTGCAGCAGACCAGGGGTGAAGCCCAAGACCTTGCAATCTGTAGGTCACATTGGGTGCTCCAATTTTTTATTGAGCCATCAAAAGAGCTATCATGCACGGCATTTATAGTGTCGCTGAACTCAAAGCCAAATCTAAGTCCAAAAGATGAAGAAACAGTGTTCCAACTCACTGCCTCTGCCAATGTCCTAATATTCATGAATAAAGCACCAGTTTATCTATCCTCCCAAGGTTATAAAGCATGAAATAGTGCAGGGCAGATATGGAGAACATGCTTGATATGGTTTTATCAAAGAAGGGAGGCTCTAAACAATGTGTTGGAGATCATGGTACATCAAGACCATTATATTTAGTTTTCTGTAGGATAAAACCGCTAATTAATTTCAGCATACTTGTGAAACAGTGCAACCCATTGTTGAAATTAATTTCTACAACTACACAGTATATCTGCTGCGTCACCATGAAGTCAGGACCTTGTATCATTATATAAACAGGAACGTTTTTATTTACCACAAAAAACAAGCGTTTCAAAGCACAGTGTGTTCAGTTACTATACTCATTCAGAATGTGCTGTACTATCATTTATAATATTTAAGTTTTACTGAACATGTTTCATGGAACATTGTTTTACATTAGTCAAATATTAGCTAGAACATGATCGTTTTATATTAGTCAAATATTAGCTATAACGGCATTGAAAAATTTGTCAGTAAGCAATGAAGCAAGTTCCAATTAGTTTCAGGTATTCAAAGTGCTATTACAATCAGATTTGATATACAAAAGATAGGAAATACCTGTAGCTGGAGTAGAATTGCTCATGATAGATGGGCCGTTAATACCAGCAGAAAGAAGCTCGTCAGATCCCCGCTGAAAAACAAAAATAATCAAAAACTTCAGTAAATGGCCATCATTTAACTCATCTGTGTAATGTTCATTGCTGTTAAATAACGTGCGATGTGGGGAACAAGGTTTGTATAAACAATCAAGGTATTGGCTAGTTGTGACAAAAATGAATGCAAGCTGTAAACATATACTGACTAATCGTACTCTTAGATATAAACATTCTGTTAATCCGTATCACCAATGGGACAAGTTTATCTTTAAACACCTTGCATATAATGCAATACGAGCTTCCAGAATACACCTTAAACAGTCCAAGTGCAGTAGCTTTCAGTCAGTATTTCCAGTAGAAAAATATGCGTTGAAAACTGGGTTTTCTTGAACAAAGCTGACACCACAGCCTTCTAAAGATGCACACCCAACATACATCCAACCTGATGGCTCAAATCTTTCCAAAACTGTTTTGAGTTTTTATTTTCTCATACTGAATATACATTCAAAGTGACGCTTGGATAAATAACCAGCTTGGGGGGGAGCAGGGGGTGGAGGGAGTGAGAGTATGGTGGGGGGGGGTGGAGACACCACACGACCTTTTAAAAAAAAAAATTGTCCACTTCTTCCTTGCATTCCTCAGCCACACACATCTTTCCTGCTTGAAAGGGAAAGCTGGAGACCTGTTACAGGAAACTTTTGTTTATCCGGCACCCAAATATCCGGAATTCTCGCTTAACCGGCAAAAATCATCCTCCGAAAACTCCTCTCAAATAACCGGCAATGTTGCCGAGTCGCAGTCGAGTCTCCGCGAACGCAGAGTACTCCGAAAACTCCTCTCAAATAACCGGCAATGTTGCCGATCCCGAGTCAGAGTCCGAGAACGCCGATTTCGTCAGTAGGGGTAGTTTTCAAAAGTGCCACTACTCGGCCTCCTGGCGCTGTCGGAAGTCCGAAACACTGCAGTAGCAGGAGTTGATTCTCCCGCGCTGCCTGGAGTCTCTGTTAAAAATAGCCTCGGTAGATATAACTCTCCGTTATCCGGTACTTTCGATAAACCGGCACCACGCCGGTGCCGGTTTATAAAGAGAGTTTCCTGTACATTACTTCTGCTACTCTACAATTCGCCACACCTGGTAGGGCCATTAGCGTCTCCCCCTCAGATTTCTTTCCCTCCATATGGGGTAGGTATCTGGCTTCTAATTGATGTCTCCTCACAGCAGGAAGGTTGAAATTAGGAACTCAAGTGTGAGCAAAATTGAGAGCATAAACTCTTGTGCAGCAGAGTCACGTAATATAACGAATTAGTCCGAGCTCCCCTCGAGGGCCTCATGGTTAAGGGCACAACTAGCTGGTACATCAAGCTATACAGACCAGAAGGTTCTGGGTTTGATAACTGGTCAGTGCCGAGTTAGCTGATCAAAGCTAGAACAGCAAACAGAGCAGCACACCAGGCCTCTGTGCCTCTTAAGGGGGGGGGGGAAACGAGGGAGTCAATTCTCCCAATCATTACCTGGTGATATATGTTAGAAAGTACATGTGTGGACATGACCTGAGCAGGATCAAGATTGGCCATAGTGACATTATAGGATCGAAATAACCTACCAACATTCACTAGTGAACAACCACTTGCTCGAGGTTCTGGAGAGCCATCAACTCCGGTGGAATTGCACCCAAGCAACAGCACTTTAAAGACTGGGAGAAAAATATCAAGTATCCTGTCGGCAAAACCTCCTAAAGAAGCAAACTTTCTTCCACCATTGGGATATCACGGTAACTTCAGTTTTAAACTATCACCTTACTATGCAGCTGAACATCAGTGTGTTCCATTAAATTGCCAGTTGCTAAATCAGAGAGAAAGCAGGTCATAGTATGTTTCTTTTGAAGATCTAACCATTGAAATAACTGATCAATTCTAAGATCAACTTCGGTTCTCTCAATATTTTGTTTAGATGGCAATATAATAGTGGGAATAGTGGAAAAGCAGATGCACATTGCGGGAACATTGGGTATAAATTAGTCAATTTAAATCCCTCCATCTTGACTCCAATAAGCCCTTCAGGCCAATTTAACTAATGCCCATGTTAATCATTAAAACAAAAATATTGAACAAATCTAGACTTTCAACCATTTTCACCTGTACTAAAGGATTCTGGATGCTGAGACTTCACTCGGTCTTAATAAAGGGTGGGGCAGCATTGTGGTGGTGAGCATTAACAAACCAATGTGGAGCAGGAACGGATGCAAGATTTAAGTCCTGCTTCATCCCATTCCGGATATGATCCACCTTGATCAGGAAGAGACTGAGCAGATGCTGGTAGGGTTTTTGCAACAAAAAGAAAATCTAGTCAAGAGTTCTCATCTGTGACCTCTGTTGTGAAATGTGTAGGTGTTGTAACTGGGTGATCAAATAATCAGTCTCAGTTATGAGGCCCTTTCTATTAGAATAGCTTGACCAACACACTGTCTCAGCTCAAAGCATGAAACTTGGTCTTTTGTCAGGGCAACAGAATATTGATGATGCTCAACGGAAGTGGAATTAAGAGGCAAGAAAAAAAAGTTAAAGATGTGGATAATTTAGGTTATTTAACTTGGGCTCTCAAGTAGAATTAAAATTAGAGGTCACATCCAAAATCAACAAGTCTCAATTAAAATGAAATCAAGAAACTTCTGCTCCTTACCAGTGCAGTGGGAACGTGCCATTTATGACTTAATAATTCCTTTAAAAAGGTGTTGCATAAGGAGATCAAATGATGCAATTAATCGGTGTACTTTCCTGTCACATTTAACCTAATGAATCTGGCTGCACTGGTTGTATGGATACGAGACAAAAACGATTTTGGTATTCTCAGCACAGTTGGGAAGGAAAAGAACTTTGTAGCAGAAAAAATTCCTGCACTCGGCCCAAATTGGTAATGCTGCTCAAAGGCCTCAAATGCGACTGCTGCGAGAAATATGAAATTCATACCGATTCAGCAAACGGTTCCTTTCTGATGTTGGGTTGAGGCAACTTGTTGGGGCAGAGCAAGGAAAACTTGAAGCTGCATTTGGCAATGCTACACCTGAGCTGAAATGCCAAAAACTGAACGAGTATCCAAAGTGGAACAATGTGTTATTTCCCAGCCAAACACCCCTCTCCCAGAGAACTAGACTACAACTGAAGAGTCAAAAGGGAAGTTCAACAAGAGTGAGTTATCGACAGATTAAACAATTTGGGCTGAGTCTACAATAGAGTTGTATGCAGTCTTGAAGACTATTTAATATAAAATGTGGAGCAGTAAATGATGCAACATGATAAACTTGTTGCAACAGTCAGGCAAAAAGGGATCAACAAACTCCTCACATACTAAATTATTTAAGAGGTTTTAACAGCCTGAAACGTGGGAAAGAAGTGAAAACATTTAAGCAATATATTCATGCAGGGTTCAGAATATCCCCCCAACATACTGGCCGTTTCAATATCATACCAACTCAGTCCTGCAACAGTGGGTTATACTTATTCTTTGCACCGCCAAGAAGGAGGTAGAGCTCCTTGAATACGCGCGTACCAAGAGCAATTTACTAGCCTTCTGTACAGCCCCACAAGTGTTGTGCATCAGGCATGCAATCTGTACTTGAAATGTACATGAACTATTACAACATAATTAAAGATACTTTCTGCAGAAATGCACATGAATGGATTTGGCCCTTGAGGATGCAGAACAGGAGAGATATTTTGGTCAGTTTAGCCAAGTCGAATAGCTATCTTGTGTTCCTAAAAATTTAGAATTTTACACCATTATGCTTGCTGCTGGTTGGCAGTAGAGGATCCAAACACTAGTGAACAAGGCACAGATCAGCCTTGAGCTGCAACTGAAAGCCCATTCCCTCCATGAAAACAAAATCGCTATTAATATATTGAAAAATATTAGTTTTGTAATTAATTAGCATCACCATTGACAATGACTTGCCAGAGTTCATTTTCAGACAAGTTTTTGGTACCTGCAAACACAGACATTCCTTATGCACCGGTCAGCACAATAGTTGGAGATTTTATCAAAGTATAAAATTTAGATGTTCACTCAAGACAGTAAAATGAACAGTGTCACCCAGTATGATCAGAACTCACTGTTCACTAAATCACAATCTGCTGCAGTCGTTATTTTGTATTAGCATTTAACGGAGATCCAGTACTGAGTAGAACATGGACCAAAAATAGCTTGTGAAAACTATTCATAACTCAAATAATTGAATACGACAGTCTATTCTTTCAAGTTACGAAGCATTTTAATTTTTTAGCACAAGTTCTCATTTTCCGACACGTCTTCCTTTTTCCTCAACCGAGGATTCCCCTCTACCGTGGTTGACACGGCCCTTGACATTGTCCGTTCTATTTTCCCGCACTTCTGCTCTCACCCCTTCCCCTCCCTCCCGGAACCACGATAAAGTTCCCTTTGTCCTCACCTTTCACCCCACCAGCCTCCACATTTAACTGATCATCCTCTGCCATTTCTGCCACCTACAGCGTGATCCCACCACCAAACACATCTTCCCCTCCCCTTTCAGCATTCCGAAGGGACCGCTCCCTCCGCGACACCCTGGTCCACTCCTCTGACACCCCTTCTCCCTGCACCTTCACGTGCAAGTGCAGGAGATGCAACACCTGCCCTTTTACCTCCTCCCTTCCCACTGTCCAGGGCCCCAGGTGAAACAGCGATTTACTTGTACTTCTTGCAATTTAGTATACTGTATTCGCTGCTCACGATGCGGTCTCCTCTACATTGGGGAGACCAAACGCAGATTGGGTGGCCGCTTTGCGGAACACCTCCGTTCAGTCCGTAAAGGTGACCGTGAGCTTCCGGTCATCTGTCACTTTAATTCTCCGCTCCACTCCCACTCTGACCTCTCCGTCCTTGGCCTCTTACACTGTTCCAATGAAGCTCAATGTAAGCTCGAGGAACAGCACCTCATCTTTCGATTAGGCACTTAAGAGTCTTCTGAACAACAACGAATTCAACAATTTTAGACCATAACCTCTGACCACATCATTTTTTTTTGCTCTCATGGCAGCTGTCAATCATTCTGCCATTGTAATTTACACTTGTTTCTTAACTTGTCCAGTTACCATCTCCTTTTGCCTTGCACCATCATCCCTTGTCATTTAATCTCTCCTGCCTTCCATCCTATCACAGACCTTCCCTTTTGTTCTTTCCTCCCCTCCCCCCTTTCCCTGCCCCGACACCTACTTAAAAACCTGTTCCATCTCCAACTTTTTCCAGTTCTGAAGGGTCATCGACCTGAAACATTTACTCTGTTTCTCTCTCCACAGATGCTGCCTGACCTGCTGAGTATTTCCAGCATTTTCTGTTTTATTTCTAATTTTGCTGTGTTACTTTTGTTTTAATTCAAACATTTTGAGTCTTAAAAAAATGGCACAATCAGGAGATTATACAAAATTGTAAACAACTAAATTCCCATGTAATCTCCAGCTGTGCCTCTTATGCAGTAGTTCTGGTAAGAGCTCAGTTCAGCTAGATCGAGTAACCTAATACTCTCACTGGTGTTATGCCATTTTAACACAGCAACAGCCACAAAAACACAAGAAAAGCCTGGAATGAGAAGTAATTTGACTCAGCTCATCTTCAAGTGCTTAACTGACCCATTGTGGCATCTCAATGGCCTGGATTTTGCATCAAGGATAACCATTAGGCCATCAGCGCTCACTGTTATTATGGAGTAAATTGGACAGCAACTTCCAGCGACCACACATGCGCTGTTAAACGCGGAAATCAGGAAGTTGCTATCCGAGTTGCCCTGCTCCTACACAAGCTTCGCTCCACCGGTACCTCACCGAGATTTGGCATTAAAATCCATGCAAGGGTGTGAAGTTGCTGTACTTGCCCACTAGATAACCACTAAACATGCCAGGAGTGTGTTAGGGCTTGTCCATTCAAGTGTAAGTGAATTTTTAAACAGAGTGATAAGTCTTAATTACTGCCAAACAACCCTGGCACTGAAAATTTAATTTTACAAGTGTGGCATCTCATTCCTTCAGAATTTAGTTATTGTTGGAAATTGTTTAAAAAATTGAAAATTAATTGACTTATCTCTCTCAATCCCATCTTTCTCTCGCTATTTTCCTTTCTGCACATGATTTTACAACCAATTAAACATTCTAATATATACTTCCTGGATTAGACTGTCATGGAGGATTCTTCAATCTGATTGGTTGAAGAGACATACTGATTGTTGTCCTGCTCACACTTGCCACAGATCCCCTCTGGAGGGCGCCACACTGCATCAAACACCCAGTAACAGCAAGTGCCGCTCAAAAGTCAATGAAAAGTCTGTGGGCAGCTGCAAGCGTGCTCAACGGAGAGCGCCTGTTCCTTCGCCGATGACCGCAAATTCTGGGTCATTGTATTTTGAATAACCCCATTGCTTTTGCCTCTATTACCTTGCTTGGTAGATTATTCCAATTATGTGTTACAAGTGCATCGAGTTTTTTTTTTATTAACAATTCTTAAAAAAATTACAAGTTCAATTTATTTCCACTAGCATTCTTGGCATACTGTGACAATCTAGGTGTTGCTTAGCTACACCATTTAATGTACTTCAATCAGATGCCCCCTCAACAACTTTCCTTTCTAATCTGGTCATAGCTCATTCATTTTGGGTTCAGTCTTGTAGCTCCTCTCTGCACCCATTCAAATGCAAGTAGCATGTTGTGCAAAAGTGAATTCAGTATTCTAGGTGCACTCTAACTAGTACATGAAGTTGAAATCCCTGTGAAGTTGTATTTTACTGTTCTGGCAATACGTCCTAGTATTCTATGACCCTGCCCCCGCCACCCACCCACCCTCCCTCGCCGCAAATTACTTGAGCACACTATCTGCCTAGTCAATTAAATGTCTGCAACAACTGCTAAATACCATAATGTGTTCATTCTATTCCAGTCTTCAACCTGCGTGTGAACTCCTCACATTGATCAGCAAATTTAATTTGCCACCTCAAGATTTTCATTCCTCTAGTCAGTCTTTAAACTAACAGTGACGGTAGTGGCCAGCTCCTTTTAAAGTAACTTTTTTTGGTAGGGCTTCGTACCAGCTGCTTTCATACTTCAGCCAAAGCAGAGCATCATAAATGAGAGCACTTTCATTGCACTAGTGTACATTCGCCCATTTCAAACCACTGTTGCAGATAGAAAGATGAAACATCTATTCTAATATTGTATAAAAGCATTGCAAGTGCCTTGCAAACTATTTCAAATGGATAACCAGGAAATATACCATATAGATTTTTGAAAGCTTGGGTAACAGTAACCCAGAATTGGAACCGTAAATGATTAACAGATAATCTACGCCTTTGCACTTTGTCCCACCAGTTACTGACAATTGCCTGGAATCCCCATCGCCTCCCTCAGCTCCATTTGCTCTCCTGTGCTACCTAACCCCCACATCCCCCCTTCTCCCATCTCACACTGCCAACACTGTGGCACAACAAGCACTTGAAATAAGAAATACCGGCGCAACAGGTCCGCGAAGAGCAGAAAGGCCCCCAAAAATTATGTAAAATGGCCAATACTGAACAAAGGATAATGCACAGGGCAGGGTGGGAAGCTGGGTAGCGCCAGAAGCAGCGATAACTAAGGCTGAGTGGAGATTAGCTGGGCATAGGAGGCAAGATCGACAGGGCAGCAGTGCAGGGCCAAAAGCAGCAGGGGAAAGCCAGCAGAGGCCACTGTGACCAGCGGTGTGACTGATAGGAGTGGGACAAAAACCAGGGATGTTGTGAAGGGGGGGGTGCGCGCGCGCGAGGCCAGGGCTAGGAGCAGCAGTGCAAGGTCAGAAGCAGCCAAGTGGGTGCTAGAGACAACAGCAGCACAGCAAAGAGAGCAAGGCCAGAAGCTGCAGGGAAATGCCGGGAAAGGGCAGGAGACCACCTGTATGCGAGGGGGTCAAATGTCAAGGAAAGGTTTTGGGTGGTGAAATAAAATATGAAATTAAATGAATTAAAAATGAAACTTACCCCCCAAAAATGACAGGCGGACGTGGGCAACACTCACCACAGCGCCAGCTAATATTGGGAGAACTGAAAGGTAATCAAAGGTTAAGCATAAAGATAATTTAAGCAGGCGTTACAGCCCATTAAAAGCTGGCATGATTTCAGGCATTACACCAAAAGGCATGCTGAACTATATACATCTATATCTTAGCAAAAATGTTATGTGCACTTTGCATCGATAAAACCTTACAATCCTGTTAGTGATATTTTTGACAAGGGCTGTGACACGGAGCTGAATTTGGATTTTGTATTAAGTAGCAGGAGAGGAAACTAAGAGACAAGAGTGTCTGTCCTCGCTACTGTTGGAATTATTTTCAAGAAAAACAAGATGAAATTCAGAAGGAAACTAAGTCTGAGAGAAACAAGAAGGGAACTGATGAGTTGATGGGATGGCCCGGGGAGGGGGTGGGGAGAGGGGGTGGAAGAGGAGGAAAACAAGCAGAGTTTCAGGGGACTTCTGCCCTCCTGCCAACTGCTCTTAAAAATGTCTTGGAAAAAATTTGCACGAGCCAAGCAGCTGCAGGAAGATTGCAATGAATATATTTACCTTTAGTAACAGGTAGAGCAGTGTGACATACCAGACACAAAATGTGCACAGGATATCGCCTTGGTATAGCATGGCTCACAGTAAGTTGATTATGTTGATGCACCATTTTTGCATTCATTGCTCAACTAATATCACCAAATGTAGCTTCAATGGCCATTTATTGTATTGCTGTTTGTGGGACCTTGCTGCGCTCAAATTGCCTGTCGCATTTGTCGACAAAATGTGACTACTTTTCAATCGCTATTTACAGTATATGTAACTTCACAGGGACCAGATCAATACAAATATTCAGTCCCGCCATTGAACTTTTACAAAAGACACTCTTGGATCATAGTGTCATTCTGACAATGATTCATAAATGTTACCAGTGGAAATTCAGCTTTCAAAATCAAAACAACTGCCACACGACAAATTGATGACTGACTATTACTTGCTTATGTGACCTAAAATTATTTGGAGTTATAGTTCAAGCATCCATCAAACTATATAAACGCACTGCGAACCAGCGAACAAAATAGTAAATTAAGTACCATTCAATCCAGCCATTTACAATGTCAATTTATCATACTTAAAATTCACAACTCTCCCCCACCCAACTCATGTTTAATCTTGAAAGATGCATCTTCCAGAAACAAATGACGCGAATACACCTCATTTTCTAAAAGCCATAAACATAAAATATCGATCTGACCTAGGCTTAAAAATGAAGCACAGACACTTTTTCATCAATGCAAGTGTGTTTTTGGGTGCTTTAATGCAAAAATGAGTACAATTAAGGAAACTATCAAGCACAGAGGCAGCGAGGTTTGAGACCCTCTCCGGGATGCTGTCTTGCAGCAGTTTGAATTGGCGCTGGAGTACAGTATAACGCCAGCCAAAGAACTGAAACAACCTGGCAAAAAACATTAGATAAAGCACCTACTGCACTAATGGCTTAGTACACAGTACCATCTCAGAGCAAAAGATGTCAATACTCTGATGAGATGTTTTAGAATCTAGCATCTTAACAGTTTTGCTATACTGCAAGACAGCTTGCAGTGCTACGAAGTGTTGGGGACCGAGATGGCATCAAAATCACAAGAGCAAAGCTCCAACAATGGATTTATGACATACCAACCACTCAATATATTATGCACTGTAAGGAACCAGGTTAGCTAGGGATATCTTAGTTTTATTTTTCCAGAACTGGCAGTAGTGTACTGGCAGTGATAGATAACATGCTCCCATGATTGAATTTAACTTTCTTTTTTTTTTTAAACGTGAATTTGTGTGACCAAGAGTAGTATTAGGATTTATTTACTCAGGATATCATCACATATATATTATCCATTCTTTTACAGGAGAAATCCTGCATCGGTTTATCGACTCAGATGCACGAGTATTGTACAGCTCGTGTGCATGCTTATACACAAATTCAAAGTAATCATGATCCAAGTAAAATTCATATTTTTTTTTTAAATAAACTGTTCTACACAGCATTTAAGCAATTTTAAAAAACTCAAAACCCTTTCAATACTGAAAGCAAACAGAAGGTTGGTCACTATTTTATGCAAATTTTCCGTGAAAATAACTATACTGTGGCACCTGACACTGAAAACTGTGCAAGTCAACTCGAAGACAAGTTACTGTTACGTCCTTTCAGAAAATCTATTAAAATATCACTGAATTTTTAGTATCGTGATGGCTACACAAAACAGGATGTTGCTTTGTGTACAGAATTATCAAATCCTTGTTAAAATAAACTACAATTTACTAGTACGCAAACCTTCATCTCAGCTGAAGTATAAAAAAAATTAAAACAGGCCGGCAAAAGACAAGCTTCTGCAAAACATAGAAAGGTCTTTCCCATTTACCTTTTAAGTCTATTTACCTGCTGTAATGTTACCAAAGCTCAATTTTTAGTTCGATCACTAATTTTCCCAAAATATCCCAGCGATGGCACCACCAAAACAAATGCCGTATGACTATCAGATTTAGATAACCCATGTTGCAGCACAGACCAGAGAAGGCAAACACAAACAGAATACCTGCAACACTTGACTACAGCATTCAGTAGCATACCAGTCAGTCTTCCTCAAAGCAGAAAACAAATCCCATCTAATGAGGCAAATTAGCAAACAGATGAAAGCTATTTAAACTGAAGACAAGAGGCTGGGGGAAGCAAGCTGCAGACGTTGATGCGAGCCAACAGGAAGTTACAAAAGCTTGGTATTTTGTGGAATAAATAAATTAACCTTACTTGGTGCGGCTGTCACTTGAATACGCAACCAAATACTCCGGCTGAATGGATGCAAGCATCATGGAGAGATCGCCTCAACAGATTGATTGGTCGTCACCCTAGAAACAGAGTCTCTCCAGAAGACTGCAACAGCTGCAGGGTAAGCCACACGTGCTGTGCCCAGCTCCGAGCTCAGGAGGTTCATTGTCTGATGCATCAATTATTGAGAGGCACTCGCTCGCCAGCAGTAAGGAGACACTGCCCGGTCTCCTCACCCAAACACACTCAAAAAAGTGCTCCAATTAGAGCTTCTGCTGAAACCAAACAAGTTTCTTTCAAATAATGTCCAAGTTCAGAACTGCAAACTAATAAACGGCACACTCAGGTGGAAATGTTTGGCGTGACTGTTATTTTATGTATTGCTACCAAATTACTAGCAACCTGGGGGCTAAATGCAGCAGAAAAATAAGTCTTTATACAGCTACATCTGGGAACATGCTACTCCTTTCCCCCCTTCACACAAAAAAATGCTCTCAAAACTCTGATTATGACTACATTCCAACACCAAATACGATTGCCATATTCCAATCAAGTGTTACTCCGAGGGGAAACATCACATAAAACACAAGAAAACCCACTACCCTGCCTAGGTTCTATGAGGAGTGACGGAGTAGACTAGGTTGTGCTATGAGGAGAGAGTGATTAGACTAGGCCTATATTCCCATGAGTTTAGAAAAATGAGGGATGATCTCATTGAAACATATAAAATTCTTAAGGGGCTTGACAGGGTAGATGCTGGGAGGATGTTTCTCCTGGCTGGGGAGTCTAATACTAAGAGTCAGCCTCAGATTAAGGGGTTGGCCATTTAGGACTGAGATGAGAAATTTCTTCACTGAAAGGGTTGTGAATCTTTGGAATTCTCTACCCCAGAGAGCTGTGTTTGCTCAGTCGTTGAGTATATTCAAAAGTGAGAAGTCGCACAACACCAGGTTATAGTCCAACAGCTTTATTTGAAATCACAAGCTTTCGGAGCTGCTGCTCCTTCGTCAGGTGAAGTGACTTCACCTGATGAAGGAGCAGCCGCTCCGAAAGCTTGTGATTTCAAATAAAGCTGTTGGACTATAACCTGGTGTTGTGCGACTTCTCACTTTTGTCCACCCCAGTCCAACACCGGCATCTCCGCATCTTGGAGTATATTCAAGACTGAGATCGATAGATTTTGGGATACTAAGGGAATTAAGGGATATGGGGATCGGGCATGAAAGTGGAATTGAGATCAGCCATGATCTTATGAATGGCGGAGCAGGCTCGAGGGGCCAAATGGCCCATTCCTGCTCCTAATTCTTATGTTTTGAAAAACCCCACCCTTGTGCAAACATTCCAGGGCAGCCATCAGTCACCTCCTTGATATATTAAAAAAAAGCGTTAAGTAACAACGTGAAGTAAAACACATTCGCATTCCCACCACCAATAGGTAGGCTGTTTTATTTTAAATTCAACTCTCCTGGCTCCAGTTGAGATCTCTCTGCATTTTGACCACGTCACCAGCAGTGGGATCCAGACAGCACAACTGCATCAGAGTGGTGGAAATCAAGATGGTGATAATGATCAGAACCACATCAGTGTCAGGGTATGAAGAAATCTCCTCCAGTTCTTCTAACCTGTAGGAGTCAACAGCACCTTCTTGTCTGAAATGGCTCACATAATCAGGCATTGAGGTGTAGGGCAACTAAAGCCAGAGCTCCCTGGATGAGGAGAGTGTAAAATGAAGCAGCAAAAGAGCACGCATGACAGATGTCCGGTTGAGAATACAAGTGAAAATCAGGCTGAATATGCAAAGTTCAGAGGGGAAGTGAAAAAGAAAATAAATGGGGCAGAGTGTATGAGAATACATTGGCAGTTAACCTAAAAGGGAATTCTAAAGTCTTCTATAGACATATAAATAATAAACAGGTAGTAAGAGGAGAGGTGGGGCTGATTAAGGACCAAAAGATCTACATATGGAGGCAGAGGGCACGGCTGAGGTACTAAATGAGTACTTTGCATCAGTCTTCACCAAAAAAGATGCTACCAAAGTTAGTGAAAGAGGAGGTAGTCGAGATACTGGATGGGATAAAAATTGATAAAGTGGAGGTACTCGAAAGGCTGTCTGCACTTAAAGTTGATAAGTCACCAGGACCGGATGGGATGCATCCTAGGATGTTGAGGGAGGTTAAGGAGGAGATCGCAGAGGTACTGGCCATAATCTTCCAATCCTCCTTAGAACGCAAGAATATAAGAAATAGGAGCAGGAGAAGGCCATTTGGCCCTTCGAGCCTGCTCCGCCATTCAATAAGATCATGGCTGATCTTCTACCTCATCTCCACTTGCCTGCACTCTCAATATCCCTTGATTCCCTTAGTATCTAAAAATCTATTGATCTGTGTTTTGAATATACTCAACAACTGAGCCTCCATAGCCCTCTGGGGTAGAGAATTCCAAAGATTCACCACCCTTTGAGTGAAGAAATTTCTCATCACAGTCCTAAATGGCCGACCCCTTATCCTGAGACTGTCCCCCCTGGTTCTGGACTCTCCAGGCAGGGGAAACATCCTCCCTGCATCTTACCCTGTTAAGCCCTGTAAGAATTGTGTATGTTTCAATGAGATCACCTCTCATTCTTCTCAACTCTAGAGAATATAAGCCTAGTCTACTCAATCTGTCCTCATAGGACAATCCTCCCATCCCAGGAACCAGTCTGGTTAACCTGCATTGCACTCCCTCTATGGCAAGTATATCCTTCCTTAGGTGAGACGACCAAAACTGTACACAATACTCCAGGTGTACATACCGGAGTGGTGCCAGAGGACTGGAGAATTGCAAATGTTACACCCTTGTTCAAAAAAAAGGGTGCAAGGATAAACCCAGCAACTACAGGCCAGTCAGTTTAACCTCTGTAGTGAGGAAGCTTTTAGAAACGATAATCAGGGACAAAGTCCAATAGTCACTTGGACAAATGTGGATTAATTAAAGAAAGTCAGCACAGATTTGTTAAAGGCAAATCATGTTTAACTAACTTGATCGAGTTTTATGATGAACTAAGAGAATTGATTAGGGCAATGTGGTTGATGTCGTGTATATGGACTTCCAAAAGGCATTTGATAAAGTACCACATAATAGGCTTGCCAGCAAAGTTGAAGCCCATGGAATAAAAGGGACAGTGGCAGCACGGATACAAAATTGGCTAAGTGACAGGAAACAGAGTAGTGGTGAATGGTTATTCTTCGGACTGGAGGAAGGTATACAGTGGTGTTCTCCAGCGGTTGGTACTAGGACCACTGCGAGATATAATGACTTGGACGTACAGAGTACAATTTCAAAATTTGCAGATGACACAAAACTTGGAAGCATGGTGAACAGTGAGGAGGAGTGATAGACTTCAAGACAGATTGGTGAAATGGGCGGACACGTGGCAGATGAAATTTAACTTAGAAAAGTGCGAAGTGATAGATTTTGGTTGGAAGAACGAGGGGGCGCAATATAAATTGACGGGTACAATTCTAAAGGGGGTGCATGAACCCAGAGACCTGGGGGTATATGTGCACAAATCGTTGAAGGTGGCAGGGCAGGTTAAGAAAGCGGTTAAAAAAGCATATGGGATCCTGGGCTTCATAATTAGAGGCAAAGAGTACAAAAGCTTCCTTCTTAGGCAGTCCCTCGGAACAGAGGATGACTTGCTTCCACATTTTTAAAAAGTACAAAAAGCAAGTTATGATGAACCTTTATAAAACACTGGCTCGGCCTCAACTGGAGTAGTGTGTCCAATTCTGGGCACCACACTTTAGGAAGGATCTGAAGGCCTTAGAGAGGGTGCAGGAAAGATTTATAAGAATGGTTCCAGGAATGAGGGACTTTAGTTACGTGGATAGACTGGAAAAGCTGGGGTTGTTCTCCTTAGAGCAGAGAAGGCTGAGAGGAGATTTGACAGAGGTATTCAAAATCATGAAGGGGTCAAGACAGAGTAGAGAGAGAAAAACTTTTCCCATTGGTAGGTCGAGAACCAGAGGACACAGATTTAGGGGGAGAGACAAAAGAACCAAATGTGACATGAGGAAAAATTTACACGCAAGTGGTTAGGATCTGGAATGCACTGCCTGAAAGGGTGGTGGAAGCAGACTCAATCGTGGCTTTCAAAAGGGAATTGGCTTAGTACCTGAAGGAAAAGAATTTGCAGGGTTGCGGGGAAAGGGTAGGGGAGTGGGACTAGCTGAGGTGCTCTTGCAGAGAGCCAGCACAGGCCAAATGGCCTCCATTGTGCTGTAACCATTCCATTCTGGACAGGGAAGGACATCAGCCCAAGTCGCCTCTGCAAAAACTGACCTCGTGTAATAAGTGCAATATTGTACCATCAGATGAAATTGTTCATTGATCTTAAGCATGACGAGGAACATCAGAATCCATCATCCGCTTCAAAGCAAGACAACATCCAATATATGTTTCACTTTAAAATTAAGATGGTCATATCCAATACAAGTAAACTCTGTAATCCCCGCCTCAATCTAATTTTAGTAATGCATCTTTAATTAAAACACCTGATCATGTTGGTCCACAAGACACATCTTTTCATGTCCCATTTACACAATGTTTGCGCAGGCAAAAAAGTGGATGCCCTTCAATACAGAATCACGAGATTGAGAGGTACCAAGAGAGAAAATACATACCACTACATTTACCGTTTAAAATGATACAAAGACAGACAGGGATGACAATAGTCTGAAATTTTCAGCCTGGTGTTTATCATAGTGCAGTGAGTGATTACAGCAGGAATTTACAAGCTACATCTTCGTGGCCCACTTGGGTGCATATCCACGCCTGAAGAGCCATGGATAAAAATTCATATTCCCATTTGCGAACATACATCAAGCTGCAGATATTAATTATGTTTCAATTTAGAATTTATTGGCCAATGAGGAACAACCATTTGCCAACCCGCAGGAAGATAAAATTCAAACAGATCAAATCAACAAGTAATTTAAGCATAAATAGAATTGTCGAGACCATGTGAGCCATAGCTTGAACATCTCGGGATTACCTGGAGGGAAAGTGAACACCTTTTCCTGCATTGCACAAGAACCCAATGGTGGGGTTCCAATAACCTTGACTGCACAGATTAAATTACTGCCCTCCAATATCTCCACAAGTAGGATCCCACAGGATATCGGGTTACTATTTAACATTGCAGTAATCTAATTCGGAGATTCATTCAAGATTATTAAACCATAAGAACACAACTCGTCGCTTTGTACAGTGATTAGATTTTACCGCTGGAACCTGGGTTTAAGCCCAACCAAGACAGATGGGAGAATAGTCTCTTCTGTCTGCTAGCTGCAAGAGTTCGATGTGAAATGAGTTTGGGAGCAGTTTCAATTCAGTTCCTAGTGGCCGTATACTGACAGCACAAAACGGTCCCTAATTCAGCATTACTTGGCAGTCTCACTCAGGAGGCCACAGGAAGCTGGTGTGGAAACAGCAAATAAGATGTCACAGTGGTGCAGCAAGGAGTGCTTTTCTGATGCTGGAGCCAAGCACACTCTTGGGCCAGAGGGAAGAGAATACTACTCTGCCTCGGGCTGTGCTGCACTTAACTTTGAGTGCTTCAAATTTACTATTGATGACTGGGAAACTCGTCTGTAATGAGGATACTCAATGGGCAAGCCAGAACCCACAATTAATACTAAAAATTGTGCGAAACAGCTATAATTACAATGAGTTAAGTATGAAACCTGGGTGCGCAGTGAAGGGTTGACCTTTCACAAAAGAGAAAAAGGTTTCAGGTGGTCATTCATTTGAAGTCTCCAGTTCACCTGTAGGCATTATAAACAAGGCTGAACGTCGATTAAATGCAACTCTAGGGCTTTCTGATTTAAATTACTTTTTAGCCTGTGTGATGCATCAATAAAGCAACATTTAGAAAACTGGAACTTACACCACACTGATGCACTGAAGGGAACATTAACCAGGAAGAGGGGGGGGGGGGGGGGGGGGAAATGGGGAGGAAATGATGTAGATGTAAGCACCTTGTTTAAAAACTGCAATCGCAAGCCTAGAGATTAGAATTCCTCCCACCCGTAGGGCAGCAGCAGATAGGTGGAATAAACAGCACCCTTTCAAAAGAAACTAAAGCCAGATTAATTAACTCATTTAAAAAAGGAGCTGCTTAAATGTCTGTTTAAGAACATGAATGAAGATTAAGTAAACAGGATTGAAGGTTTCAAGTGTAGACAATGATAATGAAATCCTTCACGAAACACAATGATACAATGCGATGAGGACCACAAGTCACTGTGGAATGCTACTGGTCAGGTTGAATAATGAATTGCAACTTTAATCTGAAGTTCGTCTTAAAGTTCAGCAATATTACATTAGGGCTTTGAGAAACTTCACAGAAATCCAACTTCCTGTGGCTATTCTGCCCTAAATAAATTGGGTGGAGCCCATGATGGTGGAAACAACATTGTCTGTGTAGGAGCTGGCTCAGTGGCGGTGTACAATTTGTTTTTTCTTTTACATGTTTAAGTCCCACATGCAAATATAATTAATTCTGTTTGTACCAACTATTGGTAAAAATACTAATGTTAGTCTGAGCTAACAATGATCAAGCTGCTTACTTTCACGTCTCTCCAAAGATATTGCTCATGCATCTCAAACCCCATTAGCAGGGATTAAAGTTGGAAATTCTAAGCAGATAAAGCCACTCAACCACCTTTTCGCAATTAGTCAAGGAGCTACTTTAAAATGCCATCAGTACTAAGTTTTGGCACTTCAAGATAATAATTCTTCAAAAAATTTAACTAATGTCTGTATATAAAATCGCTCAGTTCCTTCCATTTTCCTCATCTGAATAGATCATCCAAATTAAAAGACCGTTGAATAACAAAGTTAATGAGCAATCTGCATCTTTATTAGGACGTGTACAGAAGGTGTAGTGGGGGTGGGGGTGGTGGAATAACTAAATGCCAGGTTTATTCCAAGTGGAAGGAAATAATGAAAACTCATTGGAAATAAACTACTGAAGCTTTGCTGGTTGCAAAGCTCTGCAGAGACCAGTGTGTGTGTTGTGGCAGTCATGTCACGAGTGGTCTTGTGTAAACACCAGCCTCTATTAATATAAACATTTGATTTCTAAATTCTTGTCAGAGGATTTCTCCTCCCCCAACCAATTTTTTTTAAGTGCACATTTCACTGTACTTGTTAATACCCTATGGACTGACACGCACAGTGAAATCTTATGAAGCAGTCTGGTGAAAAAGGTAACCAATTCATTTAAACTGGTTAAAAGTGCTAACAAATTAAAATAAACAAGCTACACCACTTTCAAAGACTAAGCCTATTCATAACTTCACCCCCAAAAATTTCAGCAATAGTTTAATCCAGGTATAAACTAACAGGCTAAACAAAACATGCTATCAGAGAGCAGGCATTCCAGAATATCTTGTTTATCCTGCACTCACTTTAGAACCTAACTGAGAACTGTGATAATTATTAACTGCCAACCCACATTCCGCCCACTTCAAATGGCTAGAACACAACAGGACCAAGCTCACGTATGGCAAGTTTGGCATGGTTCAGTTAAGAAGTTGCAGGAAAACGTCACCGTAAAAAAAAGGAAATTGTACACAACACACGATTTTAAAATGCTCATGCTCGTTTTGAAATCCCTCCATGACCTTGTCTCTCCCCATCTCCAACCTCCTCCAGCCCGACAACCCTCAGAGATCGCTGCACTCGTCCAATTCTGGCCTTTTGCGCATCCCAGATTTTCATTGCTCCACCATTGGCGGCCGTGCCTTCAGCTGCCTTGGACCCAAGCTCTGGAATTCCCTCCCTAAACCTCTCCAGGACGCTGCTTAAAACCTACCTCTTCCTGTCCTAATATCTCATGTGGCTCGGTGTCAAATTTTGATCGGGAACGTTCCTGTGAAGCGCCTTGGGATGTTCTGCCAAGTTAAAGGCACTAAATAAATGCAAGTTTTTGTTGTTACACAAGATGATTGCTGATACGTGCAATTTGCCAGCTCCCAATTTTTATTAGCTCCTTAGAACAAAACCAGAGAACCATCAATGACGTCTCTTTGAAGCATGGCCACAAGGGGCTGACAGCCGTAAAGTTAGCCTTTTGCCGCAAATTTGCGTGAGCTAGCCAGCAACTATACTGGCAGGAACTTTGCGCACCAACACACCAGGGAGCGGGTAGATCAAAGGTTCGGCCACTTGTCCTGTTCAGCTCCCAATGAGACTGGGTGCCACCCTAGAAAGAAGTGTGGTGGGCGGGTTGGTTGGGAAAATAGAAAAACACAGGACATCCGAGTTTAAAACAGTAATTCAGCCAACCGAAACTTGAGATCTTCAAACTCACTGCAACTGCCTCACCTCCCGCCACCTTACCATTCACCCCTCAGGTAACACTGGTGGATGTTTGAAAACAAGCCTTCCACCCACCCTTTCAGGAGCAAATTCGAGCCAGGCAAACCCAAGGTAGAAAGACATGGGGATAAATTGCAAAAAAAGACAGGATGCTTTACTACAACTACTACATTCCAGTCCATCATCTCAGCAGTAACAACGGGATCAAATGAATTCACTCCATTGTTGTCTGTTCTGAACTAGCCTGGCTGCTTCAAACATCTGCAGCCCTTCTGTGGTAAGTCACTCTTGACATTCTCTATCCAGTGCTTGGTCTTCCACGACTTCATTTGGCGTTGATGACAACTATTTTGAGAGATCATTTTAAAGTCATGGCACTTCATTAGTTCTGACTCTCAATTCAAGAGTTCCCTGAATTGTCCCAAAGAGCTATTGAAATAATTCACTTTGCCTCAAGTATAGTACCACTTGAATGTAGAAAGTGATTTGCGGTTGAAACCCTCTGAAATCAAAGCAATATTCCATAAATTGTGCACTAGCAGCAAACAGGCTCACCTATCCGCTGAGACAATGCCAAGTCATAGTGTTTTGTGTTCAAGTTTATTCAGTAGTGTTATACTATTATGTTCTGTTACCATCAATATATTAGTGAAGAGTCGCACAACACCAGGTTATAGTCCAACAGTTTTATTTGAAATCACAAGCTTTCGGAGCTGCTGCCCCTTCGTCAGTTGAAGTGAAGGAATACGAATCGGCAAAGCATATATAGACAGAGAACAATGCATGTGTAGCGTACAATGTCAGACGACTACATTTAATCCTTCTGACTGCCTTTCGTCACACCTCGGCAGAGAAACAAACTTTTCACTTTTGTCCACCCCAGTCCAACACCGGCATCTCCGCATCATGATCAATATATTAAGTTAGCCGAGAAAATAAACCCTCTTGTTCTATGCAAAGATATTATTTATTTGAAGAGAGGTGCGCGCAAGTGACAGCAATCTCTGAAGGGGGAGGGGGGTGAGTTCAGCAAAAGTAGTTTGAGAACATCTGGTCTATCGGTAAAGCACTGGCTGATGTAGCACCGAACAAAACTTAACCAGAGGTTTCAGGCCTGATGTTGAATTATTTGGTCTCAGCATCAGGGTACTGCAGTCGTTATTGCTACCCAATGATCCCTGGAAACCTAAGAATATCCCTGAATATGGGAATTTATAACCCACAGTGCCCCTCAACCACAATTGCTACTACTTTCACCATCAAGTCTTATATTGTTCAAGATTTCATCCTGTGATTCTATGCAAGACAATACAAGTTGTGTAGGAGTACCCGCGCCTGATGCAATTCACACAGTCATAATTATGTCTCGAACTTGAGACGCAATATTTTAAACATGTGCCATATCAATTTTGAAACTGCAAAAAGCAATGCATAAAAAATGTGAATCACAAACTGAATAAAGTGGACAGTTTACATCCTGTAATCTGTAGAGTATTAAAACCAATCTTCACATTCTCCTCAATTTTACATTGGTAGGATTCTCTCACTTTGAAAAGCATTCAATGCTCTGCTGCCAGGGCAATAAAAATGAACTGGGATTGTGTATCTGGTGCATGGAACCCAATGTGGAGGCATTGCTGAGAATAGATTGAGGTTCGAATATACATCAAAAAAAGTCTATCTCTGGACAAACAGCCAACAGGACAGAAATGAATCTCTCCTTTAATGCAGCATTCCATAGCTGAGAAAATCTTTGCCTGTTCTGCAGGCCCAAGCGTGAAATTTGTTTGCTTGTGACCTGCAATGATGCGTGCAAGTTTGATTCATGGGTCTACGATTCTGCCGCTGGGTTAAAGCAGTCAGTTTTAGCAACGTAAATGCTGGGAAACAGCACACAGATGCTGCGCTCCTGTACAAGCACCAATGTAAAAGCACCCATCAGCTCAGCTCTAAGTGAACAAAGATATTAACCTTGTCAAATGAGCACATTTTTACACATACTAAAGTCACATTCATCATTAACAGTCTTTAGTGCTGCAAATGGTGCACTGCAGTTTATTTAATGCCAAGCATTATACAAATATACCATATAAAATGCTCAGTATATTTGTCAGCATCTTTTGTTAGAGAATTTCTAGCACGACAAAAGATATACAGGTAACAAGCACCTATACTATATTAATCTAACCGACTTTGAAAAGACTACTGAGCTGAATAAATCATCTGTGTATAACTGTATGCCTGTTAAGTGATGTGATTTTAAGTACATGACTATCATGAAATCTAATGTTGGTAATGCAAAATATAAAATGTTAATCGACAGTTCCTGGTCATTTTAAAAACAAGGTCATTTTTAGCAAGTCTGCTCAGCCACTGGTCTTGGCTAGTTCTGGCAAACTTAGAGAGTTTTACTCCACTTTGGGGAAAATCACATTCTGCAATTCTGTTCATGCTTCTCTGAAATCCACAAAGCAATTATATATTTGAAATAGGCACTGCATAGAAATTAAACTATGTACAAATAGGAGCAGCAGGCATTGCTGTAATGTTACAAGGATTTTAGAAATTAAGTTAACAGAGAGTGACTCAAGTGAATCATTTCTTTGAGAGCAGGATAATGGACTTAAATGAAGTTACATGACAATCAGGGCAAAGAACAGCTGTTAAAGGTCACCAAATTTAAACAAATGGATGCAGTGCAAGGAAAACTTTAAATAGTTCACACATTCGGGTCAAATTAAGGACTTTCACTGGACCAGGTGGTTTGATGCAAGGTATTTCTGATTGGAAATACTTTTTATAAAGTAAAGCAAATGTGTAGTCTGTTATCACCATTTGAAACATAGAAACATAGAAACATAGAAACATAGAATCTAGGAGCAGGAGTAGGCCATCCGGCCCGTCGAGCCTGCTCCGCCATTCAATACGATCATGGCTGATCATCCAAATCCAGTACCCTGTCCCTGCTTTAATCCCCACAGTACACATATCCCACCCTACCCCCGTAACCCCACGTATTTAATTCCCCCTAACATATCCCATCCTATCCCCATAACCCCACATATTTAATCCCCCCTAACACTAAGGGTCAATTTATCATAGCCAAATCAACCTAACCCACACATTTTTGGACTGTGGGAGGAAACCGGAGCACCCGGAGGAAACCCACGCAGACACGGGGAGAATGTGCAAACTCCACACAGACAGTCACCCGAGGTCAGATTCGAACCTGGGTCTCTGGCGCTGTGAGGCACCAGTGCTAACCACTATGCCACCGTGTTGCCCGTGTTTGATTTCATTTACAAAATAGAGTTTACTAGAGATGTGCAAAGTTCTTCATAGAGAGAAGGCAAAATAATGCAACAGAGGGGAGGCTATTAAAGAGTAGACAGTGAAATCCTGTGAAGAGCGAGAAATACTCAGTATATTAAATTAAGATTTCATGAACGGAAATAAATGCAACCAAAGCTTCCAATAGCATGCTGACTGCTGGTGGATAGATCACTGCAGCCTTTGCATTCCTATAAACAGCATTACTTCAGTCAACAGTGAAAACAGAAAATCGAAGGCTAGCGATGTTTTGTTCGCCAGGTACTGGTGCTCAGTCAGTGGTCAACCTCGAGGACAAGTGGTTTGGACTGTACTGACATGCACACAGACCACAACAGCAAACCTGTCATACCAGAAGCTCAGAGAAAATGAACTCAAATATACACTGCACCCTCAAGTTACACTAATATTTTGTTTTAAAATGTACCCAATATTACATTAGAATACTGCAACAAATATTTCTTAAATAAATAATCACTGCTAATGAAAGTAAAACATTGCTTACCCCACTGAGTTATACTCGGGTTAATTATTAATATTTTAATCCTCTGGGCTGTTGAAAAACTCTCAATTAAAATATGTACTGTGCATGAATATTCAGAGTTGCAAAGTGAAATATTTTACCTCCAAGGAAAGACAAGGCATGCAGAACCAGTCTCAGTTACAGTCTCACAGCAGAATTGACAGTGGTTCAGGACGAGATTATCTGAATCACTGACAGGAAAACATGGACTTGAGAGCAATCCAACAATGGGGAAAACATTACCACGGGCAAATTAACTTTCCGAAAAATAATCTACTCTACACACAAGTTAACTTTAGAACTAAATTAATGACCAGCCGGTAAACGGGAATGTTTATTCATGCTCAATTCTTCCCACATAACAGAAAATATTTTCCTTTACAGGACGAGGGCAAAACCTCAAGTCTAAACCAGGCATAATTCCTTGCAAGCAATACAACAGATCCATTGTTTAAACAGTTGATGTTACTTAATTTGTAACACACTCACCATATCACTTACATGCAGTGTGTGACCTTGTGATGAGTACACTTCATTTTAATTTTTAAAAATCGCATTGCTTATACCTATTGTCTGATCTGTTGTTCCACAATGGACCCAGTTCTGAGCGGCTTGTATACTGTACTAGACCCACCACATCCCTCGCGCAATCGGATTCAAGTTAAATGTGAAACAGCTGGGACCCACAAAGATGACTTGCCCCAAAAGATGCAGTATTCCCAGGAACCAGTCTCAAGTTCTCAAGTCCCAGCAGTTAGTTGGCAGTCAACTGCACAAGACCCATGGTCCTGAGAACTGGCTGTACCATGATGGGTCTCTAAAACAAGCTCCACGGTGCTCTGAGCAAGTTTTGCATTCATTATGTAAAGCTGTCATTAGTAATGAGATGAAAAACTTTTGTTCCTGAGCACTTGGTGGTTTGCAAGTCAGATTCCAAAAACCTGGTATCCATGAGCCAGCTACAAACATCTAAGCTGTTTTTGTAGACCTTTGGCAGATTTCTACACCCAAGGCAAGCTGGGCCTCCAACTCTGCAGCTCGTTTCTGGAAACTAATTTTAACAGCAGAAATACCAAGAGACAACTCACAAAAGAATTTGACCAATATGAAAAGCTCTACCAGAAATGCACCATTCGTTATGTTCAGTATACAACTTCACAATATTTGATGAACAGGAATATTTAAATGTGAAACAATTGCTTTTGTGCAATGTAGAGCTACTTCTTTTTACCGAAGCCCAAGCAGGCTTTCATAGTTACAAATTTAATTACAACCAGTGTGAAACCAAACAATAGTCCCGGCTGATGCATTTCATTTCTGTCTAAATCAAGATGTTGGGCTAGTTTTACTGAAAACTAAAGAACAATGTCTAACAGTTAATATCCAGTCAGGTCAAAATATTAGCTGAAACTGATTTGAAGATAGCTCCTGGGCTGGCTGTTCCTTACTGGGCTACCCTGTCTCTGCAACTCTTAGTCATCCATTGCCATCCTTGGCCTTTTTTTACCCCAATCTCCTCTCTTCCACCCTGGCTGTAATTGTGGGTGCATTTTCACCCAAACTACAAGTTCAGGCTGGACGTTTAAAACTACCTGTGCAGAGCCGTCTGCCCACCCTTGACCCTGCTTTTCACGTTGTGCTTTTTAATGGCTGGAACTCTGCTCAAATTTACCTTCCCTGAATCAGGACTATGCTGCTCTACTGGACTACACCAAGACTCGGCTGCTGTGACTCTGCTCCGCTACTCAAGTCACTTCAAGTTTTCTGTTAACGTTTTCCAGCCTACAGCCCATCCCCCATCTGCTGAGCTTCTGACTGTCCTTCAGTGCACTGCCAGTTTCTCAGCTTTATTTTGCTAATGTGTGCACAGAAATCCACTCCCCAGTGCATTTCTCTGCTGCTTCTGAACCCGAGTGACCTCCGACATCACCGCCATTCTCTAGAGACTATACTCTTGCTGGGTCATCTCGATTCTAGCATCTGGCCTGCTGCTGTGTCCTCAGTTTACTGCTCCTCTGTTGGGAATTTTTCATTCTATGCCAAGTTAGTTCTGGTGTGTTCCTACTGGTGACCATCCTGCTTTGAATTCTGCTCTACTACTGCTGAATGACCTTTGCTCTGCCGCAATATTCTCCGTAATATCGCCCGCCTCCGCCCCGCCTCAGCTTATCTGCTGCTGAAAATCTGGCCTATCCTTTTGTTACCTCCAGACTCTACTATTTCAATGCTGTCCTGGCCAGCCTCCCATCTTCCACCTGCCATAAACCTGAGCTCATCAAAAATTCTGCTGCCTGTATCCTGTAACCAAGTGCCATTCATCCATCACTCCATGGTCTCACTCCTCCCGATCTCTAACGTCCTCCAGCCCAACAACCCTTCCCCCAACTCTGGTCTCCCACACAACCCCAACTCCCTTCCTTCCAACATTGGTGGTCGTGCCTTCTACCTTATAGGCCCTAGACTCTGGAATTTCCTCAACTTTTGCCTTTCCACCTCTTAGTCATGTCAGTTGTGGCTTAGTGGGTAGCACTCTCACCCGAGTCAGAAGGTCCTGGGTTCAAGTTCCACTCGAGACTGGAGCACAAAAATCTAGGCTAACACTCCAGTGCAGTACCGAGGGGGTCCTGCACTGTGAGGTGCCGTCTTTCAGATGAGACATTAAACCGAGGCCCTGTCTGCCCTCTCAAGTGGACGTAAAAGATCCCAAGGCACTATTTCGAAGAGCAGGAGAGTTATCCCTGGTGTCCTGGCCAATATTTATCCCTCAATCAACATCACAAACAGATTATCTGGTCTTTATAACATTGCTGTTTGTGGCAGCTTGCTGTGCACAAATTGGTTGCCACATTTCCTACATTACAACAGTGAACACACTTCTAAAGTACTTCAGTGGCAATAAAATTCTTCAGGACATCCGGAGGTCAAGAAAGGCACTATATAAACCCAAGTCTTCCTTTTTTTCCTCTCTCCTAAGAACCGCACCCCCTTAAAACCGACATCTTTAGCCAAGGTGCTTCACCTATCCCAGTATCATCTTTGGCTTGGTATTAATTTTTGTCTAATTGTGCTTCTGCAAAGTGCCTTGCGATGTTTTCCTACATTAATGGCGTTAACTGCAATGGGTTGTTGTTGAAACAGATGCGACATTCCAAGTACAACACCAAATGTATTATGCAATAGTTCAAATCTGCAAACCAACAGTTGATGTTTTATATTGCCCAGCAACCACTGAAGCATTTGATGCAATACTGTTGCACAACAACCCACACAGCCACTGAATATATCCAATACAACAAAACCAATGCCAATTAAATCCAAGATGGGAAGACTAATAGATCGCAAGACCAATATTCAGAATGATAACCGTCTAAATTATGTACTTTTGGTGCAACAATTCAGAAGGGTTGTTGGAACTTTATGACGAGCTGAGTTTTGAACGGGAAGAGCAGTTTTGTTTCTGCTGCTTCACCCCACCCTCGAGTTGAAAAAACCCATGCAGGATTATAAGTTACCCAACAATAAGCATCACTGTACAGCCACTCCAGAAATAGCAGTAACTATTACAATACGCTGAATAATTAATATATATTGGAGATGGGTAGTTAACTGAAAATAAATGACTCGTCCCACTCAACTCATGTCCCGAACCACAAAGTTGTTACTTCCCATAAACGACTGGTCCCATCACAGCTTCTATTTAAGAGCTGTTTCCACTTAACTATGCAGTGCCCAGAAAAACATTTATGCGGACTCAAATCTAATACATTATTGTACCCGGAGATACTGTTGCAATAGATTACAAACAATGGCCCAGATTTTGCGGTGGTAATGACGGCGAAACAGTCAGCATTCGCCATCATTACTCCTCTGAAAGTGACAACTTCAGGAGTCAGCACATACGCAGATAAGCATGGAAATTCAGAGGTCGCCATCAGTCATTCCTTGCTCCTCTACAGGTTGTGTCATGGAACTCCCCAGGGCCGACAATCAATTCAAATCACAGTCCCCGACGAAAACTTCCCCATTACACTGGAGTAATGCTTTTAGCCGCACCCCCCCGCAAAAAGGTTAAGCATTGTAGAAAGATGTGTAACTGGGTTTTTAAACAGCGTATTGACTGAACCAACATTCTGGCCCTGAAAAACTAATTTTGTATTTGTGGAATGTCCAATTTTTCCAATAGTACATTAAAAATTACATGGCTTTTAAAATAATTTTTTTCCCAAGTTTATATGTCAATTTCTACCTTAATCCTGTGTATGTGTCCTCATCTTCATTTCGCTCTTCGTAAAAGTTGTAAAGTGTAAATTAATAATTTGGGCATTTTACTTCCTGGTTTGCGGTCGGTGAGAATTCTTCACTGTGATTGACTGCTTAGCCTGCTTGATGACATCACTATTGCTGGACACTGGAGATTGGCTTGACTGTCAGAGAGCTGAAATTCACACCACACAGGTAGCTAGATTTTTGTGGGCAGCTTTCTTACAGATCAGCGGCGTGTGCCGTCGCTTCACCACTGACCGCAAATTCCAGGCCATTATTGAAGAGCACCTACCAATACAGTGGAGGAAAGTAACTGCTAGGAAGCAGATAGCAGGAAGTCCAACCCACACATCATCTGGCTTGCACGAGAGAAAGGTAGACACTATACTGATATGCAGATACAGAGAATTTTGCTATGCGATCTAGTGACAATGCTCCGGGTTACGGAGTAAACAAAGTATTCCAGGTCTCAAAAGGAAAGGATACAAGTAAACATAAAAAAGGAGCATCCCTTGAAAGCACAGCGAGTAGTTCAGCCACACAATAGGAAGCAACACATCATCAAAACCCCAGAGATTTGATTAAAGAAATTCAACCTTAAAAAAGAATCTCTCATCTGTAAATCAGTACAATCGTAATTTATCAACAATCTTTGATCTATCCATTCTTATTGAGGCAGCGGATATGGTTTGGGGAAATAATCAGCCAGGGTTTCCACTCCTGATTGCTATCCAGGAAACTCTGCTACAAGTTTACATGTACAGACTTCAGGTGATGATTAACTCTGATTTGGTCATGTTGCCCTTTGTCTGGTAATATTCACAGTTGAAACTCTCATTCATAATTACCACTAGAGCAAGATGCCAGAATAACCCGTGAGCCTTCGGGAAAAGAAAGGAGAAAATTGGTGGGAAAAGGACTTAAAACACAGAATCACATCACAATAATGGTTACAGAAAACAAACTACTTGAGGCAGAGCCATCATCTCTCTTCTGGCTGAAGTCCCTTTTGAGACATGATGACTGTGCTTTGATTTACTTTCATAATTCAACATCTTTGAATATGCATGCACCATATCCAGACCCTTTTCTCAGACTGCTTCAAACCCTGCTAGATTGAAATCAGAAGCAAAAAAACAAGGAAATGGAATATTTTCCAGAAGCTAAAATATATTTTTAATATGCATCATCTTCCCATTAGCTCCAATAAAAGCTCTCTCCCACCACCCCCCACGGCATAGGATTTTATGGTAGCTAGCCAAAAAGAGCGGAGCACAGCTTTAACGAAAGTTGATCAATGCTTCCAGTCAAATTGTCTGATCTCCGTAATCAGGAAAAAGAACAGCCTTTCGTGCACATAGATACTTAGGGCTGGATTTTAAGTCTCTAATTCAGTCATGGAATTTAGATGATGTGAAAAAAGCAACATAACACAGCACACTTCAAATTGTCAAGATCCATTACAATACATATTTAAAGTGGGTGCCAACCCAAAAGAGCAGATATTCAAAGACGTGGCCAAAAGATTGATCAAAGAGGTGGATTTAAGTAGAGGGAGGTGGAAAGGGAGAGGGATTGACAGAAAAAAATTACAGATGCAGACACGATGGGCTGAATAGCCTCCTTCCGTGCCCTAACTTTCTATGATTCTATGAGTGTGGGGTCTGGGAGGGTGAAGTCTAATGGTGGGGAAGAGAGGGAGAAGTACAAAAGGCCAGGGTCCAAGGGATGGAATGGAAGAGTGGCGGGGGGCGGAAAGAAAGAGGGTATTGTCGGTCTGGAGGTGGTTAGAGATAGGAAGGGCCAAGGATGAAGGGATCTAAACACAAGGTTGAGAATTTTAAATTGGAGGTGTTAGGGGACCGGGAGCCAGTGTAGGTCAGTAAGGACAAGAATGATGGGTGAGCAGGATTACGATATGGGCAGTAGAATTCTGGACGACGACAGTGCGTGCAGGATGGGAGGCCAGCCAGGCATGCAGTGGAATAAATGAGTTTGGAGAGACAAAAGCACGAATGGAAGTTTCAGCAGTAGATGGGCTGTGGCAGCAGCAGATACCAGATCGGAGATATTCCAACATGGAGGTGCAGGAAACGAGGGTAGGGATTTGGGAAACAATAACAAAGACTTGAGAGGAAAGAGTTTGAGATAACCTGCCATATCGTAAAATCAATATTGTTACAGTTTGTAATATAGGATGTGTAAATATGCATTAGGTGACAGGTCTTGCAGGATTAGAAATGATTTTCTGAACGCAATTCGTTGGTTTAAAAGCTAAACAAAGACACATCCGTTTACAAACTTCTTCTCTATTCTCTAGTTTTTGATCTCCCTATGCACCATTCCTGGGTGAGAGGGGAAGGAGCCTGCTTCTGAGTGCCTGGAAGATGCAAAAGAACAGACTGGGGTCACTCCTTTCAATTTCTCTCCCTGTGGTAAACCATCTGCATTTCATTCATGGCCTTCCCACAACAGCGTGGCGGAGATCAGTAATTGTGCGGCAAATCGCAGGAGTCAACCATTATATTTCAAGCATTTTTATTTCGACAGCATAAAGAGTGATAGCAGACTGGGCAGATGAGTCAATTGAGTGAATTTTCAGTCAGTGACCAAATGTCTCCTCCTAAGGCTGCCTTGAAGTCACAAGTTTTAAAAGTAGTACACACAGCAAATAGGAAACATAGAAATCTTTAAATCTCTTCTGAAAATTTACGGTCAGATGGCAACTCAGACCACCTCTCCCCCTTCAATATATTTAAACTGCATGACTGTAAAAAAAAAAAAAATCTAAACAGAAATTACAAAACAGCACATCTTATTTGTACCTTCACCATATAATCTAGATTAGAGGTGTCCAAACTATTATATCTGGCCCACAAAACTCAGTTCCATTTGTGCTCATTTTCCTTAGTTACAAGTTTGTCCTGTTCATAATCCTCCAAACCCAAGTAATTCAAAGTGCGGCTCTGAGCACAGTTGCCCGATAAATAAATCCCAAATCTGAGTACGCAGATGTGTATTGGCAGCTTGAAATATATGCAAATTAATGGTAACATTGATCTAAAATTTGTGACCTACGAGATCCTGAGGTATGAATAACACTGAATGCTTGAACACTCCTCCTAGCCTAGATAAACATATGGAAAACTAGTTTAATATTCGTTCATGGGATGTGGACGTCGCTGGCAGGGCCAGCATTTATTGCCCATCCCGAGTTGCCTTCGAGAAGTTAGTGGTGAGCCACCTTCTTGAACCGCTGCAGTCCATGTGGTGAAAGTACTCCCACAGTGCTGTTGGGGAGGGAGTTCCAGGATTTTGACCCAGCGACGATGCAGGAACGGCGATATATTTCCAAGTCAGGATGGTGTGTGACGCGAATGTTACCTGCCACTCATCAGCCCAAGCCTGAATGTCATCCAGGTTTTGCTGCATGCGGGCATGGACTGCTTCATTATCTGAGAAGTTGCGAATGGCACTGAACACTGCAGTCATCAGCGAACATCCCCACTTCTGACGTTATTATGAGGGAAGGTCATTGATGAAGCAGCTGAAGCTGGTTGGGCCTAGGACACTGCCCTCAGGAACTCCTGCAGCGATGTCCTGGGGCTGTGATGATTGACCGTCAACCACCACAACCATCTTCCATTGTGCTAGGTATGACTCCAGCCAGTGGAGAGTTTCCCCCCGCTCCGCACCGATTCCCATTGACTTCAGTTTTACTAGGGCTGCTTGAGGCCAGACTCGGTCAAATGCTGCCTTGATGTCATGCCCAGTTACTCTCACCTCTGGAATTCAGCTCTTTTGTCCATGTTTGGACCAAGGCTGTAATGAGGTCTGGAGCCGAGTGGTCCTAGCAGAACCCAAACTGGACATCAGTGAGCAGGTTATTGGTGAGTAAGTGTCGCTTGATAGCACTGTGGATGACACCATCCATCACTTTGCTGATGAGTGACACTAGACTGATGGGGCGGTAACTGGCCGGATTGCACTTGTCCTGTTTTTTGTGGACAGGACATACCTGGGCAGTTTTCCACATTGTTGGATAGATGCCAGTGTTATAGCTGTAATGGGAACAGCTTGGCTAGAGGCGCGACTAGTTCTGGAGCACAAGTCTTCAGCATGACAGCCGGGATGTTGTCGTGGCCCACAGCCTCTGCTGTATCCAGTGTGCTCAGCCATTTCTTGATATCACTTGGAATGAATCGAATTGGCTGAAGACTGACTGTGGTGGTGGGGACCTCGGGAGGAAGCCGATATGGATCATCCACTCGGCACTTGTGGCTGAAGATGGTTGCAATGCTTCAGCTTTGTCTTTTGCACTCACGTGTTGGACTCCACTATCTTTGATAGGGATATTCATGGAGCCTCCTCCTCCCGTTAATTGTTTAATGGTCCACCACAATTCATGACTGGATGTGGCAGGATTGTAAAGCTTTGATCTGATCCGTTGATTGTGGAATCGCTTAGCATGCTGCTTCTGCTTTTTAGCATGCATGCAGTCCTGTGCTGCAGCTTCCCCAAGTTGGCACCTCATTTTTAGGTACGCCTGGTGCTGCTCCTGGCATGCTCTTCTACACTCCTTATTGAACCAGGGTTGGTCCCCTGGCTTGATGGTAATGGTAGAGTGAGGGATATGCTGGGACAGGAGGTTACAGATTGTGGTGGAATACAATTCTGCTGCTGCTGCTGATGGCCCAAAGCTGGATGCCCAGTTTTGAGCTGCTGGATCCTTTCTGAATCTATCCCATTTAGTATGGTGGTAGTGCCACACAACATGATGGAGGGTGTCCTCAGTGTGAAGATCGGACTTCGTCTCCACAATGACTGTGCAGTGATCACTGCTACCAATGCGGCCATAGACAGATGCATCTGCGACAGGTAAATTGGTGAGGACGAGGTCAAGTAGGTTTTTCCCCTCGTGTTGGTTCTCTCACCACCTATCGCAGGCCCAGACTTGCAGCTATGTCCTTCAGGACTCGGCCAGTAGTGGTGCTACCGAGCCACTCTTGGTGATGGACATTGAAGTCCCCCACCCAGAGTACATTCTGTGCCCTTGCAACTCAGTGCTTCTTCTAATTGGTGCTCAACATGGAGGAGCACTGATTCATCAGCTGAGGGAGGGTGCTAGGTGGTAATCAGCAGGAAATCTCCTTGCCCATGCTTGGCCTTAAGCCATGATACTTCATGGGGTCCGTAGTCAATGTTGAGGACTCCTAGGGCCACTCCTTCCCGACTGTATACCACTGTGCCCCCACGCCTGGTTGGTCTGTCCTGCCGGTGGGATGGAGGAGTTTGGGACATTGGCTGAAAGGTATGATTCTGTGAGTATGGCTGTCTAGTCTGTGGGACAACTGGGCTGGGTGTGCCGTTGTCGTGTCCGTAGCTTTTGCCGAGGTCGATGCCAGGTGGTCCGTCTGGTTTTATTATTTTTTTTGTGGCGGTTTTTTACAACTGAGTGGCTTGCTAGGCCATTAGAGGGCAGTTAAGAGTCAACCACATTGCTGTTGGCCTGAAGTCACATATAGGACAGACCAGGTAAGGATGGCAGATTTCCTTCCCTAAAAGGACATTAGTGAACCAGATGGATACAACAATCCGACAGTTTCATGGTCACCATTACTGATACTAGCTTTTTATTCCAGATTTATTTAATTAACTGAATTTAAATTCCCCAGCTGCCATGGTGGGATTTGAACTCATGTGTCCAGATGATTAGTCCAGGCTTCTGGGTTACCAGTCCAGTAACATAACCAGTATGCTACCATTGCTGTTAATATAGTTGGATACTTAACTAGCCACAAGTAAAAGCAATGGAAACCCATCAAAGGGGAATAAAGTGTTACGTATGCTCTTCCTGCATTGACCCGAATCCTATTTCCATTGATTTACTGACCTCGGCGAAGTGTCATTCGCTCAGATTCCCATGAATATCTAGTAGTAATCGAGGTATTTGTGAAGTAAATACATCTGTCTCAAGGATTGAATGGAGCATCCCTCCCATTACCAAACTTCACTGTAGCTCAATAAATTGCAAATTAAATATTTTGTTTTCAGATTTTGATTACATTTTCTTTAAATGAGGTTTGCAGCTTGGCCCAGTTGGTTTGGCATCACCATGCATGGTAACACCTGAAATATCTCATCTTTAATACAATATAACCAAACTTTCAATAATGTAAGGGGCACAGGGGTAGGGGGCGGAGAAAGCTTGAAGTTGAAAAAAACAACTGGGAAATAATGCAGAAATATGGCCCAGTATGTGAACATCTTTTCAAATGGCACTGTGGAGAAAGAATATACCCTGTACATGTTTCAACACAGCACAAACAGTGCACTTCATTGGTAAATCTCTCAGAATATCAACTACTGAGATCATACAGTGGACAAACAACTCTGAACCCATGCTTTCCTCCCTCAATGTTTTGTACATGTATAATCTTCTTTTCATCCTCTGTTCGGTGTTGAGTGGCTTAACAAGGAGGCAGCTGATCAATTTACAAATAGCAGCTATATCAAACTTAACTCTGATGAGCCCTAGTAATGCATGAAGACATGGGAACATTTTACCGGAGTGCCAATGGAACGGTTAGAATTCTCAAACTAATGCATTTGGAAGCGGTGTGGTTTATGTTGACCACAAACACAACAGAATAAATTGAACCAAAACTAAAATTGTACACAAACTATTTAAAATGACGTTATTTTGAGCAACTAAGACCATTTCACTTGGGAAATGAATTAAGTCAATTACCAATGCTGCTATGTACCCTTGGCGTACAGGAAATGTGCAAGCTATGGGAGGAAAAAGATGATGCCAATCCTTCTTGCCAGATCTCCCTTACCATTTGTTAATGATGCCCATAAATTCTTTTAAAAAGTCATTATAGACAGTTGCTTTTAAAAAAAAAACGAAGAGCATGGGAAGTGAGCAGCTGTGACTCAGGCTCCTTACTCCAAAAATCACATGCAGAATAGAAACATAGAATCTAGGAGCAGGAGTAGGCCATTCGGCCCGTCGAGCCTGCACCACCATTCAATACGATCATGGCTGATCATTCAAATCCAGTACCCTGTCCCTGCTTTAATCCCCACAGTACACATATCCCACCCGACCCCCGTAACCCCACATATTTAATTCCCCCTAACATATCCCATCCTATCCCCATAACCCCACATATTTAATCCCCCCCTAACACTAAGGGTCAATTTATCATAGCCAAATCAACCTAACCCGCACATTTTTGGACAGTGGGAGGAAACCGGAGCACCCGGAGGAAACCCACGCAGACACGGGGAGAATGTGCAAACTCCACACAGACAGTCACCCGAGGTCAGATTCGAACCTGGGTCTCTGGCGCTGTGAGGCACCAGTGCTAACCACTATGCCACCGTGTTGCCCGGAATGAATGAACCCACCCCATTTATAATACTGGGCAACATACCTAAAACATTGCACACATCAGATGTTAAATGTTTACACAAACTATTTTTAGTATCAGTTAGCTTGGCTGGTACAGAAGGGGAGAAATTACAAACCAAAGGGGGAAAAAAAAGGGATTAATCAGCAGTTAAGACGCTCGTTCCATGTTCACCTTAATCAATTTATCCTCAAACTGCAGTTGTCTGCCTGATGCAGATTATTTAATAAGTATTTAGAACTACCATACATAAAATTAATACCTGCATTTGGTAGCTGCTTTCTAGCCCTTTCACTTCAGTTTAACCTAGTACAATTTCAAAACAAGTAGAATGATTTGAATATTAAATACAATTATTTTAGAATTTCTAAAATCCAGTAAATTACTAGATGTGCATTTTATTTTTTTTAAATGTTGAACTAAAAAAAGGATAAAAAGGTAGCAACCATTCAAACAAAAATGTAGCTGAAAGCCACCTGAAATGCAGTTCAAATCACAAACCAAGATGGAAGACCAAAGTTGCAACAGCAGAACTCCAGTGCTGGTGAAAGGCTTAAAACCATTAGATTGCATAGATAGATATTAGCAAACATACTGCTGAGTTAATGTCATCATTGTCAAGTATTCAATAGTGCTGGCAGTGTTTTAAAAAAAAGGCTCCCCTATCGCTACTCCTGGCAATTTTCGAACAACTCGTCAATTTGTGAATGTTGGCCAAGGACAGGAAAGGGCTCAACTATGATTCTCTCACCACCGCACCCCCCATCCATTAATTAATTAAATAGCCTGCCAACCTTCACCCTCATGGGCCCACATGAATGGTGAGCACTTGTGGTGGGGGGGTGAAAAGAGAGAGCAAAGAGAGGACGAGTAATGGAGGATAACCAGCAGCCATTCAATCCTAGAGCAGAAATGTTTAGTCTGCACCCATGGCAATTACTCTACAAAATATAAACTCAATTTTAAACAGATTCATTCATATATGTACGAGGCTAAAATACATACAAAATAGGCTTTGCGACAGAGAGAACCCATTTGCAAGACCTCGCTGCTTCAGGGTGGCCAACTATTTACAATCCAAACCATTAGCAGAACTCCATAATGTGAGATCTGTAGTTATTTCACTGCTGCAAAGTCCTTCCAGATAAACTGTGTAGACTGTCACCTGATCATTCCCACACTATAATTACATGACAGTAAAGTGAGCCAGCTTGCAGCACAAGGAATGGCCAGACATCTGACTAATGCTAGACAAAAAACCAAACTCTTCACCAGAGTCCAAATGTTCTGCAGCTACTGCCAATTACATTTCAACCAAATAAATTACAAAGATCGGTACATCATAAAAAGCATGACCTATAATAGGCATGTCATAAAACTAACTTGGTCCTCTGTACACCTACCCCTACCTCTCACCCACCTTTTTTTTTGGCTTGGTGGGCTAAGAAATTATCAATCCTAATGAACTGTAAAAGGAACCAGATGCAGCCTCACACTTTCCTGTGTCCATTGTCATGCAGCAATATCCTGCGCACACATTCCAAACAAACAGAAACCCTTCTCCGAAATGGAGATTAAAAAAAAAGGAAAAACTGCAAATGCTAGAATTTCTGAAATAAAAACAGAAACACACTCAGCAGGTCAGGCAGCATCTGTGGAGAGAGGAAGGTCGGGTTCATGTTTCATAGAAACATAGAAGATAGGAGCAGGAGCAGGCCATTCGGCCCCTCGAGCCTGCTCCGCCATTCAATGCGATCATGGCTGATCATCCAAATTCAGCAGCCTGTCCCTGCTTCCTCCATCCCTTGATCCCCTTAGCCTTAAGAAATATATCTAACTCCTTCTTGAATATATTTAATGAGTTGGCCTCAACTGCCTTCTGTGGTAGAGAATTCCACAGGTTCACCACTCTCTGGGTGAAGAAATTCCTCCTCATCTCAGTCCTAAATGGCTTACCCCTTATCCTTAGACTGTGACCCCTGGTTCTGGACTCCCCTGCCATCGGGAACATCCTTCCTGCATCCAGTCTGTCTAGCCCTGTCAGAATGTTATAAGTTTCAAGGAGATTCCCTCTCATTCTTCTAAACTCGAGCGAATATAAGCCTAATCGACCCCATCTCTCTTCATACGTCATTCCTGCCATCCCAACTATCAGTCTGGTACAACCTTTCGCCAGAACCAAGGCTGACACTTGGGACCATGAAGGTCCCAAACCGGTCATACATTTTCATCCCCCAACCGCCACCCTCCCAAACATCCCTCCCCCGTCACCACCACCCCACCAATTTGGTCTCATCAAATTTCAATATTATTCCCTCCACTCCCAAGTCTAGATCATCTATTGATATACTAAGTGAGAGCAGTCCCACAGGCCATTTATTATGAAGCACCACTCAGCACATCTTTCCAGTCTATGGAATCTTTACAGTCAAGCCATTTGCTTTCTGCTTTCCAACAAATCTCTCGGATGTGACGATATTCCCTTTAACTCCATGTGCCATTATCTTTGCCACAAGTCTGCTACATGGTACCTTATCAAATGCATTTCGAAAATCCATTTAAAATCACACCTACACTATTTCCTTTATCTTTTCTCTCATTTATCTAGCCTCCCTTATTTCAAAAGAATTCTACAAGATTGGTCAAGCTCAACTGGCCTTTTAGAAATCAATGCCGACCAGCCCTCGTTAACTCATGTTTTCCAACTGCTCAGTAATTTCATCCTACATTATCAGCTCCAGTAGTTTACCAACAACTCAAGATTAACTCACCTATGATTTGTGGGCTTATCCGTGCCTGTTTAAGTCACAGTTTCCACCTTCTGATCCTCGGTCACAATTTTCCTTCAGAATTTTGGAAAATTTCTAGTCAGCACCTCCTCTATTTTTTCCCCTTCGCTTCCCCCACCCCCAGACTAAGATCCTCAGCTTGCTAGAATTTGTTTACCTTAAGTTCAAGTAGTTTTAGTACCATTTGTACAACTAACTTACGCTGAATGTTCTACAAACTCAATATTTACATCCTCTCTTGGGGGATTTCCAGCACTTGAGTTTTCTTCGACGTGCAAAAATGAAAAATCAAGGAGCACATTTGAACTACTGCAACAATATGGTCACCCATAAATAAAACTTGCTAAATTATGTTAGGTTACCAAAAATCATGTTTAAAATAAACTTTGCAAAACATTTTAGCCACAGCAGTGAAGATTGAGGTTTTCAAACATGGTCAATATTTTATGAGGAAGAGAGGAAGAACACTGGATTTAGCAAATTCAGGATGACCTGAACTCCTAAAGAGACAGAATTTGTGGATTCTGAATTTTTTTTTATATCAACAGTGAGAAAATGGAAATCAATCACCAAATTACTTGTTCTCCCTCTCCCACAATTGCCATTATATACACAAGGTGGAATGCCTCAGCTGCACTGAAGAGTTGCACTGGAATGGCTCAGAGCATTTGTTGTTTCCCCAACGAAAGATGTGTAACTACAATAAATATGACAAAGTTTCTGTAATGAATTGGTCGAGGAGCCAGATTTTCCTACAAATCAGAATGATTTTGGGACAGTACTTCAGAACCAAGTATGAGGTCCTGCAGCTTCAACAGAATTTAAATCTTAAAATTCTAATCTTTCAAATTGCATCTCAAAACACAATCCTTTCTTCCAAGACTAACTTGGTGCATACCAAAAAAGTAGTAAAATAAACCACACCCTACCAAAGGATTAGCCAGATTGTTCTGACGAAAGGTCTTCGACCTGAAACGTTAACTCTGTTTCTCTCTCCACGGATGCTGCCTGGCCTGCTGAGTTTTTCCAGCGTTTTCTGTTGTTAAGCCAGATTGTAATGTCAGCCTTGGTTCAGTGGTAGCACTCGCGACGGAGTCAGATGGTCATGGATTCAAGTCCCACTCCAAGACTTGATCACAATCTCGGCTGACACTTCGGTGCAGTACTGAGCGAGTGTTGCATTGTCCAATGTGCCATCTTTCAAATGAGATGGTAAATGGAGACCCCATTTGCCTGCTCAGGTAGAAGTAAAAGATGACGTGGCATTATTCAAAGAGCACGGGAGTGCTCCTGGCCAACATCACCAAAACAGATTATCTCGTTATTTATCTCATTGCTATTTGTGGGACCTTGATGTATGCAAATTTGCAGCTACATTTCCCTACATTCTAACCGTAACTAACAAATTGTATTTGAGTAGTTGTGAAGTGTTTTGGGACATCCCAAGGATGTGAAAGGCACTATATAAAAATGATATAGTCCAAGCTCCGCTGCGCAGTCCATGTATAGTGTCCCATATTTACACAATGCACGTTGCCAACATGCAGGATGTTGTTGAAATACACAATACATCATGTAACATAGCTCAGGCAGGAATTTTGGCAATTTGTAAGTAACACACCAGACAGAGAAATGAGCACTTTGTCAAGTTTTATTTGTCCCATCTCGTATCTTTTGATCCAAACTGATGAAATTGGATCACATTTTTACTTACATTTTTTTTTTTCTCTGATTGCATTTTCCAATCCTGGCAAGAAAAGCAAACCCCTGGCAATGTCACTGCCGAGTCAATACATGGCCATTTAATTTTTCTTCGCTACCCTTAAGAAAGCGCCTCATCTCCAATATAATTTGGGGGAGAGGGGGGAAGAAAGAGACACAAAGTGCATGGGTGAAGGAGCAAGATTAACACAATAATCACATTCTCAAGGAAGGAGTATTTGTACTCGGATCCCTTTGTTCCTCTACCCCACCCAGACTCGCACCCTCCAAGTAATAAGCGACCTCCCTAATCTTCGTACCAAAATAATAGTTAGATGAGGAAAGATGGGAGGAGGCTCAAGTGGAGCATAAACACCGGCGTGGACTGGTCGGGCTGAATGGCCTGTTTCTGTGCCGTATATCCTATGTAATACCTCACATTTATCGGTGTTGAATTTCATTTGCCAATCATATGTCCATTCTGCAAGTTTATTAATGTCTTCCTGTAATTTGTTGCAGTCCTCCTCAGTATGAACTATCCCCCCCAATTTGGTGTCATCTGCAAATTTAGAAATTGTGTTTTTAATTCCAAAGTCTAAATCATTAATATAAATTGTGAACAACAGTGGCCCCAGCACGGATCCTTGTAGAACACCACTACCCTTCTGCCACTGTGAATAACTACCCTTTACCCCTACTCTCTGCTTTCTGCCACAATTCTGAAAGATTCCCTTTTTGAGCCATTTATGCAAACAAATCTCAGCTAGTGTACTGCCCTCAAGCAGTATAGATCATTTTTACCCCCAATTTGCTAGTTGTTCTTCCCTCCAGAATGTACTGGCTTCTTGCTAAAGGTACTGTTCCACAAGCACAAGTTACCCTCCAGTAATTTGCCGAAGTGGCATTCCATTATTTGGGTGCGAACCTTGACAGTAGGCATCACCAAGCTATTTGACTGCAAAAATCATCACTATAAATGCAGATTCCAACGACACCTGAAGTGCACTTCTATTGGGGGTTGCAGGACAGCGATCAGAAACAGGAATCTTGGTCAATTTTCTTCTCCGTAACCCAGAGCTAAGGAGGCCAACTGTAGAGCCTCTGGCACCACTTAAGGCAAGATCAGCTAGTCCTAGGGATTCAAACTTGGGTCCTTCCCAGCCTATATGGCTTAAATAGTCGCTGGATAAACTCACCTGAACCATTGCAGGAGTAGGTGAAGCAGGATACCAACAAAAGTTAAACACTAGGCATAGGGATGACTTGAACTCCTGTTACCAGCTGCTTAGAGCACACTAAACCTGCCTCTCATCAATATCAAGCACTCAACATCTAAATATTATCTGCATACTTTAAGGTATACAGTGGGGTAGAAGAGAAGAATACTTAAGAAGGGAAGGTGGGATGTGCTGCCTTGTAACTTTAAATAGATGTAAACCTGGTGGTGCGTTACCATGTGATTTTCAATTACATTAGAAATTGCCATAGGTTTTATACTTTGACAATAAAAAGCACTTAAAAATCAAGTCTCATTCCCCTGCTGTATATTTTTTGGTTGGGGAAAGAGGGCAAAACGGTGCCGGTAAAGAGAATTGCTATCAAGCTACAAGTTAATAGTAATGCAGCAAGTTGGTGCTGCAACCCATCCAAGGGTGAGAACTGGTTCATTACCACAAATAGAATTCCCAATCTGAGAGGCAGCATTAGGTAATGGGCAAATCTTTTCCCACAGGAAGGATGAAAAAAGATAAGTCACTCCCTAAAACAAAGAAAACGGAAAAATTCAGTTTTTTGAAGTTTGGTTCCACTTCCGCGCTGTACTATTTAAACATATCTGTACCCAGCGCCTTATATTTTTACTCATGGTAGTTATCTTGCTTCCAGCATCTGCGCTCATGCCATCTTGTAAACTGCCCAAGAACAGTTAATAGAAAACATTTAAATTCAACCCATAGAAAGCACTTCTGAAAGAACTCCATGTTTAACGATACCTAATGTAAAGCAGACAGATCAATTCTTCCTCGTCAATGGCATGTTGATGACTTGGCATATAGCATGCAGAAGCCAGATTATAGAGCTGAGCCTGTCAGAACAAGTCCATTTACTTCTCAACATCAAACTGCTCAGTTACTTTGCAATGGCTGTTGTTCAGTGGGGTTTTGCAGAATCAAGTCATCCCAACATATTGCATAACTAATATTTTCCTCCAGTAGCTTGGCAAAGGGGTGCTAGCAAGTACATTTACCCACTAAACCATAAAAAGGAGCTCCTGCCACATTTTGGGCAACTACATTATATTGGACATGTCTCGACAGCCATCTTACCGCTTTTGCCATCTTAACTTTTACAATGTTGTTGCTATTTTCACGAAACAAAATGAAATTTAAGAGAAGACAGATTGTTTACTCACCCACATGATGGCCAATTTCACTAGCTTTCAGTGAGGTCACTCAAATGGAGCAGTTGCTGTCGCAAATCTCAAACCCAAGGTACTTGAAGGATTTTATGCACTGTGAAATCTGATAAATTGATTGCATGCACCCAAATTTTACCCAGTGTTTTTACGATGGGCAAACATCTGGGGAAACATCAACTGCACTAGGCAGCACACAAGTCAAAGCTCACCTTGCAGGACAGAGATCTGCATGAAGGAGTCATTTAGGCACCAGTTTTTTTTAAATCAGCCATGTACAATTTTAAACATTTACTTCTCAGTATTCATTGAGAATTTTAAAGCAGCAAAGTGACATGTTTGTAGCAGAAAGGACATGCAGGAGGGAATTCACAATAAATCTGATGGAAATCATCTGAATCAAATGTCTTCTTTTTAAACCATGATCCTATACTGTAGCCACTTTTATGTGCACAATGGCATGTATTTGAAGACAAGTCTCCAAATTTGGCAGCACATTGAGTTTTGAGCATTTCTAAGTCAGAATAGAAGCAGTCACTTGCTGCTTCATCCAGGGTAACTAACATATTGTCCCGGAATTTCCAGTAGGAATAACGGTGAGGCTATCAGCGCCAATGTTGCCTGTAAATTGTGCTTTGTTCTGTGCGGCCCCTTTAAATTTCTGTGCATGCGCGGTACTTACAATGGAAACGCCGGTGAGCAGCCTGCATGGGACCTTTCCCATTGCTGCGCAGCTTAAAAGAAACATTGATCAGCACTCACCGTTATTATGGAGCAAATCAGACAGCAACTTCCGGTGACCGCACATGTACAGATAAATGTGGAAATCAGGAGGCTGCTGTCAGAGTTGCCCTGCTCCTCCAGAAGCTGCGCTGTAACCGTATCTCGCCCAGAGACTTGCCACTGAAACACATGAAGGGCGTGAAGTTGTGGTACTTAGATGAAAGATACCCACTAAACACGCCAGACAAAAAGTTAGGGCTTGCCCATTCAAGTGTGTGAATTTATAACAGCGTGATGAGCAATGTTCCCTTTCCAGTGGTCCCATGCAGCTGGTGAGCTGGCTTTTAAATTAAAAGTCCGCACATGCGCAGTTTTTTCCCCAAAGGAGCGGCACAGCCCCCCAAAAAAACAGGGAACATTGGTGAGCAGTCTTAATTACTGCCAAACCACCTCCGTTACTGAAAATTTAACTTACATACTTAAGTGTGGAGTCTCATTCCTTCACATTTGAGTTTTGTTGGGAGATTTAATACATTTAACTAAAAAAAAAAATATTTTTCTTTGTCTCGTCTCTCGATCCCATCTTTCTTTCACCTTCTGTACATGATTTGGCATTGAATTCACTATTTTAACTAACATTTCCTGGTTCAGACTCTGTGTGTCTCAGTAAGGATTCTTCAATGCCCTGTTCATTGGTGCCAGAGCCCCTGTAGAGGGCGCTGCACTCTTTTGGATTTCTAATCACTAAGTTCCAGTGCAAAAGACCATAGAAAGTCTCCAGGCAAGTGTGCTAACCACAAAATCCAGGCTATCATTCTAATCCCTCATCTCTGGTGAGTGAAACACTTCAAGGCATTTTGGATGAACCTTAACAGCAGGTTTATATTCAATCTAGCATTCCAGGCTAAAATTCTTGTAATTAACCTGCCCAACAATACCCTACACACCGAGCACTATGCATAATTTGGACAAATTACTAATACTAAAAGGTTTGTCTTAAAGAAACACATCTGTGGTATAAAATGACTTTGAAATAAGTTTTGCTAAGAAAATGTCACACAGACTACCACTTCAACCCTTGGTCTATGCAGATTTAGCTGGGGAAAGAAGAAAATCAGTCAGGGTTCCCACTCCATCACTATCAAGCAACCAGTCCTGGAAATGCACAAGTGCGGATGTCAGGTGTGTACAAGATCAGGCTTCGCTAGGATGCCCACATTAACCCATATTCAAATAATCCACTGACACTTACTGCCAAGGCTCACACATGAAGAATGGCCATTTTGCTACTGTTGCACAACAGTCATGGAACCAGACCTGAGCTAGCAGACAAGAAAAAACAAACTAGTTTTTTTAGACAGCTTTTAAGTTATTTTCTACTGCCTCCTTGGGTTCTTGCCTCCCTGCTCCCTTGTGTTATTCCACCATTCTAATACACATGTCCCAGGCCTCCACACTGCAAACTAGAAAGTCTAAAAACACATAGGCTGATTTACTCAATTTTCCTTCCCGCAGTTCTACTCAGCACTACACTATTCAGCATTTCCACCTTCTACCTCAAGCAGACTATTTATACATCAGGAAACCTGACCTCTGGGGACAGGGGAGTATCCCAATCTTAGACCATTTGTCTATTTACAGCATTTTCTGTTCTTGCTCCACTTTGATCATTCTTCCAGAGAACTGTCACTGCCATTTACACAATTAAATTTTAATGCTGGGTTTCAAAAGCTGCATCAAGCTCACAGCCAATAAATAAACTAAGTTATTTAGGGCATGTGAATTTATACTGTGCACTCAGTCATCTAATGGTTTCATTTGCTAATCCCTGGCTATCATTTTCTCCCCGTTCCCTTGTTCTTTTTAGATGCTCATCTGTAATACCTTTCAGTTCTGGGGACAGATTTTATACTGGAACATCGACTGCCTCGTGTTTTCTCAGCAGATACTGCCTAACCTGCTAAATATCTCCAGCATCTATTGTTTTTATTCCAGTTTTTCTCATTATTGGTGCTGCAATCTTGGAGTGCTCATCTATTAAGGCACTGCACACTTAGACTGGTGTTGCAAACACTATTAAAAAAGGTAAATAAGACTTATCAAAAGCACTTGGCATCAAAAAAATTGAACTAACATTAAACAAATAAAGAAAAACTAATTATTCGACTTGTCTGTCAGTTTTTTTACCCATCCAGTGTCACCTTCTAATAGTGCAGTGCCAAGATCTTAAAACCAATAAATACGCCAAGTAATTCGCCTTACTTTTGATCCCACAGGGCTCTCAGGAAAAGCGGTCAAACCAGTACCTAATCCAGGAAGACAATTTTTTTTTTTTTTTTTAAATAAAATACTTCCATGTAAACTTGCGAAAGATATTTGCATTTCAACATAAACTAGTCTACCTTAATAACTCTACAGAGAGTGCTTCCAGGATGGTTAAAGTAATCAAAGGATCAATTCCCCAACTCAAGCCCTGAGCATCATCATACAAAAAAAATGGCATCTACAGCATCATCAAAGTAAATCTGGCACTAGAAAATTATACCATATATCTACATCCAAGAACTTGAGACAATGCTGGGATACTCAGGATTACAACAGCGAATTGCAATCCTGTACAGTCTGTTGGAACCACACCTACATGGACACCAGGTGAAGACAAGATTGTCAGACTTGACAGTCTTTCAACACTCACTATCAAGACTTAACATGAATTATGGCCACTTGGATAAGATCGGAGACTGCCTGGCATCCCAACATGTAGTCGACACCTTCAGGAGAGGAGGGAAGGAAACTTCCCAAGACAGCAGAAACCAGGGAGTATTTACTTACTGATAGAATACTACTTGCTTGTGACGTAGTATCTAGCCACCTACAGGCAGTTTTCATTCAACATTTTTTTCTTGCATTCCACCTTCCATAAACTGGGAGGGGGTTGGAAAACTAACCATATGGCAAAGACGTATTCAGTTACAGCCTTAACCAGAGGTCAGAGTGGCCCCAACAAGAAAGAACTCCCTGCCCAGACTTTTCCACTTAAGGGCGTGTCATGGTGGCAAGCAGTCCAGAAAGGCCAATTTGTTTTTTTTTTATTATTTACTGTGATCTGCCCTGAGAAAGCAACAATTTAATCAAGACGGAACATGGTTATGAGACACTGGCTAACATTCCATGCTCTAAACATAGTAAATCTATGATTTTAATAATTCATATGGGAGCCGTGCAAATAATAATCACAAGCTAATTTCCACAACACGAAGTGCCTGCTTTTCTAAATGTCAAAAACAGTTAATCCCCTAGGCCATAATGACTCCGATTAAGTGAAGTTTTTACAACATTAACATGCACTTTAGCTGGAAAAATAAAAACCTTATGAACAGTTAAATATTAGGTCAAACTGATAGAGCATCCTGATGACCAAGTAAACTTAGTATTCGTGCTATCGGTATCACCCACCAGATGCTCTTAATATTAGTGTTTAGGTATTATCCATTGTGGTTATTCTGCTGAAAAGGAAAACAGCAATTAAATCAATTCTCAAAACACTAGGTGTGCATGGTTAACATGATCATTAGGCACTACAAAATAGGAGTGTTTGTGCAGTACTGGCTTCTGGGTAATTAGCAAGTAAACATTTAAAGAAAACAAGAAGGAAGGGAAACTGGAAAATAGAATGACTGAATTCAAAGATAACCCAGGTTGAGTAGCAAACAATGGAGAGAGAAAATTACAGGAGATTTTAGGAGGAAGTGTTCTTTTAAAAATTAAGACCCCTCTCGCTTTACCACCAGTGTGATTGGACAAAAGTGGCTGACTTGGAACTTCAGTACTGCCATTCCTATCAGCTGCAATGTTCTCTGCTACTCCAGGGCAGTGATATTTAAATTGCAACACTGCTCTCCAACTGCTGACTTGCAATTGGAGGGTGCCCAGACGAAGAGATACAAGGACAGAAGTTTTAAAATCAGCAGCGGAAGCCAGGAGAGTGTGGCCATTTAAATATCACAATGCTAGAGGAACAAAGCAGAACAGCTCATTGGAAAGTGAAGTATTCTACCACTGTGATGTTTAAACAGCACTTCTCCGTCCAGACTTCATCCAGTCACTTGCTGCTGTTGCCATTTAAATGGCACAGCACTGGAGGAGTGGAATATAATGCACTTAGGTGCTGTTCTGCTTTACTCCTCTAGAGCCCTAATATTTACAATATACCAATCAGTCGTGAAGACAATTCCTGTATGTGGTCTAATTCTTTTCAAAATGTAATTCTTATTATGGAATCTAATTGCCAGGTGTCAACAGAAGACTTCAGTTGCAGAACTGAAGGTGGAGCAACAGTTTATAGCATTGTACTTCACTCCTCCAGGGCTGCTGTGCAATATATAAATGGCAACTCTAACACAACCTGCTGACCTCTGACTTAGCTAAAAGAGACTCTGTATGGTTGAGTCACAGGATGAGACTTCGAATAAGTGGTTGGTTTAGCAGGGTAGTCGACTAGTGCAGTTTCACTGTATATTCAGATGAAGTACTTATAAAAAGGCAAGTATCCTCTCTAAAGATAGCCACTGAAGAGAACAATACATGGATATGGGTTACGAATGGATGACTTAACTAAGTGGTTGACTTGAGGCACTGTACTCATTTGTATTATTGGTTTATGAAATTACACTCTGAAAAAGTGCCTGCCTTAGCAAATGGGCCATCAAATGCAGTTTTACTGTGCGGAGAAATTTTTTTTTTTTTAATAAAAAGTACACACTCAAGACAGGCATCGAGATAGTGGTAAAATAAATCGTGTAACAGAAATTAAACTTGTTCACAGTATAAAATGTTGTTTGTGGTATTTGGATAGGTAGATCAGACTTCATGCAGGCACAAACAGAAACTACAGCACCTGAATTTTCATAACACAAAATTAGATGAAATGCATCCAGTGCTTAAAAGAATCCTTTTTTTCCCCCCCAACTGCAATCCATTGTTGCAGACTGGGGCCAGAGGTTGGGTTCAGTTTGAGAGCACTACAGAAACCAAAACTTTCATTTGATGACCTACAAGTTCTAGATACAGAATCCAGCATCCACAACTGACTACTTGTAGATTATGCAAGTTGCAACACTCTGGAAAGTGTAAAACTGCTGCCTGTGAAAATGCAGTACACTATTTTTATTTGCACTCAACTTGGCACTGCAGTCAGGGAGTGCTCTGAAACAAGAGGAACCCAATGACATCTCGAAGGAAAAGGCGTTAAAAGAATGTGGGACCAGGGTAAGTAAATGTGATTAGAACTTACTAAACAACATGAACTGGTTAGGCCGAATGGCCTATTTCTGTGTGGTAACTTCAATGTATTACCAGTATGGGCATGGCCATTGAAAGATTTAATTTAGTAAATATTTGCTTATAAATTGGTTTTGTTTTTGACATCAAGGAATGCAGATACTAGTATAAAGTTACCAAATACAATGTTATAGAATCACAGAATAGTACAGCACAGAAGGAGGCCAGTCAGCCCATCGAGTCTGTGCTGGCTCTTTCGAAGAGCAATCCAGTTACTCCCACTCCCCTGCATCTTTCTCTGTAGAGAAATTGATTTACTCTGGTGAGGGAAATCCAGAACAAGAGGGCATAATCTTAAAATTAGAGCTAGACCATTTAAGAGTAAAATCAGGAAGCAAGTTTCAATACAAATACAAACAGTCGTGGAAATCTGGACCTCACTCCCTCAACAGGCTGTGGATACTTGGTCAATTGAAATTTTCAAGTCTTCTGTTAGGCAAGGGTATCAAGGAATATGGAACAAGGGCAGATAAATGGAGTTGAGGTACAGATCAGCCATGATCTAACTGAATGGCCGAACAGGCTAGAGGGACTGAACGGCCTACTTCTCTTCCTATGCAAGAGTACAACAAAATTACTATTAGTAATGAGATTAAAGCCACATATCTTTAATTTCAGAAAACATTTGAGTAGGTACCTTGCAAGAAACATGTAGCTAAGCAAGTTGTAAATTGGCTAAACAGGAAAGAAAAGGTCGATCAATGTTAGTACTACGAATTGGACAGCTGTGACCAGTGGACAGGAATCAACCCTAGGATTGCTCATGTTACCAATATTTAAAGATGACACCTCCAAAAAGCTTGGTAAATGCACATTTACATAATGGAACATAATGTTGAGAAATGTAAGCTAACATAAATTAGGAAAACAAACTGCTATGATTAGAAAATGAAAAATACGTGAAATAAGGCAAGTGAGGCGTAATACCCAAATTTAGCAGTTCACCGAACAATAGATAACTGCCACTCAAAACATATCACCAAACAGTTGCACATCAAAATCAAAGGCTCTCAAAAACCAGTTCTAAACAAGCCGCAGCCCTATGTTTCAGCTCTGCTGTATTACAACTAGTGTATTGTGCAATTCAATTAATTCATAAGAACCAGCAGCCAGCTCCACTCCACTAGAGCCAGCAAATAAACCTCTCAACTTGTTGCTCTCACCGACCCGACTCCAGATTGTGCTATTGGCAGTTGGCACTTGTCCCACTAAACTCATGACTTGGCTCCATCCTTCCGTGTCACCATCCGGAATTTAGTTTACAGAAATAGTGATATAAAAAATATGTAGATAGATAGATATAAAAAAAAAATCACAGGAATTGTCATGTGACAAATAACTAGCTATCAATGTATAAATAGACGAGACCACAATGGAAAATGAGGCCTTGTTTGGGGGGGGGGGGGGGGGGGGGGGGGAGTCAAGTTTTTATGGAGATACAGGTTGAGCGCCCAAAATCCGGAATGTTCCGGAATCCAGGACGCTTGGTGGCAGGGTCGTCCGGAATCCAGACACCCTGAGGGAGGCTTACCAAAAACCGGAAATATCGCAACCTGGGCTCGGGTGTTTCCAGACTTCAGAAACACGTTCCAAAGTCTGGAAAAACACGAAAACCGGCTCGGCCTCGGTCCCGAGGTTGCCGGATTCGGGACGCTCAACCTGTAGTGGAAAATCACAACAGGGCAAGGGTAATTGCAAGTGTTAAACCATGGAGCCAGCAAAAAAGGCTATTGAACCCATTGTCATTATGTGGGTGGATGGAGGGAAATAGAAGAAATGTCACGACTCAAATTTCATTTTACCAAAGAGGTGTCAAAATGTATTTTGCGGACAAATTGGGATAAGGAAACCAGAGAGGATAAGAAGCTTAGAAAAAAGGGAGTTACAGAAATAATTCCTTCACACAACATTCAATACATGCATTGGTCTGCCAACAAAATAGAGGGATATGGTTACAAGTAAGGAACAGTTTTACAATCTTCATTGAATTCTAAAGTAGCACTAAGATGACAGAACGGATTGGTCGTTTCCCATTTCAACATTGTTTTCCACAATTAATACATCATACATTGAAGAATCTCATTTCATCTGTGACAGACTCCTCTGCTTAGTTGCATTACATTTCAAAACTGCAACTTTAACAGTACTCAATATTTCCTGACCAATACTTAATCCAGTCATCTTCAAAAAAAAGTCTAAACTGATATAAATGAAAGCAAACCATAAAGTGACATACAAGAGGAGTACCCATTACAGTAAATCTCCCCATCATTTTCTTCACCCCCTCCCCCAATGTTCTCTTATAAAATTGAGTAAAATTCTACCGATAGCATCATCTGATAGCTCACCCAAGTGGCATTCTGTGTGAATGAACCTGGAAAGAGACAATGACCTATTTGGCTCTGGAGAAATAGGATCCGGAGCCTAATCCTGTCCTTGCCCAATCAAATGCACTTAAAACAAGATCCAGTAATATAGCAACCCCTTTCTACCATGTGGAACACTAAAATCAACTGTAGCATCCCCACCCCAAAGTTAGCTTGTGAAGCTAACAGGAGGCAATGCAATTTATTTTCTTCTCAAATTTCAATAAGGTCAGAGAGAAAAACAGCAAATTAAAGTACTATAAAATATGCTGACTCCATTGGTTTCCAGTAATCTTGATCATTTGAGTGATTGCACTGTAAATATTAGTTCTTCAATGTGGATGTCATATGTGGCAGTAGAGTGTCCGTCATGGCAGTCAGTGCCAGATTAAAATGCTCAAGCAATTCAGAACTTTATGCACAGAAAAAAATTAAATTACTAACTGAAATAAATCTTTGTCTACAGTTTAAACTATTTCTCAGATTAGAGATCATTATTTCTGTTGCTAAAGGCATAATGCTAGTGGCTCATTCTGCACAAGTTGAATGTGAGCAGCAAAACTATAACAACTTGCATTTATATAGCACCTTTAATGGAGTAAAGCATCCCCAGGTGCTTTGCAGGAGCGTAAACAAATATTTGACAGAGCCACATTGATAACATTTGGACATTTAACCTCGACGCAAACAAATTACAAAAGGTAACCTCGAAAAGCGTTCTAATTAATATCCGTGGAAATCTCAATTTAGTTCTGGCATCTGTGTATTCAGGGCAAAAAACGGTAATCAGACTCAAAAAAGCCATCTTTACTGTACTACTATAGCCAATTACATAGCACTTAATGGTGGTGTTAGGTACCCACCAGAGAAAACAATTCCATTCCCAGGCATCCCCATAAATTCACCGCGTATAAAAGTTAACTCCACCAAAACTTCAGTTACTAAAATTAGATAACTGATGATTACTTCCAAAATAAATCACAATCATTGATTCAATGCAGAAATCATCAAGCATCAACTGCACTGAACAAAGTGGCCAATGTCCGCCATGAAATCTGCTGCTGGCAAAGGAAATGGCATGATAAAGTATCAACACGTGGGTCAAGAGTGGAAGCATGAGTTCAACGCTAACGTCAGCACCTCCACAAAACTTGGTTGGGTTCTTGCATACCCCTTTGTGGCTGCCTAAAAAGTGTGCCCAAAGGTCTGTCTCTTTGGTCACAATATGTAATATAAATATATATTATTTATATATATTAATATTATAATATATATATAAATATTATTATAAATATATATATATTTATATAATATAATAAATATATATATATATTTATATAATATAATAATATATATATATTATAATATAATATTATATATATATTATAATATAATATAATATATATATTTTTTTATTTTTTTATTTATTTATTTAGTAAAAGACAATGGTGCTGCACATTTAGGTATGGAAAACATAGGCCAAACTGGGCAGAGATTCGGAGGGATGACCAAAAATTTGGTTGAAGAGATGGGTATTGAGGAGGTTTCTAAAAAGGCGAGAGGGAAAGCAATTAGGAAGGCTGCACCACTAATGGTGGGGCAAAGGGGAAGGAAAAATGCAGATGCCAGAGTTAGGAGAATGGAGAGTTCAAGGAATATGTGGCTTGGTAAGACTGCATCAGTGGAATAAAATAGATGGATTTCATGTATTAAAAAAAGTAACAAGTAGAATTCAGAAGAGAGATATATCTCTCAATCACACACACACACACACACAACCCCATAATATGCTATGAAATAAAACTATTAGTGCAGTTCAGATTACAGCAAAAATACTCCAGTCCAAATCATGATTAAAATCTCAAGTCTAGCAAAAACTGCTTCCTGGCCTGATCTGTACTGTCAGCAAAACCCAAAAAAAACAACTCCAATTATATTACATTGAACATTACAGACTGGAACTCACTTCAAGAATGTTACACATCTTAATTTAAAATGTTAATAAATTACTAAACGTTTACTCTTATGGTTTATTGTCTTCTGAATGCTCAATTGTCTGACAACATATGTTTTATCTCTCAGTTTCGCCAGGGAATCTATTAACTTATCAGGCAGAGAATGATGTATACTAGTGACTATACACTAGTGACGATGAAGACCAACAAAGAGCACGATCATACACAGAAAACATCAAAGACTACTGGCTGCGTACAGCCCCAAGAGATAACTACCTCAATCTGGATTACACACTTCAATAAAACGCACCCTTGATTTTCGCAAACACTTCTTCCAAGACTAGTGTGTTAAACATATGATTAATAATTCCGCTTCATAAAACTATTAGATGTAGCACATTTTAAAAAGGGAAACGAAACAAACCACGCAGTTTTATTGCAAACGTAAAGCACATGAAACAAACCAACAAGACGACCACAAAAGTATCGACCCGACAGGATATAAAAAACATCAGTTCCTCCTCGAACAAGATCCACATACTTCCTGTTGTTGCATTGTTTTTGATATTCTGTTGCCTTAAGCCAACTCCCAGCTTCACCAAAAACGTGACCAAGTAATCTTTAATTGTTTAAAAAATCTTTCGGACTCTCACAATCATTTAGTGAAGAAAAACTGCTCCATTTCTGCCAACCCTATGACTAATTGTTTGAGAGCCTGTTGTTGAAGCAGCAGCCCTACCAGAAAATGGTGACGGTAAACTCGAGGGAGAATTTTTTTTCGCTCAGCGACACAATGAAACACAAAGTCAAGAGTCTCAAGACTGAACTTTTTCAAGCATATACACAAGAAGAATGCATGAAATTAATAAAAAAGGAAAAAAGTAAAGTTAGAAAGAGAGAAAAGACTCCTACCTTTAAACCGACTGCTATAAGATCTGTGACAATGCTGTAGGGAAGGAAAAGGGGAAAAGAGAACATGAGAAAAAAAAAGTTAAAGCTCCAGTTACTTATACACAGTGATACAATGAAACTTAAAGTAAGAGACAGGGGGAAATGTTTTACAAAATTAAAAATGGAAATTTAAAAAAAGGGACAGATTATAGAAAGATCTGCTTATGGTTTATATGTTTGCAGTATTCTTTTAAAATAAAAAAAGGCAAAAGGAGAGCACAGATGAAACTACTCGAGTTAAAAGAACAGCAAAAGTCTCTACGCTTTATTTTTTGGGGGAGGTCTTTTCCTGCCAACTCGGCAGCATTGTATCACCACAAACTACAACCTGAAACACCGTCCCTCGTACAAAGCGAGGCAGGAGGGAAAAAAACGAAACCCAGACAAGGCAGACATACTCTACATAAAATGATCACTCGCCCGTCCAGCCCCTTGCTTAGAATTACAAGTCGCAGTTGATATACACACTTAATTGGCGGTTTTAAAAAAGAAAAAAAACCCGCACAGTTTTTCCCCTCGCCGTCTTTATCTGGGTTTGCAAAACAGATCATTTTTCTTTTTTTTCCCCTCTAAAAAATAGTATTTGTATTTTGGGGTAGAAAAGAACTCCCTATCTTCCTTCCACCTCCCCAAACAATTTAACTATGAAATAAAATAACTTTTTTAAATAATACAGCCGCAAAAGGGACACACAAAAGCACCCTCGACCAACGCTCCACAAGCTGGAGGGAGAAAAAATATTATATAAATCGCAACTCAACAAAACTGCCCTACAACACTGCAGGGATTAGACCGTAAATGTCAGCCAAATGCAACACCAAAATTCATCATTATCAGTAACAACACATAATAATCCAAAGGAAGGCAAGACGGCGGCGTCGAGCCTGGGCGCCAGCGTAATTCGGCGGCCGAGAAAGGGAGAGAGAGACACAAGGCCACCATCAACTTACCCGTCCATCGCACACACACCCCCTTTTACGCACACACAACGAGAAGGAGAATGATGGCGGCGGCGGCAACCACAGGAGGAGACGGTGGCGAACAGAGATTTTTTTTTTTAAAAAGTCGTCGTCGTCGTCGGATGAGGATGAAGAGGTGGCGGCAACAGCAACTTCCCGCCGTGAGTAATGCCGAAGGGATGGGCAGTGCCGGAGCAAGGCGCTTAGCACTGGCGGAAAGGAAGTGTTTGAAAGGAGGCGAGAGAGAAACTCCTCCTTTGACGATGTCTCCGCCCCGCTTCACCTCGCACTCTCACAAAATGGCGGCCGGGCCTTGGCAACCGCACCAGATTTCGCACAATACCCTCCCCGCTGCTAATTAAACTACCACAATTATTCCCTGGAACAGGTTTATTTCACGTCCATTATTAATGACTTAATTTTTTTTCTTCCCAGAGCAGTTCCTGCTTTATCTGGGATTTCCGTCCCCAGTTTTCCATTTTTTTTTCAGTGCGACATTGCGCTTGAACGTGTGGCCTTGTTCAGTTTTTGTGCAGCGGATGGGGGTAATAATACATTCACCAACAGCAAATAAAACGAATCTTTTTATACATATATTTGGAAATCCTGTTATTTCTCTTGTTAAAAGGTATAAACATGTTTTATGTTTCATAACAAATGGTTCCAAGGTGAGCTGTTGTGTGGGGTTTTCAGGGTTTATGTTCTTAACTTCCCTTTAACAAAAGCGTTTTAAATCAATGCTCGGGGTAAAATCATTATTTCTGTTGAGGTTTTCTAAAACAAAATTGTGTAGTTTATGATTTTAAAGTTTTGTTACGATTGACATTGTGAAATGTGAAGGGGAGGGGTAGGGAAGAAAAGATCAGTTTTTAAATCTGTGAAGGCATAGATTAAGTTCTATATTCCTCAGCAAAAAAGCAGCTTTCCCATCATTCACAATGGTAACAATTTGGGGTGAGTGATTTACAAAGCTTTTAAACAGCAGGTCACTCCTTTTAAATTCCACACATGCTTAAGTTGTGGTATGTAATTGGGTCAAAGTTCAAGTAAGACTGGATTTTTACCTCAGCAACTATTGGCAGATTCGCAATTGTTTATCAAGAAATTTGCACCCACTTTAACACGGCAGTAGACTATACGAATAGGGAGGAATTCAACCAAAACTCAAGTTTATTTCCTGTTACTAAGCGTTACACTGAGCTGAAGGAGTCCATGTTCCGCATGTACGTAGAGTGTGAGAGTGAGCTGAAGGAGTCCATGTTCCGCGTGTACGTAGAGTGTGAGAGGTTGCAGCCCCTATTCCATTATTTGAAGGGGCTGCTCCTCGATTTCTGGCTGTGCTTCAGTCCCGCGCTCCTGATCTTTGGTCACCCGGTGCGGAGGAGAGCGGGCAGATCGGAGGACCTCCTCGTAGGACTGCTCCTGGGCCTGGCCAAAAAAGCCATCAACTGGTCCAGGCAGCGGGCGGTCGAGGGGGTCGTTCGGCCCGATTGCCTGCCTCTCTTCCGCGGCCACGTTCGCGCCCAGGTGGCCCTGGAGATGGAGCACGCGGTGTCTGCCGGCACGCTCGAGGCCTTCCGCAACCGGTGGGCACCACAGAGACTGGAGTGCATCATCACGCCCGGGAATACAATTTTTTTTTAAGTTGTTAAGGTACTTTTAATGTTTTAAGTTAAGTTACAGTTTTATTGTTTTAACCAGAAGAGTACACTGAGCTGAAAATCGACCGAATAGACTGTACTGACAAGTGGAGAGCACCTTCCCGCTTATTTTTTTGGAAGATGACTTAAAATGAGATAGTGACATCTATTTTATACACCAGTATGTCATCAGCATATGGGCCCAGATTTGGCGGACCGTGGCAACGCGATGGCACTCGCTGCTGACCTTTAAGAAAGCTGCCCACAAAGATCTAGCAATCTCTGTGGCGTGGATTTCACTTTTCCTGATATTAGTTTGATTCTGGCGCCAACTCTAGGGGATCGCTGGCATCCAGCAACAGTGATGTCATCAAGTAGGCTAAGCAGCCAATCACATTGAAGAATCTTTAGACAGCAAAACAGGAAGTAAAATGCACTGATTATTCTTCACTTTTAAAAAAATTTACATAGTGAAATAAAGATTGGGACATAAACATGGGTTTAAGGTAGAAGCTGAAATATCATAAACAACCTTTTAAATTAAAAAAAATATTAAAAAGAAAGACTTGCATTTACATAGTGCCTTGCATGACCACCAGACATCCCAAAGCGCTTTACAGCCAATTAAGTACTTTTTGAAGTGTAGTCACTGTTGTAATGTAGGAAACGTGGCAGCCAAGTTGCACACAGCAAGCTCCCGCAAACAGTAATGTGATAATGACCAGATAATCTGTTTTAGTGATGTTGACTGAGGAATAAGTATTGGCCAGGCCACCAGGGATAACTTCCCTGCTCTTCGAAGAAATAGTGCCATTGGATCTTTTATGTCCACCTGAGAAAGCAAACGGGGCCTCGGTTTAACATCTCATCCAAAATATGGCACCTCCCAACAGTGCAGCACTCCCTCAGTACTGCACTAAAGTGTTAGCCTAGATTTTTGTGCTAACTCTTTCTTTATCATAGGCATTTGCCTATTAAAAGTCAACCATGTGCCCCCTTTTTAAAGGGGCACAAACAATAAGGACTGTAACTGAAAACAAATAAAAGGGAACCTTAACAAATCAAATTAAAATTTTGTTTCGGGGGTAATTGTGCACTCCAGTTTCTCCGGTGCCCACCGGTCGCAGAAGGCCTCGAGTGTGCCGCTGGACACCGCGTGCTCCATCTCCAGGCCCACCTGGGCGCGGACGTAGCTGCGGAAGAGAGGCAGGTAGTCGGGTCGAACAACCCCCTCGACCGCCCGCTGCCTGGACCTGTTGATAGCCACTTTGGCCAGGCCCCGGAGCAGCCCCACAAGGCGGTCCCCCGTCTTGCCCTTTCTCCCCCACACCAGGTGATCAAAGATCAGGAGCGTGGGACTGAAGTGCAACCAAAAATTGAGGAGCAGCCCCTTCAAGTAGTGCAAGAGGGGCTGCAACCTCTCACACGCTATGTAAACATAGAATACGGACTCCTCCAGGCTGCAGAAAATGCAGCGCTCTGGGAGTCCGTGAACCTACTTAAAACTTTATTGTACGGACTGCCCCATGCAACACCCTCCAGGCCAAGTCCCCAAAAGATAAAGGGAGGACTCCCGCGTAGAGAGCCCTCCATTGGGGACCCCCGCCTCCTCCGGACGGCTAGATGGTGCGCCAAGGCCTGTCCGGATGGCAGACGAGGATGACTCAGTGGAGGGTGTGCAAGAGCAGCCCGTACAGGAATCCCCTCCGTGCTGAATGGAAAGGCACGGAGGGGATTTCCTGGAAACGGCTCAAGTTATGAGGAACCGGCTCCCGAGGGAGGTTTCGGGGCCTGACGCTGATGAGCAATTCCGCCAGAAAGGGGGTCAGTTCGGACGGGATCACCCCACATGCTTGAGCCTCTTCGACACACCTAGTGGAGTCAGGGCCCAGTGCCACTTTTAGCGACTGGATGGCTTAGGCTGCGAGCCGGACGTCGGCCCAGGAGAGGCGCTGCGCCAGTTCCTCTGGCGCCATCTAACCCATTCCTCCGCGATCCAGTAGGTCCCTGACTCTGGTCACCTTGGCAGACAGAGTCCTGCCCTCCGTCAGCCGCATGAACCCGCAGTCGTGGAGGTGCGGATTCCTGAGCAGCGGCTGCTGAAGAATAGCCGCCACTCCTGATGGGGGAGAACTCCGTCTGCAGGCGACCTTGTTCCAGACCTTGACCAGTTCCTGGTAGAAAACAGGCAGCTCCCGCAAGGAGGCACGGGCACCCCCCAGGTTTACAAACAGGAGCTGCGTGTCGTAGTTGAGGCCATGCAGCTGGTGGAAGAAATAGGCCGCCAGCGCACACCATCTGGGAGGATCTTTTAAAGTTATATTAGTTACAGACTCTACTCAAGAGCTGCTTACTAAATATTGGCCAGAACATCGGGGAGAACTCGCCTGAAAGGGCAGACTGGGCCTTGGTTTAACGTCTCATCCGAAGGACGGCACCTCTGACAGTGCAGCACTCTCTCAGTATTGCACTGGAAAATCAGTCTAGATTTTTGTGCTCAAGCACTCTGGAGTGAGACTTGAACCCACAACCTTCTGACTCAGAGGCGAGGGTGCTACCAACTGAGCCACAGCTGACATGATATCAAAAGACCTATGTAATTTTTAGCATAATGTAAAAAATTCACATTCCTCAAATATAAAATTAGTTTTTCAGGGCCAGAGAGGTTGTTCAGCAGTAGTTATGACTTAGTGCGACATTAAAATCCCATGTTACACCTCATTCAACAAGGCGTAACATTTTCGGGGGTTTTGAACGGCGATATTCCAGTGTAAAAGGGGAAGTTCACATCAGTTCAAGTGATTTCTAATGATTGCCATCTACGGGGACTTCAACAGTGCACACTGTGGAGGAGCAGGTAATCACTGACAGCAGCTTCTGGACTTCCGCGTTTAACTGCGCATGTGCAGACGCCAGAAGTTGCTGTCAGTTTCACAGGGTAACAACGGCGATAGCTGACAGTTTCACCGTCATTACAACCGCAAAATCCGGGCCATAATATCGCTTTGTTACTCTCTCTACAGTTGCTGCCTGACTTGCTGAGTATTTCCAGGATTTTCTGTTTTTATTTCAGATTTCCAGCCTGCACAGTATTTTATTTTTGTTTTAGTGTTGCTTGGTGTTCTGTTCCACCCACCTGCATTCTTTGGATATCTAGATTCACTCTTGTGATAATTGCCAGACAGGTAGAAGCAAGGGCAGTCCTTTTTATTTCTCTGGAGGGGGAATGTGAAGATTTATTGGTGGATACTGAGAATACTGAGTGTGAGTAGAGGATTTTGATCCAATTCCTCAATAGGTTTTTGAAGGCCATTTTTGCAAGCATAGATATCAAACAAAGGGTTTGGAGTTGTTTGTGCAATTGCAACAACAACAACTTGCATTTATATCGCATCTTTATTATATAAGGGTTTGACAGGGTAGATGCTGGGAGGATGTTTCCCCTGGCTGGGGAGACTAGAACGAGGGGTCACTGTCTCAGAATAAGGGGTTGGCCAGTTAGGACTGAGACGAGGAGAAATTTCTTCACTCAGAGGGTTATGAATCTTTGGTATTCTCTACCCCAGAGGGCTGTGGATGCTCAGTCATTGAATATATTCAAGGCAGAGATCAATTAGATTTTTAGATATTAATTGAATCAAGGGATATGGGGATAGTACGGGAAGGTGGAGTTGCAGTAGTAGATCAGCCATGATCTTATTAAATGGAGGAGGAGGCTGGAAGGGCCGAATGGCCTACTCCTGATCCTATTTCTTATGTTCTTTGACCTAGTAAAATGTCACAAGACGCTTCACAGGAGCGTTACCAAACAAAATTTGACATCGAGCCACATGAGATATTGGGACAGGTGACCAAAAGCTTGATTAAAGAGGTAGGTTTTAAAGAGTGTCTTAAAGGAGGAGAGAGAGGCGGAGAGGCTTCGGGAGGGAATTGCAGAGCTTAGGGCCCAGGCAGCTGAAGGCACAGCCGCCAGTGGTGGAGCAAAGAAAATCAGGGATGCGCATGAGGCCTGAATTAGAGATCTCGGAGGGTTGTCGTGCTGGAGAAGGTTACAGAGATAGGGAGGGGTGAGGCCATGGAGGGATTTCAACACACGGATGGGAATTTTAAAATTGAGGCATTGCCGGGCCTGGAGCCAATGTAGGTCAGTGAGTACAGGGGCGATGGGTGAATGGGATTTGGTGCAAGTAAGGATACGGGCAGCAGAGTTTTTGATGAGCTCAAGTCTGTGGAGGGTACAAGGTGGGAGGCCAGCCAGGAGAGCATTGGAATAGTCGAGTCTAGAGGTGACAAAGGTTTCAACAGCAGATGAGCTGAGACAGGGGCGGAGAAGGGCAATGTTGAGGAGATGGAAATCGGTGGTCTTGGTGATGGCGAGGATAAGGGGTCATTGCAGCAGCACATCATATCAGATAGGCTTCAGCAGGAATGTCAGCAGGTGACTATCTGTTCAACATGAAGATAGAGGTAACATATGTAATACAGCATTCCAGTGCAAGAGTTCAAAGCAACAGCCTAAGCAAACAGTCTCCAGTCTGAGGTCAAGATTTTGGCCAGCATTGTTTAGTCATTATTGAAAGTGATCTGAACTTTTGAGTGTGTTCTTTCCCATCTTACGAGCATGATTGTAGCTGTTTTTGAAGTTTCTCAAGAAGCACCTTTCTCCATTACATGGTGGAAGAGTTTCAGCAGTGGGAACATCAGCTCAGGTAGTATGACTTTTGTAGAATTCAATAGGAAATTTTTCAAGTCCTGGTCCCTTCACAGACTCCAGCTTTGTAATGCCTTTTCAAATCAATTGTCCGTGAGTCTTCCTACAAGAGTGAGGGAGAGGAAGTTTGGCTTCGTGGTTGATTCCTGATTGTGTGGCTTGGGATTCAAGGATGTACAATGAGTTATATAAGTTTTATAATTGATCTCAGTGGGGTTAGAGACAATATTTTAGCCTTTATTAAATGAGCAAAAAATTCTCTCTTTGTTGTTTTAGGGTGTATACAAAGAGCATTCCAGAATTGTCATCCGACATATCAGATTTTGTTTTGGTATACCAGGAAAGGTCTTCTGCATTTGCTGATAGCAGATTGGAGATGTTTTCTCTGGTCAATCTTGAGTCCATTTTCGTGTGTTCCAATCAGTGCCTCTTCTACTGAGTTTCCAGCTCCACTGTTCTTTGTGCCAGACTCACTTGGGATTGAAGTGTTCCCTGCTCCTCAGTGTTGATAATTATGTGGCTTCTTAGGATGGATTTTTTGGGGTTTCATAAGATGGCAAAGAGAGATATTGGGCTCTCATTCTGTGCTGAGTGAGCTGTGACGTAGAGTTTAGGAAGTCTGGGTCATTGAGGGCAAAGTTGAGGTGCTAGTGTTGTGGCTGGGATAGCAGATGAGTTGTAGGCTGACGAGGACGTGGTCAGATGATTCTACATCCAGTATTGCATTTTTTGATCTATGTTAGATGTGATTGCTACAGAATGAAATATTCTGTTTTACAATATATCTTGTGTGGGTTCGGGTAGAAGTTGAGTGACTTCTTTGTGAGGTGTATAGTTCACCACAGCATGTTGCATTCCTTATGGACCACTCTGACTACACAGCTGAGGCACGTGTGTGGCTCGCCCCATTGCAGATAGAGGACACTCAGGAGATACTCCTGTGAAGCGCCTTGGGACGTTTTACTACGTTAAAGGCGCTTTCTAAATACAAGTTGTTGTTGTTCCCTTCCTGGTGGTACTGTGGGCTGATTAAAAAAATAAATGCATGGAATAAGAAAAGTCTATCCTGGCCGGTCGGGGTGGCAGCCGTGGCAGAGGGAAGAGGCCTGGGGGGTATTTTAGTGGTCATTAGCAATCAACACAGGAGGACTTGGCTATTTTATCCCTCTCCCTTGCCAAAAGACTCTGAGGCTATTCCTCATCCCTCACCACTGCCCTAGTTGAGAGCAACTGACTCAGCACAAACCAGGCAATAAATTAAGTATGTCATAAACTGAACTTGGCAGGGATTATTTTAATAAAAAACATGTCTCCTAATGGCCTATAAACAATAAAAAAAAACTACACAGCCGTGAACTATAGCTGGCTTGTATACACTGCTAGTACCCTTGCTTGACGTCAGTGGAGTGTATTAAATTCACTTCGACTTTGAGGCTATTAGACTGTATGGAAGACTCATTCAATTAGGATCATTCAATAAGGTAGAGGTAGTTTAAAAGAAAAAAAATTGTATACTTTTTTTTTGCTGTTCTCAGGCAATATTCTCTCATTGCCTCCTCTCCGGAAGGCATTGACCACTTGCTGCAATATGGTTCCGCAGATGCCAGTCGCTCTTTGACTCCTTTCCAAATAGCCATTATCCATATGTGAATTCTCACAGTGAGTGTGAGCAGACTCTTTAACCATTGCGGGAGGAATCATAGCCAAGTTTGGTGCTATCCGCACATGCACTTCCAGTAGTGATTGCTTAATAGAAATCAGAAGCATGAATCCTGGCCAATTTCCCCGACCACTGCTTTGGCTGAAATCACCTAACTCAGTACAGACTTGGGACCTTGCTGATCTGTATGACTCAGCTTCTCATTGGATTAAACAACTGAGCCTTCGGGGGACTCTTTTTATAATTTAATTTAGGTTTAAGATAACTATTTGTAGCAGAATCATTATTTTATTGATGAATTTATTTTTGTGGGGGAGACTCCATACCGGAAGGGATGGATTCACTGGAGACAAATCTGTTATGAAGGAAATTATACTGTGTGACACTGGTGGCTGACACACATACCTGTTGTGACATAGTGTCGCTCACACATGTGGACCCCATCATTTTAGGTGCTTGCTCATGTGAAGAAAAGTGTGCAGCAAATGGACCTGGGCATGGGCTCTGGAAGAGCTTGAAGTTAAGCTTGCTAACTTTACATGTGTTTTAAACTACAGTATATTAAATTACTTTCTATGTGGGAGGGTGGTTGCAGCTGGTCACAAATGTCCATTTGAACAGTAATATTGTGAATTTCTCACTAAAATTGATGAAACTGCATATCAAAAATTACTGTAAAAATTGATCAAATTCAAAAGTAACAAACCTTTGCGGTCAAATTGTCCTCTGTTTTTATAACCTCATATAAATTGCCAGATATGTTTAAAAGTTCTGCATTAAAAGTTTATCAGCTGTGAAGTAAAAAAGTGTTTTAACATTAGCCACAATATATACCATTTTTAATATGAAATTCAAATAGTTTCCAGAGAAGCATGCCCCCAGATCCCTCAAAATAGCCATGCTGGCATGTGCTGATGTACAATTAGAATGAGCTTCACTTTGAATCTTGACTTCGAAGCGATTGTTGCTGGCACTGAGCATTGTCACTTTGATGAGCAGAATACGCAGGGGAAAGACATTATCAGTTGTCACTGCAAAAGAAGGATGGAAAGTATTGACCTCTGGATAGTGAGATTGATTCCCCCTTCCGCCATCCTGCACGCTTTGAGGTGTTACAATAAAGATTAAATAAATCCATGAGGAAAAATAGTTAACAGACCTGGGGAGCCAAGTACTGCATTAATCGAGTTATTTTACTATTCTAACTTAATGTTATATTTAGCAACTAGTGTTGGTGTAGAGAGGGTCAGATCATTTCTGCAAAATGCTGATTGGGTAGACCATTGACTTACTGCGTGGAACCTAAACCTTTGATACCCAAACCTTTGATATCCTCCCTTTTTCCTTACTGAAATATACACGATTTGTACCCTTTCCAACTTCTGTTTAAATATTTCCCATTGCTGACCTATGGTTCTGTTTTCTATTCCTCTTCCATTTAATCTGGGCAAGGTCCATTTTTCTCGCGCTATAATTTGTTATTTGCTGGAAAAATACCCTTTCCCTTGACTGGTCTTTTTTTTTGCACTGACCCGAATTATATTGTGGTCATTGTTTCCCAGATCTTCATCTACTTTTAGGTCACCTACTTGTTTTGCTTCATTACCCAAATTTAGGTCAAGTGCATCTTTCCTTGTTGGAATAGTAACATATTAACTGTAAAAAAAAAATCCTGAACACAAGAACAAAAAAAACCTCCCTTTTTTGCACCACAAACTTTTCCCTACGTTTTAATAATAGAATTATAATTGTAGGACATTTTTGGATAATTAAAATATCCGACAATTATAATTATATTGTTAATGCATGCCTCTCTAATTTGTCTCCAAATTTTATCCTCAATTGATTTACACAATTCCATGATTTATAATATACCTCTTATAGTGTGACTGATCCCTTGTTATTTCTCAGTTTAGTCCAAAGGGAATCTGTTTGGACCACATCTCTCTTTAAATTCTTGTGTTATAGTGCTGTGATTTTTTTTCGAAATAATACCATTCCCCATCCTTCCTTTGTTTGCTGTATGTCATGATTTTATATTTTAATCACTGACTCAAGTACCTCAAATATGTTCTTTATATTTTTGTGCATTAATATGCATAGATTTTAATTTGGATTCCTATGGTTTGGTGTTTTTTTTGCCTTCCCCCATTCTGATTCCTTTATTTGACTATCTTGCTCAGCTTGACCTTTCATAGTTTCTACCACCTTATTCCCTGTGCACTAAAGCTTACTTTGCCTCCTCCACATTCAACGGATCATCCTCCGCCATTTCCGCCACCTCCAACGTGATCCCACCACCAAACGTATCTTCCCCTCACCTCCCCTTTCAGCATTCCGTAGGGACCGCTCCCTCCGAGACACCCTAGTCCACTCCTCTATCACCCCCAGCACCCCTTCCCCCTCGCCCGGCACCTTCCCGTGCAAGCGCAGGAGATGCAACACCTGCCCTTATACCTCCCCCCTTCCCACTCTCCAGGGCCCCAAACACCCCTTCCAGGTGAAACAGCGATTTACTTGTACTTCTTGCAATCTAGTGTACTGTATTCGCTGCTCACGATGTGGTCTCCTCTGCATTGGGGAGACCAAACGCAGATTGGGTGACCGCTTTGCGGAACACCTCCGTTCAGTCCGTAAGGGTGACCCCGAGCTTCCGGTCGCCTGTCATTTTAATTCACTGCTCCACGCCCACTCAGACCTCACCGTCCTCGGCCTCGTGCATTGTTCCACGGAAGCTCAGCGTAAGCCCGAGGAACAGCACCTCATCTTCCGATTAGGCACTTTACAGCCTTCCGGACTCAATATCGAGTTCAACAATTTCAGATCATAACCTCGGCCCCTACCATATATATATATTTTTTTTTTTTTATCCACACTTTTGGTTTGTGCCTTTTCCCTTTTTTTTCTCTCTCCCACATGGCAGCTGTCTTTCATTCTGCCAGCACATTTCACACTTCTACAGCCATCTTTTTTCTCTTAACCTGTCCTATTACCATCTCGTCTCGCCTTGAGTATCTCTTAATGTCTCTTCTTCTCACAGACCTCACCTTTTGTTCTTTCATTCCCTCCCCCAGCCTCCAAACTTGCTTTTTCATCTGTTTCATTTCCTGCTTTTTTCTCAGTTCTGATGAAGGGTCTTCGACCTGAAACGTTAACTCTGTTTCTCTCTCCACGGATGTTGCCTGGCCTGCTGAGTTTTTCCAGCGCTTTCTGTTGTTATGCCAATTTTACTTCCTTGCTTTCCACCCCCTCCTCCCCCTGCTGGACTGGTTTAAATACTCCCCCACAGCTGTAGTTAATGTCCTTGCAAGGATATTGGTTCCAGCTCCGTTCAGGCGTCGGCCTTCCCATCAGTTAGTTTGCTCCTGCCCCTGAACTGTTCTCAATGTTCAAGGAATCTGAATCCTTGCCTCCTATACCATGCCACTAGCCACATATTTACTTTGCAAACCTGGATATTTGCATTCTGTTTTGTTTTACTTTACCTGAATGTAATATTGAAGTACAGCTTTTCATCAGCATCATTTGTTTAAATTCATGTGCCATTTATTTCCTAGATGCTCCTGCAACTCCTCGTGTATTGTTATGGAATTGTTTTCTAGTTTCACTCCATATCCTTTGCATCTATTTGAAGTTCACGTTGAGTAAAGTATTTAGCTCCGTGTTTATTGGCAATGCCTCAGGAATGTGGACTATTTGCATCACTGTCTTTCCAACTGCTACTTTATTATTAAATGAACTCAGTCAGTGCTTCCAGACTTGGATTGTCCTTTCCTGTATCCAATAAATTTTCCAGTATTTCCTTGATTTTCTGAATCCTGTTTAAATGAGCTAAAAGGCACAAGGAACATATAGAAACAATGAAGTTCTGATATTTTCCAAACAGTAAAGAAACACTGTCGTGGCACAAGGTTCTATCAGACATGTACTCGAGTCCATTGTTGCTTTAAGAAGTACAGACGTATGCAATGGACCTGGTGGGGAAAATCAGAATGATGTTTGGGGGGCATTGCACGGTAAATGGGTTATCATGTCAGTCAGCAGACTAAAAGCTCTCACTTTCACATTGTCTTTATTGTGTTATTAAGCACTCCAAAACAGTGAATAAAACCATAGAACTCAAAAGCTGGAGGGACAAAGCACAAAAGCTACTCTAACCAGATATAAAATTGCAAAAGATGTGTTCAGTATATGGAAAGGCACGAAGTGCCCAACCAAATATGTCATGTGCCAGATGTAAGCATTATATGAAGTCCAAAAGGAAGATTGTGTCTTCTGAGGAGTTGAGAGAAAGAGCATAGTTGATCTTCTAAACAAAAGAAAGGTAAAATATTAATAAGGTACAGGAAACTCTTTATTAACCGGCACCGACGGGACCGGCATGGTGCCGGTTTATCGAAAGTACCGGATAACGGAGAGTTATATCTACCGAGGCTATTTTTTAACAAAGAAAAATAAATAAATCAAGAAATGTGCAGTATACAGTATTTGGGTACTTTTGAAAACTACCCCTGCTGACTAAATCGGCGTTCTCGGACTCGGACTCGGGATCGGCAACATTGCCGGTTATTTGAGAGGAGTTTTCGGAGTAGTCGGCGTTCGCGGAGACTCGACTGCGACTCGGCAACATTGCCGGTTATTTGAGAGGAGTTTTCGGAGGATGATTTTTGCCGGTTAAGCGAGAATTCCGGATATTTGGGTGCCGGATAAACAAAAGTTTCCTGTATATGGAATCCTTGGCTTTATAAATAGAGGTCATGATGTGGAGATGCCGGCGTTGGACTGGGGTGGACAAAAATGAGAAGTCGCACAACACCAGGTTATAGTCCAACAGATTTATTTAATTTTACAAGCTTTCGAAGCAGTTCGCTCCTTCGTCAGGTAAGTTAGAGGTGTGACTAACTTTGCTAACTTACCTGACGAAGGAGCGAACTGCTTCGAAAGCTTGTAAAATTAAATAAATCTGTTGGACTATAACCTGGTGTTGTGCGACTTCTCATTTTTATAAATAGAGGCATAGAGTACAAAAGTAAGGAAGTTAATGTAAACCTTTATAAATCACTGGTTAGACCTCAGCTTGAGTATTGTGTCCAATTCTGGGCACCACACTTTAAAAAGGGTATCAAGGCCTTGGAGAGGGGGCAGAAGAGATTTACCAGAATAGTACCAACGATGAGGGACCTCAGTTAAGTGGATGGATGAGAGAAGCTGGGATTGTTCTCCTGAGAGCAGAAAAGGCTAAGGGGAGATTTAATAGAGGTGTTCAAAATTATGAGGGGTTTTGATCGTGTAGCTAGGGAGATACTGCTTTCACTGGTAGGAGGGCCGGTAACCAGAGGTCACAGATTTAAGATAATTGGCAAAAAAAAAACAGCGGGGAGATGAGAATTTTGTTTACACAATGAGTTGTTATGATCTGGAATGCACTGCCTGAAAGGGCGGTGGAAGCAGATTCAATAGTAACTTTCAAAAGGGAACTGGATAAATACTAGAAGGAGAAACTTTTGCAAGGCTGTGGGGAAAGAATTTTCAGTTTCAACAGCTTTTTGGGGGTAGAGTTCCAGATTCCCACTACCCTTTGTGTATGGAAGTGCTTTATGACATCACCCCTGAATGGCCTAGCTCTAATTTTAAGGTTATGCCCCCTTGTTCTGGACTCCCCACCAGAGGAAATAGTTTCTCTCTTATATAATCTATCAAATCCTTTAATCATCTTAAACACTTAAATTAGGTCACCCGTTAATTGAAAACCCAAACACGAAACCTAAATATCCAAATTTCTTCAGCAGACTGGGAAAGATTGATTAATAATACAAGGTCAAACATAAATCAGATGTGAGCAACTTACTATGTTCCACCTGCTCAACAGAAGAACCTGCAAAAAAAGATATATGTTGTGTATGTTGGAGATTCCTAAACTAAGGTGAGGGAGGAGGGGAACAGAGCAAATAAGAGCTTTGGGAAATGTCACGTCAACCTACATTTAAATAGCGCCTTTATCACAGGAAAAGATGTAATTCGACAAAAATGGACACCGAGCTCAATAAAGAGTTATGTGGAGGTGTGACTAAAAGATTAGTTAATGAGATGGGTTTTAAGGAGGGTCTTAAGTAGGAGAGGGAGGTGGACGGGTTCAGGGTGTGAATTCCAAAGTGTGGGGCATATGTGGCCGGCTGCAAAGCCACCAAGGGTGGGCAAAGGGAGTGGGAGATGCACAAGAGGCCAGAGTTAGAGAAACAGAGAGTTTGCGGTGGTGGGGGGCTCAACTAACGGTCTAGAGGAGATTACACAGATAGGGAGGGGTGAGGCCATGAAGGAATTTAAACACAAGTATGGGAATTTTAAACTGGAGATACTGGGGGACTGGGAGTTTAAGTAGATCAGCAAAGACGGATGGCAAATTGGACTTTCCCGCACCAAAACCCAATCACCCATCACTCCTGTCCTTTTTGACTCCCAGTCTCCCAATGTTTTAGTTTTAAAATTCTCATCATAGTGTTTAAATACCTTCATGGCCTTGCCCTTCCCGATCTCCTCCAGCCCTTGAACACCCCTCCCCCAGGCTTTCTGTTTCTGTGACATTGGTCCCTTGTGCATTTCCCCTCCCTTCGCCCAATCATTGGCAGCTCTGCCTTCAGTTACATAGGCCCCACACTCTGGAATTCCCTGCCTAAACCTCTCCGCCTCTCCATCTCCCTCTTCTCGTTTAAGACCCTCCTTCAAGCCCACCTCTTTGACCAATCTTTTGGTCACTCCACTTATGCCAACTGTTGTCAGGCCATTGCAGAAGAAAACGGTGTTGGAAAAAGTCTAAACCATAACTGTCAGTAACCTACTTAGAAGGGATGATATTTGTCAGCATGGGCATTCTCTGTAATATAAAAGCAGCTTATGACGAAGATACAAAGTTAAAATAAATTTTGACAGCCTGCTGTGCTCACATTTTATCTTTGCAAAGACTATCATCAGGACCACTGGTTTGTGACTGAATAAGTCAAATTACATTTTTAATAAATGAGATTTTGGAATTTTTACTGGAGTTATGGGGATTGCAATTCCATCTGTTTATCCAAGAATGTGGAAACCCAATAGCCTTGACTACATTTATTACCTTAGATTCTTTTATCATGATCATATTGTCAGTGAAGGCAAATGAGCAGCTATACATACGTGTGTTTTGAATACCATGTATGGGGCTATACCTTTTCCAACTTCACAACAGAATAATCAGGCAGTGGAAACATTTTTCTCATTTGCATCACTGTGAAAGTAGAATTGTGAAGGCATTCTTTTTTTTATTCGTTCATGGGATGTGGGCGTCGCTGGCAAGGCCAGCATTTATTGCCCATCCCTTGAGAAAGTGGTGGTGAGCTGCCTTCTTGAACCGCTGCAGTCCGTGTGGCGAAGGTACTCCCACAGTGCTGTTAGGGAGGGAGTTCCAGGATTTTAACTGAGTGACTATGAAAGAACGGCAATATATTTCCAAGTCAGGATGGTATGTGACTTGGAGGGGAATTTGGAGGTGGTGGTGCTCCCATGCGCCTGCTGCCCTTGTCCTTCTCGATGGTAGAGGTCTCGGGTTTGGGAGGTGCTGTCAAAGAAGCCTTGGGGAGTTGCTGCAGTGCATCTTGTAGATGGCACACACTGCAGACATGGTGCGTCGGTGGTGGAGGGAATAAACATTTAAGGTGGTGAATGGGGTGCCAATCAAGTGGGCTGCTTTGTCCTGGATGGTGTCGAGCTTCTTGAGTGTTGTTGGAGCTGCATTCATCCAGACAAGTGGAGAGTATTCCATCACACTCCTGACTTGTGCCTTGTAGATGTGGTGTTCCCATGCGCCTGCTGCCCTTGTCCTTCTCGGTGGTAGAGGTTTGGGAGGTGCTGTCGAAGAAATTCAATATAAATGGCATTAATATATTCTTTAGCCTCCTCTCTTTTTTTCTTTGTTTTCCCTATTACTCTCCCCATCTTTGTCTTTTTCTTGTTCCTTCTCTATTTTTCATCTATCTTTTTTCTATTGCTAGTTCTTGTTTTACAGTTGACAGGCAGAATTGTCAGTGCTTCTAGTTGGTAGCTTTTACTTTCTTTTTTCAGGAAGAGAAAGTAAACCAACGACACGGAGGTGGAGATATCGGAACATCCACATTGCAAGTGAAAATACTATTAAAACCATAGAACATGAAGAACTACTGGAACGCCACACAGAGGGAAAGAAGAATGGTCAAATTGTCAGATTTTAAATGGAGAAGAGGCTATACAGGTCATTAAAGGTGCCAACAGAAGTAGATAAGGCCATAAAAAAGGCAAAAGGAATCCTTGGTTTTGTATCTTGGGAAATAAAATATAAAAGCAAGGAGGCAATGTGTACAGCAATCATTCCACTCCTGAATAAAACACAACCGTACTTGATTCTTATTTTATTAATATTCCGAAAAGGAAGTTAACAGTGGGGTCATGCAACCCCACCTAATCAGATTACACTCTTTGCTGTAAACTACCAGAGTCCTCAATATTCACTTAGGGCTAACTATATGTTGATATTACAGAATTATATTGAAACTGAACTGTCTAAATTATGCATTGTCCCCAGCATGACATATGTTACTACATTTTAAAGCTATCTTTAAAGATTGTAAGGCCACAGTTGGAATATTGTGTCTAGTTCTAGCTGCCCCATTATAGAAAAGATATCAAAGCTGTGGAATTAGGTGAAGCACACATTCATTGGAATGACACCAGGGATGAGTTATTACAGTTAACAAGAGACTTGAGAATTTTTTTTACATTAGAGTTGAGAAGCGATGATGTGATAGAGGTTTGCAAGATTGTGAAAAGCTAAATAGTGATTTTCCATTTCTAATTCATATTTGCTTAAAAAGTAGAAACTTCACAATCTGCTGGATGCTGTTTTGGTGCGATCAACTAAAACTGTAACTTAACAAAAAATACAACAAATAAAACTTAACAAATTAAATTAAAATTCCATTACCGGGGGGTGATGATGCACTCCAGTCCCTGCGGTGCCCACCGGTCGCGGAAGGCCTTAAGCATGCCGGCAGACATCGCGTGCTCCATCTCCAGGGCCACCCGGGCGCGAACGTGGCCGCGGAAGAGAGGCAGGCAGTTGGGCCGAACGGGTCGCTCGACCGCCCGCTGCCTGGACCAGTTGATGGCTATTTTGGCCAGGCCCAGGAGCAGTGCTACGAGGAGGTCCTCCGATCTGCCCGCTCCCCTCCACACCGGGTGACCAAAGATCAGGGGCATGGGACTGAAGTGCAGCCAAAAATCGAGGAGCAGCCCCTTCAAATAATGAAAGAGGGGCTGCAACCTCTCACACTCTACATACACGTGGAACACGGACTCCTCCAGGCCGCAGAAAAGGCAGGCGGCCTGGGAGTCCGTGAACCGACTTAAACATTTATTGGACGGGACTGCCCCATGCAACACCCTCCAGGCCAAGTCCCCAATAGATAAAGGGAGGACTCCCGCGGAGAGAGCCCAATCTGCTGGATGAAATGAGGCTTTCTTTTGATTGACGAAGCCAATAGAATGTTGAACTACATAGCCAAAACATTAGAATATAATTCAGAGGAAGTTTTGACCAAATTGTACCGTGCTCTGGTCAGACCACACCTTGATTTCTACGTCCAGATCTGGTTGCCGAAACATAAGGGAGACATTCAAGTGCTTGAGGTGGTGCAAAGAAGACCCACAAGGCTGATCCCTACTGTTAAATGTCTGAGAATCATGAGGAAAATCTTGGGCTTTCCAGCCTGGAACGGTGTCTCAGAGGTGATTTTAGAGGTATATGATTGTTAAGAAATGGAAAAGGTAAACCCAGAATATTACTTTAAGTTAAATAGTGAATGTTGGACAAGCGATCATGAATTCAAACTGGTAAATTCGGATTGATATCAGGAAATTATTCTTTGCACAGAGCGATCAAATTAACTAAAAGGAGTCAGACTGGGCTCAACAGTAGCACACTGACCTCTAAGTCAGAAGGACATAGGTTCCAGCCCGACTTCGGACTTCAGCATAAAATCAAGGCTAACAATTCAGTGCATTGCTGAGGGAATGCTGCTGCCATCTTTTGGATGAGATGTAAAACCAAGGCTCCGCCTGCCCTCTCGGGTGGAAGTAGGAGATCTCACACTTTTCGAAGAGCAGTAGAATTCTCCAGGTGACATTTATCCCTCAAGCAACACCGCCAAATTGTTGCCATCCTTTGTTTCTTAACCTGTCCCATTACCATCTCCTTTTGCCTTGAATATCTCTTAATGTCTCTAAACTTCTCCTGCCTTCTATCCTATCACAGACCTTCCCTTTTGTTCTTTCCTCCCCTCCCCCATTTCCCAGCCCCTACACTTGCTTAAAAATCTGATCCATTTCCTGCTTTTTTCCAGTTCTGACGGAAGGTCATTGACTGGAAACGTTAACTCTGTTTCTCTCTTCATAGATGCTGCCTGACCTGCTGAGTATCTCCAGCATTTTCTGTTTTTATTTCCGCCAAATTATATGGAATTTATAAAGAAATGGCAGACCAATTAAATTCATACTTTGGTTCTGTCTTCACAAAGGAGGACACAAATAACCTCCCAGAGATGTCGGGGAACATAGGGTCTAATGAGAGGGAGGAACTGAATGAAATCAGTATTTGCAGGGAAATGGTGTTAGGAAAATTGACGGGATTGAAGGCCGATAAATCCCCAGGGCCTGATAATCTACATCCTAGGGTACTTAAGGAAGTGGCCCTAGAAATAGTAGATGCATTGCTGGTCATCTTCCAAAATTCTACAGACTCTGGAACAGTTCCCCTGGATTGGAGGGTAGCTAATGTAACCCCACTATTTAAAAAAGGTGGTAGAGAGAAAACGGGGAATTATAGACTGGTAAGCCTGACATCGGTAGTGGGGAAAATGCTAGAGTCCATTATAAAAGATGTAATAGCAGAGCACTTGGAAAACAGTGACAGGATCGGACAAAGTCAACATGGATTTACAAAAGGTAAATCGTGCTTGACTAATCTACTGGAATTTTTTGAGGATGTAACTGGTAGAATAGATAAGGGAGAACCAGTGGATGTGGTGTATTTGGACTTTCAGAAGGCTTTCGATAAGGTCCCGCATAAGAGATTAGCGTGCAAAGTTAAAGCACATGGGATTGGGGGTAAGGTACTGACTTGGATAGAGAACTGGTTGGCAGACAGGAAGCAAAGAATTGGAATAAACGGGTCTTTTTCCGAGTGGCAGGCAGTGACTAGTGGGGTACCGCAGGGATCGGTGCTAGGACCCCAGCTATTCACAATATATATTAATGATCTAGACGAGGGAACTAGATGTAATATCTCCAAGTTTGCAGACGACACAAAGCTGGGTGGGCGTGTGTGCTGTGAGGAGGATGCAGAGAAACTCCAGTGTGATTTGGACAGGTTGGGTGATTGGGCAGATGCATGGCAGATGCAGTATAATGTGGATAAATGCGAGGTTATCCACTTTGGTGGCAAAAACAGGAAGACAGATTATTATCTGAACGGCAATAGATTGAGAAAAGGGGAAGTGCAATGAGACTTGGGTGTCCTTGTGCACCAGTTGCTGAAGGTAAGCATGCAGGTGCAGCAGGCGGTTAAGAAGGCAAATGGTATGTTGGCCTTCATAGCGAGAGGATTCGAGTACAGGAGCAAGGATGTCTTGCTGCAGTTGTACAGGGCCTTGGTGAGACCACACCTTGAGTATTGTGTGCAGTTTTGGTCGCCTTATCTGAGGAAGGATGTTCTTGCCATGGAGGGAGTGCAGCGAAGATTTACCAGACTGATACCTGGGATGGCAGGAATGACGTATGAGGAGAGATTGGGTCGATTAGGCTTATATTCGCTAGAGTTTAGAAGAATGAGAGGGGATCTCATTGAAACTTCTAAAATTCTAACAGGACTAGACTGACTAGATGCAGGATGTTCCCGATGGCGGGGGAGTCCAGAACCAGGGGTCACAGTCTAAGGATAAGGGGTAAGCCATTTAGGACTGAGATGAGGAGGAATTTCTTCACCCAGGGAGTGGTGAACCTGTGGAATTCTCTACCACAGAAGGCAGTTGAGGCCAATTCATTAAATATATTCAAGAAAGAGTTAGATATATTTCTTAAGGCTAAAGGGATCAAGGGATATGGGGAGAAAGTGGGGACAGGGTACTGAATTTGGATGATCAGCCATGATCTCATTAAATGGCAGAACAGGCTTGAGGGGCCGAATGGTCTACTCCTGCTCCTATCTTCTATGTTTCTATGGTCATTTGTCTCATTGCTGTTTCTGGGACCTTGAAGTGCACAAATTGGCTGCTGCATTTCCCTACATTACAACAGTGACTACACTTCAAAAAGTACTTCATTGGCTGTAAAGTGATTCGGAATTTCATGAAAGGCACTGTATAAATGGAAGTTCTTTCATCTCTTAAAACTCCCAGGAAGAGTAGTGAAGGTGAAAACCCTGGAATCGTTTACAAAACGATTGGATGGTGAAATGAGAGAAACTTTCAGGATCTTGCTGGATGAATTGAAACAAACCCCAATTGCCTCGCTCGTTCATAATTCCCAGAGTTCTCGCGTGACTACCTGACGATGCGGAAATGTGGCGAAGCCTGATGATTGACGCCCCATCTGACCAATCAGACCGTCCCAAAATGTAGCAAGATTCCAAATGGAACGTCAGCCTGGAATTTCCGCGAATCAGTGGGGTGGGCAGGGACAGTGGGAACGGAACCAAAAAAATAAATCCCTGATTTAATGCAATAAATTATTTTCTATACCAGCGACACTTACGAACCTGTTAAGATTTCTGTGATTTGTAATTTATCTTTCCGACAAAAAAAACGAACGCATTTTGACCTTTAGGTGGAGTTGTGTTGAGCCATATGTTTGCGGAGAGAAGTGGAGCAAAGGGCACAACCGAGGAGGGGGAGTTTCATTGAAATTCATTGATTAGTCCTTGTGACTTCCACACCCCCCACCTCCCGTCCCCCTCAAACCGTCAGTACCAACTAGGCCGTGTTCTGTACTTAGCCACTACAGTACTGTCCTCCTGAAGATGTTGCAAAACACGGGGTAAGCAGATTCTTTAGCGAACGTGTGTACAGTTTCTATATTTTTATACAAAAGCAAGAGAAAAAAACGAGGCATAACAACTGTACCAAAGTTTGCTGATAGCTTTTAATCAAGTATTTAAGGTTCATGCACGTTCTTCTGAAAGTTTACAATCTTCCCGCCCCCCCCTTCGCTGTTTAAAAATTAAACAGTGCAAAATGCCCTAATGGTGTGTAGCCTAGTTGCAAGTAGTTTTTTGAAAAAAATGTAGCTACGTCTCGTAATCCTGGGGACAGTGCAACATTTCTATTTCAGGATAAGGCAGTAATGCAAATATATAGTTAGCCCTGAGAAAATAATGAGGCCTCTGATAGTTTGTAGCGAAGAGTGTTATCTGATTCGGTGGGGTTGGTAAAGCCACGATTAACTCACTTCCTTTTAGGAATACTAATAAAATAAGAATAAAAGTATACTTGTGTTTTATTCAGAATTGGAGTGATTGCTGTACACAACAAGGGTAGAGTTAGGAAGAGTTCATGGTGGGAATGTGATTAAGGAGCGCTGTTTGTAGATACTTATTTATAATGTAGATCTATATCCCAAAAGGCTTTGAACAGTTAGCTTTTTGGACTTCCTGTCGGTAAAGCCCACTCTTTCGAAAATGACACACAACAACAACAAATTGTATTTATATTGCACCTTCAACGGAGTAAAATGTCCCAAGGCGCTTAACCAGCAGGAAGAACGTGGCATTGATAATGTAATGTAAGTAAGCTACTTGGCCAGAACGGTCTTTAGTACAGAACCCAAGAGCAAAGTACAACATGAACCAGCTTTCAGTGCAAATTAGGAAAAAATGTTGCTCCTTCCACTAGTGTAGAGTGGTGGATGTGTGGACTAGACTTCCACCAAAAGTGGCTAATTCTATGTTGATAAAATCCAAAATGAAGAAACCCTGAAATCTTTGCTGGTTAAAGCATTTGACTAGCTGAGCCATACAAACTATAAAGGCCCCAGGTTTTATCTTTAGGGCAGAGAGGTGAGTGTTTGGTGAGTTAACAGACCTCTGACAGGTTGGTGGTGGTGGGAGGTGCTCAGCTCCATTTACTCCCTCAATGTTCCTGATTGATGGACATTTCTTAGTAGCCACAGATCTTTGCTGGAAGTGTGTGGATGCCAAGTGAATACAGAAGTGGGCTTGGCTGTGATTGAGCACATAATCCAGGTTGACACCTCAGTGCAGTACTGAGGGAGTATTGTGCTGTCGGAGGTGCCATCTTTTGGATGTGACGTTAAACCAAGGCCCCATGTGTTAAAGATCCCATGGTACTTTATGAAGAAGAGCAGGGGAGTTCTCCCATGTCCTGGCAAGTATGAAATTAAATAGGCTAAAGGTCGGTCTTCACCGAAAGCTATTTCTGGTCTGGGTGCCTCCTAGTCACTTAAAATCCTATTGATAATCGCACCATAACATAAGTGGTTTTGGAGCACTGAGTAGTGCTGGAGCACCTCCTAAGCAATTTAAAAATGCAAGACATGATGGAAGTGTTGTTAGCGTTCTAGTTTCGCACGTATGATTCGATTTACTTTGCATTAAGTATGTGTGTAATGTATACACAAAATAAAGGCAATGCAGTTAATTAACACATGTATCTGGGCGAACAGTCACCAAGTGTTCGATATAATTAACACGTACCACTGCAGTATCAATCAGTGATGTAATTTAATCAGGATAGCCTTAACAGAGAACATTGATAAAACATCACAGATGACCATCCACATGCTTGTGTAGAGACCTTCAGATGGCTTTGCAGATAGGGTGGGAGGAAGCTCTAGTCGAGTATAAACACCAGCATAGACCAGTTGGGCCGAATGGTCTGTTTCTGTGCTGCACATTCTCTGTAAAAAAATAAATAAATAAATGGTTTTATTCAGTTTTGATTCTGATTTAATTTTATTGGTTCTCGGGTGTTCTGATAGCATCATGGTCATGGGTGCAGTTGATGTATTCTGGTGTCCACGCCAAAGGAGTCATAATTAATTGGGTTGCTCATGTATGTGTTATGCAGCTAAGTGTGGAAGTTCGATCAACAAAGAATTTAACTGATTTCTTTTGGACCTCCTGAGCCTTTTGCTGTCTTAAATCACTCACTACTTGCCATCCCTTTTACTTGCTTAACCACCCAATCACCTTGACTAGAGCCATAGATTTCTCACCACTAAATTTGCTTCAACCATCCATATTACTTTCAATAGCCTGATAGCTTAATTTTTCAATTAAAAAAAAATGACATGAAAATGAGCAATCTAGTTTAGTGCGAGTTCATTCTCTTGTCTCGTGTGCACAGTTATTTGGTATTCTTGTGCTTTGGCGCATAACTTCAGTTGCACTACCTCACTATTTTCTTGTAAGTGTCCTGCCGAAAGAATAATGCATGTTTTTGTTTGCATTAACAAATATGAGGATTGATGAAATCCATGCAGTATGGCAGAGCTATGAAGCATGGGGTGCAACCAGTTACAATGCTGACATCCCAGATTTGAAGAGTATTGGAGATCACGGGAGAAGCGACAGTTGCGTTCTGTGTGGTATAGCAACCTTCTTATTTTAGGGCTTACGAATCAGTATTTGTGACCTTTAGTTCAATCGTGGTGTTCAAAATGGAAAGGAAGGAGCATTGATAATCAAATGAACTGGTAAATAGTTTTTTTTCGTCCAAAATGAGTGCCTGTTGTGACTTTTCTTTGTTTGGAGCAGATTCTAAGCAATACCACAATGATTAGAGGAATGTTTGGGGAATGGGGTTTATATCCAACCATTTTCTGCTGGGTATGCCCATGCTCCTGTAAGGCGTCTCCAAATAAAGCTACGTGCAAAAATGAAGGAAGAAGAGAGATGAGGTCTTTTCACAAAAAATACACACACTAGCAGATCTCCCATGGCATTGCTCAGGATGAGTCTGAGGTTTATCGTGCTGGGCTATCACGAGGGGAAAGGTGCTGGGGTTGGGAAGAGGTGCGCACGGGCAATGTAAGGATTTGGAAAAAGTGATGGGTGTAAAGTGTTTGTTTGGTTCTGGGGAAGTACGTAGTGTTCCTTACTGCAGGTTGATGAAGAAATACATTTGTTCCCCACATACACCACAGTTACAAAAAAAAGCCTGTACATGTAGTTGCATGAATCGACAACCCCTGAAATATTGTTACCGAGGTCAAATTTAGCTTGAGTTCATGCTTTACCTTGTTTTGATTTTATACAAATTTACAGTCACTTTAATAATGTGTCTCCCTGGCTCCTGGTGCTGTCATTCCTCGGGTATGTTCCGTCCCTTAAGAGAAGTACAGAGCTTACAACCAGCAAGACCTGGCATGCTCTGCAAATGACCACGATTTGAATCAGTCACTCTTACAAAGCAAAAAAAGGTCTTGCTCTTTTTCTCTGCCTCCCAGTGCCAGAATGTGGGGAAGATCATTTGACTCTGAAGGGGCGGTAACTGTAAACTGCATTCTGCGAGCTGCACTGCTCCAATTGCTTGCAGTGACTGACTGGTGTGGTCTGGAGTTGCAGCCTGCTACCGAATTGAGCCTTTTTACTCAATTAATGGAATGATTGTGCAGTTTTTTAAAGATAGCAGCATTATACCATGTGATGAACAGTATGTTGTTCTGCTTCGTTGAAGGCCGCACAAGTCTAATCGCTGTTAAGTAAACACTGGATGGAGTTATTCAGAGTTTAGTTTTGTTTGATCAGTTGGTGGGGTTGGTAGAATACCCAGCCCCCATTTTAACAAATTAAAAGATAATTTAAAAATTAGCACTAGACTTTTTTCAACTCTTGGAAAAGATTTCTCATTTTTTTGATGGCACCGTTTTCATCGCAGCAATGCGGAGGTGAGGACAAGGTTGAGATAAAAGTCGCTGAGAACTGTTGATGGTACATATGTGGCTGGATGTCCATCTGACATTTGTAGAATCTGTAATATATAATGAATAAATCACAGGAGTTTGTTTAAAAACAGCTAAGATTGCAGTTGGGCCGGAGTCGGGCTGTTAATGGGAAAACAGACGGGATTAACTTTGTAATTATGCAGATAAGGAGACTTAATTTTTTTTAAAAGTATTTGTACCATCAGTACCTTGCTTTGTATTTTTGCTTCTGTGTAATTATCGTCCTTGTAAAAAAACATTTAGCTTGGACATTGAGCGCCAACTTGACCAATGTTCGAAGAAGAGCAGGGGTGTTCTCCTGGTGTCCTGGCCCACATTGACCACTCCACCAACGCCACTAAAACAGTTTAATTGGTCATTTATCTCATTGCCATTTGTGGGATCGTGCTGTGCAGACATTGGCTGCAGCTCTTCCCTGCATCACAACTTCAAAAGTACTTCATTGGCTGCGAAGCACTTTGGGACGTCCTGAGGCTGTGCAAGGTGCTCCATAAATGCAAGTCCTTTCCGTCCTCCTTTTGTAGTGGCGCTTCTCCTGGTATGGATGGTGTCAGCAGCTAGCTCAGTGTAGATACTGAGAGGTCTATTTTAGGAAGTCATTCTACAGTTTGATGGGATGGTGCTTGCAGGAGGAATGCATTGATGCATCCAGGTGGATGAATTATTAATTAAGAAAAATATGAATTGAAATGTTCTCTTTTTAAAAAAAAAAAATCATTTTTACATTTCCATTTCCTGAGAAAGTAAGCTCGCAACCTGGCCCCAGAGCTCTGCTCGTGTCAGTCTGTAGCCAGGTCATTAGGAGATCAGAGAGACTGGTGTGCGGTTGCATACCCCTGATTCGTCCTAAGAACTAGTTAGTGCCTGTACGTGGAAACTTGACTTGAGATTTGTCAATTCGCACTCTCGGGTGTTGCAAGCTCCAAATGTTAACTTGAGCATCTTGAGCAATGTCACTGGAAATTTTGCTGTGTATGTCATCCGAAGTGTGGATCTGTCACTGTTCATGTTCAGAAATTCTCGAGAGATTGCTTTTTGGGCAGTGAAAAGGATAGGGATAAATTTTTCCTGGTATTTTTGAAATGCCAGTGTAAATAATATGAAATGTTCCAGTCACACATGAGAGAATTTCTGCAGTGATTGATGCTGATCAAAGTATTGTCTGAACCTTCAGCTCTGCAGTGAAGTCATTTGGAGGTCGAAATATGTGGGATTTTTTGCCTCCTGAAGGCATCAACAACTTCTCAGAGTATGCCTCCACAGGTACCCACATTAAACCGTCACTGCTCGCGTGTGTGGGCTATCTGTTTGACCAAAGAGCCGATTCTGTCCTCACCTGGTGCACACCCACCTATGCTAGTCGGAGATGCTGCAATAGTGATTAGGAGTGGGAGCCCTGCCTGAAGCAGAAGTAGTGCCCCGAACACTACCCACGCTGAGATCAGTCAGAAAGAGCGACTTGTATTTATAGAGCACCTTTCACCAATGCAGGATGTCCAAAAGTGCTTTTCAGTCAAAGAAGTACTTTTCAAGTGTAGTCACTGTTGTAAAGTAGGAAATGCAGCAGCCAATTTGCACACAGCAAGATCCCACAAACAGCAAAGTGAAAATGATCAGATAATTTTTTAAAAATTCCTTTATGGGATGTGGGCGTCGCTGGCAGGGCCATCATTTATTCCCTAATTGCCCTCCAGAAGGTGGTGGTGAGCCGCCGCCTTGAACCGCGACAGTCCGTGGAGTGAAGGTACTCCCACAGTGCTGTTAGGGAGGGAGTTCCAGGATTTTGACCCAGCAACGATGAAGGATCGGCAATATATTTCCAAGTCAGGATGGTGTGTGACTTGGAGGGGAACTTGGAAGTGGTGGTGTTCCCATGCGCCTGCTGCCCTTGTCCTTCTAGGTGGAAGAGGTTGCGGGTTTGGGAGGTGCTGCCGAAGAAGCCTTGGGGAGTTGCTGCAGTGCATCTTGTAGATGGTACACACTGCAGCCCCGGTACGCCGGTGGTGGAGGGAGCGAATGTTTAAGGTGGTAGATGGGGTGCCAATCAAGTGGGCTGCTTTGTCCTGGATGGTGTCAAGCTTCTTGAGTGTTGTTGGAGCTGCACTTATCGAGGCAAGTGGAGAGTTTTCCATCACACTCCTTACTTGTGCCTTGTAGATGGTGGAAAGGCTTTGGGGAGTCAGGAGGTGAGATGCTCGCCGCAGAATACCCAGCCTCTGATCCGCTCTTGTTGCCACAGTATTTATGTGGCTGGTCCAGTTAAGTTTCTGGTCAATGGTGACCCCCAGGATGTTGATGGTGGGGGATTCGGCGATGGTAATACCGTTGAATGTGAAGAGGAGGTGGTTCGACTCTTGCTTGTTGGAGATAGTCATTGCCTGGCACTTCTGTGGCGCAAATGTTACCTGCCACTTATCAGCCCAAGCCTGAATGTCGTCCAGGTCTTGTTGCAAGCAGGCATGGACTGCTTCATTATCTGAGGAGTTGTGAATGGCGCTGAACACTGCAGTCATCAGCGAACATCCCCATTTCTGACCTTATGTTGGAGGGAAGGTCATTGATGAAGCAGCTGAAGATGGTTGGGCCTAGGACACTGCCCTGAGGAACTCCTGCAGCGATGACCTGGGGCTGTGATGATTAACCTTCAACCACCACAACCATCCTTTGTGCTAGGTATGACTCCAGCCAGTGGAGCGTTTTCCCCCCCGATTCCCATTGACTTCAGTTTTACTAGGGCTCTTTGATGCCACACTCGGTCAAATGCTGCCTTGATGTCAAGGGTAGTCACTCTCACCTCACCTTTGGAATTCAGCTCTTCTGTCCATGTTTAGACCAAGGCTGTAATGAGGGCGGAACCCAAACTGGGCATCCGTGAGCAGGTTATTGGTGACTAAGTGCCGCGTGATAGCACTTTCGATGACACCTCAGTCATCAGCAAAGTGATAGAAGGTTAGTCTGATGGGGTGGTAATTGGCCGGGCTGGATTTGTCCTTTTTGTGGGCAGGGCATACCTGGGCAGTTTTCCATATTGTCGGATAGATGCCAGTGTTGTAGCTGTACTGGAACAGCTTGGGTAGAGGCACGGCTAGTTCTGGAGCAGAAGTCTTCAGCACGATAGCCGGGATGTTGTCGGGGCCCATAGCCTTTGCTGTATCCAGTACGCTCAGCCGTTTCTTGATATCACGTGGAGTGAATCGAATTGGCTCAAGACTGGCTTCTGTGATGGTGGGGACCTCGGGCGTAGGCAAACGCTTCAGCCTTGTCTTTTGCACACACGTGCTGGGCTCCACCATCATTGAGGATGGGGATATTCATGGAGCCTCCTCCTCCTGTTAGTTGTTTAATGGTCCACCACCATTCACGACTGGATGTGGCGTCAGTCAGTCGTGATGCTACCGAGCCACTCTTGGTGATAGACATTGAAGCCCCCCCACCCAGAGTACATTCTCAGTGCTTCTTCCAAGTGGTGGAGTACTGATTCCAGCCGAGGGAGGGCGGTAGGTGGTAATCAGCATGAGGTTTCCTTGCCCATGCTTGACCTGAGACTTCATGGAGTCCGGAGTCAATGAGGACTCCCAGGGCCACTCCTTCCTGACTGTATACCACTGTGCCGCCACCCCGGTGGGTCTGTCTTGCCGGTGGGTTTGGGACATTGGCTGAAAGGTATGATTCTGTGAGTCTGACTATGTCAGGCTGTTGCTTGACGAGTCTGTGGCACCGCTTTCCCAATTTTGGCACAAGTCCCCAGATGTTGGTGAGGACGACTGGGCTGGGTGTGCCGTTGCCGTGTCCGTAGCCGGTGCCGAGGTCAATGCGAGGGTGGTCCATCCGGTTTCATTCTTTTTATTGTTTTTCGTAGCGGTTTGAGTAACATTTCAGAGGGCAGTTCAGAGTCAACCACATTGCTGTGGGTCTGGAGTCACATATAGGCCAGACCAGGTAAGGACGGCAGATTTCCTTCCCTAAAGGACATTAGTGAACCAGATGGGTTTTTTACGACAATCCGATAGTTTCATGGTTACCATTACTGGATCATTAGTCCAGGCCTCTGGATTACTAGCCCAGTGACATTACCACTATGTTACCGTTCCCTATCTGTTTTAGTGATGTTGGCAAATGAATTTCAACACCAATAAATGTGAGGTATTACATTTTGGTAAGAATAATAGGGAGTTCACATATTACTTGGAAAATTAGAATCTAAATGGGGTGGAAGAGCAAAGGGGTCTCTGAGTACAAATACACAAATCACTAAAATTAGCGACGCAGGTTAATAAGGCCACAAAAATAGCAAACCAAGCACTAGGGTTTATTTCTAGAGAGATAGAATTGAAAAGTACAGAAGTTATGCTAAACTTGTATTGAACCTTGGTTAGACCACACTTGGAGTACTGTGTACAATTCTAGTCGCCATATTATAAAAAGGATATAGAGGAACTGGAGAGGGTGCAAAAAAGATTTACAAGGATGATACCAGAAATGCAAGGTTATACCTATCAGGATAGGATGAACAAGCTGGGTCTCTTTTCTCTTAAGAGAAGGCTGAGGGCTGACCTAATAGAGATCTTTAAAATTGTGAAAGGTTTTGATAGAGTAGACACAGAAAGAGTGTTTCCACTTGTGGGGAAGAGCAAAACTAGAGGCCATCAAAATAAGACAGTCACCAAAAAATTCAAAAGGGAATTCAGGAGAAACTTTACCCAGGGAGTGGTGAGAATGTGGAACGTGCTACCACAGGGAGTGGTTGAAGCGAATAGTATAGATGCATTTAAGGGGAGGCTGGACAAGCATATGAGGGAGAAGGGAATAGAGGGTTATGCTCATGAGAGTTAAATGAGGAAGGATGGGAGGCGACTTGAGTGGAGCATGGACTGGTTGGGCCGAATGGCCTGTTTCTGTGCTGTATATCTTATGATGTTGGTTGAGGGATAAATATTGGCCAGGACACCGGGGAGAACTCCCCTGATCTTCAAAATAGTGCTGAGAGATCTTTTACGTCCACCTGAGAGGGCAGGCAGATGGATCCTTGGTTTAACGTCTCATCCGAAAGATGGCACCTCTGACCGTGCAGCACTCCCTCAGTACTGCACTGAAGTGTCAGCCGAGATTTTTGTGCTCAAGTCTCAGTAGTGGGACTTCTGTCTCCAAGGCAAGATTGCTACTGACTGAGCTATTGACCAGGGATCTACCTGCTCTGTGTTCAGCTACTCGCTGGATAAATTCACCGAATCACTAAGATTTGTTTGAAATAAAAGAAGTTGTCAACCATGGAAATTACTAAGCATTTAAAATATTTCCAGCACTTTGTTGATTTGTCTTTTTTTATATTTTGATCTGAATGAGTTTTTACTTTTTTTAGAAAAGGGCGTTTTATTGAATAAAAATGCAAGGTTATGTGTAGTGGTGGTTAGTAATTGCGAGAAGCCGTGGCATGAGATAATGTAGAATTTTATTGCCTTGCTTGCAGTCTTCTGTGGAATATTGCTAAATTTCAACAACAACAACTTGCATTTATATAGTGCCTTTACTGTAGTAAAATGTCCAAAGGTGTTCGCGAACAAAATTTGACTCCGAGCCACAAAAGGAGTTATTAGGACAGGTGACCAAAAGCTTGGTGAAAGACGTAGGTTTTAAGGAGCACTTTGCATGGCAGGAGAGACAGTGCAGGAGGGAGGGATTCAGATTCCTGAGGCATTGGGACCGTTTCTGGGGAAGGTGGGACCTGTACAAGCCGGACAGGTTACACCTCAACAGAGCCGGGACCAATATTCTCGCGGGGAGGTTTGTTAGTGCTGTTGGGGAAGGTTTAAAATAGCTTGGCAGGGGGATGGGCACCAGCATATAGGAGTAGAAAAGAGGAATAAGGTGCATAAAAGAGTGATTATGTTGCATAGTACTAGAGGCGGTAGTAGTACCATATTAGATCGGAGCAGACTAAGAAAGACTACGAAAAATTCAAAAATGGGTTTGAATGCATGTACGTAAACGCACAAAGTGTGGTGAATAAGGTTGGTGAGCTACAAGCACAATTAGCCGTGTGGCAATCTGATGTTGTGGCAATAACGGAAACGTGGCTTAAAAACGGTGAGGACTGGGCACTTAATATTCAAGGGTAGAAGGTGTTCAGAAAAGATAGGGAAGGAAAAAAGTGAGGTGGGGTGGCAGTGCTGATTTAAGGATGACATTGTAGTGTTAGAAAGGGAGGATGTTCTTGAGGGGACAAGGATAGAATCCATTTGGTTAGAGTTGAGGAGCAAAAAGGGTATGATCACGCGATTGAGGGTATTCTATCGGCCTCCAAATAGTGAGAGGGAAATCTGCAGGGATATGCAAGAGCGAAAGAGTGGTGATACTGGGCGACTTTAATTACCCAAATATCTGTTGGGATAATGCTCGGGTAAAGGGAAAGGAGGGGGAGGAATTTCTGAAATGTGTTGAGAAGAATTTCCTTGACCAATATGTTCTTGGCCCAACTAGGAAGAAGGCATTGCTGGTGCTGGTGAATGAGGTGGGCCAGGTCGACCAAGTGTCTGTGGGAGAACACTTTGGTACGAGTGATCATCGTATCATAAGATTTAGATTAGCAATGGAGAGGAGCAAGGGACAATCTCGAGTGGAACTTCTAAACTGGAATAGGGCTAACTTCATGGGATGCGAAAGGATCTAGCCAGGGTAAAATGGAACCAAAGACTGACAGGAAAAACTGTAACGGAACAATGGGTGATCTTTAAGGAGGAGATGTTCCAAGTACAGGCGAGGTACATTCCAACAAGAGGGAAGGGTAAGGGAACCAAAGCAAGGGCTCTTTGGATGACGAGGGAGATGGAGAAGATGATGAAACAAAAAAAGAGGGTGTATGATGCATGTCAGGTGAATTCTTCAAGGGAGAACCAGACCAAATACAATAAGTTGAGAGGGGATGTGAAGATGAAAAGAAGATTGGCTAAGAGAAAATATGAGAGTAGAATGGCGGTTAACATAGAAGGGAACCCAAAAATCTTCTACCGGCATGTAAACAGTAAGCGGGTAGTAAGAGGCGGGGTGGGGCCTATTGGAGACAAAGAAGGTGATATATGCTTAGAATACTCTGAGTACTTTGTATCTGTGTTTACTAAGGAGGTGGATGCTGACAAAATATCGGTAGAAGCAATGGAAGGGGTGAAAATTGATAGACAGGATGTACTAGAAAGGCTGGCTATGCTTGGAGTAGACAAGTCACCTGGTGCAGATGGCTTGCATCCCAGGTTGCTAAGGGAATTGGGGGAGGAGATAGCGGATGCAGGGGAGGTGCCTGAGGATTGGAAAGTGACAAATGTGACACCATTGTTCAAGAAAGGATGTAAGGACAATCTTAGTAACTACAGGCCGGTCAGTTTAACATCAGTGGTGGGTAAAGTTTTAGAAACAATAATCAAGGAAAAAATTAACGGGCATTTGGAGAGCCAACACGGGTTTGTAAAAGGCAGGTCGTGTTTGACTAATCTAATTGAATTTTTTGATGAAGTAACGGAGGAATGATGAAGGGAATGCAATGGATGTTGTCCACAATGGATTTTAGGAAGGCGTTTGACAAAGTACCACATAGAAGTCTGGGAAACAAAATTGAGACTCATGGAATAGGTGGGTCAGTGGCTGCTTGGGTAAGGAATTGGCTTAAGGACAGAAAACAGCGAATTGTGTTAAATGGCTGCTTTTCAGACTGGAGGATGGTGGACAGTGGTGTTCCCCAAGGGTCAGTGCTGGGGTCACTGCTTTTTTTGATATATGTAAATGACCTGGATATTGGAATACAGAGTAGAATTTCTAAATTTGCAGATGACACCAAACTTGAGGGTGTGGCAAACAGTGATGATATCAATCGACTGCAACAGGACATAGAAAGGCTAGCAGAATGGGCAGACAAGTGGCAGATGGAATTTAATACAGAGAAGCGTGAGGTGATGCATTTTGGCAGAAGGAACAGGGAGAGGCAATATGCACATAATGGCACAGTTTTAAAGAATGTGCAGGGACAGAGGGACCTGGGAGTTAATGTGCATAGGTCCCTGAAGGTGACAGGACATATTGAGAGAGTGGTTAACAAAGCATATGGGATCTTGGGCTTCATAAATAGAGGTATTGAGACCAAAAGTAGAGAAGTTATGCTGAACCTTTATAAAGCGCTGGTTAGGCCACAACTGGAGTATTGCGTCCAGTTCTGGTCACCACACTTTAGGAAGGATGTGAAGGCCCTTGAGAGGGTGCAGAGGAGATTTACCAGAATGGTTCCGAGGATGGGGGTATCTTAGCTACAAGGACAGGTTGGAGAAGCTGGATTTGTTTTCAAGGAGGTTGAGGGGTGATTTGATAGAAGTGTACAAGATTATGACTGGTTTAGATAGGCGAGACCGGGAAAGGCTGTTCCCACTAGTTGATGGTATAAGGACTAGGGGACACAGATTTAAGGTTTTGGGCAAGAGATACAGGGGGGATGTGAGGAAAATCTTTTTTACGCAGCGAGTGGTGATGACCTGGAATTCGCTGCCGATGGAAGTGGGGGAAGCGGAGGCACTCAATGTTTTCAAGGGGAGACTGGATAGGTGCTCGAGGGAAATAAACTTGCAGGGCTACGGGGATGGAGCGGGCGAATGGGACTGACTGGATTGCTCTACAGAGAGCCGGCATGGACTCAGTGGGCTGAATGGCTTCCTTCTGTGCCGTTATGACTCATTAAAGAAGGATAGAGAGGTAGCAAGGCGGAGCGGTTTAGGCAGGGAATTCCAGAGCTTAGGGCCCAGGCAGCTGAAGGCACAGCCGCCAATGGTGGAGTGATAAAAAAATCGGGGATGCGCAAGAGGCCAGAATTGGAAGAGTGCAGAGACCTCGGCGGGTTGTAGGGCTGGAGGAGGAGGTTACGTGAATGTAAAGTGATGATGCGCTGACAAAACCCAGATAGCAGCAATTGACTTCGAACAGCGATAGGACCATTACTCTTGGAGCACTTTTACAAAAATGTCAGGAGAAAGCGAATGTGATGAGGACAGACATTACTTGCAGATAAAGTAATACTGATTCAAAAGGCTGTCGAGCCAGGAGATGACCCAAGTCACTTTTGGATTGCCACCATGATGGACATCAGGAGTTCTCTTGATACATTTTTATTTATTATGCAACATAAAATGCACACTGAGACAGCATAGAACACACAAATGTATACATACAGGGTATGTTGAAGGTTACATGTAAAGAGCCCAGGCAGAAACTTTCCTGTGTGTGAGTATGGCGAGGGAGTATGCTGGTGTTGGAATGTATTCACTAATCAAGGGTCAGTTCACAGGCCTCTGACCTCTGAGGCAGGTCATGGATTCAAGCCCTAACCCAGAGATTTGAGCGTATAATGTCGGCTGACACTTCAGTGCAGTGAGTGTGTTGCATTCTTGGATGAGACTTAAACCTACTCTACCGTTTCAGGTGGATGTAAAAGATCCCACAAAACTATTAGAAGAGCAGCACGGGAGTTCTCCCAGTATCTTGGCGAACATTTGTTTATCCCTCAACCAACATTATTGTTTTTAAAATAGTTTATCGGTCATTTACCTAACTGATGATTGTGGGACATTGCTGTGTGCAAATTATCTGCCGTGTTTCCCTACATTATAACATGACTGCACTTCAGAAGTAATTCCATGGCTGTGAAGCATTTTGGAATGTACTGAGGTTCTGTGAGGCACTCAGTAAATGCAAGTTCTTTATTTCTTTCGACCTTCAAATCAGCTACACTCTTTGTTGTTGGTTAATGGCCAATTGCATCAGTCTTGGTCTCGAGTACAGGATCAGTGTACCTTTGAACTGTGTATTTTGCTGTAATCTAGGGTAGTGATGTTTTGGAAATTTTGCAAATTTTATCCTCATTTATCTATTATTTTAAGGCCTCCTCCATTTCATTCACTAATTCCTTCTTCGTAATGATGCAGCAATCACACATCAGCGATCTGACTGTAGCAGTGTTGGATCTGGACCTCTGCCAGCAGGCACTGGTCAGGTGTATCACAAACCAAACTAGCAGGCCCCATTGTATTGTCACCGACGGTATATTGACATACTCAGTCGTAAACGGACTGAATAATCATTTAGCTTTGCACTTTGTAACATAACGCACATGACCAGAACTTTTTTCTGCAGTTACAGTGGTGCTGTACAGTATTCCAATTGAGCCATAGAAAGCGTAGCTTCTAAATGAGGTAGAGTTGCGCAGTTCTGTGGCGAGACGTGCTGTGCAGTGGATTGTAACCATGTATAAAGTTCAACCCTAGGGTGTCTTGAGCTGGTAAAGCTGACGCAACTTCTACTTGCGTTCACTTTGCCCTACCTGGCTAGCTGGTTTACGAACTAATCCAAAATCAGTGGAGCAAAAACCGGTGCAATCATTAGTTCATTACACGTAATAATCCTCCACACAACAGTACTTCAGTTCTAACTGTTCCTTTTCTGTATGCTTCCAACCTTCAAAGACAATTGCAGACAAGGCAGTCTGGCGGGCTAATGTTTAACCTATTTCATACTACGCCAGAACTATTTACAATGCTAACCTAACCTCGACTGATTTGAAAAGTCCCCCTCCCAGGTTGGTGGGGAATTGCTGTCATGTGTAATATTGCACTCTTTAAGTGCATTCATGTATTCCTCCTGTAATGTCAGATGATTGGGAGAAGTGATCCAACCGTGACTAACTGAAGAAGTTAAGGATAGCATTAGATTGAAAGAAGAAGCTTGTAATGTTGCAAAGAATAATAGTAAGCCTGAGGATTGGGAGAGTTTCAGAAACCAGCAAAGGTTGACCTAAAAATTGATGAGGGGAAAAAATAGAATGAGAGAAAACTAGTAAGAAATAGAAAGCAGATTGTAAGAGCTTGTACAAGTATGTAAAAAGGAAGAGAGTAGCAAAAGTAAATGTTGGTCCCTTAGAGGCTGAGACAGGAGAAATTATTATGGGGAATAAGGAAATGGCAGAAACGTTAAATAAATATTTTGTATCTGTCTTCACAGTAGAAGACACAAAAAGCATACCAAAAATGGTGGGGAACCAAGGATCTAATGAGGGTGAGGAACTTAACGTAATTAATATAAGTAGGGAAAAAGTATGAGAGAAACTAATGGGACTAAAAGCCGACAAATCACCTGGACCTGACGGCCGACATCCTCGGGTTCTAAAAGAGGTGGCTGAAGAGATAGTGGATGCAATGGTTTTGATCTTCCCAAATTCCCTAGATTCTAGAATCGTCCCAGCGGATTGGAAGGCTGCAAATGTAACACCGCTATTCAAGAAAGGAGGGAGAGAAAAAAACGGAACTACAGGCCAGTTAGCCTGACATCAGTCGTCGGGAAATGCTGGAATCCATTGTTAAGGAAGTGGTATCAAGTCACTTAGAAAATCATAACATGATTAGGCAGAGGCAACATGAATTTATGAAAGGGAAATCGTGTTTGACAAATTTATTAGAGTTTTTTGAAGATGCAACTAGCAGGGTAGATAAAGGGGAACCGGTGGATGTAGTATATTTGGATTTCCAAAAAGCATCCGATAAGGTGCCACATACAAGGTTATTACACAAGATTAGGGCTCATGGGGTTGGGGGTAATATAGTAGCATGGATAGAGGATTGGTAGGCTGTAACTAGTGGGGTGCCGCAAGGATCAATGTTGGGGCTTCAGCTATTTACAATCTCATTAATGACCTAGATGAAGGGACCGACTGTAATGAATCCAAGTTTGCTGAAGATACAAAGCTAGGTGGGACAGTAAGCTGTGAGGAGAATGCAAAGAGTCTGCAAAGGGATATAGATAGACTAAGTGAGTGGGCAGTAAGGTGGCAGATGGAGTATAATGTAGGGAAATGTGAGGTTATTCATTTTGGTAGGAAGAATAGAAAAACAATATATTTTAAATGGTGAGAAACTTTCAAATGTTGGTGTTGAGAGAGATTTGGCTGTCCTCGTGCAAGAAACACAAAGTTAGCATGCAGGTACAGCAAGCAATAAGGAAGGCAAGTGGCATGTTGGCCTTTATTGCAAGGGGGTTGGAGTATAAGAGTAAGGAAGTCTTGCTACAATTGTACAGGGCCTTGGTGAGACCACACCTGGAGTACTGTGCACAGATTTGGTCTCTTTATCTAAGGAAGGATGTACTTGCCTTGGAGGCAGTGCAACAAAGGTTCACTAGGTTGATTCCTGGGTTGGGAGGGCTGTCCTATGATGAGAGATTGTGTAGAATGGGCCTATACTCTGGAGTTTAGAAGAATGAGAGGTGATCTCATTGAAACATACAAGATTCTGAAGGGGATTGACAGGGTAGATGCTGAGAGGTTGTTTCCCCTGGCTGGAGTGTCTAGAACTAGGGGGCATAGTCTCAGGATAAGGGCTAGGCCATTTAAGACCGAGATGAGAAGGAATTTCTTCAGTCAGAGGGTTGTGAATCTTTGGAATTCTCTGCCCCAGAGGGCTGTGAATGCTGAGTCTTTGAGTATATTCAAGGCTGAGATAGATTTTTGGACTCCAGGCGAATCAAGGGATATAGAGATCTGGCGGGAAAGTGGAGTTGAGGTCGATGATCAGCCATGATCTTATTGAATGGCGGAGCAGGCTCGAGGGGCCGTATTTCTTATGAGCTCAACATAAATACAATCCTCACTTCTGCAGTAAGGGTGGAGGCTGTATCTTTCAAGATTTATAGTATATTAAGGTGTTGCATGTAACTTTTAGTTGAATGAAAGAAGGGGTATCATTCCATCAGAGTTTTAACCGTATCCCCCAACCTTGTGAGACAGCTTGTCTTTCATCTTTAGCTGTAGACTTTGACCAAGTTTGTCATTCCTGACTCCTGAAGGCAGTGTTCATGGTCTGTTGGGCTCTAATCAGCACACAGGTGTTTAACCCTTTGTCATGCATTAGATACAAATTTTGCAGATCTGTTTTAACCTTTTCAGAGGGTCAACTTTCTCCCTTGGCTTGGAGGTTAACATTTTGAAGCTCTAGATAGAGTGCATCTGTTATCAACCTGCTGGAACTTGGCTCTCAATCTTTTCATGGTGCACTTTTAACTACAATACATAAAGAAAGACTTGCATTTATTTAGTGCCAATATGCGCACAGTAAGGAGATAATAACCAGATAGTGATATTGATTGAGGATAAATATTGACTAGGACACCGGGGACAACTCCCCTATTCTTCTTTGAAACAGTGCCTTGGGATCTTTCAGGTCCACCTGAGAGGGCAGACGGGACCTCAGTTTAATGTCTCCCTGAGATGGCACCTCTGACAGTGCAATGCTCCCTCAGTACTGCACTGGGAGTGTCGGCCCAGATTTTGTCAAGTCCTGGAGTGGGACTTGAACCCACAACCTTCTGACTCAAGTGGTTGAGCCACAGCTGACATTCGTGCTGGCCTACTTCATTTTAATGTGTCAAACTCTCGTCTCTGTGGCTGCTATGAAGGCAGAGATATTTTTTTTTTACAACTTTCATGATGTGATGACCTCTTTCTATAATTTAACATGATGCTGTTGCTGGAGGAATAGTTAATGTTCTGATATCACCACCAAAAACTGCCAAATGATTTTTTTTTCTTCAATTTAAAAGATTGCCAGTGCATATGGGCTGTTTAAGGGGATTTTAATGTTTTGAGGTAAAAACATTTATTGGCATTGTTCTGATCACTGTCATCACTTAGCTATGCATATTGCATACACTCCGGCTCTGCTGTTAGATATTCTCTGTACCAGAGGATGAAGGGCAACTGTCTTCCCAAATCAACAGGTCAGAGACACCCTTGAGAGATAGAGAGAGAGAGGGCTGTAAGCACAAACCATTTTTTAAACTTAGCATTGTTTAAAATTCTCATCCTTGTTTCAATTCCCTCCATGGCCTCACCCCTCCTTACCTCTGTAATTGCCTCCAGCCCAACAACTCTCCCAGATCTCTACATTCCTCCAATTCTGGCCTTTTGCACATCCCCGATTTTTCAACGCTCCACCATTGGCAGTCGTGCTTTCAGCTGCCAAGGCCCTCAGCTCTGGAATTCCCTCCCTTAACCTCTCCACCTCGCTACCTCTTTCTCCCCCTTTAAGATGCTCCTTAAAACCTGCCTCTTTGACCAAGCTTTTTGTCACCTGTCCTATATGGCTCGGTGTAACATTTTGCTTGATAACGCTCCTGTGAAGAATCTTGGCAAGTTTTACTACATTAAAGACGTTATATAAATGCAAGTTGTTAAAAGTGCTACATAAATGCAGATTGTTATTTATAATCCAGTGGTCACCGAAATAGGAAGAAAAGGAGTGAAAATAAGTGCCTGGAATTTGTGGTGGGTAATAACAACGTACGAACCACGTTCGCTGTTATTACCCCTTTGAAACTGACCGCAACTTCAGGATGTAGTGCATCCTAACGCAGAAATCCTTAAGTTAGGGTCAGTCATTCACTCCTCCGACACTGGCTGCTCTGTGGTCACCCCCACACACACACACGCACACCCATAGCCGGAAATCAGTATAATCTGTGTAATCAGCGAAACTGACGAAAACTTTGGCTCTTCTGTGTTCATGCCGCTGTTAAATACCCCATTAAAAGTTAGACGATTTTGGATTCGGTGTAACTGGGGTTTTAACAGCGTATTGACTGCTAATCAAATGTTATGGCCCTGAAAAGCACATTTTAATTTTGTGGAGTGTCAAATTTATCCATTTGAATAAAAAATTAAAATTTTTACGCAACTTGAATTTTTTTTTAAAGTTTGGTCATCGTTATTTCAGGTTTACCTTTTCCCCATGTGAGATCCCCAATCTTTGTTTTGTTCTCCAACTTTTTAAAAAAGTTGGAATCAAAGGAGCTTACTCACTTTCTAGTTCTTGGTCTGTGAGAATTCTGCATTGCGATTGGCTGCTTAGACAGCTTGTTGACGTCACAGCCGCTCGCACTATGGGATTCCCCATTAACTTACGCTGATTTCAACTGCACATCGGAAAAGCCAAGCTTCTCGCCATAGAGATCGCAAGATCTTTGTGGGAAGCCAGTGGCGAACGCCTTTGCTTCGCTGCTGACCGCAAATTCCGGGGCAAGATGTTTTTGAACTCACAAATAATTTCTCAATCTCCTTCAGAATGCAGAGCCGTTTGTGCGTGCAATCTCTGCAGTCCAGCTTGATGCAGTGACTGAATGTTTCAGTGTAGTTCAAAGATGTTGCTTTTGATGTTTAACTTTTAAAGAAGGTTATAACCCACCCGCGCTACCCGCTGCCCCTCCCGCCTCCCCACCACACACTCTCCCCCGTCCCTTTAAAGGCTAAAATGTTCAAGCTCTGGATACACTGCGCCCTCTTATCAAACTGCTGGAGTGTAACTCATGTTACTATGTCTGGCATTGAACCGGTTTGAAATGTAGTTTTTGCAGCTGTAAAGCACTTTGCCAAATTCTGTGAATACATAAGAACATAACATAAGAAATAGGAGCAGGAGTAGGCCAATCGGCCCCTCGAGCCTGCTCCGCCATTCAATAAGATCATGGCTGATCTGATCCTAACCGCCAATCTACTATCTATCACAGAGCCATCTCCTGCATCTAACAGAATTGCACACACGAAATAGGAGCAGAATCAGGCTACACGGTCCCTGGGCCCGCTCCACTACCCACAGGGCCATGACCGATCCGAACCTAGACTCATGTCCAAATTCCTGCCCGCTCCCCGTAACCCTTAATGCCCTTTACTTCTAGGAAACTGTCTATTTCTGTTTTAAATTTATTTAATGATGTAGCTTCTACAGTTTTTTGTGGCAGCATATTCCATGGACCTACCACCCTCTGAGTGAAGTAGTTCCTCCTCATCTCAGTTTTGAAAGAGCAGCCCCTTATTCTAAGACTATGTCCCCTAGTTCTAGTCTCACCCGTCATCGGGAACATCCTCCCCGCATCCACCCGATCCAACAGGTGCTATAGTAATAGGGGATTCGATTGTAAGAGGAATAGATAGGGGTTTCTGTGGTCGCGACCGAGACTCCAGGATGGTATGTTGCCTCCCTGGTGCAAGGGTCAAGGATGTCTCGGCGCGGGTGCAGAACATTCTGGAGGGGGAGGGGGAACAGCCAGTTGTCGTGATACATGTTGGTACCAACGACGTAGCTAAAAAAAGGGAAGAGGTCCTACAAGTAGAATTTAGGGAGTTAGGAGCCAAGCTAAAAAGTAGGACCTCGAAGGTAGTAATCTCTGGATTACTACCAGTGCCACGTGCTAGTAAGAGTACAGAGAACAGGATAGTTAGGCTAAATACGTGGCTTGAGCATTGGTGTAAGAGGGAGGGTTTTAAATTTTTGAGGCATTGGAACCAGTTTTGTGGTAGGTGTGACCTATACAAAAGGGACGGTCTACACCTGTGCAAAGATGGAACTGATGTTCTCGGGGTAATTTTTGATAAAGCAGTTCGGGAGCATTTAAACTAGTATGGCAGGGGGCTAGAAACCTATGTAGTGAAATAGAGGAAAGTGAAAGGCAGACAGAAATAAATGGTAAAAGGGTGAGGAACAAAAAACAAAGGGCCAAACTAATTCATAAAAAATGTGAGCATAAAAAAAGCCTGAGGGTTTTATACCTTAATGCGAGAAGCATCAGGAACAAGGTAGATGAATTAGCTGTGGAAATAGAGGTTAATAATTATGATCTAATTGGGATTACGGAAACATGGTTGCAGGTTGAGCAGGGCTGGGAGCTTAACATACAGGGGTATTCAGTATTTAGGAAGGATCGACAAAAAAGAAAGGGAGGAGGGGTAGCATTGCTGGTAAAAGAAGGGATAAATGCAATTGAAAGGAAGGATATTAACTCAGTTAATACAGAATCTATATGGGTGGAGCTAAGAAATAGCGAGGGGCGAAAAACATTAATAGGAGTGGTATATAGGCCTCCAAATAGTAAAATAGAGGTTGGGGAGGGCATCACGAGGGAAATTAGAGAAGCGTGCAATAAGAGCACAGCTGTCATCATAGGTGACTTTAACTTACATATAGATTGGAATAGCCTAATCAGTAAAAATAATGAGGAGGAGGAATTCCTTGAGTGTTTAAGGGATGGTTATCTGGATCAATATGTCGAGGAACCAACTCGGGAACAGGCTATATTGGACTGGGTACTGTGCAATGAGAAGGGACTAATTAGTAATCTTGTTGTACGGGGACCCTTGGGTCAGAGCGATCATAACATGATCGATTTCTCACTCGAAATGGAGAGCGAAGAAATTGACTCAGATACTAAGGTCCTGAATTTAAACAAGGGGAATTATGATGCCATTAGACGGGAACTGAGTAGGTCTGATTGGACAACGTTCCTGGGAGGACTGGAGGTAGATAAACAATGGCAAGCATTTAAAGATAGAATGACAAAATTGCAAAAATTGTTTATACCAATCTGGCATAAAAGGAAATCTAAAAAGGTGACTCAACCGTGGATAACAGGGGAAATTAGAGACAGCATAAAATCCAAAGATATGGCGTATAAAATAGCCAAAAAAAGCGCCAGAGCGGAAGATTGGGAACAGTTTAAGATAGAGCAAAGGAGGACAAAGGGCTTAATCAAGAGGGGCAAAATAGCTTACGAAAGCAAGCTGGCGGAAAATATAAAAATTAACTCCAAAAGCTTTTATAAGTATATCAAGAGGAAAAGACTGGTGAAAACCAAAGTTGGCCCATTGCAGTCAGATACGGGGGAATATATAACGGGAAATAAGGAAATGGCAGACCAACTAAATGCATACTTTGGGTCAGTCTTTACGAAGGAAGACACAAAAAACCTCCCTGGGATATCGGGAAAAATAGGGACATTTGCAAAGGAGGAACTGACGCAAATCAATATCTCTAAGGATATGGTGTTAAGGAAGCTAAAGGGATTGAAGGCGGACAAATCCCCAGGGCCTGATAACATGCATCCTAGGGTGCTGAAGGAGGTGGCCCTAGAGATAGCGGATGCACTAAGTATGATTTTTCAGAATTCATTAGACTCGGGAACAGTGCCCATGGATTGGAGGGTAGCTAACGTTACCCCACTATTCAAAAAGGGGGGTAGGGAAAAAGCAGGTAATTACAGACCTGTAAGCCTTACATCAGTTGTGGGCAAAATGCTGGAGTCCATCATTAAGGATGAAATAGCGGAGCACTTAGCAAATGGGGACAGGATAGGACAGAGTCAACATGGATTTACAAAGGGTAAATCGTGCTTGACTAATCTATTGGAATTTTTTGAGGGAGTAACTGGTAAAATAGATGGGGGAGAGCCAGTAGATGTGGTGTACCTGGACTTCCAAAAGGCCTTCGATAAGGTCCCACATAAAAGATTAGCATGGAAAATTGAAGCTCATGGGATAAAGGGGAAAGTATTGACGTGGATAGAGAACTGGCTGTCAGATAGAAAACAAAGAGTTGGAATAAACGGCTCATTTTCTGAATGGCAGGCAGTAACAAGTGGGGTACCACAGGGATCTGTCCTGGGTCCCCAGCTGTTCACAATTTACATTAATGACCTGGATCAGGGAGTCGGATGCAGCATTTCCAAATTTGCAGACGACACTAAACTAGGAGGGGGGGTGGGCTCAGAGGAGGAGACCAGGAAGCTCCAGAGCGATTTGGACAGACTGGGTGATTGGGCGGATAAATGGCAGATGCACTATAATGTGGACAAGTGCGAAGTTATCCACCTTGGGTGCAGGAACGGGAGGGCAAATTATTATTTAAATGGCAATAAATTGGGAGAGGGGGAAGTACAGAGAGACCTGGGTGTTCTTGTACACCAGTCACTGAAGGCGAGCATGCAGGTGCAACAGGCGGTCAAGAAGGCAAACGGTATGCTGGCCTTCATAGCAAAAGGGTTGGAATACAGGAACAGGGATACCTTGCTGCAGCTGTACAGGGCACTGGTGAGACCACACCTCGAGTACTGTGTACAGTTTTGGTCGCCTCATCTGAGGAAAGATGTTCTTGCCATGGAGGGGGTGCAGCGGCGATTCACCAGGCTGATACCAGGAATGGCGGGATTGACCTATGAGGAGAGACTATGTAGTTTAGGGATGTACACACTGGAGTTTAGAAGATTGAGAGGGGACCTCATAGAAGTGTATAAAATTCTGACAGGTCTAGACAGACTAGATGCAGAAGGAATGTTTCCCTTGGCGGGTGAGAACAGAACTAGAGGACATAATTTAAGGATAAGGGCTAAACCATTTAGGACAGAAATGAGGGGGAATTTCTTCACTCAGAGGGTGGTGAACCTGTGGAACTCATTGCCACAGAGGGCAGTGTACGCCAGCTCATTAAATATATTTAAGAGGGAATTAGATATATTTCTACAGGCAAAAGGGGTTAAGGGTTACGGAGAGAAGGCGGGGACAGGGTACTGAATTTGGATGATCAGCCATGATCTCATTGAATGGCAGAGCAGGCTCGAGATGCCGAATGGCCTACTCCTGCTCCTATCTTCTGTGTTTCTAGTTAACCCACTGCGTGGTCGCTGTTTTAAAAAAAAAATGCACTATGATATCTAAGCTGTCAAAAAAGATTAAGGAAACTGGACTTATTCTCTTTAGAAAAGGAGACTGTGAATTTGTTTGAAAGAATGAAGGGGCTTGATCCGGTTGATCTAAACTATGTAGTTAACATTTAAAGAGCTGAATCATGGACTGTTTAAAACTCTGAGATGCTGTTTTGTGGGCACTTGGTGGAGGAAGAGTTTTGAACGTTGTGTATTCACCTCTGGGTTTGCATGTGGCCCAGGATGGTGGGATGAAAGTGCATTTAAGGAGAAGCTAGATGAACACATGAGGGAGAAAGGAATAGAAGGATATGTCGATCGGGTGAGATGATGAGTGGAAGAGGCTCATGTGGAGCATAAACACCGGACCAGTTGGGCTGATTGGCCTGTATGTGCTGTACATTCTATGTAATCTTTTGACCGACATATGGTTAAAAAAACTAGGGAATATAATGTAGAAAGTAGAAGTAAATTGGGAATTCAGACAAAATAATTTCACGCAAAGGATGACAGATGCAAAATAAACGGACAGGAAAGACCATTGAAGCAAAATGGGTTCAAAGGGCAACAAAATGTGTTTCTGAAAATGAGAGTGGCAAAGGTGGTGTTGAGGTTAATTAACAAGACTTTTAGGGTCAAATGGCACATTTTCCTCCCGAGCTCGCTAAGTTCATAGGTTCAATTTTGAGGCTGCACCGAGTTACCTGATCTCGGCCGAGATGGCAGTATAGGGTGACATAATTGCCCTCCTCGCCTCATGACTCGTGTCTGAATGATGGACACTTGGGGGCAGAGGGTGTGGTGTGGTGAACTTTACTGTAGCATGTTGGAGGTGGTTACAAAAGATGTATGCAATCTATTTTTAGTTTTATTTCAAAATGCGACCGAAGCAAGTTCTAATGGATTTCTCCCCTCGTATCTTCTCTAGGAAACTAGCAGGAAGTACTCTCTTCATTACAGGTGCCAGTCGTGGCATTGGCAAAGCGATCGCCTTGAAGGCAGCCAAGGATGGTGCTAATATTGTGATTGCCGCTAAAACCGCACAGGCACACCCGAAGTTACCAGGCACGATCTACACTGCCGCAGAGGAGAGTAAGTACATGGGTTACTTGCATTTATAAATAAAGGCATAGAATATAGAAACAAAGAGATAATGCTAGAACTTTATAAATCCCTGGTTAGGCCTCAGCTGGAGAATTGTGGACAATTCTGGGCACCACACTTCAGGAAAGATGTAAAGGCCTTAGAAAGGGTACAGAGGAGATTTACCAGGATGTTACCAGGGATGAGGGACTTCAGTTATGAGGAGAGGTTGGAAAAGTTAGGACGGTTCTCCTTTGAACAGAGAAGGTTAAGAGGTGACCTAATTGAGCTTTTCAAGATGATGAGAGGTTTTGATACAGTAGATAAAGAAAAACTATTCCCTCTGGCGAGTGGGTCAATAACCAGAGGTCATAGATTCAAAATCATTGGCCAAAGTTCTGGAAGGGAGATGAGGAGAAATTTTTTCACTTGGAGTTATCGGGATCTGGAACACTCTCCCTGAAAAGGTGGTGGAAGCTGATTCCATAAATAATTTTAAAAGGGAGTTGCGCAGATACTTGTGGATGAGTAACTTACAGGGTTACAGACAAAAAGCGGGGATGTGGGACTAAACACAACTGCTCTTTCAAAGAGCTAGCGCAGGCACGATGGCCCGTAGGGCCTCCTCCTGTGCTGTAAGCTTCTATGATGTGCAGTTAAGTTGTCAGCTGGTTGGTTGATGTATGTCCAGTATCATTTCAGGTTGGTGCACATTGGTGCTGAGGTGAAACGGCCCAGCACCCGATACCATGTAGGAATGGACCCCTGTTTGAGCACAGTTCTGCTCCGTTCAAGAGGGAAGCTGTGCTGAACATAGGCTGATGCATCTTCTAGTAGAGGGGGAGTGTCATGTTTGAAGGTCTCCAGAGTATCTTCAGTGGCCAACAGGAGGCGGCCTAGGGGCACGCCAGTTGCTTGTGCTCTCCATTGGAGGACAATTAAAACAGCAAGTTGAAGCAGAGGGAGGAACATCCCCTAAATCTGTCCATAAAAAGGTTTAAAAATTAACTTTCAGGTCAGATTTGCTCTAACAATTGTGGGCTATTTAACAACAACTTGTATTTATATAGCGCCTTTAACCTAGTAAAACGTCCCAAGGTGCTTCACAGCAGCGATTATCAAACAAAATTTGACACCAAGCCACATAAGGAGATATTAGGACAGGTGACCAAAAGCTTGGTCCAAGAGGTAGGTTTTAAGGAGCGTCTTAAAGGAAGAGAGAGAGAGGCAGAGAGGTTTATGGAGGGAATTCCAGAGCTTAGGGTCTGGGCAGCTGAAATTGGGGACGCACAACAGGCCAGAATTGGAGGAGCGCAGAGATCTCGGAGGGTTTTTAAAAAAATTTGTTCATGGGATGTGGGCGTCACTGGCAAGGCCAGCCTTTATTGCACATCCTAATTTGCCCCTGAAAGTGGTGAGCCACCATTTCAGAGGGCAGTTAAGAGTCAGCCATATTGTTGTGGGTCTGGAGTCCCATATAGACCAGACCAGGTAAGGACGGCAGATTTCCTTCCCTAAAGGACATTCGTGAACCAGATGGGTTTTTACGACAATCCGGTAGTTTCATGGTCGCCATTACTGATGCTAGCTTTTTATTCCAGATTTTTATTTAAGTAACTCAACTTAAATTCCCCAGCTGCTGTGGTGGGATTTGAACTCGCGTCTCCAGATTATTCGTCCAGACCTCTGGATTACTTGTCCAGTACCATAACCCCTACCCCTACCGTACCCCTCTTGTAGAGCTGGAGGAGGTTACAGAGATAGGGAGGGATGAGGCCATAGAGGAATTTGAACACCAGGATGAGAATTTTAAAATTGAGGTGTTGCCTGATTTCAGGCAGGAATCAGTGGCTAAATCCTTTTATTTGAAATGAATGTGCACCAATAGCTACTTGCACATTAAAATACTTGACTCATTTTAATAATAGTTGGATGAAAATGTAACTGTTTAGTTGTGTTCAAATTACAGTCTTGCTCAATTTTGAAACCTGCCTTACCTGGATAAATACTTCTTCTAAATCCTTACCCTGCACCAATAATTACTTTTGCTTCGACTGCCATGAAATAATCACACCTCTGGTAGCTGCGTGGCAGATTGCTACATTATGTAACACTGCTTGTGTGAGAAGTGAATGTCACCTGTCAGATAACCAGTTCTCGCCCTCCTTTTCTCTTTGCCAGCTTGATGTGTTCCTGACTCATTTGATGTAACCTTTATGTTGCACTCCTTTTGACAGAATCACCTGTGCAATTTAGCTGGCGCTCCCTTCTGTCCAAATCCTACCGTGCGTGTCTTTTTAGCAGCTAAATTTCTCGACCTAGTAGCAATTGACATGCAGCTCCTGACCAGTCAAGGGCATGAGCAAACAGCACACCATTTCTGTACTGATATAGTTTTTCATTCCTCTCTCAATGGAGTGCAGTTCCATGGGCCCCGGATTTCCACTGGTACCTCGCCTCAGGGGCCCTAATTCACCTTGTCAATCAGTGTCAGCAGGCTCTTTGACCATGTGGGCCCTCACAGCTGAGCTGCAGCCTGTCCTTACTTGAGATTCAGAGAGTCACACCTCCAACAGGGGTCACTGGATAGAGATCAGGAATTCCCTGGCTGACTTTCATTTCCATAACCCAGGCTAATTGTAATAGTCTTAACACTGAGATCTGACATCAGCTCCCTCCGTGCAGACCTGGCATCTTCCTGCTCGGTATGATCTCATACTACCAGCAGAAACTTGGTGTGCTATCAGGCAACAAACTATTTCCATCGCATATCTTTCATTTGATGATTTAAAAAAAAAATTTGATTTAAGCTCTGAAAACATTTTCGGGATCTTTTCCAGTGTTTAATCCTTTTCATGCATAAATATCCTTCCAGCAATAATCTTGCATTTATATAGTGCCTTTAACATAGTAGAATGTCCCAAAGGCGCTTCACAGGAGCGATTATCAAACAAACTTTGACACCGAGGCACACGAGATATTAGGACAGGTGACCAAAAGCTCAGTCGAAGAGGTAGATTTTAAGGAGAGTCTTAAAGGATGCGAGAGGCAGAGAGGTTTAGGGAGGGAATCCCAGAGCTTAGGGCCCAGGCAGCTGAAGGCACGGCCGCCATTAGTGGAACGATTAAAATTGGGGATGCTCAAGAGGCCAGAATTGGAGGAGTGCAGGGATCTCGGAGGGTTGTGGGGCTGGAGGAGGTTACAGAGATAGGGAGGGGTGAGGCCATGAAGGGATTTGAAAACAAGGATGAGAATTTTAAAATCGAGGCATTGCAGGACCAGGATCCAATCTAGGTCAGCGAGCACAGCGGTGATGGGTGAACGGGACTTGGTGCGAGTTAGGATACAGGCAGCAGAGTTTTGGATGAGCTCAAATTTACAGAGGGTGCAGGATGGGTGGCTGGCCAGGAGAGCATTGGCATAGTCGAGTCTGGAGGTAGCAAAGGCATAGATGAGGGTTTCAGCAGCAGATGAGCTGAGACTGGGGCCTTTATGGAACTGTGAGCAGCTACACACTGCATTTGAGGATACCTGCCAAACTAAGTCAGTACAAGATTTGTTCCGGACCGGAAGTGGCTTTCACAGGAGCTCGTGATGCACTCTTTTCAATTACTGATTTTTGCAAAGGATCTGTTAACTCCGATTGCAAACGCTGGACCAGACAAAATAGGTACATGGAGAGCTCTCGTTCCGTCGCATATTACTCTGTTTTGTCAATGTTGTGTCTTCACAACTCTGATGTGCCATTTCCATGTATTTCTATTCTGCAGAGTGATGGATGGTGAAATTCCTCGTGATTATTTCCGGTGCTGATCCCTGATCGTACCTGGGTAGTGAGTGGTGATGAGATAGTTTTCTTGGATGCAGGGATAGAGAATTGATGGCCACCTACCAAATGCTATTGCCAAGTACCTTTTCTCTTCTTTTTTCCCCACTTCCCCTGTATTTGGGCAGTTTAGAGCACATCTCTGTGAGCTGCGAACCAGCCAGTTGCCTGCCCACCCCCTTGGCTGAATTATCCCATAGGATGGATGGGACACTGAACGAAAAGATGTTCGTATATTATTGCAGTTAGTTACTGAGAATGGCGCATCATAATTTATACACTGTGACGGTGAAATAAAACCCATTTGTTACTGTGCTTCAGTGATTTGTTAACTAAAGCCTGTCATCTGTCAATGTCCCACACATTTGCTGCAGGCAAAATAAAACTTGCTGAACACTGAATTGGCACGAACTGTGCCTGTGTCTAATATGGGTCCAAGTTTTTTTGTCTTTGTGGCCCTCTTGGGTACATTCCATGAAACCAGAAAGAAAGTTGAAATGAATGTTTCCCCTTAATTTGCATACATCTCAATCCGTGGACAAGAATCCAGCCTCTCCCTCTCTCTGCTTTATACTTTGCCGCATAATCTCTATATGGTGGGGCGTGGAGCCATGTCTCAATACTCTACACTCTGCATTGGTACTCCAACAGACAGTGCGGTGCCTTATAAAAAGATGTTGTTGACATTCCGAAGATGCAACCGCCTCAGAACCGGTCATGGTCGATGCTGCCACCTTCTCCACAGATGGAAGATTAAAGCATCTCATCATGCAACAGCAGAGTTCCTAATCAGATCCTGGAGCACATCATTGAGCACTGCCCTCAGAGGAAATTCTCAGGCAGCCTGCAAGATATCCACACTGGTACACCGGATGCTTTGGCCTAGATATCTGAATTAGGTATTATTTAATTTGTTTTTTGCTGCTACCATACGGAAGAAGAAGAAGAAGAAGGAGAAGCAACGAAGAAGAACTGCTCGTGGCCTATTTATGTGCTGTTAAGTCTAAGAAACAATTTGTACATTTAAAAAAAAAAAAATCATTTTCAGGATGTGGGCGTCTCTGGCAAAGCCGGCACTTATTGTCCATCCCTAATTGCCCTTGAGAAGGTGGTGGTGAGCCACCGCTGCAGTCCGTGTGGTGCGGGTGCACCCACTGTGCTGTTGGGTAGGGAGTTTGAAGATTTTGACCTACCGACGTTGAAGGAATGGCAATATATTTCCAGTTCAGGATGATATGTGACTTGGGGGGCAGGGGGAGACTCTGTGCTGTTCCCATTCACCTGCTGCTTTTGTCCTTCGAGGTGGTAGAGGCTGTGGGGTTAACACCATCTGTGGTAATAATCCAGTGATGCAGTATGGTACACATTAGTTTCTGCACTAACTTCTTCATTCTCTTCATGATTGTGGAAAATAGAGAGACTTCTTCCACAGGCAGTATTTATCTGATCGTCATCTGTTCTAGAACTGTTACTTAGTTTTTCAGCTCAAGCAGTTACATTAAAAATGAACTGCAGGATCTTGGTTTCGGATTGACCTTTCTCCAGTAAAGCTCGCGTGTTGCAATTTGTGGTGATTGTATGAGTAATTTTTTTTTACCATAATACACAAAGGCTGCTGCGGTGATTGAATGGTACAACATGCATTGGTCGCTTGCTCCCTGTTGGTTTTTCACAGGACGGTTTACCAATTCCTGTTGGGGATTGGTTAACGTAATCCAATCTTGGGCACCTCTTGATCACAAGCCATAAGAGTGGTACTACAAGAGGCCTGGGCGCAGATCAGTTGCTTTGTGTCTTGGAGTGCAGTGGTTTGGGAGGGACAACTAAAGAAGGGAAATTGGCGTTAAATGTTTGGGTTCCACCAATGGCGCAGTGGGTAAATGCAAAGTGTGATGTGGTACTTAGCCGTACACACCAGGAAGGTTAAATCCCGAGTCCGTGTTGTGTGTTTTAATCTCTGCCAATGCAGTGGTGTGGCTGCTAAAATTGGCCTCGGTGCTGAGGATTTCCCACTCCTCATCACTATCCAGTGGCTTTTGTTTGGAAAGGATGGAAGTGTGGGTTGTGGGTGAGATCAGGATCGTGGCTACCTTTTGGTCCCTCAACCCGCCCCCTGCCCCCATCCCAATTGAAGAGCCTGCCAGCACTCACCGTCTAGGGTTGCAAATGAAGGCCAGACACTTGGGTGAGGAACTGGAGGACTGTTGGCGCTCGCGTAACTGTTATCCCATCTTGAATCTGGGTCCTCGGGAAAGGAAGAGAGTATGTTGCGGGTGGGGGTTGGAGGTTGAGAGTAGAGAGTTAGGAGTTTGGAAGTGCTGAACTACAATTGCGTGGGTGTCTTTGTGCAAAGGTTTGGGGTTCAACAATATTTCTACTATCAGCTTTTTTTGGGGCAACAAAAAAATTTGGGTGAAGGGTTCATTATTTTGGTGCAGACTCGAGGTTACAGGAATGCAGTCTATTGCAGTGTTTCACACATGATTGCAAATTCCTCTCTCAAAGTGGTTCTGCTAAACTAGTTCACCGTGTGACCTTGGCATTCTGATCCTGTTACTGTCGACTACATTGTGTGAAGGAGGCTAGTCAGCAGCTGTGATATCTCTGGGTGAAGGACTGTTTTTGTATTTGGTTGGAGGGGTAATGTGCATTCCACTAACTTTCCTGCATACTTGTATAGGGGAGGGGGAGGAAGAAATGAGGTGAAGAATTCAAGTAGCAAAGAATGTTTTACTAGATCACACAGACATTTATTACAACACTGGTTTAAATGGAATTTGGATTAAATAGGCGCAGGGAAAAATAAGACTTGCATTTATATAGTGCCTTTCGTGACCACTGGAAGTCTCAAAGCGTTTTACAACCAATGAAGTGTAGTCACTGTGGTAACGTAATGGCAGCCAATTTGCACATAACAAGCTCCCACAAACAGCAATGTGATAATGACCAGATCATCTGTTTTTTTTTAGTGATGTTAATTGAGGGATAAATATTGGCCAGGACTCCGGGGATGACTCCGGGGGATCACGCCCCTGCACTTCTTCGAAATAGTGCCATAGGATCTTTTACTGAGAGGGCAGACAGGGCCTCTGTTTAATGTCTCATCCGAAAGATGGCACCTCTGACAGTGCAGCACTCCCTCAGCACTGCACTGGAGTGTCAGCCTAGATTTTTGTGCTTAAGTCTCTGGAGTGAGACTTTATCCCACAACCTTCTGACTCAGAGGTAAGAGTGCTACCAACTGAGCCACAGCTGAAACGAGCAGCATCTAAATAAACAAGAACTCATCCTGATCCGTCTTGGTTGTAAAATATGTGTAACCTAGTGTTTCTGCTTGATCCCATTCATTAATATTTGAATTAAAGAAAGTATTTAAAAATAGCATTATATCCAGTGCAGTTTATTTTCTGCCAAATTTCCTTCCCCCATTTTTCTTGCAGTTCCTCTCTTGAAGGTCTTCACTTCTGCAGGGACATGATTCTACGGCTGCTGGGTGCCTTGCTCATGTGTATGATCGTCTTCATGGGCTGTTTAATTGTGGAGGGTGGGGGCATCACTCCAAGTCCGTTCCCAGATCCGACCACCTCTTGAGCAGATTCGGTCCCATTGCTAGGTCAACAAATCAATCGCAAGAAGGGAGTGCTGACTTCTGCACTGCCCGAGGCAGATCCAGGAACAGTGGGAGAAACCAAAACTAGGGTTCATTAACATAAGGTAGTGACTAATAAATCCAATCAGGAATTCAGGAGAAACTTGTCACCCAGAGAGTGGTGAGAATGTGGAACTGGCGACTGAAGCGAATAGCGTAGATGCATTTAAGGCGAAGCTCGATAAATACATGAGGGAGAAAGGAATAGGTTATGCTGACGGGGTGAGATGAAGAAGGGTGGGAGAAGGCTCATGTGGAGCATGAACACCGGCACAGACCATTTGGGCCGAATGGCCTGTATCTGCGCTGTATATATTAAGTAATTTGATCCTTGCCTGATGTACATTATACACACTTTTAAAAACTAGTCCCCAAGCCTTGCTGGACTTGAGTCCAAGGAGAGAGCGTGCACTCCATATCTGGCAAATACCGTCAGGATATCCCAGTAGCTTGGCTTGGAGCCATTACACAAATGGGTTTCTATGGTATCAGTCACCTGGTTGATGGGGAGGGGCAGAATTATACTTAGTCCTGACAATGTAGTACACAAAAAAATCGACATCTACATATCAAGCAGCCTGGAAATTCAATCAATCTTTTATTCTTTCCCTTTCATCGGCACCAGAGTGTTTCCATTGCCCTCTAATAAGCAGCTGCTGTGTTACTCGGAATGAGCTGCTTGTCAGTGAGTTTTATGGCAGCCATTCTACCATTTAGTTCCGTTGACATCTATAAATCATTTGATCCTTAATCTACAAACAGTTGTGATGTCATCAGAACGACTGACAATTTTTATTTCCTTTTTTGAAAATCTGTGCAATGTTGTGCGCGTTTTGTATTTTTCTTGTGCAAATCGAAGTGAAGGATGTCAGTACTGGAGAATGGAACATTGCCCGCTTGTTGTTCCCACCGGCAGGATGAAGCACTCCCAGTGTTCCTGTATCCTGATCAGACTCTTCCTGCTGATCTCGATTTTCTTTTTTTTTTTCTCCCATAGCTTTGAACAGTGTCAGCCGTGGCTCAGTTTGTCGCACACTTGCATCTGACTCAGAAGTTGTGGGTTCAACTTTCACTGCAGGGACTTGAGTACAAAAATCTAGGCTGACACTCCAGTGCAGTACTGAGGGAGTGCTGCACTGTCGGAGGTGCCGTCTTTCAGATGAAACATTAAACCGAGGCCCCATCTGCTCTTTCGGGTGGATGTAAAAGATCCCATGGCACTATTTTGAAGAAGAGCAGGGGAGTTATCCCCGTGTCCTGGCCAAAATTTTATCCTTCAATCAACATAACTAAAAACAGATTATCTGGTCATTATCACATTGCTGTTTGTGGGAGCTTGCTGTGTGCAAATTGGCTGCCACGTTTCCTACACTACAACAGTGACGACATTTCAAAAAGTATATCATTGGCTGTGAAGCGCTTTGGGATGTCCGGTGGTCGTGAAAGGCGCTGCAGAAATGCAAGTCTGGTTTTCTTTCATAAGAAATAGGAGCAGGAGTAGGCCATTCGGCCCTTCGAGCCTGCTCTGCCATTTAATAAGATCATGGTTGATCTTCTACCTTCCTGCACTATCCTCATATTCCTTTGTTCCCTTAGTATCCAAAAATCTATCGATCTCTGTTTTGAATATACTCAACGACTGAGCCTCCACAGCCCTCTGGGGTAGAGAATTCCAAAGATTCACCACCCTCTGAGTGAAGAAATTTCTTCTCATCTCAGTCCTAAATGGCTGACCCCTTATTCTGAGACTGTGACCCCTTTGGTGGTAATTCTTTTTTGTGTTCACAAAGTATTAATTTTTAAGTCTTAAGGTTATACTAGTCTAAGCCCCAGATTCTGCAGCAATATTATTTACCAATCATGGTCGGGTTGGCGAAGGTTTCTGTGGCTTTTAAAAAAAATTTATGTTGATCCCCTGGCTCACAATAGAGTGGGGCTTCCAAAATTCTGCCTCCGCAAGTTGTCGATTTTAGGGTGTTTTTGTGTTTCAGCATAGTTGTAAACTTAGTAAAAATAGAACAGATGGATGACGACACCAGCAACAATTTGTATAGCGCATTTAACATAGAAAAACATCCCAAGGCACTTCAGAGGTGTAATCAGGCAAAAGTGGATGCTGAGACAAAGAAGATGTTATTAGGAGGGCTGAACAAAGGCTTGGTTGAAGAGGTGGGTTTTAAGGAGGGTCACGAGTGAGGTGGAAGCGTTGGGAGCTAACTCTATAATATGGGGTCTCGACGGTTGAAGGCAAGCCACCAGCCTTTATAGATCTATGATTTTGCATATGAGTGAAACATAGAAGTCTTTAAAAATTCTTTTAGAATTAGCTGGATAATTAAACATTTTACATGCTGGTAAATCCTCCACCTGTCAATGGCAAGTTGCAGAAGTGTTTGCTTCTGGCTTACGTGATTGTCCGTTGTGAATTAACGTCTTCGTGTTTGTTTATGGAAGGTGATGAACGTTGCACCGAAGGGCAACATGAATTATTCATTGAAATATTTCATCATTTACCTCAGTTTTCTCTTCAATCTTGACAGATTTTGACAAGCTGAGACACGGTGCTCTGTTTCTTCGCTGCATTTAGAAATGTCGTCTTTACTTGGGATGAGATGTTAGTTGGAGTCCCAGTCGGCCAGTTCCTGTAGTTCAGGGAATGTTTAAGATCATGTACACTATTTGAAGAAGATCAGGGTGTTGTGTGTTCAGGGCAGCATTCCTCCCTCACTGAATGCTATCAAAACTGATGTGCTTGCTATTCACCTCATTGCTGTTTGTGGGATCTTGCCATGCACAAAATGGCTGCCACATATGCCTGCATAACAGAGTCACTCCATTTCAGAAGTAATTCATTGTATCTGGAGTACGGTGGGTCACTTATAAAATATGACAAAGTGCTGTATAAATGCAAGTACCTCATTCTTTTCTTTCATGTGCATAACTTGTGTGTTGGACTCCTGAGTTCATGGAACAAGAGTACAATGACGAATCATGTTTGGCTATTGCTGTGCAGAACGCATGAATAGGAGACTGCAGTCTGTCAGTTAAAAGCATATCTCCTGAAGATGCAAAACAGCTTGTCACATGTAGAAGTACAAAACAAGGATGACACTGCTTGTGTCATTGGCTCTTCTGATCATCTTGTAGCCATTTTACATGCATGTTTTTTTCATCTAATACAACCAGTGTGTCTCCTTCCTCTTGTGTGCTTAATGCATCATGAGCAGCATACTTTGATGCTGTTTGATCAAATGTCAAGAATTCAAAGCATTGATGTGTACAGCTGTATTGGAATTATATACAAATGTTTCAGTATCTCCCAAACCCACGACCTCCACCACCAAGAAGGACAAGGACAGCAGGCGCATGGCAACACCACCACCTGCAAGTTGCCCTCCAAGTCACAGACCATCCTGACTTGGACATCTGTCACCGTTCCTTCGTCGCTGGGTCAAAACCCTGGATCTCCCTACCTAACAGCACTGTGAGAGCACCTTCACCACATGGACTGCAGCGGTTCAAGAAGGGCCACCGCCTTCTCGTGGGCAGCTAGGGATGGGCAACAAATGCCGGTCTTGCCAGCGACACCTATGTCCTGAGAATGAATTAAAAGGAAATGAAATCATGAGAATGTTCCCACATCAAAAGAGCAAGTATACCAGATGTGAATTCCTATTGGGTACAATGCCTTTCCAAATTTTGATTGGCATATGTTTATCGATGAATGGATAATCATCTGCAGTTTGTCTGTTGTGACTGCGATTAGCATTCTTAAGTCAAACAGTTTTGCCACGAGAGTCTGTGCGAGCTACCTAGCAGATCGATCTATCTGCCTGCAATGTGCACTTCACTGCAGTTGGCTGCTAATTATGCTAGTCAAGATTTGCCCAGCAAATGATTTGCTGAGCTGTCCTTGCCGAGGTATTGTGGTTTGGACACAAGCTGTTAGGTCAGAGGCAGCAGGTAAACCGTTGGGTCAGTCAACCATGCCAAACTGCTTTTTTCAGGCAATCCAACATTATTGTTTCCTCCACTCATGCTGACACGACCACTTTCACCAACCACTTTGGCCAGTGCGGGAAGCCACAGAGGGATCTCGTGTGATGCGAGATGTTGTATTGCTTGAAATCCTTCATCTGTCTGCTGTTTCCTGACTCAGAAATATGTTTTTCAGCATGGATGTTTCATTGGTAAGATTATCTTTTGTTGCTTGGCTTTTCTTCTTTTGCGTGGTAACCAAGTTCTTCAGCTTCATGTTTTCTGACAAAGAAAGAAAGAGTACTTGCATTTATATCGCACTTTTCACCACCTCAGGACATCCCAAAGCACTTTACAACCAATGAAATACTTTTGAAATGTAGTCTCTGTTGTAATCTAGGAAATGCGGCAGCCAGTTTGTCCACCTATCAAACAGATAATGACCAAATGATCTGTTCTAGTGATGTTGGTTGAAGTTAAAATATTGGCCAGGACATGAGCTTCTGGCAAATAATTGCCAAGAGCTATCATTCCTATCTTTTGTACACAGAAAACTTGAAGTCATGCCACTGAACTTGGTTTTTCTGGTTATCGTGTTGATGAGGTGTTTGGTCCGGGTGGTGGTTCGGTTGACATCCTTGTTGAATTCCTCTACTTTCTGATGTTGCTCAAGAAACTTTCTCGCCTCCGACAAGCTGTTCACGAGGCACTCGTCATACCTCGGATGCCGAGCATGGCACCAGACATGAGGCTGCTGTGAAATGCTTTGATTATACAAGTAGAACGTCCCGAATCCGGCAACCTCGGGACCGAGGCCGAGCCGGTTTTCGGGTTTTTCCGGACTTCGGAACGTGTTTCTGATGTCCGAAGTCCGGAAACGCCCGAGCCCAGGTTGCGATATTTTCGGACATCAGAAACACGTGCCGAGTCCGGAAATGCCTGGGCCCAGGCTCCGGTTTTTCGATCTGTTTCATTTCCTGCTTTTTTTCTCAGTTGTGACGAAGGGTCTTCGACCTGAAACGTTAACTCTGTTTCTCTCTCCACGGATGTTGCCTGGTCTGCTGAGTATTCCCAGCATTTTCTGTTGTTATTTCAGTTTTCCAGTATCCGCAGTATTTTGCTATTGTATCCGGTTTTTGGTAAGCCTCCCTCAGGGTGTCTGGATTCCGGAACATTTTACGGATTCCGGACCCCTGCCACCAATCGTTCCGGATTTGGGACGCTCAACCTGTACTCCATCTCAACAGATCGCTCTCTTCCACCACAAAATGTGAAGTGCGCAAAATGCATGGGTTTCTGAGGTCGAAGTTTTGTACCCCACCTCAATTAGTCCAGTGAAAACTGCAGCAGAAAACCAGGCATAGAACCTTTAATTCAGCATCATGAGCATTCTCCCCAAAACAATTTAGTAATATTTATAACTCGCTATTTTATCCTTGGGTGTTTCTTTTCTTTGGCTTCTTCCTGTTTTTCTTGTGATTTGTTTTATTTTATCGTCTTTCCGTCCTTTTTGTTACATTGCTGTAAGAATTTGCTACATTGCTGTAAGGACAAAATGCTCGTACCTCCCTGTCTCTGGTCAGTCCTTTCATCTCCACCCTGCCCCCCCCACCGCCCCCCCAGGAAGAGCTTTTCTGTGGTGGAAGGGAGGCTAGGCAAGCTGACCTTCAATAATGAGAAAGCTCTGCTTTACATGAGGCAGTGGTGAGAGAGGCTCTGCAGAAATGCCTTTCACAAACACTAGGAAGGAGCAGGTCTGGCAAGTAATTCTTCTGAAAATGCATGTTAACCGTGCTGTTTTATTTTACTCCCACTGTGAACTGAGTGAGGAACCTGGAGAAACAGTCAGAAGACTTGAGATGCCAAGAATTCCTTTTCGGTAACTGTAGGGAGTCTGGAAAATTCGGCTCGTTTATTAAAAAAAAAAATTCTCATCCTCGTTTCCAAATCCCTCCATGGCCTCGCCCCTCCCTATCTCTGTAACCTCCTTCAGCCCTACAACCCTCCGAAATCTGTGCTCCTCCAATTCTGGCCTCTTGCGCATCCCCGATTTTCATCGCTCCATCATTGGCGGCCGTGCCTTCAGCTGCCTTGGCCCAAAGCTTTGGAATTCCCGCCCTAAACCTCTCCGCCTCTCTACCTCTCCCTCCTCCTTTTAACCTACCTATTTGACCAAGCTTCCTTTCCTAATATTTCCTTATGTGGCTCGGTATCAAATTTTGTTTGATAATCACCTCCTGTGAAGCGCCTTGGAACGTTTTACTGCATTAAAGGCGCGATATAAATGCACGTTGTTGTTGTTGTTGTTACGGAAATCCCCATCGAGCTGGAAATGTTCCACTCTTTGAGCAGTGATGGTGGAAAGCTTCCTTCACTTTCCCTGGTATTGGATAAATTCCCCATTCTGCACCAGTATGAATTTTTCCCATTTCCACACCAACTGTCCCTATGCGATTTCCTTCATTTAATTTGGGTGGAATTGCTGACCGTTTTGTCCTGTTTTCTGCTCACTGGGTGCTGTTGATGCTGCGTAGACTCATTTAACTTGGGACGCTTATAGGTACCATTGAGAGAATACCTTCATCCACAGAATAGATTGGAACTTGAATAAAAAGTCAGTGCTCTGACCCGCTGAGCCACCAGGTCCCTCTTCTCTACTGAGCATTAGGATTACAGTAATTCTGGAATACTGCACTCTGTGTACCATATGGCAGTTTGGGGCCTTTTCTTTTCTTTCCCTTCATCCCCACCACCAGGAAAACCATTATCCAAATATTTTGGTGATACCATTTATACTCTTAAAGCCTCAAAAATTGAATATTTTGAGTGGCTGAAGTAATTAAGCTTGGTGACTGAATAGATGTTTAAAAAATGAGCATGAATGCTACGTAAGAAAATAAGAGAGCTTGGAGTTGCGGGGGAAAGAACATTCAGCCCGTCAAACCCTCTCCTGCCACGGTCCATACATAACCAGCTGAATCATGCCGTCTTCCTTCTCCCTCCCCTAAGATTCTGTGTTCTCTCCCAGTTCTCCGTGTGAAGCGAACAGTTCGACCAACATTTTTATTAATTTCTCGACGTACGTTTGATGCAGTTCCATTTCAAAGGTATCAATTGACCCAGAATTAACTACTTTTACTGTTTTACATAACTGTCCTGCGGGGACAAAAGGTATCTATTATCTAATCTTTCTCAAGGGTTTGTAATTCTGTCCTTGAATTTTGTGCTGATTGTTCAAGCTAAATCACTTATCTGCACTACAATCTCATTATTCTAAGGACCTATCTTGTCTCCTCTTGGTCTTTCCTCCAGATAAAGTAAGTTGTCACTTGAGTCAATAACTTAGTTCCTTAAGGCCTGGAATTATCCTTGCGACTTTTATTCGCACTTTTTCCCCCCCAATATGTCTGTCCTGAGAGGGGGTGTCTGGAACCATGCCTTACTTCATAATTGGCCTCAACGATGTCATTTGAATTTGTTCTCAATTGTGCATTGATGGCCGTGCCTTCAGCTGCCGAGGCCCTAAGCTGTGGAAATCTCTCCCTGAACCCCTCTACCTCCCTCTCTTTTTTAAGACGCTCCTCTTTGACCCGAGTTTTTGGTCACCTGCCCTGATATCTCTGTGGCTCAGTGTCAAAGTTTGTTTGATAATCGCTCCTGTGAAGCGTCTTGGGACGTTTTACTCTGTTAAAGGCGCTATATAAATGCAAGTTGTTGTTCAGCCCCATCTTGATGCACCCACTACCCAATTGACATTCACAATAGCTTCACATTGGCTAAATACTTTAATGTATGGTCACTAGCTATGTCCAAATCCTTTTTTTTCCCAATCCTGCTAATGGAGACAAAATGGCACCTTTTCATGTCCTGCGCTGCCTGTTGGTGTTGCACTTTTTATTGCTAAGTAACTAGCTCGGTTTAACTTCAAATCGCCGCTGGAAAGACAGATGAAAATTCTTATGTGATTAGTAAAGTATTCCAAGGTGAGCAATGTGCCTGTTTGTTAATTATGGTGGGAGCAAAGATCTAATCTGTTTCTCAAGTTAAAACACGTCTGTTAGATCCTTCCCTTTAAATTGCAACAAAGCCAGGTCTCGGGGGAATTTTAAAATGGCAGCCATAGTTGTGTGTTTTTAAATTTTGGTTTGATTGTGGATGTGGATGACCTCAGCAAGGCTGCATTTAATGCCCCCAAGGAGATGTGGTGGGCCTTGTTGATCTGTTGCAGCCTTTATGTTGATGTTGGCCCCACAATGGTGCTGGGTAGGGAATTTCAGGACGTTGGCCCAGCGACTGAAGGAATGGCGATACATGTCCAAGTTAGGACAGAGTGTGTGTGTGACTTCAAGTGAAACTTGGGCCTGATGGTATTCCCGTAAACTTGCTGCTCTTGTGCTTCTTGGTGGTCGAGGTTGCGAGGCTGGGAGCTGCTGTTGACTTGCGTTTAATGAGCTGCTTCAATGAATCCTGTAGATCGTACATAATACAACTGCATTGCACTGCTGGTGGTGGAGGGGGTTGATGGCTAATCCAGTGGCAGTGGAGCCAATCTGTCCTGAATGGTGTTGAGGTTCATGAGTGTGGTGATATTGCAGGCTTCCAAGCGAGTGATGATTATACTCCTGACTTGAGAGTCGTAGATGGTGGAGAGGTTTCGAGGGGTCGGGGTGTCAGCCGTTCGGTAGAGTACCCAGCCTCTGCCCTGCTCTTGGAGCCACGCTGTTGATATGAGTTGGTCCAGTTAATCTTCTGGGCAATGGTGACCCCCCTCCAGGATGTTGATGATGAGGAACTTGGCAATGTTGGTGCAGCTGAAGGTCAGGTGGAAGTAATTGAGCCTGGAGATGGTCATGGCCTGCCATTTTTGTATTTCTGGACCCATTTTGAATAGTCTTCGTGAACAAGACATAGAATTAGACTGCAAGAACACCAAGTTAAAAATGAAAGTTTCAGTCATTACATGAAGTGCAACACATATTTTGCGTCGTCTAGGTTTGTGTATATTCAGTTTAAATCCTGGCCTAATCCCTGTATATAGCCTAATCTGGTATTTATTTTCCATTGCAATGCCATCAATGTGCTGGAAAGCAATCTGGGGCTTGCACTGGTCTTGCAGTAGGCTATTAAGACTTGTCCCATGTATTGCATGAGGTACCATTCATGCCAGCACCTGTTGTTATTACCAGTGCTGGTGTTCGGCTTGGGGCTGTGGCAGTGAAATCAATAGCCCAGAATTTGTTGCCAGCAGCAAAGCAAAGGTGTTTGCTGCTGGCCCCAAAGTACACTCCGCACAGGGATCTTACGATCCTTGTGACGAGAACTTCAAGTTTTACGACCTTGAATTCGTTACGATGGGGAATATTGTCATCAGTTACCACCACCCGCGGCCCCAGTGCTGATTCCTATCCAGAGAGGTCTGCTGGAAAAATGTGTGTGCGCGCGTCCGCTGAGGACAGGATTGGGATCTGCTGTGCTCCCTCCTCAGTCAAACAGCCTGCTGATGCTCTCCGTCGAGATTTACTCATCAGTAATGGCCACTGTGGCAAGGTACTGGAGGGTGACTGGTACTTGTAAAAACTGGACCCCAGCAAGGAGTCATTGGCCTGGATTTTGCGGTCAGCGGCCAATGAACGGTGCTCGCCGTTCATTACACTTGCCCACAGACTTTCTATGGGCTTTTGCACTGGATGTTACGGTGATTAAAAATCCATTTTGACGTGGCGCCCTCTGCAGGGGATCGGGAACCTGTGTGAACAGGCCAAGCGATGGTGTGTCTCCTCAACCAATCAGATTGAAGAATCCTCAGAGTCTGAACCAGGAAGTGTAAATTAGAATATTTAATTCAATACCAAATCATGTACAGAAAGATAAATAGAGAGGGAAAGAAAGATGGAGAGAGAAAGAAAAGTTTTAAATTTTTTTTTACATTTTCTTAAACCTCTAACAATAATTAAAAGCTGAAGGAATGAAACTCCACACTTGTCGAAGTAAATTTTCAGGGCCAGAGAGGTTTTTTGGCAGTAATTAAGACTTAGCATAGCGTTAAAAATGGACAAGCCCTAACTTTTTCTGCCGTGTTTAGTGGGTATCTAAGTACCGCAACTTCACGCCCATCCATGTGTTTCAATGCTGAGTCTCTGGGCGAGATACCGGTATAGCAAAAGATGTGGAGGAGCAGGGCAACTCGGACAGCAAC